>CM063178.1:7500-607500 GCA_031835075.1 Saguinus oedipus
ACTGCCCGCCGTAATGCGCAGGCTAACAACAATTGGATCTTTGATATGTTAGTTCGGGAAGGCAATTACGCCACCAGTGATGCCCAGATGCAGTATGATGCTGGGCTTTATGCTCAAATTCAGGCTGCAGGAACAAAGGCTTGGAGAAAGCTGCCCACTAAGGGAGATCTCAGCTCCTCTCTTACTAGTATCAAGCAAGGGCCAGATGAGCCGTTTTCAGAATTTGTTCACCGTCTCCTTACAGCGGCAGGGAGGATTTTTGGTGATCCACAGGTTGGCCAAGACTTTGTAAAGCAACTGGCGTTTGAAAATGCAAACGCTGCTTGTCAGGCCGCTATTCGTCCTTATAAAAAGAAGACACGTCTCTCGGGCTATATTCGCCTGTGTTCAGACATTGGGTCTGCCTACCAACAGGGACTGGCTATGGCTGCTGCCTTGCAAGGCTATACAGTGAGGCAGTTTCTATCTAATCAGTCAAAGAATAAGTGCTTTCAATGTGGCGCTAGTGGTCACTATGCTAAAGATTGCAATGCTGATAAGAAACCCTCCTTCAACATAAAAGCCCCTGGCCTATGTCCACGGTGTAAGCGTGGCAAGCATTGGGCTAATGAGTGCAAATCTAAGAAAGATGCCCAGGGCAACCTCCTTTCTCCCCATCAGGGAAATGGGATGAGGGGCCGGCCCCAGGCCCCCAGACCAAAACAGATCTACGGGGCAGTCAGCTTTGTTCCCCCAAGCAACAATCCATTTCAAGCCTCTGCCGAGCAACGGCAGGAAGTGCGGGATTGGACCTCTGTTCCACCTCCCACACAGTATTAACACCTGACATGGGAGTTCAGACCCTGCCTACAGGAGTCTATGGGCCTCTACCCGAGGGCTCTGCTGCACTTATTCTAGGGTGCAGCAGCCTCACCCTACAGGGCTTACAAGTTCTCCCCGGGGTAATAGACAATGACTATACGGGAGAAATTAAAGTTATGGCATCCTCTCCTCGAGTGATAAGTACTGTTTCCCCGGGACAAAGATTTGCGCAGCTCCTACTTTTACCCCTTCACAAAACCAAGAATAAGGCTGTCAAGAGGAATAGGGGCGCTGCCGGTTTTGGCTCTTCGGATGTTTATTGGGCAGAAATAATATCTTCCGACAAGCCCATGATGACATTATGGTTAGATGAGAAAAAATTTACTGGGTTAGTAGATACCGGAGCTGATGTAACTATCATTGGCAAAACCCAGTGGCCTCAGACGTGGCCTACAGAGGCTACAATCGCTCATCTAACCGGGATTGGTCAAAGTAGAAATCTGGAAAGAAGCAGTAAATTGGTGACCTGGAAAGATGAGAAGGGACATCATGGACACATTCAGCCCTATATAGTCGCACGCCTGCCTTTTAACCTGTGGGGAAGGGTCCTGCTGGCTCAAATAGGAATGGTCATTCGCAGTCCTAATGATATTGTTACTGCCCAAATGCTAAAAAATGGCTATGTGCCAGGAACAGGGCTGGGAAAAAATCAAGACGGAATCCTAGACACCATTCAGACCAAATCAACGACAGACAGAACTGGGCCTGGCCATTTTTTAACAGGGGTCACGGTCTGTCCTGTAACCCATGCAGACAAAGTCACCTGGAGATCTGATGACCCTGTCTGGGTTGATCAGTGGCCCCTCTCTTCAGAAAAACTAGCTGCCGCCCAACAACAGGTACAGGAACAGTTACAGGCAGGACGTATAGAGCCTAGTAATTCTCCTTGGAACACGCCAATCTTTGTCATAAGAAAGAAATCAGGAAAATGGTGGTTGTTACAAGACCTTAGAGAGGTCAATAAGTCTATGGTCCTCATGGGAGCCCTACAACCTACAATCCCCTCTCCCGTTGCCATACCTTTAGACTGCTATAAAATAGTTATTGATTTGAAAGACTGTTTCTTTACCATCCCATTACATCCAGATGATCAAAAACGTTTTGCCTTCAGTGTGCCCTCTACCAATTTTAGGGAACCTATGAAAAGATATCACTGGAGAGTGTTACCTCAGGGCATGGCTGATAGTCTGACCTTGTGCCAATCTTTCTTTCCTTCAGCTATTCAACCTATTAGAAGCACCTGGAGAGGAATTTATATCATCCATTACATGGATGACATTCTTATGGCAGGGAAGGATGGGCAAAATGTTTTATCTTGTTTTGAGGCTTTACAGACATCTCTTATGCAACATGGCCTATTAATAGCTCCTGAAAAGGTGCGACTCACTGATCCCTACACGTATTTAGGTTTTCAGCTAAGAGGAAATCAGGTGACCACACGGAAGGTACAACTTAGGCTAGACAAACTTAAGACGCTGAATGATTTCCAAAAATTATTGGGATATATCAATTCGCTTCTACCTTATTTAAAACTATGCAAAGCAGACCTCAAACCGCTTTATGACATCCTAAATGGAAACCCAAACCCTACATCACCTCGAGAGCTAACCTCTGAAGGCTTACAGGCTATTCAGATTGTAGAACGTGCCATCAATCATCAAACCATTACCTTTGTAGACTATAATAAGCCACTCCAATTTATTATTTGTCAGACCTCATTACCACCCACTGCCTTGTTTTGGCAAACCGCACCTGTAATGTGGGTGCATCTCCCTAACACACCAAAAAGAATCCTCGAACCATACTACCTCATGGTAGCAAGTCTGATTATCCAAGGTCGAGCTATGGGCAGAGAGTATTTTGGTTATGAACCATCTTTAATCGTCCAACCATACAGTAAAGAACAAGTACAATGGCTTATGCAAACAACTGAGGCTTGGCCTATAGCATTAGCTTCCTTTTCAGGACAATTGGATAACCGTTACCCTCCCGATAAGCTAATTACCTTTGCAAACAGACATGAATTTATTTTCCCAAAGGTTACAAAATCTGAGCCCTTTCCCGATGGACTCGTAGTGTTCACTGATGGCTCATCCACAGGTATAGCTGCCTATGTCAGTCAGGGCCATACCGTACAGTTTCAAACCCAGTCATCCTCAGCTCAGCTTACTGAATTACAAGCGGTCATAGCAGTGTTCTCTGCTTTCCCTAATCACTCCCTGAACGTTTATACTGACAGTGCATACATTGCTCAGTCTGTACCTAGTTTAGAGACAGCTCCCATTATCAAACATACCTCTTCAGCTGCAGTATTATTTAAACAATTACAACAATTCATCGTTAACAGAACTCATCCTTTCTTTATTGGGCACTTACGGGCCCACTCGGGATTACCTGGACCACTGTCACAAGGTAATCAACAAGCTGACTTAGCCGCTTGCATTTTTCATGCGTATACTGCAGAAACCAAAGATCCATTATCTCAAGCTCAACACACACACAGCCTACATCACCTTAATGCTCACTCTCTCAGATTATTACATCACATCACCAGAGAACGAGCCAGACAAATAGTTAAGGAATACACACAATGTGCTACACACCTGCCTGTACCCCATCTGGGAGTTAACCCTAGGGGTCTAGTCCCCAATGCACTCTGGCAAATGGATGTAACCCATATTTCAGAATTTGGCAACCTTAAATATGTTCGTGTATCTGTTGATACTTTTAGTGGATATGTATTTGCCACACTCCAGACGGGAGAAGCCACCGAGCATGTCATTGGACACCTACTATCTGCTTTTGCCACCCTTGGCTGTCCACAAAAAATCAAAAATGATAATGGGCCAGGATATACCAGCACTGCCTTTGCTTGGTTCTGCTCCCAATTAAACATACAACACGTAACTGGCATCCCTTATAACCCTCAAGGACAAAGAATAGTTGAGAGAACCCATCTCACCTTAAAAATTACCCTTGAAAAAATAAAAATGGGGGTATGGTACCCCATTAAGGGATCCCCCGGAAACCTCATAGCACACTCACTATTTATACTTAATTTTTAAACTCGGGACAAAGATGGACACTCCGCTGCAGAACACCACTGGAAGGCAGAAACTCAAACAAAGTTTGCATCTGTAATGTGGAAAGATACTATGACTGGCTCTTGGCATGGGCGTGACCCCCTATTAATTTGGGGAAGAGGATCAGTGTGTGTATATGCAAAAGAAGCAGATTCTGCCAGATGGTTGCCAGAAAGACTGGTAAAACAAGTAGATAGTAAAGGAACAGCAGGGTGTGAAGATAATAACCCCTCCCAGGGAATATGCGAAGCCCTGAGGATTATCCCCACTTTTTCCTTTTTCTTCAGAAGCATGTGGACCTTAGTACTGATATCCCTAATAACCACTCTCATACCCAAGACTGACAGTGGATTCGGAGCATGGTATGATGTATAGCAAGTTTTGAAGAGCATATATGGTGAGCCCTGTGAATGTAAATTAGGTACTATATCCTCCCCACCCTCAACCTTTTCTAGCCAAATCGACTGTATAACCAAAACGGCATACCTTACTTATGGCAGTGACAAAAAGCAAGGCTATAGATGTGTTGCCAAACCACCTATAACAATAATTCCCCCAGGATCTCCCCAACCAGTCTGTAACTGCTCTGCAACAATATACCAGTCCATTCGTAACAGCTGCTATAAGCAATATGCCACCTGCACTGGGAATAATAAAACTTACTTTACAACCTGGATCACTTATGCCCGATCCGGCTCTTTTGGGGGCGATTGGGCCTCCAGCTCACCGCTGGGTATTACCTATAAATATGCTTTAGCCCCTTGTCCGGAACCAAAAGGGCAGCCCATTTGTTGGAAAAGCAGCCCCACCATCGGTGTCAGCGATGGAGGAGGCCCGCATGACCAGATGAGGTCTCATCACGTTAAGAAAGTGTTAAAAATGCTGTTTCCTACTTTATCTTATCACCCCTTAGCCTTACCTAAACCTCGCCGATTGGAACTAGATGTCCAAACCCAAAACCTTGTTAAGGCAGTCCACGGTTTCCTCCTACACAGTAATTCCTCTTTAGCTAATGACTGCTGGATCTGCATGCCTCTAGGGACGCCCATGCCTTTAGCCTTGCCGGCGATTGCCGATTACAGTACTAAGGGGACCCTTCGTCTCCCTTTTGCAGTTCAGCCTTTGTCAAGCCTCTGTGTCAATGTCACTTGTTACCAAAGACCTTTCCCGAATACCTCCTAGGACATTGATGTTGGCTCAATCGCAGACTCTTGTAATTGTGCTAGGGTTTTAATTGCCACCATTGACGTGTATGCCCCTGCTGGACAAAGTTTTGTTTGTGGAAACAACATGCCTTTCTCTTATCTTCCTAAGAATTGGACGGGAATCTGCATGGTAGCTTCCCTGTTTCCTGATGCAAGCATAGTTTCAGGGGATGACCCTATTCCCCTTCCCAGTTTTGATGTTGTAGCAGGTAGAAGCAAAAGGGCAGTTCGATTCATCCCTTTGTTAGCTACCCTGGGATGACTGCTGCCTTTACCACAGGAACTGTAGGTTTAGGTTATTCTTTACATTCTTACCATCAACTTTCTCTACAGTTAATTAATGATGTTGATTTACTCTCATCCACCGTACAAGTTATTCAAGACCGACTTGACTCCCTAGCCGAAGTAGTCCTACAGAACCGCCGGGACCTACATCTGCTCACTGCTGAGATGGGAGGACTGTGCCTTGCGTTAGACTAGAAGTGCTGCTTCTATGCTAACCGTTCTGGTGTTGTTAGAGATGAGATAAAAAGCCTACAGGAAGACTTGGCAAAAAGAAGACGAGCGCTCTATGACAACCCCCTGTCCGGGGGATTAAATGGACGTCTCCCCTATCTCCTCCCCCTCCTCGGTCCTTTTGTTGCCTTTCTCCTACTCCTCACTGTTGGGCCTCTTATCGTCAACAAGGTCATGGCTTTTGTTAAGCAACAGATTGATGCCATAAAAATGCAGCCCCTACAGGTTCATTATCATAAGCTGGAAATGGCCGACAGGGAGATGGAGATGAATCGAGGCTGTGGTGAAAACTTGACTTGTACCACTTACCATCTCTGATATTGCCTGGTGAGATGGACCGGTTAGCCGATGACGGGCAACCTGAGAGCCTGACGGTAAGATGCTCCCACCTAAGACAGGGACCGGGACTTGAATCCTGCACCCTATGACGGGTAAGGGTAAAAGCATCACTGCAGGTGTGTCTCTTGACCTAAGACAGGCATGGTTCCCATAGGCGATCGGCCGCCCCCAAAAATAATAATAATAAAAATAAAAAGGAGGACCTGTGGGGAGCGGTATCCATTTTGAGCACCTAACAGCCATCCTGTGACTCTGTTGCCTGAGAGCCCACATCCTCTTTATCTAAATCCTACTTTCCGCTGAGTTTCAAGACCAGCCGCTGAGTTGCAAGACCAGCCGGTGGTCTCATTACCATAGTTACCCCCTGACGTTAGCCCTTAGATTTTCCCGCCTTTACTTGTTTATAAGCAGCTGCATTAAGCCTAATAAACGAGACTTGATCAGATTCTTGACTTGTCTCCATTCTTCGTGTCTCCTGTCTCTCTCTTAATCCCCACTCCCTCCCTAGGGTCCCTGTTGTTTGTCCCGCAGGCCGGGACACCAACCCTAACCCTGACCCTAACCCTAACCCCGACCCTAACCCCAACCCCAACCCTCAACCTAACCCTACCCCTTGACTTTTGACCCTTGACCCCTGACCCCTGACTCTTGACCCTTGAGCCCTGACCCCTAACCCCAACTCCAACCCTAAACCCTAACCCTAATTCCAAACCCTAACTTCTAACCCCTAACCTTAACCTCAATTCTACCCCTACCCCTATTTCTAAACCCTAACCCTAATCCTAACCCCAACCCTAATTGTAACCATAACCCTCTCAGCCTTTACAGAGAAAAGAAACAAACAATAAAATTTCATTTATTTTAGACTTCTGGCCTTTAGAACTGTGAGAATAAATGTCTGTGGTGGAAGCCGTAAAGTTTAGGGTGCTTATGGGCCGCGCTGGGAAATGAATTCAGAGTCCTTGGGGCGGTCATAAACACTTCTGAAGGAAATTTGGGACGTGGCATGCTTGAACTTACAATACACACCTTTCTATACTCTGAATCCTTTTTTTTTAGATGCAGGGTCTCGCTCTCACACTCTGGCTGCAGTGCAGTGGCACAAGCATGGCTCGCTGCAGCCTCAACCTCCTGAGCTCTAGCGATCTTCTACCCTCAGCCTCCTGAGTACCTGAGACTACAGGCACATGCCACTGTGCCTGATTTTTAAAAAAATGTGTTGTAGAGATGGGTCCTGTTATGTTGCCGAGGTTTACCTGGGACTCCTAGCCTCAACTGATTTTTCCACCTTGGCCTCCCAAAGTTTTGGGATTATAGGTATAAGCCATTGTAACTGGCTTGCTTTTTTATTATTATTATTTTAAAAATACTGAATATTGCTATGTTGCCCAGGCTGGAGTGCAGGGACATGATCAATGCAACACCCACCTCCTGGGTTCAAGCGATTATTTTGCTCAGCCTCCCGACTAACTCAGCTTATAGGCTCCTACCAATGCACCCAGATAATTTTAGTATTTTTTTTACAGGCGGGGTTTCACCAGTGGGCCGGTCTGGTCTCGAACTGCTTACTTCAGGTGATCCACCCACTTCGGCCTCCCAAAATACGATTGTGGCTCACTGCAACCTCTGCTCCTGGGTTCGAGCACTTCTCCTACCTCAGCCTCCCAAGTAGCTGGGATTACAGGTTCCTGCCACCATGACAGTTTTTGTACCTTTAGCAGAGACGGTGTTTCACCGTGTTGGCAAGGCTGGTCTTGAACCCCCGACCTCGGATGATCTGACTGCCTCGGCCTCCCAAAGTGCTAGGATAACTGGCATGAGTCACTGTGCCCGGCCTACTTCTGTTATTATTACATTTTAATATATAATGAAACATTTACACAACTCACCGTAATGTTGAATCCGTGGGAGCCCTGAGCTTGTTTTCCTGAAACTAGATCGTCCCTTCTGGGAGTGACGGGAGACAGTGACAGATCAATGGGCATTGGACTCACATAAGGAGCACACGGTCCCGCTCCCTCGCATGTCCTGCTTACGGTAGAGTTTGCATTCCTATGAGACTCTAACGACACCACTGATCTGACAGAAGGTGGAGCTCAGGTGGTGATGCCAGCAAAAAGGAGTGGCTGTGAACACAGATAAAACCTCCCTAGCCCGCCCGCTGCTCACCTGCTGCTCTGCCTGCCCTGTTCCTAACAGGTGAGATGGGCACGCTCTAAATCCGGAACCTTGGGAGACTGAGGAAGGTGAATTACCTGAGGTTAGGATTTTGAGACCAACGTGACCAACATATAGACACCCTGTATCTACCAGAAATACAAAAATTAGCCTGGCATGGTGGCTCATGCCTGTAATCACAACTACTTGGGAGTCTGAGGCAGGAAAGTCATTTGAATTTAGGAGACAGAGGTTGAAAAGAGCCAAGATCATGCCATTGCATTCCAGAATGGACAACAAGAGCAAAACTCCCTGTCAAAAAAAAAAAAAAAAAAAAAAACCCGGGTACAATGACTCACACTTGGAATCCCAGCACTTTGTGAGAATGAGGAGGGCCAATCACTTGAATTAATGAGTTTGGGACAAGCATGGCAAACATGCTGAAATCCTATCTCTACTAAAAATACAAAAATTACACATGTGTGATGGTACATGCCTGTAATCCCAGCTACTTAGGAGGCAGGAGAATTGCTTGAACCTCGAAGATGGAGGTTTCATTTACCTGAGATTGCACTACTGCACAGAGTGAGACTCTGTCTCAAAAAAAAAGAAAAAAGAAAAAAGAAACAAACACACACACACACACACACAAAGGCTACAGACTGATACTGATCCATGGCCGAGAGGGTTGTGGACCCCAACTGTAGACAATATGTAATGATCAAATCACGTTAACTGAGACAGTCATCGCCTCAAATATTTATCTTTTGATTTGGGAACACGAAAATTCTTCTCTTCTAGCTGTCTTGAAATAGTCAAATAAATTCTCATTAACTGTAATTTCCCTTGTGCACTATGGATTACTGTAACTTATTCCTTCTAACTAGGCCTTCTTAATTTCTGAGACAGTCTCTCTCTTTCTGCCAGGCTACAGTGCGGTGACATGATCTCAACTCACTGTTACCTTCGACTCCTGGGTGCAGGCGATTCTGCTGTCTTGGCCTCCCAAGTAGCTGGGATTACAGGTGTGCATCACCATTCCTAGCTAACTTTTTTAATTTTTAGTAGAGATGGGGTTTCACCATGTTGTCCGGGCAGGTCTCTAACTCCTGACCTCAAGCGAATCACCCACCTCAGCCTTCCAAAGTGATGGGATTACAGGCATGAGCCAGAGCACCCGGCCATTTATTCATTATTCCATTCATTCATTCATTCTATGAATAATTATTGCCTGGTTATCATATACCTGGCAGGGTTCCAGGCTCTGGGAAAAAAGCAAGGAGCAAAACAAAGTTGCTGCTCTCTTAATGGATCCATCCATTCTAATGAAAGGGACAGGCGATCCATAAACAAACCATTAACACAGACAGCGCATCAGGTGGACAGTGCTATGAAGAATAAAAAATAAAGCACGTAGGACAAGGTGTGGTGGCTCCCACCTGTAATCTCAACACTTTCAGAGGCTGAGGTGGATGGATCCCTTGAGGTTAGGAGTTCAAAACCACCCTGGCCAACATGGAGAAATACCATCTCAACTAAAAGTACAAAAAAAAAAATTACCCAGGCGTGATGGCACGTGCCTGTAATCCTAGCTACTGAGGAGGGTGAGGTGGGAGGATTGCTTGAACTTGGGAGGTGGAGGTTGCAGTGAGCCGACGTTGTGTCACTGCACTCCAGCCTGGGGAACAGAGCGAGACTCTGTCTTCAAAAATAAAAAGGTAAAGACGAATCAGGTGCAGGTTAGAGTGCATTAGCATAAGCAGGGGCGCTCAGGTGGTGGTGAAGGTGGTCAGAAAAGAACTCTCTGTGAAGCTGATAGATGTGAGGGCTGAGCCTGGGGACTCCTGGGGAGAGCAGCATGGGAGGGCACTGGGTGTTGGTCCCATTTTGGGGTCCTTTTGTTTAGTTTTGTTTTATTTTTGACACAAAGTCTTGCTCCGTCGCCCGAGCTGGAGTGAAGTGGCAAGATCTCCGCTCACTGCGATCTTCACCTACCGGGTTCGAGGCAACTCAGCCTCCCAAAGAGCTGGGATGGCAGGCGTGAGTCACTGTGCCTGGGCTATGCATCGACATGTTTAAATTCTTCTGAAAACTCTGCTTTAGAGTGTTCTGATAGCCGTCGGAAATAAATGACACAATGGCAGAACAAAGATCTGACGGGGTGGCTGTGGACGTTTGCTGGCCAACAGCAGGAAAGCCACTCAGACCCTGGATTCTACCTCTGCGGCCTGTCTGCACCTGAACCCTCCTCCACGCATCGGTGGAAGCCTGAAACTCTCAGAACGGCAGACCTCACCGGCCGCTGCCACCCTCACCAGAATGATGTGATAAACTCATTCACGCAGAAGAAAGTAGGAATCCTGAGAGAACAGGATACAGAATGTGTGGGTTTTGATGGACAGGGTGGTAGGATGTGGGAGGCTCCACCTACCTCGTCTCCTGAGCCCCACACTCCTTCCCGGGTCCTGCTCGGCATACAGACTCGAGTGACGTGACCAGAAATGTAGACGCTTGGAAGGACAGCAGTGACAGGGAGAAGAGGAGGCCGGAGGTCCACAGTGTGCGCAGCTCCTGGCCTTGGATGCCCAGGACTCTGTGGAGAAAGGCTCCCTCCCAGCCGTGGAACTTGATGGTCCTCGAGTTCCTGAGGATGGAGCTGGTGACTAGCACCCACGTGTCCTTCTGCCTCGTTTGCTCTCCTGGGATTGGAGGGAAGAGAGAGATGAAGACACTGCTGGTCTGGAATTCTCCCCTGCACCCTGGCAGTCACCCCTGCAGCAGATCCCACTGATCCCACCAACTGCGTCCCAAATCTGTCTGCCTCTCCGCATCTCTGACCCTCGGTCCTGATCCATCTGCCGTCATCCTGTGCCTGGGCTCCTGCGGGAGCTGACCCGGGACCGCTCCCCAGGGAGGTGGCTTCTGATGCCCAGAGAACAAAGACTTCCCCTGAGCACAACTGGGTATGGCGCCATCAGGAAGGCTACCTGGAGGTGGATAATGAATGCCTCGGCTACATCTTTCTTTCTTCCTTTTACATTTTTGGTGGACTTGTGGGGTCTCACTCTGTTGCCCAGGCTGGCCTCAAGCTCTTGGGCTCAAGTGACCCACTGCCCCTGGCCTGCTAAAGGACTGTAATTATAACCTGAGATACATGTTAAATGACCAGGAGGTGGGTGCTGGGCAGGCAGAGGATGAGGGGATGGAGCCGAGAAGAGAGAGTGAAGGCTCTGAGATGGGACAGCAAAAACCTAGGCAGAGGCAGCAGCATGACTCAGAGGACACTCCGCGTGGCCTGAGGAGTGCATGGGCAGCGTCACTTGGCACTTTAGGGTCAGGCGGGAGTTCGAGGTCTGTGCTTAACCGGCTGAGGGGCATCATCAGAAGGCAGCTGCCTGGAGAAAGTTTTTTGTTATTTTTTGAGATGGAGTCTTGCTCTGTTACCGGGCTGGAGTGCGATGGCATGATCTCGGCTCGCTGCGACCTCTGCCTCCTGGGTTCAAGTGATTCTCCTGCCTGAGATTCTGGAGTAGCTGAGATTATAGCTGCCTAACATGGTACTCAGCTAATCTTTGTATTTTTTTTAATAGAGATGGCATTTTGCCATGTTGACCGGCCTGATTTCAAACTCCTGAACTCAGGTGATCCACCTGCCTCGAACTCACAAAGTGCTGGAATTACAGGCGTGAGTCACTGTGCCCAGAGGAGGCCATGCAGGAGGCTGGAGAAACAGTCCAAGTGACAGATGGACATTGGGAAAGCTGGGCCTAGAGAAGAAATAAGTTTCTTCCCTCAATCCCCCTTCCCTCCCTCCCTCCCTCCCACCTTTCTTTTCTTCCCTACTCTGTTCTTCTCCTCTCTTGCCTTGCTTTCTGCCCTCTTTTCCCTCCCTCCTTCCTTCTTCCTTCTCTCTTTCCTTCTCTTCCTCTTTCAACTCTTTTCTTCCCTCTATCTGTCCTCCCCTTTCCTATCTTTCCTTCCCTCCCTCCTTTTCACTCCTCCCCTCCCTCCTTTCTCCCCATCCCTCCCTTCTTCCCTTCCTATCTCCTAACCTTCTCCCCTCCCTCCCTTCTTCCATAGTTCTAACACTGTTCCAGCACCCTCTGCATGCCGAGCACTAACTACATACTGAATCTGACACTAGGAGTGTGCTGTATTGCTGTGGAGCTTCTAGTCTAAGCAGAGCAAGGCCATCGGCCCCTGCCAGGGGAAGTGCTGGGGAACAGCAAAAATGAACCCAGGACAGGCCAAGGAATGGAGCTGCTGGGAGGAGAGGAATGGCTGGGCCGTGTCCTTGCTGAACAATCCTGAGGAAGGTGGCTATGACTGCAGGTGGTGCTGGAGGGGACAAGGGTCTTCTGGAGAGAGGGTAGTCCAGGTGGAAGGAACAGCTAAAGCAGATGACTGGAGAGATGTGTGAACATCAGACAGGTGTGAGGATGGGGTAGGTGGGAAAGGGAGGGAGATGGGTGGAAGGTGAGGCTGGAGGTGATGTGGAAGCTCAGGTGGGCCACTGTGGGGCCTTTGACTCAGACTGAGGAAAATGGGGATGCTGTGGGTCTCAGCAGAGGAGGGTGTGATGGATTCAGCTCACACAGATCTCCTGTGGCTGGAAGTGGAGAGAGGCTGGGGCAGAAGTAAGGAGTGACCCAGGGCCTTGCTGCTGGATGCGTTTTCAAGATGATGCCAAGCAAATCTGACTGATGGGGTGCAGGAGAAAAATGCATTGATCTGACCCAGGGCCTGGGGTCTGAACACTGGAGGGAAGACCCACTGTCTGATGCGATGGGGAAGGAGTGGGGCAGGTCTGCATGATGGGCAACTCACAGGGATGAGAACAAAGCCAGACCTGCCGACTCTCACTCAGCTCTACCCTCCCCATCACCCACACCAGGGCCTGTGTATTCCTCCCAACTTCCTGCGTGGGCTGTCTGTTTCCCAAAAGCCGAACCTGACAGTGATTCCTCTTCTTGGTGATGAAGAAACTCAGAAGCAGGTGGCTCAGAAGGACAGCGATGGTGGGGGAACCTAGGAGCTGGGGACAGAGGGGACAGAACATCAGGAGATCCCGAGGAGCCCGGCTGCCAGAGGCATGTGAACCACAGCAGCTCCATCTTCAATAGGAGCTGGGTAAAAGGAGGCTGAGACCTACTGGGCTGCATTTCCAGACGATTAAGGCATTCTGAGTCACAGGATGAGACAAGAGGGCAGCAAGGGATACACATAACAGAGACCTTGCCGGTAAAACAGGCTGCAGTAAAGAAGACAGTCCAAAACCAAGATGACGACCAGAGTGACCTCTGCTCGTCCTCACTGCTACATTGCCGCTGGCACCATGACGGTTTACAAAAGCCATGGCGACATCAGAAAGTTTCCCTATATGATCTATAAAAGGGGAGTCATGAATAGTCTACCCCTCATTTAGCATGTCATCAAGAAATGACCCTGAAGATGGGCACCAGCACCCTCTGGGATGCTCTATGGATTAGCTATTTTATCTTCATTTTCTTAAAAAACTTGCTCTTTGGCTCACACCTGTAATCACAGCACTTTGGGAAGCTGAGGCAGGTGGATCACCTGTGGTCAAGAGTTCGAGATCAGCCTGGCCGACATGGTGAAACCCCGTCTCTACTAGAAATATAAAAATTAGCCAGGTGTGGTGAAATGCACCTGTGATCCCAGCTACTCAGGAGGCTGAAGCAGGAAAATCTCTTAAACCCAGGAGGTGTAGGTCATACTGTGCCAAGATCACACTGCTACCCTCTATCTAGCCTGGGCAACAGAGACTCCATCTCCAAACCAAACCAAACCAAACCAAAACAAAACAACAAAACAAATAAACGATTGTGCTTTCACTTTACAGACTCATGCTGAATTGTTTCTTGCACGACATCTGAGAACCCTCCCTTGGGGTCTGGATCGGGTCCCCTTTCCTGTAACACAGCTGCAGATCCTGAAAAGGGTCAGACTTGGGTCCTAAGATGCGGAGTCGGGGAATGTGATGAGGGCAGCCACCGGGTCCCAGGGATCTGAGCTCATGGGAGTCTACTGGGTCAGGAGGCGCCTGCTGAAGACAGAGTCCTTCAATGTCAGGGAGGAAAATCACCCCCTTACACGATGGGGAGAGAGTCACATTCAAGACAGAATGTGCAGACACATGAGTAGGACTGGGGGGAGTTCCTGGCCACAACAGAGAAGTTGAGACCTCTGGAATCAGGACTGGGTTTAAATCATGACTCTGACGATTGTGAGGGTGGCTTTGGAGCCATTCGCATCCCTAACGTGTAGTTCCCTTGTCTACAAAATGGGAACACGGTTGCCCTCATTTTGAATGTTTGCTTATTACATTTAAGTATTTTTCTAATCTTCATTTTACCCTCATGAGGGTTGTCAGACTTAGCAAATCATCATACAGAAGCCCAGCTACCTTTGAATACAAAAAATAAATAAGGTTTTAGTTTAAGTCTTGTGCATTATTTCAGACATACACTGAGAGTTCGAAACTCTCACTTCACTGGATGTCCTGTGTTTTCTCTGGCAACCCTGCTCCCTACCGACGTGGTGCTTCTGGGATACTTACCCCTGCCCCACTTAGCTTTGGTTTCTATTTCTGGAAAATGTGGAAGTGGGAGGTAGAATAAATGATTTTTAAGTTGCTCTGACTTTCTGAGAGTCCCTCACAGGTTACTTGAACCCATTCTCTCACCAAGCCCCACCCCAACTCCAGTCTGCATGCCTCAGTTTCCCTTCTCAGTCCTTAGGAACACTTTTTTTTTTGAGATGGACTCTCACTCTGTTACACAGGCTGGAGTGCAGAGGCACGATCTTGGCTCACTGCAAACTCTGCTTCCCAACCAATTCTACTTTCTCAGTCTCCCGAGGAGCTAGGATGACAGGTGTGCATCACTATGCCTGGCTAATTTTTTGTATTTTTAGTACAGGCAGGGTTTCATCCTTTTTCCAGGCTGGTCTTGAACTCCTGGCCTCAAGTGATCTACTCACCTCAGCCTCCCTAAGTGCTGGAAATACAGGTTTGATCCACCCCACTCAGCTCAAAGAAACTAGAACACCGTTTTCTAATGTTGGGTCATTTTGTTTCATTTATGCAGCGATGGCAGCACCTGGTGGCTTCGTGGAGAAGTGCCCTGAGGGAAAACCACCCACAGCAGGATTTGGAAAAGCACTCAAAGGAATCTGACAAAAGATTAGCATCTCTCTCTGGGGGGGAAATGCTTCATTAAACTGTAGCAACCTCAGTATCTACCCCTCCTTCACCAGGATCTCATGGTGATGTTAGGAGCTGTCTACCGAGAGGCAGGAAAACTGCACAGGTAAAGTTAAACTGTGCGTTATCTGTGGAGATCTTGGTCTTTTTTTTTTTTTTTTTTTTTTTTTTTTTTTTTTTTTGCGGGAGACTCTTGCTCTGTCCCTCAGGCTAGAGTGCAGTGGTGTAATCTCATCTAACTGCAATTTACACCTCCTGAGTTCGAGCGATTCTCCTGTCTCACCCTCCTTAGTAGCTGGGATTACAGGCACATGCAACCGTGCCCGGTTCATTTTTATATTTTTAGCGGAGACGAAGTTTCGCTGTTAGCCAGGCTGATCTTGAACTCCTGACCTCAAGTGATCTATCCACCTCAGCCACCCAAAATCCTGGGATTACAGGCATGCACCCCCATGCCTGGCACAAGGATAGGGTTTTCTCATTTTATTTTTCCTTTTATTTTTTAGGAGTCTCACTCTGTCACCCGGCCTGGAGTACAATGGTGTGGTCTCGACTCACTGCAACCTCCACCTCCCGGGATTCTCTGGCCTCAGCCTCTCGAGTAACTGGGACTACAGGCATATGCCACCAAACCTGGCTAATTTCTGTATTTTTAGTACAGATGGGGTTTCACTATGTTGGTCATGATGACCTCGAACCGCTGACCTCCGGTGATCCTCCCACCTCGGTGTCCTAAAGTGCTGGGATTACAGACGTGAACCACCATGCCTGGCTGTGGGTTTTCTGGAACCAAAGCATATTCCTTATCATGTTTAACAGAATTGTGCCCCAACCCTGTACTTTCCTTAATTCATCCTCCTTTGAATAGCGAACCTCTCAAAAGCTGTAACGAACGTGGAAGAGCCAGTGGCCGGGTGGGCTGGGTGGTGGCAGGGGGGCTGGTGTCCCAGCAGTTGGCATCCCCTTTCCCAGGATATACACAAGGCCTCATGTACCTGTCCTTTTATCTCCTAGGTCAGCTGGTTGACACCGTCTGGGTGAAAAAAGGAGACCAGATCTTGTTTTCATCCATGTTTGAAGCCAATATCACCACCCACATTGCCGTCATTGCGTGCCCGAGCCACCGGTAGCCTAGAAATATTAAGACCTGGTTTATGAACCATACAACTGCCAGACCCAACCCAGCCAAAACACGACATCGACTGGACTCAGTAACCCACATCTGTAATTCTAGCACTTGGGGAGGCCAAGGTGAGTGGATCTCCTGAAATCAGGAGTTTCAGATCAGCATGGCCAACATGGTGAAACCACATCTCTACTAAAAATATAAGACTGGGCCTGGTGTAGTGGTGCACAGCTGTGATCCCAGCTACTCGGGAGGCTCAGGTCAGAGAATCACTTCAATACAGGAGGTGGAGATTGCAGTGAGCCGAGATTGAACCATTGCACTCCAGCCTGGGCAGAGTGTGAGACTCTGTCTCAAAAAACAACAAAAACACAAAATTGAACCCCACCCCCCACTTTTTTTTAGAGATAGAGATAGACTTCCTGTGTTGTCCAGGCTACAGTGCACTGGTACAATCATAGCTCACTGCAGCCTCTTACTCCCAGGCTCAAGCAGTCCTCCCACCTCAGCCTCCTGAGTAGCTGGCATTAAAGGTGCATGCCACCATGCTCGACTAATATTTGTGTGTGTGTGTGGAGATGGGATCTCACCATGTTGGCCAGGCTGGCCTCAAACTCTGGGCTTTGAGGGACCCTCCCATCTCAGCCTTCCAAAGTGCTGGGATTACAGGCATGAGCCTCTGTTCCTGGCCAAAACCTAATTACACATTCTTGAATGACTGACGGCATGAGCTTCTGTGTCCTCTAACAACGAAATGCATTATTCCATGGGTATAACTTTGCTGGTGATGCTGTAACAAAGTGCCACAAACTAAGTGGCTTAGAATAAGACAAATTTGTTTTCTCAGACCAGATGCCATGGCTCATGTCTGTACTCCCTGTACATTGGGGAGGATGAGAGGATATCTTAAGGTCAGGAGTTTGAGACTCACCAGGCCAATAGGATGAAACCCCATCTCTAATGAAAGAATACAAGGCTGGGAGTAGTAGCTCACACCAGTAATCCTAGCACTTTGGGAGGCTGAGGTAGGCAAATCATGAGGTCAGGAGTTCGACACCAGTGTGGCCAACATGGTGAAACCCTGTCTCTACAAAAAATACAAAAATTACCTGGGTGTGGTGGTGTTCATCTGTAATCCTAGCTACTCAGGGGGCTGAGGTGGGAGAACTGCTTAAACCCAGAAGGTGGAGGTTGCAGTAAGCTGAGATCACACCACTTTATTCCAGACTGGAGGACAGAGCAAGAATCCATCTCAGAAAAAAAAAAATTAGCCAGGCATGGTTGCATGTGCCTGTGATCTCAAGCTACTCTGGAGGCTGAGGTGGGAGGATTTCTTGAGCCAGGGAGAATAAGACTGCAGTGAGCTGAGATGATGCCACTGCACTCCAGCCTGGGTGACAGAGTGAGACCCTGTCTTAATAAATCTATAAATAAAATAAAAAGTTGTTCTCTCCCGGTTGGGAGGCCGGAAGTGTGAAGTCAGGTGTCTGCAGGCCTGGCCCTGGATGCTCTAGGGAAAAATCTGTCCCAGCCTCTCTCCTGGATCAGGCATCCTTTGACTTATAGTGGCAGTTGTCCTTCTATGCGTGTCTGTCTCTGTGTGCAAACTTACCTTTGGGCAGGCACAGTGGCTCACACATATAATCCCAACATGTTGGGAGACCGAGGCAGGATTGCTTGAGCCCAGAAGTTCAAGTTCAGCATGGGAAACATAGTAAGATACCACATCTACATAAAATACAAAAAATTAGCTGGGCATGGTGTAACACACCTGTAGTCCCAGCTACTGAGGAAGCTAAGGTGGGAGGATCACTTGAACCCAGGAGATCGATGCTGCATTGAGCTATGATCACACCACTATACTCCAGCTTGGGAAACAGAACAAGACTGTCTCAAGACAAAAACATTTTACTCTTTATTTTTCTTTTACTGGCAACAAATTTTCCTTTTAGTGAGGATGCCATAGCCCCACCTTCATGACCCATTTTAACTTGATGACCTCTGTAAAGACCTGGTCTCCAGATAAGGTCATGCTTGTAATCCCAGCACTTTGGACAGCTGACATGGGAGGATCACTTGAGGCCAGGAGTTCAAGATTAGCCTGGGCAACACAGTGACACTTCACCTCTACAAAAACAATAAATAAAAAAAAAAGCTTGGTGTAGGGTTGTGTACCTGTAGTCCCAGCTCCTTGGGAGGCAGGAGCACAGAGTGAGCCCGGGAGGTCGAGACTGCAGTCATCTGTGATTGTGCCACTGCACACCAGCTGGGCAACAGCAAGACCTAGTCTGTCTCGAGAGAAAAAAAAAAGGTTTGCTGATCCAATGTGGGGTAAAGTTTTTAAAATGTTAACTCTGTATTTTTTTATATTTCTTAGCTTTTCCAGATGAACTCTGTGATTATAACAAGAAAATAGCAGTCACATTACATTTTTTTGTTTTTTGAGAAGGAGTTCTGATCTTGTTGCCCAGGCTGTAAAGCAGTGGCATGATCTCTGCTCATTGCAACCTCTGCCTCCTGCTTGGGTGATTCTCCTGCATCAGCCTCCTGAGTAGATGGGACTACAGGTGCATCCCACCCCGTCTTGCTCATTTTTGTATTTTTAGTAGAGAGGGGAATTCACCCATGTTGGTCAGGCTGGTCTCGAACTCCAGGCTTCAAGGGATCTGCCCACCTCAGCCTCTCAAAGTGCTGGAATGACAGTCATCAGCCACTGCACCCAGACATTTTTATCTTTTTGTACACAGAAATGACCAGCATTTCAATTTTTGTTTGTCTTGTTTTGTTTTTCTTAAATGAAAACAAACTGGCAGTTATAATTGGGGAGGACAATTTGCATTATGGGAATCTGGGAGTCGTGCCAAGTTCCATACTCAAAGCTGGTAAAAAGAAACTGGGGTTATGCGGTGGGAGTGGTGGCACATGCCTGTAATCCCAGCACTTTGGGATGCCGACATGGGTGGATCATCTGAGGTCAGGAGTTTGAGACCAGCCTGGCCAAAATGGTGAAACATCGTCTCTACAAAAAAAAAAAAAAAAAAATTACTCGGGCCTAGTGGTGGGTGCCTGTAATCCCAGTTACTCCTGAGACTGAGCAGGAGAATCACTTGAGCCTGGGAGGGGGAGTGAGACTCTGTCTCAGAAAAGAAAATTCATCCTGGAATGCAAGGCTGGTTCAACATACACAAGTCTATAAACAATTCACCACATAAACAGAACCAAACACAAAAACCACAGTATTAACTCCATAGATGCAGAGAAGGCAAAACTCTCAATAAACAAGGTATTGATGGAACTTATCTCAAAATAATAGAAGCTATTTACAACAAACCCACAGCCAGTATCACAATGAATGCGCAAAAACTGGAAGCATTGCCTTTGAAATATGGCAGTAGACAAGGATGCCCTCTATCACCACTCCTTTTCAATATACTACTGGAAGTTATAGCCAGAGCAATCGGGCAAGAAAAAGAAATAAAGGGTATTCAAATAGGAAATGAGGAAGCCAAATTGTCTCTATTTGCAGATGACATGATGGTATATCTAGAAGACCCCATCGTCTCAGCCCAAAATCTCCTGAAACTGATAAGCAACTTCAGCAAAGTCTCAGGATACAAAATTAATTTGCAAAAATCACAAACATTCCTATACACTGATAACAGACATAAAGAGAGCCAAATCGAGAACAAAGTGCCATTCACAATTGCTACCAAGACAATAAAAGGCCTAGGAATAAAAGTAACAAGGAATGTAAAGGGCCTCTTCAAGGAGACCTACAAACCACTGCTCAATGAAATAAGAGAGGACACAAACAGATGGAGAAACATTCCATGGTCACGATTAGGAAGAATCGGTATCATGAAAATGGCCATTACTTCCTAAAGTAATCTATAGATTCAACACTATCCCCATCAAGCTACCAATGGTCTTCTTCACAGAACTGAAAAAAAACACCTTAAACTTCATATGGAACCAAAAGAGAGCCCACATAGCCAAGTGAAATCTAGGCCAAAAGAACAAAGCTGGAGGCATCACACTACCTGACTTCAAACTATACTAAAAGCCTACAGTAATCAAAAGAGCATGGTACTGGTACAAAAATAGATATATAGACCAATGGAACAGAACAGAGGCCTCAGAGGCAAGGCCACACGTCTACAACCATCTGATCTTTGACAAACCTCACAAAAATAAGCAACGGGAAAAGGATTCCCTGTTTAATAAATGGTATTAAAAAAACTGGCTAGTCCCTTGCAGAAAGCAGAAACGAGACCCCTTCCTGACACCTTACACTGAAATTAACGTCAGATGGATTAAAAACTTAAACGTAAGACCTAACACCATAAAAATCCTAGAAGAAAACCTATGCTAAACCGTTCAGGACATAGGCATAGGCAAAGACTTCATGACCAAAACACAAAAAGCATTGGCAACAAATGCCAAAATAGACAAATGGGACCTGATCAAACTCCACAGTTTCTGCACAGCAAAAGAAACAATCATTAGAGTGAACTGGTAACCGACAGAATGGGAAAAAATAATTTTAATCTACCCATCTGAGAAAGGGCTAATAACAGGAATCTACAAAGAACTAAAACAGATTTACAAGAAAAAAACAAACAAGCCCATTCAAAAGTGAGCAAAGGATATGAACAGACACTTTACAAAGAAGGCATACATCAGGCCAACAAACATATGAAAAATCTTCATCATCACTCATCATTAGAGAAATGCAAATCAAAACTACATTGAGATACCGTCTCACGCCAGTTACAATGGCGATCATTAAAAAACCTGGAGACGACAGATGCTGGAGAAAATGTGGAGAAATAGGAACACTTTTACACTGTTGGTGGGAGTATAAATTAGTTCCACCATTGTGGCAGAGTGTGGTGATTCATCAAGGACCTAGAAATAGAAATTCCATTTGACCCAGCAATTCCATTACTGTGTATATATCCAAAGGATTATAAATTGTTCTACTATAAGGACACATGAACACAAATGTCAATTTTGGCACTATTTACAATAATGAAGTCTTGGAAACAACCAAAATGCCCATCGATGGTAGACTAGACAGGGAAAATGTGGCACATATACACCATGGAATACTATGCAGGCATAAGAAAATGATGAGTTTGTGTCCTCTGGAGGGACATGGATGAACCTGGAAACCATCATTCTCACCAAACTGACACAAAAACAGGAAATCAACCACCGAATGTTCTCACTCATAGGTGGGTGTTAAACAATGAGAACACATGGGCACAGGGAGGGAAGCATGATACCCTGGGGTCTGTGGGGGTTAACTAGGGGAGGGACAGCATGGAGTGGGGAGTTGGGGAGGGATAACATAGGGAGAAATGCCAGATATAGGTGATGGGGAGGAAGGCAGCAAACCACATTGCCACGTATATACCTATATAAAAATATTGTATGTTCTTCACATGTACCCCAAAACCTAAAACGTGATTTTATACATACATATGTACATATATATATGTGTGTGTGTGTGTAAATGTATATAGAAAGTTCCCTTTCCACCTCTTTCTCCCAAACCAAAAAAAGAAAAAAAGAAAAGAAAAAGAAAAATTGGTGTTATTAATCAGTTGGTAAGGAGTAACGGTCTTGTTCACAAACTTCAGATCTTTTTTGCAGGCTAGAAATCACTCTAGTTAGTAAAATAACAACAGTAATGACAGCAGCCAAAAGGGAAGAGTATTTAAAATGCAGGAGGTGCTGGTCTAGGCACGTTCCTGGGTAACATTATTTAGCCTTCAGCATCATCTTAGGAGTCCATTCTCATATGATTCCTATCTGACAGGTGGAAAAACTGAGGCATAGAGACCTACATTGTCTGTCCGGACTCAAAGTGGTATTAAGTTGTGGTGCAGGTGTCACCTGACATTGTGTTGTGCACTATGCCTATCTAATTATTATTTTTATTTTTGAGACGGACTTTCCTTCTCGTTGTCCATGCTGGAGTGCAATATCGGCTCACTGCAACCTCCGCTTCCCAGGTTGAAGCAGTTCCCCTACCTCAGCCTCCCAAGTAACTGGGATTACAGACATGCACCACCATCCTTGGCTAGTTTTGTATTTTTAGTAGAGATGGGGTTTCTGCATGTTGATCAGGCTGGTCTTGAACTCCTGACCTCAGGTGATCCATTCACCTCGGCCTCCCAAATTGCTGAGATTACAGGCATGAGCCACCACTCTGGGTTTTGTTTTGTTTTTGGTTTTTTTGAGATGGAGTCTTGCTCTGTCTTCCAGCCTGGAGTACAGTGGGATGCTCTTGGCTCACTAAAACCTCCACCTCCCGGGTTCAAGCAATTCTCCTGCCTCAGCTTCCTGAGTAGATGAGATTGTAGGCATGGGCCACCACACTGGGCTAATTTTTGTAGTTTTAGTGAAGTCTGGGTTTCACCATGTTGGCCAGGCTGCTCTTGAACTTCTGACCTCAAGTGATCCACCCGCATGAGCCTCCCAAAGTGCTGGGATCACAGGCATGAGCCACCTCACCTGGCCACGATGCCTATCTCATTATATTTCTAAAAGGAGAGGGAAAAGAAATAACTGTATTTCCATCCTCACAGTAACTCCATGAAGGAGATAATATCATTTACCTTTTATAAATGTGAAAACAAAAGCTCCAGCTTTTTTTTTTCTGAGACAGTGTCTCACTTGAAAACACAACCTTAAGTGCAGTGGCATCATCTTGGCTCAGTGCAGTCTTGACCTGTGGGACTCAAGTGATCCTCCCACTTTAGCCTCCCGAGTAGCTGGGACTAGAGGGGGACACAGCCACACCTGGAACATTTTTTGAAATTTTTTGTAGAGATGGGGTCTTGGTATGTTACCAATGCTGCTCTCAAACTCCAGGGCTCAAGCAGTCCTCCCACATCGACCTCCCAAAGTGCTGGGACCACAAGTGTGGGCACTCCAGCTTTTTTTTCCCCAAGGCCACATTAAGTTGTTAATGGCTGACTCAAACACTGGGGTCTACTGACTACTACTTCAGTGTTTTTCCATCTAGATTGTAGCCACTGTAATTCCTGAAAATATTCTAACAGTGGACTGTGATGGATTATTTGGGTGTGTAGCACAAACAGAGGAACATCTCTTAGGAGACTGAACCCTGATGTTCTGATGGGGCCAGCATGTATTCTAGGGAAAGATTCCATAGCTCCCATCTGCGACCAGTGAATAGGAATTAGGTGTCAGGTGTGGTGGCTCACGCCTGGAATCCCAAGACTTTGGAAGGCTGAGGTGGGTGGATCACTAGGTCAGTTCAAGACCAGCCTGGCCAGTAAGATGAAACCCCATCTCTACTAAAAATACAAAAATTAGCTGGCCATGTTGGCGGGTGCCTGTAATTCCAGCTACTCAGGAGGCTGAGACCGCAGAATCGCTTGAACCCAGGAGGTGGAGATCGCAGCGAGCTGACATTGCGCCACTGTGCTCCAGCCTGGGTGACAAAACAACACTCAGTCTAAAAAAAGAAAATGCTGGGCATTGGCCAGCTGTGGTGTGGTGGCACTCATCTGTAATCCCAGCACTTGGGGAGGCTGTGGCAGGCAGATCACTTGAGTCAGGAGTTCCAGACCGGCCTGACCGACATGGTGAAAGCCCATCTCTACTGAAAATATCAAAATTAGCTGGGTGTGGTGGCAGGCGCCTATAATTCCACCTCCTCAGAGTGCTGAGGCAGGAGAACTGCATTAACCTGGGAGGCACAATCTGCAATGAGCTGAGATCCGACCACTGTACTCCAGCCTGGGCGACACAGCGAGACTTCATCTCAAAAAAAGAAAAAAAGGTTGGGTGTGGTGGTGTATGGTCTCAGCTACTCAATAAGCTGACCTGTGCATATCGCTTGAGCCCAGGAATTTGAGGCTTCAGTGAGCTATGGTAGAGTCACTGCACTCCAGCCTGGGTGACAAAATGAGACTTCTATTTCTAAAAAACTAATTTAAAAAATGAAAAAAAAAAGAGAGACAATAGGAGAGTATTCATCACCAATAAGAGATCAAGTGCATCACCCACTGAATCTTCCAAACATAATCAAACTCTAATCTAATGGGGTGAGCATGAATCCAGCTGTGAATATGCCACAAATACAAAAGACAGAGAATGGGTTCACCTTCACCAGGGAATTCCAGACTTTGAGAAATGCTACAGGCCCAACAATGTGGATTCTTCCAAAATCCATAGAAAGGAAAAGGGATAGGCCAGGCAAGATGGCTCAGGCCTGTCATCCCAGCACATTGGGAGACCAAGGTGGGCAGATCACAAGGTCAGGAGTTTGAGACCAGCCTGACCAACATGGAGAAACCTTATCTCTACAAAAAATACAAAAATTAGCCAGGTGTGGTAGCACATGCCTGTAATTCCAGCTATTCAGAAGGCTGAAGCAAGAGAATTACTTAAACCCGGGAGTCAGAGGTTGCAGTGGGCTGAGATTGTGCCATTGCACTCTGGCCTGGGTGACAGAGCAAGAATCTCTTTCAGAAAAAAAAGAAAAGAAAAGAAAAGAAAAGAGATAGAGGAGAAACTTATAGATTGTGTCTTTTTTAAAATTTTATTTTTGGCTGGGCACAGTTGTTCACACCTGTGATCCCAATCGTTGCACTTTTAGAGACTGAAGTGGGCAGATCACCTGAGTTCAGCAGTTTGAGGACAGCCAGGCCAATATGGTGAAACTCTGGCTCTATTAAAAGTACAAAAATTACCTGGGCATGGTCCCATGTGCCTGTGATTTCAGCTACTTGAGAGGATAAGGTAGAAAAATGGCTTGAACCAAGCAGGTGAAGGTGGCCGTGAGCTGAGATCACACCACTGCACTGCAGCCTGGCTGGAGTTAAAAAAAAAAATTGGGCTTTGTAGAGACAGGAGTCTTCCTGTATTGTCCAGGTTGGTCTCAAACCTCTGAATTTAAATGATCCTATCACATCCGGATTACATGTGTGAACACTCACCCAGCCAACAAACTCAGAGACTGAAAGAGGCTTAAAAGACATAACAATGCTGGGGAACAGTTATGGGCTGGAGATGCATACTAGGGCTGCTCTACTCTAAAGAAACAGAAAGAGGCCAGGTGTGGTGTCCCACACCTGTAATGCCAAACATTTTGGGAGGCCAAGAAGGGAGGATCGCTTGTGCCCAGGAGTTTGGGACCAGCCTGGCAACACAGTAAGACCCTGTCTCTACAGAAAAAAAAAAAAAAAAGTTTTTTTAATTAGCCGGGAATGGTGATGCATGCCTATAGTCCTGGCTACTCAGGAGGTGGAGGGGAGCAAGAACCTGCCTCAAAAAACAGAGAGGAACAGAAAGCAGCAATTACTGTAAATATCAGGGTTGGGGAATACTTTTGGAGAAAAGGGAGGGGCTGACATTGATCTCCAGCCCCTTCTGGAAGTACAGAGTCTAGTGGGGAAGACAGGAACATGAATAGAGATTCAGGCTGCAGCACCAGGAAGTCTCCTTCCACCTCCCTGCCTCCTTGCCCTTTCCTTCAGGGAATGGAAGCATGATTTTCTTTCTTCTTTGCCTTTCTAACTAGAGTTTGGGATGGGAGAATTCATATCATGAACAGCCAGCTGGAATTGATGGCTTTGTTGATACCCCAGCCAAGCACATCCCTGATTCCTCTGATAAGTACATCTAGATGTTACTACTGTCCAGGATTCTCAGCCACATGCTTGGTGCCCACTCCCAGATTCTGGAAATTTCCTGACATTACCCCCAAAAGGAGGGACACTCACTCACAATTCTGCATAGAAATTGTCTCTATTTTTTTTTTTTTTTTGGAGACAGAGTCACTCTGTTGATCAGACTGTAGTCCAATGGTGTGATCTCAGCTCACTGCAACCTCTGTCTCCCAGGCTCAAGCAGTTCTCCTGCCTCAGCCTCCCAAGTAACTGGAGTTACAGGCACCTGCAACCATGCCTGGCTAATTTTGTATTTTTAGTGGAGTTGGGGTTTCACCATATTGGTCAGGCTGGTCTTGAATTCCTGGTCTCAAGTGATCCGCTCACCTAGGCCTCCTAAAGTGCTGGAATTACAGGCATGAGCCACCATGCCTGGCCATTTCTATATCACCCCCCTAGGCCAGCCTCTGCATGTTTGGGCTTGATGAGGCTGTGGCTGTCCGGCTAGCTGCCTGTCATCTTTAGTCTCTGTGTCTCCTCGATACTTCTCACCTGCCCATGAATTCATTTCCTTTTCTTTCTTTTGTTTTTTTCTTGAGATGGAGTTTTGCTCTGCCACCCAGGATGGAGTGCAGTGGCATAGTCTTGGCTCATTGCAACCTCTGCCTTCCATGTTCAAGCAATTTTCCTGCCTCAGCCTCCCAAGTAGCTTGGACTACAGACATGTGCCACCGTGCCTGGCTGATTTTTGTGTTTTTAATAAGATAGGGTTTCATCATGTTGCTCAGGCTGGTCTCAAACTCCTGACCTCAGGTGATCCACCCATCTTGACCTCCCAATGTACTAGGATTACAGGCATAAGCCACAGTGCCTACCTTCAGTTTTTAAACTCAGCCTGAATGGGCTTCTCTTCCTAGCAGCTAAGAGCTCTGACCCCTATGGCCTTCTCCCACCCAGCAGAGAGTGTCTGGATGTTTCTGGATCTAAAATCCAAGTGTCTAAGCCTACCGATAGTTACAAGTGCCGATCCTCACACAATTTTTTTGAATTTATGATGGCACAAAAATGATCACGTTCAGTAGAAACTGTGCTTCCAGTACTGATACAACCTTTCTGTTTTTCACTGTTAGTATAGTATTCAATAAATTGCATGAGGGCCAGGTGTAGTGGCTCATGCCCTTAATCCCAGTACTTCAGGAGGCTGAGGTGGGAGGATTGCTAAAGCCCAGGAGTTTGAGGCCAGCCTCAGAACATAGTGATACCCTCTCTCTATAAAAAAGATAAAAATTATCCATGTGCAATTGTGTGCACCTGTAGTCCCATCTACTTGGGAGGTTGAGGCAGGAGGGATCACTTGAGCCCAAGAGATTGAGGCTGCAAGGAGCTATAATCATGCCACTGCACTCCAGCCTGGGTAACAGAGCACGACCTCATCTGAAAAAACAAAAAATTTAGGCCAGGCATGGTGGCTTATGCCTGTAAGCCCAGCACTTTGGGAGGCTGAGGTGGGTGGATCACGACGAGGTCAGGAGTTCAAGACCAGCATGAGAAAAATGATGAAACCCCGTATATACTAAAAATACAAAAATTAGCTGGGTGTGGTGGCATGTGCCTATAATCCCAACTCCGGAAGCTGAGGCAGGAGAATTGCTTAGATCCTGAAACGTGGAAGTAGCAGTGAGCCGAGATTGTGCCATTGTACTCTAGCCTGGGAGACAGACCAAGACTCTGTCTCAAAATAAATAAATAAGTAAATAAAAATTTAAAAGTAGGTAAACTATAGCTTCATAAGGACAGTATTTCTGTTTGGGATGATGAGAAAGTTTAGAAACAGATGGTGGCACTGGTTCCAAAATATTGTGAATCTACCAAATGCCATTGAATTGTGGACTTAAGCGTGGGTACATTTATCCAAGTTTATTATCTATTTCTACAAACATTCATGAAGGCTGGACCCCTGAAACATCAAAGTCATGATCCAAGGTGGGGAAGAGTAAGTGGGTTTTGTTCTCCTTTTACTACTGCTTGATTTGTTCTCTACCTAAAGTTGGTTGGGCTAACCTCCAATGTTTGGTAGGGCAGGTGTATTACATGCATTTGCAAGCCGGGTATGGTGGCTCACACATGTAATCCCCCCACTTTGGGAGGCTGAGGCGGGCAGATTGCCTAAGCTCAGGAGTTCAAGACCAGGCTGGGCAACACGATGAAACCCTGTCTCTACTGAAAATACAAAAAGTAGCTAGGTGTGGTAGGGTGCTTGTAGTCCCAGCTACCCAGTGGGATGAGGCAGGAGAATCACTTGATCCTAGGAGGCAGAGGTTGCAGGCAGTGAGCCAAATCACTGCACTGCAGCCCAGGAAACAGAGCCAGACTCCACCTCCAAAAATAAAAATAAAAATAAATAGGCCAGGTATGGTGGCTCATGCCTGTAATCCCAGCGCTTTAAGAGACTGATGATTTAGGCAGATTACCTTAGGTCGAGTGTTCTCAACCAAGCTGGGCAACATGGTGAAACCCAATCTCTACTAAAAATACAAAATTTACCCAGTGCTCATGCCTTTAATCCAGCCACTCTGGAGGCTGAGGGAGGAGAATCACTGGAACCTGATAGGCAGAGGTTGCAGTGAGTCAAGATTGCATCACTGCACTCAAGCCTAGATGACAGTGTGAGACTGTCTCAAAAAATAAAGAAATGCATTTTCAACTTAGTATATTTTCACTTTTTTTCCCCCATAGAGACAGAATCTCTCTGTGTTGCCCAAGCTGGTCTTGAACTCCTGGGATCAAGCAATCTTCCCACATTGACCTCCCAAAGTGCTGGGATTACAGATGTGAGCTACTGCACTTGGCTGCTATTACCAATTTATGACAGATTTATGGGGACAGGACACCATCATGAGTTAAGGAGCATCTGTAATTATGCTGAAAATGGCGGTGGCTTGTGTGAGGATACAGGGGAGTGTCACAAAACACAAGGGGACTGGAGCCTGCAGGGGGACACCAAAAGCTGCCTCTGGCTCAAAACCAGGGCTCCCTCCTCTGTGTCTCCTGCTGCAGGACAGACCCCAGGCTCACAGCTCTGCAAATCTATGCTGTCTGTACTGCAGGACTTTGAATCCACCACTGGGGGTTGCGGGTGATGTTGGAGCAGGAGCAGGGCAGGGAGGACACATCAGGGGTTGCACTTGCAGCCACATTTGCAGAGCAAGTTTTTTTTTTTTTTTTTGAAACAGAGTTTTGTTCTTGTTGCCCAGGCTGGAGTGCAATGGCAAAATCTCAGCTCTCCGCAACCTCAGCATCCCATATTCAAGCGACTCTCCTGCATCACCCTCCTGAGTATCCAGGATTACAGGCATGCACTAGCATGCCTGGCTAATTTTGTATTTTAAGGAGAGGTGGGGTTTCACCATGTTGGCCAGCTGGTCTCAAACTCCTGACCTCAAATGGTCCACCGGCCTCAGCCTCCCAAACTGCTGGAATTACAGGCATTAGCCATTGCACCTGGCCCTGGTTGCCCTGTCCTGCCTGCTGGATGTTTACAGCCTAATCTTCTCTTCCCCCCACCCCTAGCTGATAGATAGCAACCCCCACTCCCTGGGGTTGTAGGCCACTTTCTATGAGAGCAGTTACAAGTTACATGGGAACACCAAGTACAATCTGGTGAGCTATGTCCCCACCAAACCTTGCTGCGTGTACCCTGAGGGTCCCCTCTTCCTTCTTCCCTTACCAGCATAAAGAGCTGAGGAATTTTCAGACAACACAGCCCCTAGCCCTGCCCTGTGGTGGGAAGATAATCAGGCAGCCATCACCTACACACTTGACTTCATTGAAGTGTCACACGGGTCCGGCGCAGTGTGAGCTGGCAATCCCAGCACTTTGGGAGGCTGAGGCGGGTGGATCACAAGGTCGAGAGTTTGAGACCCACCTGACTGACATAAAGAAACACTTCTCTCCTAAAAATACAAAAATTAGCAGACAGTGGTGGCATGTGCCTATAATTCCAGCTACTCAGTAGGCTGAGGTAGGAGAATCACTTGGACCCAGGAGGCAGAGGTTGCAGTGAGCTGAGATTGTACCATTGCACTCCAGCCGGGGTGATAGAGTAACATCCCATCTTAATAAATAAAGTATCACATGGGAAATTCCCACATAGAGTGACAGACAGGAGCCTAACCCAGCCTGGGGCAGAGCTATAGATCTGAGTTAGCTGGGTAAACTGAGGCATAAGGATTTAGTAGGGGCAATTTCCACAGGGCAGGAACCTGACCAGCTGCAAGTCAGCAACAGCAAACTTCTTTGACCAGGCTCATCACATCTAGATGAGTGAGGAAAACAATCACTTCTCACTGTGGGTCCACAGAACTCTGGGAGCAAGGGAGTGGGAGCAATCATAGTGGGGCCATTGTTTCTGTGAGCTCCCAGAAGCCTTTCACAGGCAGTGGGATTAGAACAGAGCAGGGCTTGGCTGAGCATGGTAGCTCACATCTGGAATCCCAGCACTTTGGGAGGCCGAGGTGGGTGGATCGTCTAGGGTCAGGAGTTGGAGACCAACCTGGCCAACATGGTGAAATCTCAGCTCTACTAAAAATGCAAAAATTAGCCAGATGTGGTAGCACTCACCTGTAGTCCCAGCTACTCTGGCGGATGAGGCAGGAGAATTTCTTGAACCTGGGAGGCAGAGGTTGCAGTGAGCCAAGATTGCATCAATGCATTCCAGGCCCAGGTAACAGAGTAAGACTCCATCTCAAAAAAAAAAAAAAAAAAAATTCAGGGCAGGGGACAGAGTGGGGCTAAGCGGCTTCCAGTTTTACCTCTCCTCCAACACCCCATCTCTCCCACAGTCCTGAGTTGGGGGATGTCCATGGTGTTCCATAGGTGCACTTGGGATTTTCTCTCCTGACCCCACAGGATATTTACCTAAAACAGAAGCAGCACTGATGCAGGACTGACCCAACTTCACTTCCAGGTATGCTGTCTCCTGGACAGAGGCGGGGACTGGTCCCCCTTAGGGAGTCCCTTAGCAGGAACAGAGAGAAGCAGGGTTGAGATTATAACCCCAGCTGAAGAACAGTAAAACAGGATAATCAAAACACTTCACAAGAGCCAGGGGAGGTGGCTCACACCGGTAATCCCAGCACTCTGGGAGGCCAAGGTGGGTGGGTCACCTGAGGGCAGGAGTTTGAGACCAGCCTGGCCAATATAGAGACAGAAACCCTGTCTCTACTAAAAATACAGAAATGAGCTAGGTGTGGTGGCAGATGCCTGTAATCTCAGCTACTCAGGAGGCTGAGGCATGAGAATGGCTTCAACCTGGGAGGAGGTTGCAGTGAGGCCAGATCATGCCACTGCACTCCAGCCTGGGTGACACAGTGAGACTCCATCTCAACAACAAGAACAACAACAACAAAAAAAAAAAACACTTTACAAATGGTGGTCCCTCAAAACACTTACACAGCATTACCATTTGCTCTAACAAAGCCACTGCCATCCATCCCAAAAGAATAGAAAGCAGGAACTCTGAGAGGAATTTCCACACCTGTTCTCATAGCAGCACGATTCACAAAAGCCAAAAGGCAAAACCAACCAACAGGTTCACCATCAGATGAAAAGATAAACACAGTGTGATCCATCTGCGAAGCAGAAGATGACTCAGACTTAAGGAGGAAGGGAGGCCGGGTGAGGTGGCTCATGCCTGTAATCCCAGCACTCTAGGAGGCCATGGTGGGTGGAGACTCTGTCTCTACAAAATAAATACATAAATATAAAGAGAAATAACAAAGGAAGCGAGAATATATAGTGAGTGACTCTAATAAGTACGGACTGAAAGCGTTCTCAGCTGCTGATAGCATTACTACCAACCAGTTCAGTTTGGTTCCTTTTCCCTGCTAGGAAGACCTGCACTTTTCCCCCGGAGGTCACCTTTCTGTACACCAGGCCAGTGATGGCAGACTGCAGCCTTATCTGCAGCAATTTAAGCTGGTACGTGTTCTGCTGCTTAAACAGTGTCTGCAGGCAGGTCGAGAAGAACATCAGCATTGCGAGGAAGTAGCACTTCCAGGCTGGAGACTTGGGATCACCAATAAACTCCAGAAAAAGGATTGTAGGTGCCCATGTGTGTTGCCTTTGCCCAAACCAGGCCAGGTGTGGAGAATCAGTCGGCGTGGTTGACTTCTTCGCAATCGTGATCTCGGTTATTTCCCCCACTGTCCATGCTTCCTTTCAATTTTACTGTAGCTCCTTGAGATCAAGAGATCGTGTTTTTCTCTCCCCTTGTTATGGGCTAAATTGTGTCTTCACAAAATTTGTATGTTGAAGCCCCAACCCCCGGTACCTCTGAATGTGACTGTTTGGAAATAGGGCCTTTGAAGAGGCAATAAAGTTAAAATGAGGTCATTAGACTGGGCCCTCACCCAGTCTGGAGTCCTGATAAGAGGAGAAAATGTAGACACATGGGGAGACACCTGGGTGGACACAGAGGAAAGACCATATGAGGACACAGGGAGGAGGTCACCAACTGCACACCAGAGGCAGAGGCCTCAGATGGAACCAACTTGCAGATGCCTGATATGGAACTCCCAGCCACAAGAAACATGAGGAAAATACATTTCTGATGTTGAGGCTACTCAGTCTGTGATGCTCTGTTATAGCAGCTGAGGAGACACCACTTGGACTTCGACTGGCCACAAAACCACCTTTGACCGAGAGTAGAGTGGAGGTAAAACTATGCCAGCTGTGAGCCTCAAGAGAAAATGTAGCTTTTGGCCTATTGCTTACAACCCTCCCAAGCAGCCACATGAACATGTCTGAGCTAGGTTTTGGAGGATGGGAACCCAGGTGGAACAGAAAGCCATCCCAGCTTCAGACACAACTGCAGACACATGAGAAAACCCAGCCAAGAAAAGAAGGACCACCCAACTGAGTCCAGTCCATGTTACTGACCCACATTACTATGAACTAAATAAATGAATGCTTATAACTTTAAGCCACTCATTTTGGGGCATTTTACAACAAAAGCTAAGTTATACAGTCAGGTAAGAGCTTGCTTATTTGCCCCTGTGGGGAACAGTCACTTTCTCATTAATCATTTCCCTTTTACAGTATCCTTCCCACCCATCCTCCAGTGTCCTGAGCACCAGATCTATAGGCAGAGGCATGAGAGCTGAAGCCCCCTGATTCTGAATGGATGCCATTAAGAGATCACCAGCCTTAGCAGAGATCCTGAAGTCTGGACTCACCTAAGCAGCTTGGGGACACTGAACCTGAGGACATCACTCATGAAGAGGCTGTGGGTCCCATGAGGAAGTTAGAATGAAACACCTGCCAGATGGCCCTCAGCAGGGGACCCCACTGCCTCCCTTTTTGCCATAGGAATGGCTCAGTCTCTGGAGCCTCCATGCCACTGCCTCCTTTCCTTTTAAACACCATTGCCTTGGTGTGCCTTAGAGGAAGGGAGAGGATGACTCTGGGTCCCATTTTACACTCTCAGCCACCAGCAGCAGGGCCAGGCATTAAAAGCTTGTTTTCCTAACAATGGGCATGGGTGGGTGTGGATCCAGCCTGGCTCCCCCACCTATGCCTCCTTATCACCCTGAGTACCCATTTAAGAGGCAGTCACAGGAGTTGCAGAGGAAAGGCAGGAGGGCAGCCCTGAGGACTCTTAGATGGCCATGGGAAAGCACACACATTGAGCACCTACTATGTGCCAGACACTCCCCAGTCATCCTAAGACCCCTGGCAAGCCACATGTTGTTCCCATTTCACAGATGAGAAAACTGAAGCTCAGAGAAGCCAGCTTGTCCAAGGGCACACAGCTGAGAAGTAAAAGCTGGGATTCAATTCCATCTCTCCGCCTCCAGAGCTCATGCACTTTTCTTTTCTTTTTTTGAGATGAAGTGTCACTCTGTCACCCAGGCTGAAGTTCAGTGGTGATATCTCAGCTTACTGCAACCTCTGCTTCCTGGATTCAAGTGATTCTTCCACCTCAGCCTCCTGAGTAGTTGGGATTACAGGCATATGCCACCACGCCCAGCTAATTTTTGTATGTTTAAGAGATGGGGTTTCACCATGTTGGCCAGGCTGGTTTTGAAATACTACCTTAGGTGATCCACCAGCCTCAGCCTCCCAAAGTGCTGAAATTACAGGCCTGAACCACTGCACCCAGCCTCCCATGTATTCTTCAATCTATCATGTTGTCAACCTGGAGGAAGAAGAGCACCCCCTCTTCCACATGCACAACTGGCCAGCCCTTAGGTGGTTTTGTGGCCTGATCTGGTGTTTGGTTTGGCATCTATGGAGGGTTGTGGCTCAGCTCTGTTACTGAGTGTGCATGGCCTGCTGCTCATGGGTATTTTAGCATTTGCATCTCAAAGCCAAGAAGATGCCCCTTCCATGCAGACAGAATCCCTGAACACCCTTCCTGTCTGACCCCACCACTTCCTTCATTGCCTTCACAGCCTTGCCCACAGCACCGACCCTCTCTTTGTCTTGTTAGAACCCCAGGTGGGTAGACTTTGCCTGAGTTTTTTACCAAGATATCCATAGTATCGAGTCCAGCTCATGCACACAGTAGAAGCTCAATAAATACTTGTCAAAAGAATGGGAAAAGCATATTGAGTGATATGTGTAAAAGAGCCTAACAAAAGTGCCCAGCACATGCTGTTATAAACATTTATAGAAGGAAGGATGGAGCCTGGCTGGGTGGAGAGAACTTGGCTTTGGAGCCAAAAGACTATGGTTCCAGTGCCTGCTCTGTCTCCTCTCCTCTGAGCCTTAGTGTTTCAATCTGTAAAAATGGGGTTAGGGAAGAGTTGGATGGGAAGTTTTTTTTTTGGCTGGATATTTTACTCACAGTTCTGTTCTAGCTGTTTGCCTGGAGAGTGACTGTGTTCAGCCTGCAGACTCCATACCAGGCATTTTCCTCTTCTTGAGGTCTCACCTCCCATCAAGGAAGAGGTCCAGATTGCTGTCTGATGTCTGATCTCTGGACTGAAGGCCATTTGGTGGGGGACTCACAAGTGACTGTGGAAAAAGGCAGGGGGTATGCATGAGTGGCATGGACAAGGTGTGAGTTGGAGGATACAAAAGGGAGTGGTGGAGGCAGGGTGCGGTGGCTCACACCTGTAATCCCAGCACTTTGGGAGGCCAAGCTGGGCAGATAAACTTAGGTCAGGAATTTAAGATCAGCCTGATAACCTGAGCAACATAGACAAACCCAGCCTCTAATAAAAAATACAAAAATTAGGGGCCCAAAGTGGCTCTGGCCAGATGTCATGGTGCTTGCGAAGGTGAGGCCAAGAGTTCAAGGCCAACCAACCTCAGCAACCTTACAAGCTCTCAATGATTGGCAAAAAAAAAAAAAAATACAAAAATTAGCTAGATCTGGTGGCAGGCGCTTGTGGTCCCAGCTACTTGAGAGACTAATAAAAGAGAATCATTTGAACCTGGGATGTGGAGCTTGCAATGAGGAAGATGGTGACACTGCACTCCAGCCACAGTGACAGAAGCAGAGAGAAGGAGGGAGGGAGGGAAGGAAGGAGGAGAGGAAGGAAGGAAGTGGGGAGGGAGGAAGGAAGATAGGAAAGAAAAACAGAAACAGAGAAAGAGAAAGAAAGACAGGAAGAAAGGAAGATAAGAAAGAAAGAAAAAAGGAAGGAAGAGAGAAAGAGACAAAGAAAGGAAGAGAGAGAGAGAAAAGAGGAAGGAAGGAAGGAAAGAAGGGGGCAAAGAAGAAAGAAAGGGAAGAAGGGAAGGAAGATGAGAGGAAAGAAAAAGATACATGCACACATATGCTCATTGCAGCATAATTCCCAATAACAAAGACATGAAACCAACTTAAATGTCCATCGATGGTAGAATAATAAAGAAAATGTGGTACATATACACCATGGAATATGATGGAGCCATAAAACAGAATGAGGTCATGTCCTTGCAGCAATGTGAATGAAGGTAATAGCCATTATCTTATATAAACTAACAGAGGAACAGAAAACCACATACTAAATGTTCTCACAAGTAACAGCTCAACATTGAGTACACATGGACACAATGGACATTGGAACTCATTTGAGGATGGAGGAAAGGACGATGGTCAGAACTTAAAAACTACCTATCAGGTACATGGCCTACCACATAGGTGACTAAATAATCTGTACACAAATCCCCAGTGACACCTATATAATAAACCTGCACAGGCACCACTGAACCTAAAATAAAAGTTTAAAAAAAACTGATAAACTAAATCAAAAGAAAGCATAAGGAAAGGAAAATGTGAGATAAAAACAGAAAAACAGTAGATATAGTAAATACTCTGGTACCTTAAAAGAAAAGGAAAGAGACAAATTACTAAGAAGGAAAATAAGCATAAAAACAAAAAAAGACAAGAAAAAGAGTTTAAGTTAACTCTAATTATAAGGGACTATTTTGAATAACTCTGTGCAAATACATTTGAAATCTGCATTTATTACTATCCGATACAACTTCTAAATCATAAAAATGTCCTACATCTGCACTGATCAATATGTAGCCACTAGCTACGTGTCTTGAGTGAATACTTGTACACTTAAATGTGACTCATGTGACAGAGAAACTAAATTATTTCTAATTATTAATTTACTTAATTTCTAATCATAATTTCATTATAATTAGTTTAAATTTGAATGGTCTCATGCAGCTAGTGGCTATTGTATTAGAAAGCATAGAAGATGAAATTGAAATTTTCTTAAGACAGTGTTATTTACCAAAGTTAAATCCAAAGTGCATTTATTTAAAAAACAAAAAGCTTAAAGAGATCAACTCTATAAAGAAATAAAGTTATTAGAGAATCTCATTCTCTCCCTCTAACACACACACACACACACACACACACACACACACACAGGTGTTATGAGGAAAAGGAAAGCTCTTCTTTATAACACAGAACAGCACTTTGACAAACTACTACTCATGGCCCAAATCCTGCTGCAGACCATTTTCCTGCAGTCCATGAGCTAATAACTTTTACATAGCTAAAGAGGAAATAGAATATGTAAGAGAGACCAAATGTGGCCCACAAAGCCTAAAATACTTTGAATGTGGCTCTTTACTGGAAAAATCTACTGGCCCCTGAGCTAGAAAAATGCCTGAATTTTAAAATCACTGTTTTGCAAATACCAGCAAGGTAATATGAGATTCTAGCATGAAATTACTCCTAACACTATACATTAACATATTGTTAGGAAAAGGATGTTCATATGTCTCTATTATCCATCAAATGTTTATTAAGTATGGAATTTAAAATGAAGACATGAAACTTAGCTTCACAAATATTGAGATAAAGTGATGTTATAAATTTCTCAATGGAATCTGATGGGAAATGTAATATTTGCCTAAACATTTTGTCTAATCCAGAAGAACAGTTAGATGAATCCAGTTTGAGAAATATTCTATGAGACAATTAGTTTGGACTCTTCAAAAATGTCAAGGCTGTAAAAGATGAGAGAAAAGGGTGGAGGGGAAGCAATATTCTAGACTGATGAAAATAAGAAACATGACAAAAAAATTCAATATAAGATCCCTGACTAATATAAAGAATATTTGAGAGCAAGTGGAGACATTTGAATTTAGACTGTATACTAGATAATATTAATTATCAGTAGCAAATGTCTTGTGATTGTTATTATAGTAATATAAAATAATGTGCTAATTTTGGGGAAAACCCCTTAAGTATTTTTGTATAATCTTAATGTCTGCAATTTGCTTTCAAGCAGTTAAGAGCTCCCCAAAATGTGAGTGTGTGCAAGTATATGTATGTGTGTGTAAGACAGAGAAAAGGAGTGTGTATGTGAAGAGGAAAATAGACATAGAGACACACAAAGCCAATCCCAGAAAATGTTAATTTGTGAATCTAAATAAAGGGGACATATGTCTTTATAGTACTTTTGTTTCAACTTTTCTGTTTGAAGTTAAAAGTTGAAAGAATTTTTTTAAAGCCACTTGTTTATTCAGGGTGAACATGATCTTCAAATTTCTTTGCTAGATGTTGGTTTCCTGTAGTTTTTAATACTTTTGTGCCACTAGATTGCCTTATGACAAAATAAACTTAGCTATGAAAAAAACTGTGTAGCCAGAAAGCCAAACGATTGCTTCACTGAATAGGAAAAGAAACTATGTAGTTTATTACAGGTAATATTGTTATAAACAGTTATTCTCCTAGTACAATATAACCGATTATTACCTTGTAATGTTAGTCAGCATCTACTAATAAGGAGAGACCAACAGGCAGTATTTATATACAACTACATTGAGACTACTTTCTTATAGCCTAAAAAACAATATGGCAAACATGATAGAAGGTACCGGAGGTGTTTTTTCATGATTTACAGGATGAGAAATCACACTCTCTTCTTCTACTAGATGATTAACTATTCTGGGAAACACATTTGGGTTTATAGTTATAATAGACAAGAATACAAGGTGCATAAGCAACCCGATCATCTTTCATTATTACAAACTTGAATCAGGAAACCAATCAGGAAGGAAGCAAAAAACATCACAAGTAGATAGGGGCATTGGTGTAAGAGGAAGAAGACCAGAGTTATGGCTTCAGCTCTGCTTCCAAATAGCACCAATATTTTTTTATAAATCACTTCCCTTCTCTGAGCTTTAGTTTTCTCATCTGTCAAATGTGGCAGCTGAACTGAATTAAGATTGTTGAATCTGCAAGATCAAGGGCCATTTATTCTTAAAGGACTGGAAGACAAGATGGCAATTTAAAACAATTTCATAAGAAATAAAAATTTAATCTGATGTGAATATTCTTCATTAGAATTCAACATAGCTAAAAATTAGCATCAGCTTCAGGGAATCACTCCCTTCTAAGGTAGGGACTGCACTCAGTGGGGACAGATACTTCACCAGAGGCCCAGAATATTTTGGATGAAGAATGGCCACAAGAGGAAGGATGGAAATTACACTGGGCCAAGAAGATTTCCATTGACTCCTTGTGTGATACAACTTTTTTTCCAAAACTCACAAAAATCTTTATATTTTCACTGGATTATACTTTTTTAATGAATTCTAGAAAGAAGTAATATTTGGCAGCCAGGTGGCAACAGAAATTGAAAAGTCCCATAGAACTAGGAGAGGAAACTCTGAGGAAGTAAATCCAGAAATACCCCAAAACTATGAAATTGGGGTGTATAGAGCAACCCTTCATTAAACTCCATCTTAGAAAAATACTGCATTTTATATTTCATATGGGACTTTGCCAACAAGGATATTTTGCTTAACAAACAAATAAAAGTGTGGCTACATAAATCTACATTCTTATATACAGCTTATGAGTGTTTCCTTTTCTCTACACCCTCAACACTATTTATCTCTTGACTTTTTCATAACAAGTGTCCCATCAGATATTAGTGGATAAATCACTGTGGTTTTGATCTGTATTTCCCTGATGACTAGTGATGCACCTTTTCAAGTACTTGTTGGCCATTTTTATGTCTTCTCTGGAGATAAGTCTGTTCAGGTCCTTTACCTATTTTTTAATCAAGATATTATTTATTTTGCTATTGGGTTGTTTGAATTCCTTACATATTTTAGGTATTAAACTTTTAAGAGAGACTATGTTTGGTAAATCTATCCTCTCAGTATTTAAGTTGTCTCTTCAGCCTCTTTACCATTGTTTCATAATAAAAACAGTGTTGAGACAGGGATAAATCCAACTTGGTCATTATGTGTAATTTTTTTGATGTTTCTTGAGTTCATTTTGCTGGTGTTCTAGTGATGATTTTTTCATCTATGTTCATCTTAGATAGTGGTCTGTAGTTTTTTTTTATTGTGTCTGGCTTTGACACAGGAATGATGCTGGCCCCAAAATGGGTTTGATGGTATTCCCTCTAGTTCTAAACTTTAAAAAAGTTTAAGAAGAATTTGAGATATGTTCCATCAATATCTAGTTTATTGTGCATTTTTAACATGAAGGGATGTTAAATTTTATCAAAGGCTTTTACTGCATGTATTGAGATAATCATATGTGGGAGGTCTGATTGGCCAGGCATGTACCACTTTAACATTCTACTATTTTATCTAAAACCTGCAAAAGAGGCTGGCAAGAGGAACCTAGCTGAGTGGCTGGGAGAAAAAGTAAATGGTGTGGTGAACAGCCCATTCTTCTTTGTCAGGTTGGCAAGAGAGGCCAGTAGATTTTTTCTATGAGAGATGCTAACAGGAGTTCTTCAGGCTAAAATGAAAGAACACCAGCATGAACTCAAGATATAAGAGGAAATAAAGAAGACTGGTAAAAGTAACTTTATATAAAAGCCACTCTTATTGTACTTTTGGCTTATACTTTTTTCCCTATATGATTTAAAGTGCAAGTGCATAAAATAGTCATTATAAATCTATGATAATGAGTTCCCAATATATAATGATATAATATGTGACAATAACAATATAAAGGGGAGGAAAGGAGATGGATAGAAGCAGAATGTTTCTATACTATTGAAACTAAGTTGGTTATAAATTGGGTTACTGTTAAAGCTAGATAGTTACAAGTTTAAGACATTAAGTGTAATTTCCCAGAAAACCACTAAGAAAGTAACTTTAAAAAATGCCAAAAGAAAAAATGGCACACTATAAAAGAATCAACAGTATACCAAAAAATGGTGGCAGTAATGGAGAAATTGAAGAAGAAGAACAACAACAACAACAAAGAAGACTATGGAAAACAAAATTAAATGACAAAAGTAAGTCTTTTCTTATCAGTAATTATTTTCAATGTAACTGGATCAAACCCTGCTACTCATAAGAAAGAAATTGGCAGAATGAACAAAAAAGATCCATCTACATACTGTTTACAAGTGAGTCATTTTAAATACAAAAACACAAAAAGTTTGAATACAAACAATGGACAAATATATTTTATGCAAATGGCATTCAAAACAGAGCTGGGTGGCTATATTGCTATCATACAAAATAGATTTCAAGTCAAAAATTTTACTAGAGTGAAATAAAGACACACACACACATATTGTGTGTGTGTGTGTGTGTGTGTGTGTGTGTGTGTGTGTGTGTGATGGAGTCTTCCTCTGACACCCAGGCTGGAGTGCAGTGGTTCAAACTTGGCTCATTGGAACCTCTGCCTTCCAGGTTCAAGAAATTTTCCTGCCTAGCCTCCCAAGTAGCTGGGACTACAGGTACATGCCAACATGCTCAGCTAATTTTTGTATTTTTAGTAGAGACAGGGTTTCACCATATTGGTCAGGCTGCTCTTGAACTCCTGACCTTGTGATTCACCCAAATCAGAGTCCCAAAGTGCTGGGATCATAGGCATGAGCCACCACATTATATATTGATAAAAGTTGCCCTTCATTGAGAAAACATGTAAATTATATACCCAATGACAACACTCCCAAAACATGTGAAACCAAAATTAACAAAATTGAAGGCACAGTTTAACAGTAATATCTGGAGACTTCATTACTCCATTTTCAATAGTGAATAGAATAACCAGACAGAAGATTAATAGACCAACTGTATCTAATACTTAACACAATAGACCAATTGTATCTAATACTCAGAAAGCACTTCACTCAACAGTAGCAGAGTATACAATCTTCTCAAAGGCATACGGAACATTCCTTGAGATAGATCATATGTTAAGTCCACAAAACATCTTAATAAATTTAAAAAGATTGAAATCATAGTTTTTTTTCTTACTACTGTGCAATTTAACTACCATCTATAACAGAAGAAAACTTTGGAAAAACTCACAAATACATGAAAATTTTTCTAAAAATTATGGTCTTAAACAACATTGGATCAGAAAAGAAATCACAATAGCAACAAGAAATAAATTAAGGTAAAAACAAACCATAAACTGCCAAAGCCTACTCTAGAAGAAATAGGAAATATGAATAGAACTAAAAGAAACAAAGAGGTTTAATCAGTGACCTAAAGCCTCCTAATGAGGAAAAACCCAAGACCAGAAGGTTTCATTGGTGATTGGTGCCAAACAATTAAAGAAGAATTAACACCAGTCCTCAAACTTCTCCAAAAAGAGAAGAGGAGGAAACACATCCTACCTCCTTCTGTGAATATAGCACTATCCTAATACAAAGTCCCAACAAGAAAAGGAAAACTATAGACCACTCTTCCTTATCAATATAGATGCAAGAGTCCTAAAAATAGTATCAATAAACTGAATTCAGAATATTGAAAGTATTGTACACTATGACCAACTGGGATTTTTCCCAATAACAAAAGAAGGGTTCAACATAGGATATCAGTCAGTTTAATAAACTGAATAATAGAATAAAAGAAAGACATATATGATCATCTCAATTGGTACAGAAAAAGCACTTAACAAACTCTAACACTCTTTCATGATAAAAATAATCAATATACTAGGAATATAAGAAAACTTTCTCAATGTGCTGTGGCCGTATGAAAAACTCACAACTTTCATACTCAGTGGTGAAAGACTGAAAACTTTTCCCCTAAGATCAAGAGCAAGACAAGGATGCCCACTTTCACTATTCTCTTTAACATAATACTTAAAGTTGTAGTCAGAGCAAATATGCAGGAAAGAGAAATAAAAATATCCAGATTGGAAAAGAAGTCAATCTTACACATCAAAAACTAGAAAGAATACACACATACACACACACACACACACACACACACAGCTGTCAATACCAATAAATAAACTCATAAAATTTCAAGATATTAAATCATTGCACAACTGGTTTATTTGGATTCCTACATACAATCAATTGAAAGGAGATTAACAGAACAATTGTGTTTACAGTAACACAATAAAAATAAAATACCTAGGAATAAATTTAACAAACGAGTCACATGACTTGTATACTGAAAACTATAAACCATTGTTGAAAGATATTAAAGAAGGCCTAAATAACTGGAAAACTGAAACCTGATTCATTAGTCAGAACCATATATCTGATTTTGTTCATATATCTGAAAAGGGGTTAATATCTTCCAGCTTAATAATGTGAAGATGACAATATTACTCAAATAATTGGCAGATTTAATGCAATCCTTATCTTAATTCCAACAGCATCCTTCACAAAAATAAAGAAAACCATTCTAAAATTTATATAGAATTTCAAGGGACCCTGAATGGTTAAAACATTTTTGTAATAGAACAAATCTGGAGGTCTCAAATTCTCTGATTTCAAAACTAAATATAAAGCTATAATTTATAAAAGCAATGGGATATTGCCATAGGGATAGACCTATAAACCAATGGAATAGAATTGAGAGCCCAGAAATAAACACTCAAATCCATGGCCAATTGATTCATAACAATGATGCCAAGGTCCTACAGAACAGTCTTTTCAACAAATGGTGCCGAGACAACTGGATTTTCACATGCAAGAAAATAAAGTTGGACTCTTACCTTATACCATACACAGATATTAATTCAATACGTATCAGAGACCTTTATTTAAGAGCACACATTATAAACTCAGAACAAACGTGTGGCAAATCTTCATGGTCATGGATTTAGCAATATTTTTAAAATATGATATTAAAATCATGGGCAACAACAAAAGATACATTTCATCAAAATTAAAAATTTTTGTCTATGAAAAGACACTCTAAAGATAGTGAAGTACAATCTACAGGATGGGAGAAAATAATTGCATATCATGTATCTGATAAGGGGTTAATATTAAAAACACATATGAACCCCTGTAACACAATGAATACAAAAAAAACACAAAAGGTTGCAAAGGGCAAATGCCTTGATACAAATGGCCAATGAGCACATTGAAGGCTCCTCAAAATCATTAGTCATTAGGGCAAAGAAAATCCAAACCACAATAAGTATCACTTCACACCAACTAGCATGGCTCTAATCAAAAACACAGAAATAACTAGTGTTGGTGAGGATATGGAGAACCTGAAACGTTTGTATACTGCTGGTAGTAATGCAAAATAGTGTATGGTCACTGTGGAAGACAATTTGCCAGTTTCTAAAACTGTTAAATATAGAATTACTACATAAACCAATAATCCACTCCTTGATACATACCCAACAAAATTATAAACAAGCACTCAAGTAGTTACTTGCATGCCAGTGTTCCTAATGGCTTTATTCACAATAGCCAAAAGTAGAAATATCACATGTCCATCAACAGGTAAATGAATAAGCAAAATGCACTATATATGGAGTATTAGTCAGCCATCAAAAAAATTAAGTTCTGACATATGCAACAATATGGATGTACTCTGAAAACATTATGCCAATGATATTTTGGTTTTGTAATTAAACAAGAGATTTCTTCCTCTCTCCCCAAAAAAGTCCTCTTTAGGTTTCTACAAACTTCCTCCTTCCCACCCCTATCCATCCACCCAGAGGAACTTTTATCTCTTCCCACCAAAGCAGATTAGAAGCCTTTGTCTGTCTTTTAATTTGAGGCCTGGTAGGGAAATTAGAGGTCCACTGTCAAGAAAGAGAGGTCCCAGAGCCCTGTTCCATCTGAGCCTCCCATACCCCATGACTCACTTTACCCCATAACACACTTCCCTTCTGGTTTACCATCTGGAAGAAAGAATAAACTTATCTCTCTTATTCACCAATAATTTATATAAACCAAAGATTACAAACAAGGGTGTCCTTTGCAAACTGATCTCATTTTCTTCAAATACCAATTGCTCTCCAGTAAAGGGATTGTCTTTCCAGACAACATCAATTCACTTGGAAATCTCACTTAAAACAGAAAAGTTAAGGTCTTCAAAGGTTTGTGTAGGCAAAACATTTGCAGGGATACATGGAGCTAAAGGTCAAAGGCAAAGAAAACAAGGCATTAGTTATTTTGTTCTTATTTCATTTGTCCTTGTACTCCCATGCTGAGTGATTAGTAAGGTCACCTGGCAGTGACAAACATCTGCTTTTGATGCTTTTTCTTTTTATTTATTTATTTATTTATTTTGGAGACAGAGTCTTGTTCTGTAGCCCAGGCAGAAGTGCAGTGGCACAATCTCAACTCACTGCAATCTCCATCTCATGGGTTCAAGAGATTCTCCTGCTTCAGCCTCCTGAGTAGCTGGGATTACAGACACCCATCACCGTGCCTGACTAGTTTGTGTGTTTTTAGTACAGGTGTGGTTTCACCATTTGTCCAAACTGGTCTCAAACTCACACAGGAGAAATGCCATGTGATCTGCCCACATCAACCTCCCAAAGTGCTGGGATGACAGGTGTGATCCACCTCACCTAGCCAGGTCAATTTTCTCCAATGGAAGTAACAAAACAGGTATAATCAAAAAATCACAGATATATCAAAAATTTTAAAACAGTGTTGGAGGCCAGGGGCAATGGCTCATGAATATAATCCCAACACCTGGGGAGGCCAAGGCAGGAGGATCACTCGAGACCAAGAGTTTGAGACCATCCTGACCAACACAGTCAGACCTCTTATCTAAAAAGCATTTTTTAGTGATACTGGAAAATGCTAACTTGGGTAGTGAAAGTTTCAATGCATCATTGCCTGGCCTTCTGGGTTTTGCTCTGAACCTCGTGATAGAAGACTAAGTCATGTGTCCAAGCTCAGGGACTTCCTGTTGCACACAGATGATGCTCCCTGGAGCACCCTTCTCCAATCCCCCTCCCTTCAACTTGTCCCAGTGTATCATTTTCAGCACAGACTGGGACAAGCCCCGCTCATGTGTCAGCCCTGCCCAGGCCAGCAGCCTAGAAAAAGATCCCCATCAAACCCTGCAAAGGGCAGGGTGACTCAGTTCACCTACATGGTTCAGGCCAGCTGCATGCCTTGCACTCTCTCCAGACCTGGGCCAGTGTACAAACTCCACAACCAGGGCCCCATGCTCAGAAGGGTCCCTAATGCTTGCCTGAAGGCTCTGCTGCTTGAATTAATTTTCTTTTTCTTTTTTTTTTTTGAGACATAGTCTTCCACTGTTACCCAGGCTGGAGTGCAATGGTGTGATCTTGGCTCACTCCAACCTCCACCTCCCGGGTTCAAGCAATTCTCCTGCCTCAGCCTCCCAAGTAGCTAGGATTACAGGAACCCACCACCATGCCCAGCTAAGTTTTCTATTTTTAGTAGAGATGGGGTTTCACCATGTTGGCCAGGCTGGTCTCGAACTCCTGACCTCATGATCTGCCTTCCTCGGCCTCCCAAAGTTCTGGGATTACAGGCGTGAGCCACTGTGCCCAGCCCACTTTAATCTTAATTTCTGAAAATTATTGATTTTCATTTTGTACTGATCCCTGCAAATTAAGTAGCAGTTCCTACTTCAGAGCCATCTTGGAGCAGGCCAGGATTTAGAGGAGCTGGCCAGGCACAGAGCCCCTCCAACAGGGACACCTTTCCCTTGCTCTAAAGTAACCCTCTCAGAGCCATTTCCTAATGGAGTCTGAAACAGCCCGGTGACATGCCCTCAACTGTTTTAATCTCTGGCTGTCCCCCTATTCAAGAGCGGGTGCATTTCACATAAGTGCATAGTTAATACTAACAAAAGGGGCTGTGCCCATGGGCTGGGGCCCTGTCAAGGGCATTCTGTGTTTGGAGTCCCTGGGAGGCACAGGACCCAGATCTGTCCTTAGAGTATGACAATAGATCACTCTTCAGTGCCCTGTCTTAAGTAGGACAAGACCTAGCAACCCTTTCGGTCAATGCTGAAATGTCTCCCAGGCATGAGCAATGGTGGCATTTATGGGATGGTGGGTAGAACTTGGCAGTGGGCCAGCTGTGCCTCAGTGGCTCTAGTGGTTCAAACCCACAACCCAGCCAAGTCACCCTGGACTCCAACCAGCCTGGCTAACTGGAAACAGCCATTCCCAGCTGCACTCAGGCATCTGAAAGACACTTCCTTTCCCACAAAGCCTCTTGCAGGGTTACAGGAAGGAAATGGAACAGTAAAGGGAAACCCCAAACCCATATAACTCTAATAGCATTACCTCTTTGTCCATGGGGGTAGGGGGAGGGTGCTTCCTATGTTGAATTTCATCCTGACCCCAGCCTGGTGGGGGTAGGAGCAATGCCATTTGCTCCATCTCACAAACAACATCACATTAGCCCCCCCAGGGGATGAAGCCAGGGACAGACTGGCTAGCAAAACCAGGACTGGAACCGACTGGGCCTCTCTGACTTGGGAGCCTTAGGGCAGGCTGTTGGTGTCTTCAGATCCCACCCTAGTGTAGCCTGTGTGATCAGCCAGGGCTGAGGTTCTCTCTGCTGACAGAGCTTTCCCTCTTGAGGACACTGGTGGGGCCGTGGCCCCATCAGATCATCTGTCCCTGGGAATACTCTTTTCCAGAGAACTTCAATGAGAAAGAGAAAGTGGGTCCACTGACTTCTGTGTCTCTGAAAATACCCTTGTTAAAGTACATAAGGACCCAACACTGCACTTATAATCAGACAGTTCGGACCCTTAGCTCTGAGAGCATCAACATTGGCCATCTCCTTCTCCTGTTTGGGTCTCAAACTCTGCCTCTGGAGCCTTGTTTTGAAGGCTAAGTTTCCAGCCAGAACAAGTGTCCATGCTCTGCTCTCCCAACCCCATGCCCCTGCCATAGCCAGGAAGGCTGAGGAAAGACAGGGTCTTTGCTCTTCTAGACAGAGCTGACCATGACTGAAGGATTCTCAGGTGCAGGCAGAGCCCTTTGTCCTTTATTGTCACTGTGCTGGCCACCATGGGAGCTGATTCTGCTCCTTAAACCTTCTGGGAACACTTAAGGTGCCCAGCACTGCAGAAAGGATTAACTCAACTGAGATGAGACATCTTTTTCCAATTAGTTGTAAAACACCCATGTTGGAGGTTTTCCAAAACTGGCCAGTTGCTTTCCCATTACCCGAGATTCCACATTCTTTCTGCACAAATAATTTCACAAGGTTTTCAAGTAAATTTGGTAGTAAGGCCCATGACCATGGAATAAACAGGATGCTCACAGTGAAATGCTAAAGCCAAAATCTTCTCTTCCATGTGCCATGCTATGAGAAAGGAGATGGAAAGTAACTTCCACCTACCAAACTTCCCTACCTCAGGCTTAAGACACATATCAACAGGTGCAATGACATTTGTGTTGGGACATGCATCTTACTATATATGTGCATCTGTATAAAGACTTTTCCCAGCCAGGGAAATGTATTTATAAGATGCACATATATATAGTAAAATGCCTGTAATCCCAGCACTTTAACAGGCTGAGTCAGGCAGATCACAAGGTCAATAGATCAATGCCATCCTGGCCAACACGGTGAAACCCCATCTCTACTAAAAAATACAAAAATTAGCTGGGTGTGGTGGCACATGCCTGTAGTCCCAACTACTCAGGAAGCTGAGGCATTGCACTCCAGCCTGGCAACAGAGCAAGACTCCATCTGAAAAAAAGGAAAGATTTTCTCACTGACATTTATTTCTCATGCCAAGTCAGGGACCTGCTGCTGCCAAAATGGGGAGACCAAGATCCCACAGCCAATGTGCTCACTCTCCTTAAAGGGGTATGACACCAGCCAGAGAGGCAGACAATGGGGTAAAGGCAGGGATAACACTCTCTGACACTTAGGAAGACAGAAGAGGTCTCACAGTGCACAGGGCAGCCCTGGGAGTGGGTGACTCATAATAGCAGGAATAAATATTACAGCAAGTGCATCAACACATGGGAGGAATTTAACAAGCCTATTCCTTTTTTGCAATGAAGTCTTGCTTTGTCACCCAGGCTGAAGGGCAGTGGTGTGACATTGGCTGACTGCAACCTCTGCCTCCTAGGTTCAAGCAATTCTACTTCCTCAGCCTCCTAAGTAGCTGAGATTATAGGCATGCACCACTGCACCTGGCTAAGTTTTTGTATTTTTAGTAAAGACAGGATGTCTCCATGTTGTTCAGGCTGGTCTGGAACTTTCAACCTCAGGTGATCCACCTGCCTTGGCCTCCCAAAGTGCTGGGATTACAGGTGTGAACCACTGCATCCAGCCAATACATTTGTTTTTTTGAGCTCCTAAGTTTGTGGCAATTCATTACACAGCATTACCAGCTCTGACCAGAGATCTCAAGCATCAACCTTGGATGTCATACCTGTGGAAAATGCCAAGTCCTCACATGCCTCTCCAGGCCTCCGAGGGACCTCCTGTCATCCCATCAGGCTCCTAGAGGCCCCTTTGGGTGCTGTCACTACTCTCTGCAGGAGCCATGTGAGGGCAGTAAGAAGATGAGTGGCTGTGGAATTTGAAGATTCTAAGTCCTGGCCCCCTAGGGCCTCAGGTGTCTTAGGCAGGTGTGCTGGTAATGTGGTGTATAATTTGACATTAACCCCAGCTGCCTGTCTGGGGCAGTCTGTCAGGTTTTGCCACTGTAAAGTTACTTTTATCCCCCTTTCCATTCTGGAAGAAAGTCACTGGGCACAGCCCACACCGCTGGAGGAGGCATCCTCATCTTTTATTTACTGAGTTTGACAACCCTGCCTGTCACACCAGCACATTTCAAGTACTCCATAGATCCATGAGGCTGCTGACAATCACATTAGACAGTGCAGCTCTACTCTAGAAAATCAAGAAAAAGCAAGTACCCACACATCAGTCTCTCAAGTACCACTGTACTATTGTTTACTTAATAGTTTTCTGTAAAAGGGTTTTTTTTTTTTTTAAAGAAAATCTCACTCTGACACCCAGGCTGGAGTGCAATGGAGTGATCTCAGCTCACTACAACCTATGCCTTCTGGGTTCAAGTGACTCTCCTGCCTCAGCCTCCCGAGTAGCTGGGAATATAGGCATACACCACCACATCTGGTTAATTTTTATATTTTTAGTAGAGACAGGGTTTCACCATGTTGGCCAGGCTGGTCTTGAACACCTGACCTCAGGTGATCCACCCACTTTGGCCTCCTAAAGTGCTGAGATTACAGGTGTGAGCCACTGCACCCAGTCACAGGGCTTTTTAAAAAGGGAACTTGATATCACTACCTTGCAACGACCTAGTATCAAGGATGGCCCTGGACATTCAGGAGGTAGAGCAGCTCTATTCCTCCACATGGGCTTTTCCATTCTTCCTTTCTTCTCCTCCTCAGAAGCCTGGGGCAGGCAGGGACCCCTTGGTCCTGGTCCCCTGGCCTCCAGGATCCCCACTCAAGGGAGACTTCACCAGTTTACAACCAGCATCATGGGCAGCTCTGACCCCTCCTGTGCCCCAGGTGTCTCTGGGCCAGAAAGCTGTAGATCTGTGTCTGCCAAACCTGGTTGATGATGAGAGTCACTAGAGAGCTTTCTAAAAGCTTAGACTTTCTTAAGCCCAAAGCATGTGGATCCTAATTGAAGATATGGGTAGGGACCAGGTAAAAACAGCCCAGGTAAAGCTGATAATTAGCTACATGCCAGAGTCCTACAAGCAGGACAACCAGGCTTAGCTGTGCTCTGGGAAAATTTTCACCTGCAAGTAATGCACAGCTATCCGATGGAAGACCCCAGGGCAGGCCCTGACTCCAACTCTCTTTTTTTCTTGAGACAGAGTCTCACTCTGTGGCCCAAGCTGGAGTGCATGGTCATGATCTTGGCTCACTGCAACCTCCAACTCCTGGGTTCAAGTGATTCTCCTGCTTCAGTCTCCACAGTGGCTAGGACCACAGGCATGTACCACCATGCCTCACTAATTTTTGTATTTTTAGTAGTGACAGGGTTTTGCCATGTTGGGCAGGCTGGTCATGAACTCCTGGCTTCAGCATATCTGCCCCCCTTGGCCACCCTAAGTATTGGGATGACAGAGGTGAGCCACTGCACCTGGCTTGACTCACTTTCTAAAATGAGCAGTACCCACTGAAGGGAAGTGTCTAACTCAGCCTTCTCCCAAGCTCACAGGACATGGAATGAGGTGCTGACAGATCCTTTGGAAAAACTCCTTTCCCTGTCCTCTGTGACCAGGAGGAGAGGCAGCTTAGTGGTCTGGTATTTCTGGGTGTACAGCCTCTTTCTTTTTTTTCTTGTCCATATCATGTATCAGGTCCCTTGGATCAGGGACAGAACTAGATTGTACCCCTCTGGGTGGCCGCTCACTACACTTTAGGGCAAGGTAACTGGTTTACTGAGTTCCAAGAGCCTCCCCCATGCCAGATTGAGGTGATTTAGGTGATGAGATTTAGAGATTTTGGACTCCTGAGTTGATCTTATAATGGGATGAGGCCTTGGGGCAGGGTGGATGTATTTTGTATTTGGGATGAACACACATCTTCAGGGTCTAGAGAGATGACTAGATAGGCAAACTGTCCCTCCCCACACAATGATATCCATGTCCTAATCCTGAGAACCTCTGAATATGTCACTTCATGTAGCAAAAGGGACTTTACGGTTGGGATTAGTAAGGCATTTGAGACAGGGATATTGGCCTGGATACCCAGGTGAGCCCAACCTAACCACACACATTCTTAAAAGCACAGTACTTTCTCAGGCTTAAACATGAATGATAAGGAGGAATGGGAGGTCCAAGAAGTCACCATGCCACACAGGGAGCAACCATGAGTCTCGTTCACCTCGTGTATCCCCAGAGCCTAGAACCCAGCATGTGTTTGGCCACAGAAAGGTCAATAAAGTGAACTTTTGTGGTTTCTTTTTGTTTTCAAGATGGAGTTTTGCTCTTGTTGCCCAAGCTGTAGTGCAATGGTGCAGTCTTGGCTCACTGCAACCTCTGCCTCCTGGGTTCAGGTGATTCTCCTGTCTCAGCCTCTCGAGTAGCATGTGCCACCACGTGTGGAAAATTTTTTTGTATTTTTCATAGAAATGGGGTTTCACCATGTTAGCCAGGCTGGTCTCGAACTCCTGACCTCAGCTGACCCGCCTGCCTCAGCCTCCCAAACTGCTGGGATTACAGGCATTAGCCACTAAAGTGAACATTTAAGCACTGGATTCCAGCTAGCAGCCATGAATTATTTAACCTCTCTGACCCTGTCATCCCCATTTCTATGGATATCAGAAGTAAGGTCAGTGAAATAACGCACCCAATGTTATCCAATGAATGAACAGTGGGGCTGGCCCCACTGTAAGCCCTTCAGAATCCTTCTGGTTGACAAATCTTGCAGCCCCCACACCCCCACCTCAGCCTGGCCAAAATGGGCAGAACTCCTGGGTAAAAAGGAGTGAAGCTTCTCATGGCCCCATTTTGTTTCTTTGCTTCATTCTGTGCCTTTGCTTTCTGGTAACTGGTTGTCATCCCATTTCCTGAGTACAGACCAACAGAGGGTGCCAGTGCCCATGCAGAGAACTTCAGCTCCCAGAGCTGCCCTGAGGAACAGCTGCTATACAGAAGGGCCTGCTTCTGACCACCCACAACAAGTGTCCTTAATGATGAGAGGCACCTACTGGTTTATAACCTGGCTCTGTGGCTGGAGAGACCCCTAGACAAAGGACTTCATCTCCATGTCTGCAGTTTTCACAGCTGTGAAAGGGGACAGGGGAAATGCACCTCCTAGGGGTACTGGGACAGTAAAATTAAGCAACTTATGAGATGGCTTCTCACACAGTCCCTGGCACTTCATTCTTTGTTGAATTTACATTTTTTTTGTTTCATTTTGTTTTGTTAGAGACAGTTTTGCTCTGTTGCACAGGCTGGAGTACAGTAGCACATTCTTAGCTCATTGCAACCTCTACCTCCTGGGTTCAAGTGATTCTTCCACATCAGCCTCCTGGGTAGCTGAAATTAATGGTGCACACACACACACCCACACACACACCATGTCTGGCTAATTTTTGCATTTTTAGTAGAGACGTGATATCGCCACATTGGCCAGGCTGGTCTTGAACTCCTGACTCCAGGTAATCTGCCCATCTCAGCCTCCCAAAGTGCTAGGGTTACAAGTGTGAGCCACTGAGTCCAGCAGAATTTGCATTCTTTATCAAGAGTCAATCTTGAAAGCCTCTCATTTCAGATTGTGCCCAAACCACAGGAATCATTTTTTTGGACTCGGCTGGCTATCTCCTTTTCCTCCATGCTTTTATGTCTTTACCAAGTCTTCCCTCTGTACTCAAAGAGCACTCCCAACAGTCTAGCCATCACCCTCAGGTTCACTATAAACTATGCAGGGGGCCCAATTCAAAAGGCCCCTCTAAGCAGGGAGCTCCTTTCATTTGAAAACTTCTGCAGACCACATGTAAATTCAAGACACTGCCTTTGCTTGTATATTTCCACTGTATTCCAGCCTAAAACCCAGCCAGTCCTAAGACTGACTGACTGCCCATCTATGTTATGTAAGACCTCATGCTGGGAAGGGATACTGAGATAAGTAAGACACAATCACACATCACTGGAAGCACCTCCAACAGACAGAGATAGCAACAGATAATCTCACAACAGCATATGTGCCTGTCTACAGAGACCCATTCTTAGGAGGGGAACATTAATTCAGTTCCCAAGAACCTACCAGGTAACACCCTTCAAAGAAAGAGATCTCCACTTTACAGACTGACTTTCAAGGCCAAAGTCAAAAAGGAACCAACAGGACCAGGACCGGACCCCAGGTTTGGCTGACATCACTATCTCCCTTTTTGCAAGGAGGCAGAGGCCCCCTGAAGATGTCCTTTTACACAAGCTCCAAAGTAACTTATGAGATGGCTTCTCACACAGTCCCTGGCACTTCATTCTTTGTTCAGCTTCCATTCTTTTTGTTTCATTTTGCTTTGTTTGAGATAGAGCTTTGCTCTGTTGCACAGGCTGGAGTGCAGTAGCACAGTCTCAGCTCATTGCAACCTCTGCCTCCTGGGTTCAAGTGATTCTTCTGCATCAGATTCTTGTTTTTAATCTGATTGATAATTATCCTGTAAAAATAATTTGGGAGGGGAGGGTGTTAAGGGGTGTGTGTGTTTGTGTATGTGTGTGTGTGAGTGTGTTTGGTTTTTTTTACAGTGGCTGCCTGTCTAAAGTATTTTTCACAACTTGTTTAATAATCAGTGCTTTAAAAAGCAGCAGTATCCTAGAAAGGAAATGTCAGTTCTGGAGCATTAGATGTAAGGTTCTGCTCATGTCACCTTGTGCATCCCACCATGGAGGAGTGGAGGTGGGTGCCCAGGGAGGGTGGCTGAACCCCAGCACTGGGATGGGGCATGCATGAGACCAGAGGAAGGGACAGCCCCACCCATGTCAACAGCAGGCAGCCTGTGTTTTCATTTCAAATAGGATACAATATTTTTTAAATAAGGAGCCATACTTTTTAAAAAAAATTTTGAGATCTGAATGTGATTTCTAATTGTATCAGATGTTAATGTTTTAAAGCTATAACAAAGTTTAAAATTTCTACCTTTTGTTTTTCATTTATTTTAACTGTTCTTTTATCTATTAAATTGTTGTATGTGGGTGGGGAAGTTTTGTTTCTCCTCTTAGCATTTGTTTCTATAACCAGAAATAAAATTCTATATTAAAGAAATGAAAATAAAAATAATGACCTACTAAATGTAGGTCATTATGGCTGAAAATGCATTTTCCCCTTGTCCTTGCAGCTGCTCTTTAAGTTTGGGCTGTAGCCTGACGTTCATCTGCCCCAGCCCTAGAGGACTGCTGGCCAACAGATCACAGGGTTGTGACCCTTGGAATTGGAAGCCATTCTACACACAGTGTCTCTTCTAGGTGCATTTTCTCATCAACCATTAAACCACAAACAGGCCAAGTGACAAAGCACTCAGTTCCTTCACATGGTTATTCCTTCTCCCTCTTGCTTCAGCTGATGCAGAAGAATTTGTCAGTCAAACTTGAGCATTACAACAAGCAGGGGGTGTTTGCTGATAAACCAGCTTGGATTTGGCACCAGAAACCAAAAACTTCTGACTTATGTTTTCAGTTGGTGATATCAAGGAGGAAACACAAGTCAAAACAGTGAAAGTTATTAACATTCAAAGAAACCACACAGCTCAGCTAACATGCTGGAGTGACACCCTTCCATCACCAAGCCACCAGCAGTTTTGAGGTGACTGTCAGAAAAAACAGTGGCCTCCTTTTCCTACCCCATGCCCCCACAAATTTTTGAAATGTGTTATCACTCAGGCCACCATGTAGGCCCAATGAGCATTTTTCAATAGACATTATTTACCAGAAGTTGGGGGAGGACAAATGGGGAAGGATATGGTACAGGTGGTTTTTGGCAGCTTGGGTATGCTTTCTGGCATACAAGCAGGTTTCACCACAGTAGGGCATACTTTAGGTTAAGATCTCGGGAGTCTACTACACATCCAGCTCAGGGGCTACTACCAGGTGCCCTATAATAATTTTATGAATAAGGTTTGCCTTTTATTTATTTATTTATTTGTTTGTTTGTTTGTTTGTTTATTTATTTATTTATTTATTTTTGAGACAGAATCTGGCTTCATCTTCCAGGCTGGGATACAGTCGCACAATCTCAGCTCACTGAAACCTCTGCCTCCTGAGTTCAAGAAATTCTCATGCCTCAGCCTCCAGAGTAGCTGAGATTACAGATGTGTGCCACCATGCCTGGCAAACATTTTTCTATTTTTAATAGAGATAGGGTCTCACTATGTTGCCCAAGCTGGTCTCAAACTCCTGGTCTCCAGTGATCAGTCCGCCTCGACCTCCCAAAGTGTTGGGATTACAGACATGAGCCACTGCACCCAGCCACTGTGACTAAATTTTAACATAAGAATTCTGTAATGGAGATCTCATTGTCTGTACCAAAACTTAATTTCAATGTAATCAAAAGAAACTCGAGCGACCCAGCCAGAGAGAATGCCTAAGGAGAAATGATGATGTAATGGAATGTGGTGTCCCAGATGAGAAACTGGAACAGGAAAGGACATTAGGAATAACCACAAGAAATCTGAATGAAGTAGAGACTTGGGTTAATAAAACATCTCAATATTTGTTCATTGATTTTAACAAATGTACCATACTAATGTAAGATGTTAATAATAAGGGAAGCTGGGTACAGGTATATGGGAACTCTTTGTATAATCTCTGCCATCTCTCTCTCTCTCTCTCTCTCTCTGTGTGTGTGTGTGTGTGTGTGTGTGTGTGTAGACAAGCAAGAATGTACTCATACTCCCAGCAATAATAATTTGGTGCCTACCAAGTGTCACATACCATGTAAAAGTGATCTACATGTATCTTCATTTATTCCTCACACTAGTGCTATGAGCTGGACATAATCTGCATTTTACAGATAAAGAAATTGAAGAACAGAGATGCTAGGTACCTTTCTCATAATCACATGGCAAGGTTACTGGCAGATAAAGGGCTTAAATTCAGGTTGACAGGATAGCTCAGCAATATTGCCTCAAATATCCCAAACTGTGAACATAAAACAGTTCAAAACAAGCTGTATGAGGGCCATGAAAACAAGGCACACTTTCCAGTCTGCCCCACATTAGAAAGAAAAGAGTTTAAAAGCAGGGCACATGCCAGGCACAGTGGCTCATACCTGATATCCCAGCACTTGGGGAGGCTGAGGCAGTTGGATCACGAGGTCAAAACATTGACACTATCCTGGCTGACATGATGAAACCCCATCTCTACTAAAAATACTTTTTAAAAAAAATTAGCTGGGCATGGTGGCATGTGCCTGTAGTCCCAGCTACTCAGGAGGTTGAGACAGGAGGATTGCTTGAACCTGAGAGGTGGAGGTTGCAGACAGAAAAGATCATGCCACTGCACTCCAGCCTGGCAACAGAGTGAGATTCTGTCTCAAAAAAAACAAACAAACAAAAAGCACAGCACACCCAAGACACAACACTCAATGCTGGAGAGGATGTCCGTAAGTCCACCAATATAACCATACATTCTGTGCAATCAAGAAATTTACTTGGATGGGGATGGGGTGAGCTCCTGTGTGTAATTCCAGCACTTTGGGAGGCCAATTCTGGTGGATTACCTGAGGTCAGGGGTATGAGACAAGCCTAGTCAACATGGCAAAACCCCATTTCTATCAAAAAAACAAACCTGGCCTGGTGTGGTGGCACACTCCTGTAATTCCAGCTACTGGAAAGGCTGAGCTGGAGAAATGCCTGAACCTGGGAGGGGGAGGTTGAAGTGAGCTGAGATTTTACCACTGCACTCCAGCCTGGGAGACACAGTGAAACTCCCTCTCAAAAAAAATAAAGGAGGAGGGCCATGTGTGGTGACTCACACCTGTAAACTCAGTACTTTGTGGGGCCTAAGTGGGTGGATAACCTGAGGTCAGGAGTTTGAGACCAGCCTAATCAACATGAAGAAACCTAGTTTCTACTAAAAAATACAAATATATACATATATATACATATATACATGTACATACATACATATATATATATATATATATATATATATTTTAGCCAGGCAGTGGCACTGCTAACCCATTCATCACCAATGTTTTTGATGTCTCTTCCTCTTTTTTTTTGGAGATAGAGTCTCGCTCTGTGGAGCCTCCCAGGCTGGAGTGCCCTGGTGTGATCTCAGCTCACTGCAACCTCCACCTCCTGGGTTTAAGCTATTCTTCTGCCTCAACCTCCCAAGTAGCTGGAACTACAGGTATGCACCACTATGCCTGGCTAATTTTTGAATTTTTAGTAGGAATGGGGTTTCATCATGTTGGCCAGGATGGTCTTGAACTCCTGACCTCCAGTGATCCACCTGCCTTGGGCTCCCAAAGTGCTAGGATTACAGGTATGAGCCACCATGCCCAGCTTTTTTTTTTTCAGTTGGGGTCTCCCTATGTTTCCCAAGTAGGCCCTCAAGCGATCCTCTCACCTCAACCTCCTGAGTTGCTGAGATTGCAGGTGTCACCTTGCCTGCCATGATTTTGTTACCACAGATCCCTCTCATTCCCTTTCATAGGAAGTCAGTAAGAACCATAAAGCTTGAGCCAAGAACTAGGGAAACTGATATTTGAACTCATTTCTGTTGGGTGCCAAACTTCTCTGTGCCTCCTTCTGTGAAAATTGAAGGTGGCAAGATCCAGTGGCTCACAAATATAATCCCAGCATTTGGGAGGCCTAGATGGGTGGATCACCTGAGGCCATTGCACACCAGTCTGGACAACAAGAGTGAAACTCTATCTTAAAAAAAAGAAAGAAAGAGAAAGAAAGAAGACAGGAAGAGAGAAAATGAAAAAGAGAGAAAAGAGAGAGAGAGAAAAAAGAAATAAAGGAAGGAAGAAAATCAGAGGCTTTGGTCCCTTAATCTGACACACTCTGGAGTAATTCTGTCCCTGCTTGAATGTGATCTTTTTGAGGCAAAATCTGGGTCTCCTTCCTCTTGCATGCCCACCCTGGCCTGTCTGTTCCACACTAGCTGCTCAAAGAAGGCTGGCCCATGTAGAGTATGGGTTTGAGGCATCCCAAGACTTGGAGTTGTGGAAGATGTGAATGAGAAGCCTTGGAATGCTCTGCCCATCAGAAAATGTGTATATCCCAGAGTTCAGCTGAGACGCTGTGCTCCTTCTAACACCAGTGCTCAGAGCTCCCCTACCCAGGATAGAACCTTGGATGGCCAAGTACATTGGCTCAATATTTGCCTTGAGTAGCTGGCTGCAGCGGCTCCAGCCACTGTTGGATCTATAATCATAGCACTTTGCGAGGCTGAGGCGGGTATTCAAAATATAATAAATGCCAACAAACACATGAAAAAATGCTCATCATCACTGGTCATTAGAGAGATGCAAATCAAAACCACATTGAGATACCATCTCATGCCAGTTAGAATGGTGATCATTAAAAAATCTGGAGACAGCAGATGCTGGAGAGGATGTGGAGAAATAGGAACACTCTTACACTGTTGGTGGGAGTGTAAATTAGTTCAACCATTGTGGAAGACAGTGTGGCAATTCCTCAACAACCTAGAAATAGAAATTCCATTTGACCCAGCAATCCCATTACTGGGTATATATCCAAAGGACTATAAATCATTCTACTATAAGGACACACGCACAAGAATGTTCATTGCAGCACTGTTTACAATAGCAAAGACCTGGAACCAACCCAAATGCCCATCGATGATAGACTGGACTGGGAAAATGTGGCACATATACACCATGGAATATTATGCAGTGATTGATCAAAAATGATGAGTTTGTGTCCTTTGTAAGGACATGGATGAATTTGGAGAACATCATTCTCAGCAAACTGACACAAGAACAAAAAAAACAAATACCGCATATTCTCACTCATAGGTGGGTGAGAAAAATGAGAACACATGGACACAGGGAGGGGATCTACTACACACTGGGGTCTATTGGGGGGAAGGGGGGAGGGACAGTGGGGGCAGGCTGGGGAGGGATAGCCTGGGGATAAATGCCAAGTGTGGGTGAAGGGGAGGAAGGCAGCAAAGCACACTGACATGTGTGTACCTATGCAACTATCTTGCACACTCTGCACATGTACCCCAAAACCTATAATGCAATAAAAAATTAAAAAATTTTAAAAAAAGAAAATAAATCACATATAACATGGAAAAAAACACAAAAAAACAAAATATAATAAATGTAATATTTTGAGTGTAACACAAAATTTGAAAGCAATTTATATAATTAGATGTAATTTCATTACATCAATATAAAAAAATCCCCTCATGGTAAAACATGATAGGCAACATCAAAGGACAAACAACAAACTTAAAAGCAACAGTATAACTCATATCGCCAAGAGCTAATTTGCTTAATATATCTAAAGCTCCTACATAGCAACAATAAAACAGTAACCATATAATAGAGAAATAGGTAGCATATATGAACAGTGAGTTCTCAGAAAAAGAATTACAAATGACTCATTCACATGAAAAGATGCCCAAACTCTGTAATAAGATATATATAAGTTAAAAATCAGAAGAAAATAACATTTTCACCAACCAGATAAACTCTAGTAGCACTCTGTACTGTTGAGTGTATAAGGAAACAGACACACTAAAACCTTGCTGGTGGAAGTATATACCGACAAAATGTTAATTGAGAACAATATGGAAATGTGAGAGATGATGTATTTACACATAAGTATTATGTACTTCAGCATAGATATAACAGGAAAAGTGGCGGGGACACCTAAAACATGTTACATTCAGTCGATGGAGTGAATGCTCTACAGCCATCACAAAGAATGAGGCAATTCCATAAGTACCAAGACGAAGTGATCTTTTAGATACCCAGAGCAGCAGATCTTTTTTCTTGTTGGCTTCACTACTGGTAGAGTCATCTTTGGAAGGTAAGGCAGAACATCTAATTCAAGAATATGACTTCCCATAAATACTGAAGAAGAATTCAAAGCTACCAATTGGGGAAAGAGCTTTTTATAAAGCAGTGTAAAAATCTACAAATTACCTAGAAAACAGAACATCCTGCAGAAAACTATAACTAACACATCCAAAATGGAATTCTCTACTGCACTTGCATTCTAACCTGTCTCATCATCCTACCATATCTGCTTCCATTCCTCCTCAGACAACCACAGATAATAGCACAGAGAGCCCAGACATCCTTAAACTGCATGTAAGCTCATGATGTTAAAATCAGACAGAGGGTGATTAACTCATGAATCCCCAAGTGTGTTCTCAGATCATCCACAGGAACCAGAAAGCAGTCAACTTTTCCAAATGCACAGAAACAGAAGCAGAAAGTGAGTGATTTAATCAAGACACCACAGAGATTAAAGGTAAGCATGTAATTACATGTGAATGACTGTCTCATTTTGATATGTCTTACCAACTATACAAAAGTCCTATGTACTGAGAAAAGGTTTATTATACTCCCTTGTGAAATCAGAGGTACTAGATTAACTGAATCCATAACTGCTAAACTATGAAACACAACTAAAGGCTAAATTAGGAAGCTTTAGTTTTATTTCAGGCAACCTCCTGACATAAACACAATCTAGATTAAAATAAATAAATAAATAAAGCTCAACAACATACACACATCCCCAGAAAATCACACAGAACACAAACACACAGAAAGGGTGGGCCTGCTTTCTATCCACAGCACTGTCAAGCTTCCTCTGGTAAATGAAAGCCAGCAGGAAGCTCATCCCTGAACAGGATGAAGGGGATGAATACAAGAACAAGGAAGCCCTTCTATGAAGAGAGTTTGGAGTGTGTCTCTGTGTGTATATGTACTCACATTTTTAGTCTCTTTGGTGTGTGAAAGAAAAATAAATCTTGGGGCCCCTAAATCACTAAGCTAATGGGAAAAGCCAAGCTCAGAATTGCTTAGGGACAACCTGCCTGTCACTGAGATAGATGCATAGCTGATTGCCTCCTTTGGAAAGGCTAATCAAAAACTCAAAGACTGCAAGCACTCCTCTTTCTCACCTATCTGTGACCCAGAGGCTCTTTCCAGCTTCAAGTCTCCTTCCTGTCTTTGCTTCAAGTTGTCCTGCCTTTCTGGACACAACCATTATACTTCTTACATAAGATGGCTGATGTCTCACATCTCCCTAAAATGTATAAAACTAAGCTGTGTCCTGACCACCCTGGGCACATGTCATCAGGACTTCCAGACACTGTCTAAGGAGCGTGCATCCTCAAACTTGGCAAAATAAACTTTCTAAATTAACTGAGACTTGTCTCAAATACTACCAGCAAATCCGGAGACCTGCTGAAGGGAAAAAGAAGGTAGTCTAACTTCATTATGACTGCAAAAATGTATCTGGTATATCCATACAATAGGATATTACTTAGCAAATAGAAGGAAAAGAACTACTGACACAAAACACCATGGGTGAATCTCAAAATAATCACATTGAATGAAAAAAGCCAGAAAAAAGGAATACCTACTGTATGTTTCTAGTTATATAAGTTAGAAAATGAAAAGTAATCTACAGTTACAAAAAGCTTATCAGTGGTTGCCTATGGATCAGTGGCAGGAGGGAGACAGTACTGAAGGGTACAAGAAAACTGTTCGGATAAGTACATCTATTATCTCTAGTGGTGACAGCTCTATGGCTGAATACCCATGTGAAAACACCTAACTTTACACTTCTAATATGTGCAGCTTGGGTATCACTTGACTCCTCAATAAAGCTATTTAAAATTTTTTGATAAAAATAAGTTCACATTGACCACCAATCAGGTTTAACTGAAATCTTACAAAATGAAGGAGATTATTTTCACTTTCAGAAGGATATCTGATCGCAGTTACATATCATGCCTTGTGGACAAGCAATTTCAGAATAAATACAGATTTCAAATACTTAAATGTCTGTATTTCTTTGCATTCATCCTTTTCATTATTTAAAAGAAGCTAAAGCATTTTACAAAAAAAATTTTATCACTTCAATTTTCTTACAGAGACTCTCTGAAATTCGACAAACATTTAACTTTTTGGAAAAGATGGGACCTTAAACACCATCCTGTCCAACTTTCTCAATTTAAGGAAGTAAACTTAGCCCCTCCCCTTGTAGGGAGTTCATCCAGTCTCATGGCTTTGAAGTCAGCTCTATGTTGCTGACACCTACTTTGTCATTTTAATCTTGACCTCCCCACTGAACTACAGATGTTTATTCCACTGCCCACTAAACCACCTCACTTGACTATCTCATAAGTATCTAAAACCAACTGTGGCCAAAAGGTATCTTCTAATTCCCCTCACCACCGACTTCTCCTCGAATTTTCCCCATCTTAGTAATTGAACCATCACACGTTCAGTTGCTCAACTAAAACCTAGAAAACAACTCTTGAATACTCATCTCCTGCCTTCCACATAGAATCTACACTTAAGTTCTTAGCTCTGTCGGCAAAGTAGATTGCCAAAGCTGGCCCAGGCTCCATCTACACAGCTACTATGGCTTCTTACCCAGACAACAGCTCTGAAAGCTCCTCATTTCCTCTTCTTCCTCTACCAGTCATCACTACACAGTAGCCACAGTCATCAGGCCATCAATCCAAGATCTAGAACACTCTACAGACTTGCTGCCATCATTAATGTGACAACCTAACTCCTTATTCTGCCCTAAAAGATCAAGACCCTTTCCACCTCTCTAGCCTCATCTACCACTATTTCTTCTCTGGATACATTCCAACATTTCATACTGACTGTCTCAAACACACTAAACTCATTTCCACCCCAAAGCCAATGCTTTCCCACCTCCAGGCCTGAAATGCACACAGATACTTCACCATTCATATCTAAACTCAAATAACATCTTCAAAAGCTTCCCAGACCTCACAATCTACAGAAGCATCCCCTGATGAGAAGCTGGTGGTGAGGGCAATCAGGAGCCCTTTGGCCACAATAAGTTTGGAAATGTATTAGGTAATAAAGTGAATATTTAATTCACTTATCATAGATCCCATTTTACTGATGTTATGGTACTTATCAGTATCTAAAATTGTCTTGTAAAGTTCTTTATTTGTTATATATGCTCATAAAATACATTTATTTATTTATTCATTCATTCCTTCTATGCCTATCAGAAGCACTGGCCCAAATAAGAACTGTGATCTTTTCTTATTTCACTTGAAAGCATTCATTTCTGGATGCCTGGTACTACTGGTCAAAAAGTACCCATGTGCATTTTTTTTACATCTATTTTAGTTCTTTTTAAATTCCTAAGTATGACGATTGGGTTTCCACACTCAAACCTGAGTGTGAACCTTTTTACATCAGCATATTACCAGTCTGATGTTTAAAAATAAAGGTCAATTTCAGGCCGGGCATGGTGGCCCATGCCTATAATCCCAGCACTTTGGAAGGCCGAGGCAGGTGGATCACGAGGTCAAGAGATCAAGACCATCCTGGTCAACAAGGTGAAATGCTGTCTCTACTAAAAATACAAAAAAATTAGCTGGGCATGGTGGTGCATGCCTGTAGTCCCAGCTACTTGGGAGGTTGAGACTCAAGAATTGCTTGAACCCAGGAGGTGGAGGTTGTGGTGAGCCAATATCGTGCCATTGCACTCCAGTCTGGGTAACAACAGTAAAACTCCATCTCAATAAAAAAAAAGGTCAATTTCAACTGTCCTATTAATTTTACAAGATTCCAAATCTCCTTTCTTAAACCTTTTTACATCAGTACATTACCTGTGTGATGTTCAAAAATAAATTTCAATTTCAACTGTCCTATTAATTTTAAAAGTCTTCAAATTATGTTTCTAAAAAACTGAAAAATTCAACGACTGGCCTGTCTCATTATCATGAGATTTCTATTTGATATAATCTCAACTTATCAATTTACATGAATGTTGTTGGTTTTGAGATTGCATGGCCTGTCACTACAATAGCACATTTTTTGATAAGAATAAGGTCGATATAAAAAGTATTTACTTTTAATGATTAAATTGGGATCTCTAATATCTTACCTTTGGGATACTTAGCAAATAGTCACTTACATAATATACTATCTAAATGCACCAATTTAAACTTTTTTTTTTTGATACAGAGTTTTGCTGTTGTTATCCAGACTGGAGTGCAATGGCCCGATCTTGGCTCATGGCAACCTCTGCCTTCTGGATTCAAGAAATTCTCCTGCCTCATCCTCCTGAGTAGCTGGGACTACAGGCACACACCACCATGCCCAGCTAATTTTTGTATTTTTAGTAGAGATGGGGTTTCACCTATGTTTACCAGGATGGTCTCGATTTCTTGACCTCATGATCCACCCACCTCAGCCTCCCAAAACGCTGGGATTATAGGTGTGAACCACCGCACCCAGCCCAATTTAAACATTTTAAATTCCTTTATTTTCTTTTTTAGAATTTCAAAGTTTTCAGACACAATAGATTTTTTTTTTACCTGGTTTTTACATATTATAAATGATCTCATAGTAAATCATTAATCACTGGGATGTACATTTTATAAGGACAGAGATATTTATCCAGTTGGTTCATTGTATACCCCAGCACCTATTCCTGGCATATTATCAGCTTAAAATAATAAATGTTGTTAAATACCTGCAAGCTCCTGTTTTATCTTATGGAGATCACCATATTACTTCCACATTTACAGCATACTGCTAATATGTGTAATCTCTTCTTGCTATTGCTTGATGCCATGAAAATATTAAGCATTAACTGAACAGCAATTCTAAATTAAGTTACTGACTTTCAAGTTATACAGTGATATGTGGCAAATGGGTGGCAAGAGATCAACATAGATTTTCACATAAGGTGTGATCAACATAGATTCTCTTACATTGTGCTTAGGAGGCAAGACTCAGTATGGAGTCTGGATACACAGACTTCTCTAGGGCTAGGGAGAAATCCACCAATGGAAGACCATCTATGCATGAGAGTATCAAATTTTATACTGATGCCAAGGTGAATGTTAAATAGTGCTACAGGGCTGATAATGAACATTGCCATAATAAAGTAGTTAGAAGCAACCATTGTGAATCATAAAAAAGCAGCTCAGTTTTTGGTGTGCTGCAAGTAATTTATACTAATAAAAATTAAAATAGTCAAGTTAATGAATCATCATTCATGAATAATCAAGATTATTCCTAAGACATTACTCTTGCCCTCACATTTCTAAGAAAAAAGCAGCAGAGATACAACTGGTTTGCTGGGAACTACATAGAACACAAGTGGGAATGTGTGTCATCTGAATAACACCTATCATGTCAAAGTGTTATACCGGCCTGAGCATAGAAAGTCAACACCAAGACAAAAATATGCCAAATTGCAGGGTCTTTATTGCCGGCAGCCATGGAGGACTCACATCTCTCCAACCCATGGCCCCATAAAGAGGGTGACAAAACCTTTTATACTGGTAAAAATTACCTTGGGAGTGAGGGTGAGGGGTGGGGATGGGGGTGACGGGCTTCAGACGTTCTGAGGGCTAGTGGATTCTGCAAATCACCTTCTGGGAGATGAGGGTGAGGGGATTTTGGACATTCTGAAGGCCAGGGGACTATTTGACATTCTGATTGTTACTTAAGTGGTTCACAAAAGCCAAGATTAGCATTTATTTACACATTGTCTGGGTAGGGTGGCAATCACAGTCCTTCATTACTTATTCACATTTGGGTTATAGAGAGCAGTTTCAACAGAAAGCTGAGGTATGGTTGAGATATGCAGTTTTATGGGGCTTTTTATCATGTCACAAAAGTAGGCTGACACTGCAGATCTGAAGCAAGCAGCTCTCTACCACCGAATACATCCTAAATATGAATCCCTGTTCCATCTTCAACCAAGTAACCTCCGGCATTTATAACCTGTTTCTTAATACAAAAATAAGAATAATCCCTCTCTAGATTTGTAAATAATAAAATTTTTAAAGAAAAAGAAAAATAAACATATACTTCTAATCCTTTGATCAGCATGGTCTGCCTACCTGGTTGGCTGGATGGACTGAGGAGAAGCTGGTTCAGAACCCACTGGGAAAGGTCCTATACAAGGTAAGATGACAAGTAAACAGGCCATTATTTAACAAACAAAACAACATCTTATAAAATATGCATTATGCCACTTCACACCCACCAAGATGCCTGTAATCAAAAAGATAGTAATGGTTGACCAGAATGTAAAGAAACTGGAACCGTCATGCATTGCTGGTGAGAATGTAAAATAATAAAGTCACTTTGGAAGATAGTTCCTCAAAATGTTAGGTATGGTTATCATATGAACCAGTAATTCCACTCCTAGGTAAATACACAGAAGAAGTAAAAACAGATCTACACAAAAGCTTCTACACAAATGTTCACAGCAGCATTATTCGTACTTGCAAAAAACATGAAAACAACCCAAATGTCCATCAACAACAGACAGACAAATAAAATGTGGTATATCCATATAATGAAATATTTGGCAATTAATAAAAAATGCATGATCATACACAAAGATAGATAAACCTTGAAAACATGCTAATGAAAGAAGTCAGACACAAAAGACCACAAGTCATCTGATTGCACTTACATAATATGTCTAGAATAGGCAAGTCTACAGAGATAGAAAGTAGATGAGCTTGCTTAAGGCTGAGAAATTTGGGAAAAATAGGGAGTGACTGTGAATGAGTATAAGATTTCTTTTTGTGATGAAAATGTTACAGATTAGGCAGTGGTGATAGCTGTACAACTTTGACTATATTAAAATTATTGAACTGCACACTTTAAATGGGTGAGTTCTATGGTATGTGAACTATATCTTGATAATGCTATTAAAATATTGTGCATTATCTTTAAATAATTATAGCTTTCAACCATCAAATGACATTTCTTATCAAAATAAATTATGGACATGTTGTCACCCCAACAGCTACATTCTATATAGTTCACAAAGTCCTCTCACAGCCCCCAGTCCCCATGACCAAGAGTGTTCCCCAGGGCATTTCTGCTGGAGCTCCCAGAGAAGATGCTTTCTCTTCCTAGGATCATGGGTGGAGCTGATTTCAACTGGGGCCTCCTTCTGTGACAAGAGAGAATAGGCTAACACTCTAATAAAAGCAGAATAAGAGAAGGAGTGAGGCAGTGGGATAAAGAAGGAGAAGAGGAAAGTGGGAAAGGAGGAGACACAGAGAGGAAGAGCACAGTAATTAATTATTGTTGGAGCATCTGCATCTAGCCATGCTGGCTAGTTTAAAGTGGGTTTCTGTAATTTGCTTTTAGGAGAGTCTTAATATGTTACTTCACTACAAACTCTTTTCCTACTTAACTGATAAACTTTCTAAGGATATATACACAAGTAAAACTAGATCCTGGGAATTTTTTGTTTAATAAAAAGACACATGAAATATTGAAAAGAGCACACATAGCTCAGTGGTTAAATGAAGTCAGAAGACTTAGATTCAAATGTGAGTCCCAGGCTTACCTAAGTGACCTTGGGAACACACAATTTAACTTCCCCAAACCTTAGTTGCCACTTCTGTAAAATGGGAGCCCTAGGTTTGGTTTTCTTACAGACAGGCCACTGTCCACATTAAATAAAATAACTCATGGCAGTGTCTCAATACAGTACCTGGCATATGAGAACACAACAATATGACCCACCATTATTAGTGGTAAACTCATGATTTACCACAGATATATATAGAGCATAAAAAAGTATTGTTTTAAAGAAAAGATAGTATGAATAAGACTAGTAGGTAAGAGCCAGAGAAAACTGTACCATGCTTCACAAAAAATACTTCTTATTCATTTGGAGAGCATTATTTTTAAGACATGTTAGAAACTAAACCTACTAATGGTAAACACAACTGCCAGAACCAAAAATGCTAATTCATAAAAATCAATTCTGGTTCTTAGCTAACCATGCCCAATACATACTTTGGTCAGAGTTATTTCTTCATAGGCTTCCATCTGCAATCACTTTTGAAAACCACCCCCACTTGCAAATAGAAAGCTTTAGACAACTACTTAGATTGCTAAGCCTTCTGTTCTTCTACAACACTGCATATTCTTGCATCCCCATGAGAGAATTCCCTCCACTCATCTACTGCCCATAGATATCATTAACTTGGCTCAGACACAAGTCCTCTCCAAAAGTAACCTTGTGATCACCCAGTTCTGAGTTTGTTCATTCATTCCACAAAGACTTAATGAGAACCTACTATGTGCAAATTACTGTACTAGGTACCAGAGATGCAGAGAATAAAAGAGATACCTCTTCCCTGTGTTCTCATGAGGACCTGTTGCCTCCTCATTACAACACTGACCACACTGATTACTGATTTCCTAACTACTTCTCTGCAACCCCTACAGGGACTCTGAGCAACCTGAGGTCAGGGACCATAGCAAAGCTGATTTGCACTGTGTCAAATTATTTTGACTAAGTCCTGGAAAAAGACTGAAATAGAATGAGATGTCAGCACAATACAGCCAAAGCATAGCTATTTGCATGGTCAGAGACTCATGCAGAGCAAACTCTGAAGTGTGTAGACACACAAACTCTACAGGCCACTGAGTCTCCCATCAGTGCTGAATATAGCCTGCCCCTGAGATCTTGGCTACATCTAGAGCTTAATCCAAAGTATATGATACAGATATAAAATTACACGATACAAATATAAAATATGCATTTATTTTTATAAATATATGTATTAGATTATCTTTTCATTGAAAATATGTCTATATACAGTAAAGAAGAATAAAGTTGCACATAGATTAGCTAAAATGGAATTTCTTAGATGAAATGCACCAATTCCAGAAAAAACACAAATACAACAACTTATCAAATATGAATTTAAATAGCCTTGTAACTGTTAAGAAAACTGGCTTTGTAATTTAAAATCCCATAAACATCTCTAGGCCAGTGAGGTGCAGTGGCTCACACCTGTAATTTCAGCACTTTGGGAGGCCAAGGCAGGTAGATAACCTGAGGTCAGGAATTCAAGACCACTCTGGCAACCATGGTGAAACCCTTCTCTACTCAAAATACAAAATATTAGCTGGGCATGGTAGTGGGCACCTGTAATCCCAGCTACTCAGGAGTCTGAGGCACAATCCTTGAACCCAGGAGGTGGAGGCTGCAATGAGCCAAGGTCACGCCATTGCACTCCAGCCTGGGCAACAAGAGCAAAACTTCATCCCCCACCTCCCCACCAAAATAAATAAATACTTGGCCCAGATGGCTTTACTAAAGAATTCTATTAAATTTTTTAGAAAGAATTAACACTGCTTTTATACAATCCCTCCCAGAAAATAGAAGAGAAAGGAATACATCTCAATTCAATAAAGGGAGTGGTCTAGATGTAAGGAGACTAAGGAGAGTTTAGAACAAAATGCAACCTGTAACTCCAAACTAGATCCTGTTGTTAAACAGAATTTGATCAGATAACATGTAAAGCTTGAATAAAGTTGAAGATGTGATGATAGAAATGTATTAATTTCTAATTTTGATGGTCATTTTGATATTACACAGAAGAATGTCCTTAGGAAATGCCACTAAAATATGTGGAAGCAAGGGTCATCAAGTCGGCAACTTATTAGGAAATGGTTCAGGGAAAAGCAAATGTTATCTGAATTATACTGATAACCTTCCTGTAAATTTAATCTTGTTTTAAAACAAAAAAATATATATTTCTTAAAAATATTGGAGGCTATCTTTATGATCTCAGGATACAGAAGAATTTCCTAAACTAGGTGTAAAAACACTGCAAATATGTTATAAATTCAGCCACATGAAGATTAAGAACTTTATAAATGGAACATTATTCAGCTTTTCAAAAGAAAAGAAATTCTGGCTTTTATGAGTCATATAACATATATCATATGTGACAACATCGATGAACGCTGAAGATGTGCTAACTCAGATATGCCACTCACAAAAAGACAAATGCTGTAAGTTTCCACTTATATGTAGTATCTAGAATAGTCAAATTCATAGAAACAAAAGGCCAGCTGCTGGACCTGGGGGAAATAGAGAGTTGATTAATCAATATACAGTTTCAGTTCTGTAAGATGAAAATGTGGAGATCTAGTATTCGATGTTGTGAATCCACTCATCACTACTGAACTACCCACTTAAAGATGGTTAAGATGGCAAATTTCATGCTTATTACCACATACATATATACATTTGTGGATAACACTTGAAGAAAGAAAGGAAATGGTTAACACAATATTGCAGAAGTCTCTCCTCTCTGGGATGTGATCTGAAAAGGGCACACAGGGAACTTGAAAAAAAATTTTCTTAAGTTCAAGTACAAGTGGTTTTCATCATCCTCTAAAAGGATAAGTTCCTGGAAATCCAATTTTTAAAATTAACTCCCCAGGAAAGGGAAGATGAGCCAGTACGAAAGCTCTGAAAATAAATAAAGAACTAAAGGACAGGTAAGGCAAAAGGAAAGAATCATGAGTTCTCTCAGTATTATTAACTTTAAATTATATTTTCTAAATAATAAAGGATCAATTTCTGTACAACAATTTAAAGTTATAAGTGGTACTGTTCAAACTAGATGTACTTGTAACTACCAAATATCTTTCTAAAATATGGAGCCAAATAATATCAATCCCTCAGCCTTTCTATATTGCTCACCATGACAGGAGGAGTCAGACAAGACAGGGGCAGTCCTCAGTGGTCTCAACAAGGAGAAGCAGAAAGAGGCACTGAGGGACAGTGTTCTGCCTTGAGAAAGCAGAAGCTGGTGGCTACACAGTATACAGTTTGCTCAGAGGCCTCCCACTTCTGACTGGTTTTCTGCTGAGAAGAAAAAAATGGTAAGGATCAAAAATATACCCACATGGTTCCTTATGGGGTGGGGGAGAAATTAAAATGTCTAATTCTTCTCAATAGCTTTAAAACATGCAAATCAAATTCTAAATTTTCTACTGTCAACTGGCTATATCAGCTGGGACTCAGGTCAGATACATACAGGTCACTGAGGCTGACTGAAAATCACCTATATTTTACTCTTATTTTTATTCACAGTGTTTTCAGAAAAAAAATTTTGATTAAAATTTTTCTCATCATTCTACTCAAAGTACCATAGGCTCTTTATTCTATCAAATGAGATTCTTACTCTGAATAATACAATGGAATTCTTTAAAGATAAAATGTGCAACCTCCAAATAGAATCTTGAGTTTTGCCCTATTCCCTGAACTTCAGATTCACCTCTTCAATGTTCTTCACATTTCTACTTCAAAGTCTAGCCAGCATCTGAAACTTAACACAGTCGAAAGGAGTAACATTCATATCCACCCCTTCTCATATTCCAACAGCCATTTCTCTTCCAGGCTGGTGTCAAAGGCTGTCATGTCACACCTACCTTCCACTGAGCTGTTAACACTTAAACTGTCCATAGGTGGTGAAGCTAAAAGAGCACTGATTGTAAAATTTATTCTTGGGCCTCAGGGCCCGCACAGTTTTGCTCCCACCAGCACCCAAAAGCACTCACCCCAGCTCCTGCACATGCTTACCTGCATGTTCCCTCCCATGATGGGTTGAGCACAGGGGGTTCTGGTGAGTGAAGTCTGCCCCTGCCAGCACCCACACCCCAGTTCCCACCAGCAAAGCATTCAGGGAAATTATCCTGCTTCACTATGTCAGTCAGGTGACCAAATCAACATCAACAGTGATCAGTCAAATTGAAAGCACACACCCTTTCCTTTGTATGATATGATGAAAAGTACACTTCATCTTTTTGGTCTTCCTCCCAGGCATCCATAAACTGAGATGTATTATGAGAAATAATTTGATAAATCCCACTTGAGGGACATTCTACAAAATACATGACCAGTAGTCCTCAAACCTGACAAGGTCACCAAAAACAAAAGAAAAGTCTGAGAAACTGCCACAATCTAAAGGAAGCTAAGGAGACACAAAGACTAAATGTAATATGGTAACCTGCATAAGATCCAGGAACACTACAAGAACCTTGTTATAAACTGAATGCCTGTGGCCTGCCCAGAATCCTCATATGCTGAAGCTTTAACTTGAATATAATAGTATCTGGAGCTAGAGCATTTGGGAGGTAATCAGCATTAGATGAAGTCATGAGGGCAGGGCCCTGGTCTGATGGGATTAGTGCTCTTATAAAGAGACACAGAGAGCTTGTTCTTTCTCTCTTCTGGCAAGAACACACCTAAGAAAGGGGACTGTGCCATGTGCAAGTGAAGAAGAGACTTCTCACTGGAACCCAACCATCCTGGCACCCAATCTCAGACTTTCCACCTCCAGATCTGTGAAAACAAATTTCTTTTGTTTAATCCACTCAGTCTATGGAATTTTGTTATGGCAACTAACTGATACAGACCTTAAGTAAAAACTAAAGAAATCAATAATGGAGGGCCACGGTGGCTCTGGCCAGTTGTCCTGGTGCTTGAGGAGGCAAGGCCATGAGTTCAAGGCCAACCTGAGCAATGTTATAAGCTCTCATTGATTAACAACAACAACAAAAATGTAAATCCAGCTGCGGTGGCTCACACCTGTAATCCCAGCACTTTGGGAGGCTGAGGCGGGTGGATCACAAGGTCAAGAGATGAGACCATCCTGGTCAATATGGTGAAACCCTGTCTCTACTAAAAATACAAAAACTTACCTGGGCATGGTGCTGCATGCCTGTAATCCCAGCTACTCAGGAGACTGAGGCAGAATTGCCTGAACCCAGGAGGTGGAGGTTGCTGTGAGCCGAGATCATGCCATTGCACTCCAGCCTCAGTAACAAGAGCGAAACTCTGTCTCAAAACAAAAAAAGAAAGAAAGAAATCAATCACATACAAAATTTAGTCAATAATAATGTATCAATATTACTTCACTAAATGTGACAAATGATTACACTAATGTAACAGTTTAACAATATGAAAACTGGATGTAAGTTATTTGAAAACTCTACTATTTTCACAACTTTCTGTAAATTTAAAACTCTTCTAAAACACAAAGTGTACTTCTAAAAATTTGATGGCTTCCTATATATTTCTTAAACCAAAGGCCTCCCAATCTCTTTTACTCATCATTTAATACTTACACCTTGTTTACTCTGGTGTACCATGTTCACCTTTACAGGGGTTACACAGTATGAGTTACATACATGTACACATTTGTCAAAATTGATTAAACTGCACAGTTAAGATCTATGCATTTCTTTATATATGTTATACTTCAATTACAACTGTTTTAAAATATATGATTGCCAAATGAATACTCTAATGACCTAAAAAGTACCCTTAAATTTGGTGGCTGAAAACACTAACGTTTCATTTGCTCTGGAATCTGCAATTTGGCCATGGATCAGCATGGACACTTCTTTTCTTCTCTATTTGCCAGTAGCCAGTGACTGGTATTATCTAAAGGCTCACTCACTCACATATTAGATGGTGAATGCTGGCTGTCACCTGAGACTTTAGCTGGGCCTGTAGGTTCAAGCACCAACACAAGGCATCTTTATGTGCCCCTAGATTCCTCATGATATGGTGGCTGTGTTAGAAAAACTTTATATTCAGTGTGACTCTAATTCTGTTTCAATATACACACACATTCTAAAAAAAATAACAGAAGTTTTCCCTGGAGTGAAGAAAAATCAGTGATTTTTAAACTTTTATAGTTATACATTTTTCTTTTATAAATTTTATACCATAAACATGTATTACTTTCTAAATCAGATGAAAAAAATTCAGTTCCCTGTTAGCATACATAATACACTAGTATAAACACAAATGAAATTTAAAATGCAAAAATGTCAAACATATTTACATTATAAAAAAAAGAATCCACTCATGAACAGCAAAAATGTTAAGAAATACTTGATTCATTCTGCCTTACTTTCCCACCCTCCCCATCACAAGACAGAGTTTCACTCCTGTTGCCCAGGCTGGAATGCAATCTGCTTACTGCAACCTTCACCTCCCAGGTTCAGGTGATTCTCCTGCCTCAGCCTCCTGAGTAGCTGGGATTACAGGCATGCACCACCATGCCTGGCTAATTTTTGTATTTCTAGTAAAGACAGGGTTTCATCATTTTGGTCAGGCTGATCTTAAACTCCTGACCTCAGGTGATTCACCTCCCCCAACCTCACAAAGTGCTGGGATTACAGGCATGAGCCACCTCACCCAGCCCACCTTACTTTTCAAGTTACAGATGAACTGAACATCAGCACATCAGAAACTAACAAAGAACACAAATATGCTCAATGATATCTGACGTCTTCTAAATCACACATCTGGCCCTTTTCATGGCACAGTGCTCCCTTAGTTCAATTCCTTCCTCAAAACCTTCTCTCCATATTTTCCTTTAATCAAAATTACCTACTAAACATTACCCTAAAAATAAAATCATCTGGAAAGCAAGGCCTACAAAGGCAAACCTCAGATGCTAATACTTTCTATCTTACAGCATGGTGTCACCTCACTTGATAATAGATCTTTTACTAAGGTTTAAGGCCTACTGGACAAATACTATGGCTACCTCAAGGTCACTGCAGAATTCTTAGTAATGATTAAACAACACAGGAGTCAATGGCAAGATCTTTTCTCCTTTTCCTTCCCTGGTCTCAGGCTTATTGCAAAACACTCCCTCCCTTCTGCTACCTGGCCCTGCAAGACATGTTCTTACATTCCATGTGAACCAATAATTTCCATCATCTCATAAATTCTATACTTACTCTAGTAAAAAGTTAACTGTTCTTGTTACACTAAAGTCCTTTTCTTCATCTGACATTAAACAACTACTTCTATAAGTTTCTAATTTTTCAAAACACTGTTAATTTGCACACACCAAATCAACAGACTTCAATGTTGTATTTTTGCAATTTTCATTTCCTGATTTGCCTTTTTCCTGCCGACTTACCCTATTTGATTACAACAAATTCCTAAGCTTTTTCTCAACCTGGACTATTTACATTATAAAAATGTCCCATGTTCTCTAAAATGCTCAATTTAAAAATGATAGCTAAATGATTTTCTTCATCCAATTTTACAATATGAGTTTTCAGTTATTTCAAGAACTTCATCAACAAGCAAGTCAATTCTTAGGTGCTTCAAAGAAACAATTATCAGTATAAAAAATTAAGGCTTATGTGGTATTAATCAAATATTCTCAACACTTGCTCAAATAGAAAACAACTGTAAATATACTCACATGTTGCTTAATAATGGGGGTACATTCTTAAAAATGCATCATTAGGCAATTCACTGTGGACATCACAGTGGACTTATACAAACCTAGAGTCTAGCCTACTACACATGCATCTAGATGATACAGTCTATTACTCCTAGGTTACAGAGCTATATAGCAGCTTACTATAATGAATACTATAGTATGTGTGTATCTAAACATAGAAAAGGTACTGTAAAAATACAGCATAAAAGACAAAAAATGTTACTCTTATATAGGGCACTCACCATGAATGGAGACTGCAGGACTAAAAGTTGTGGGGAAGTTGGGGGGTGAATGAATGTTAAGGTCTAAGACATTGCTGTACACCACTATTGTCTTTACAAAGACACTTAGGCTACACTGAAAAGTTCTTCTTTCTTCAGTTAACCTTGGCTTACTGTAACTTTATTTCACAAACTTTTAAACTCTTCTATAATTGCACTTAGCTTAAAACACACAATGTACATCTGTACAAAATATTCTTTCCTTATATCCTAATTCTATAACCTTTGTTCTATTTTTAATTTTAAAACTTTTTCTTAAAAACTAAGACACAAACACCCACTAGCCTAGGCCTACACAGGGTCCAGATCATGCACATCACTGTCTCCCACCTCCAATCTCATTACACTGAAAGGTTTTCAGGGACAACAACATGCATGTGGCTGTCACCTCCTATTAAGACAGTGCCTTCTTCTGGAATATTTCCTGAAAGACCCACCGCAGAGGTAACTTTTCTTTTTAATCAGCAGAAGTGCACATTAAAACAATGATAAAATGGTTAGAAAATACACAAACCAATAATGTATTTAACATTATCAAGTATTATGTACTGTACATAACTGCATATGCTACACTTTTACAGGGACTGGCTGCACCATAAGTTTGTTCACACCAGCATCACCACATAAACATGAGTAACTAAGAAATTATGAATACCACAGCTTCACTAGGCAATGGGAATTTTTCAGCTCCCTTATAATCCGTGAGACCAAAATCATATATGAGCTCTGATGACCTCACTGGCACTATGCAGTACATAACTGTACTACACAAATTAGGACTATATGTGGCTGTACAAATTTATAGTAGTCTCAAGCTACAAACTTAAGACCTTCAGCTAAACAAAGAAAGACATGTCAAAAAGTTTTAAGTCCTGTCTCCTTCCCATGATTCTCTTGATTATTTCAGTACTGAAAAGAACTTTCTCTGATTGCTGAGATGTTTAAATGAGTTCATTCTATGAAAAAGGTATTATTAGCATAACAAAGAAAATATTTCAGCATGGGAGGGAGGGGAGAAAGGAAAGAAAGGGGGAAGAGAAAGAGAGACTATGAACACATGCCGGTCTCCCTAAAAGAAATGTAAATGTATATGGCTATCTCCCTTGCTCCTCATGAGCAATATGTTTTTTTTTTTTTTTTTACGGACACCTACCCTGCATTTGCTGATACACTGGCAGCAACCTGTTTAAATCAGGAGTGTGACATGCTACACTGCAGGTCAGGGTGGAAAACAGCGATGATCTTCCACAGGGCTGAGAAGATAAAAAACACTAAATTCTGATCAATTTATTAATAAACAGAGAACAGCATTTTCTTCAAATACACGATTAAGTTCACTACCAATACTTTATTCACAGGATACACATCATAACTGCTGTTAAAGATAGGTGGGCGTGACCGCAATAAGAGATTTCAACAGAAGGCAGAATTATTTATTTATTTCTACTTAATTATTTTGTATTTGACACTCGTTCCATATAAGTTTATTTAAAAGAGTAAAGCGCAAGGCAGCCTGTACCCTAATGTCAGGTTTCCAGCTTGCTGCTAGGAAAAACAGTCTGGATAAGAGAGAATCTGTGTTATAAATGAAATCCTCTAAGATTAAAACAACATGCGCACACTCCAGCTAAGGACACTGAACCGGTATCCCTTGTAAAGTGCAAACACTTACTTCTAGGTTAAGTATGCTACAAATAATGGTAAGCGAAATTTCCAAAGTCAACTACCTTTAGCTTGGAGCTAGAGCAATCACCTAATTCTACCTCCCACACCCGGCATCAACAACTTCCTTAAATCTTATGCTGAATTCTCCCAACAAAATACTTCCAAGCTTTCCTTGCTGAATAAAAATGGCGCTGCTTTTCCCGTCACATTATTGTTGATTCTCCGTAATCCTTAGGCCCTTTAACCGTCAAACTCAATTGGCCTCATTTAAATGCCACCCTTCCCTGAACACTGCCAAGTGCTTTTTTGAGGGTCGGGCCGGGAGGTAAGTAAGGGTGGCTGCTTCTATCTACAAGGCTGCAACTTTCTCAGCTAGAATCCCGGGGATAACTCCCTCTCACTTTTCTTTATAAGCTCGGCCTTCCCCGAAACTGTTGCCTCTGTCTCCCTAAAACCACACTCCAATGCAAACTGTCCCCAAAGTGCAGTAGCACGTGAGCTTCTCTGTGCCCCTCGCACCCATCGACGCCATCTCTGATGCACCGTTCACACCTAGACCCACGCCTCAGCCTTTCCGGGGGTAGTTCAGAGCCACCCGCCGGGCAGGCACCACCACGCCGGCCTCTCCGGAGCACAGCCTTCCGCTCTGTCTACAACCCAGCCTGTGCACCCAGAGGGACCCAATGGCTGAGCCCCAGCCCCGCTGCGGCAGAGGGCAGGGACCAGCACCCAGAGGGACCCAACGGCTGACTCCCACCCCGCTGCGCAGAGGGCAGGGACCAGCACCCAGAGGGACCCAACGGCTGACTCCCAGCCCCGCTGCGCAGAGGGCAGGGACCAGCACCCAGAGGGGACCCAACGGCTGACTCCCAGCCCCGCTGCGCAGAGGGCAGGGACCAGCACGCACACCCTCAAGCCTACATGAAGACCCTCCCCGGGACTGTCGCCGGCACCGACGCCCGGACCAACCCGGCCCTGAGCGGCGGATGCGGGTCTGCAGCGCACGCCGCAGAGGCAGGGAGGAGGCCGGCGGGAGCGAGAAGTCACCGGGACAGGCTTGTCTTCCCCTCCCGTCCAGCAGCAACGGGCCCCAGTCCCCACCCCTCTCCCAGGCCCCGGGTCTAGCGGCACCACGGCCACAAAGGGCAGCGAGGGCACGTGCCCGACGCCTGGGTGCCTCGCGGTACCTGAACCCACCTGGTCGAGCGGCAGCTGCACCGCATCGCCGAGGGGCCGCGCAGGGTGGAGTCCGTGGTACCGGCGGGGCCGGAGGGCGGCGGGAAGGCTTAGACCAGGGCCTGCTCTCTACTCTGCACCCAGCGCCGCCCGCGCTCACTACCAGTGACCGCTCCCCTGACTCTGACTTCCAGAAACTCCCAACGCTGGTTCCCCACTTTGCGCACAGGCACCGACGGCACAATCGCGGCTGGAACCCCGACGCGGCAGCCAATCAGAGAGGCCGGCCGCACAGTGCACCTGCCCCGTGCCGAGGGGCGGGGCGAAGGGAGGAGGCGCGAGGGGCGGGGCGAAGGGAGGAGGTGCGAGGGGCGGGGCGAAGGGAGGAGGCGCGAGGGGCGGGGCGAAGGGAGGAGGCGCGAGGGGCGGGGCGAAGGGAGGAGGTGCGAGGGGCGGGGCGAAGGGAGGAGGTGTGAGGGGCGGGGCGAAGGGAGGAGGCACGAGGGGCGGGGCGAAGGGAGGAGGTGCGAGGGGCGGGGCGAAGGGAGGTGGCGCGAGGGGCGGGGCGAAGGGAGGAGGCGCGAGGGGCGGGGCGAAGGGAGGAGGCGCGAGGGGCGGGGCGAAGGGAGGAGGCGCCACGGAGGCTGTAGCCCGAGGGTGCCTCTAGAGCAGAGTGGGATGCCTTTCGGAGGTGAAACTTTAGAAGGGCGTCTTTGCCCCCTCACCCCTCTTTTTGTCCTCCCTGGAACGTCAGGGCCATCCACCTCTTTCTAGGAGGGACGGCAGGTAACCTAGGGGTGGGCGGTGGTCCCCAAAAAAGGAGCGGAGTGAGGGACGTCCCAAGCATTGCTGGAAACATTGGGGACCAAGCTTGGGCCTGGGAGGAGGGGACGGTGAACCAAACCTAGCCGAAAAGCCCCTTTGTCTTTGAAACTGCTGTGTAAAAGCCCAAAGCTGAGAACAATCCAATGGTCTGACCCTTTCAGTCCCCCTCCAGCTGCACCTGGGCCTTCCAGGCCGAGCGAGGTGGTCCTGGGTTGGATGCCTGTGGTCGCAGGGAGACCGACTCACCTTCGTTGCGTTAAAGTTTAGTTCTTTGGTCGCCAGCGTCTCTTATTGAACGTCCTGCCTTCCTCCTCAAAGAGGCAGTTTCGAAGCATTCCTTCACCCCCTGAGCACAGTCACTCTCAGACTTTTGAATTCTGCGCGTCCGCATACCTTCTGGGTGTTGAGGGAGGGTCATATATATGTGTAATTCATTTGCCCCAAACTTCATAAAAGTAATCCATTTGAGCTCTTTGAAAATACAACATCAACTTTTGTTCAGCAGACTTTTAGAAGAGGAATGCCACAGGAGGGCTCCTAATTCCCCTTGGGAGCTCAAGACTTAAGGGTTTGGCAGTTTCTGATTTGGGTAAAAATAGTGTTTACTGGGAGTTTACCCACATGTTTTAATACTTCTGGAAGAATAGCTCGATAATCCTCACAATTACACTGTGAGATAGATACTATTATACACCATCTTTCAAATAAATTGAGGCACAGAAAAGTTATGTAATTTGCCCAAGAACACACAACTAAGTAGATAGGAATCCAAGTAACCTACCTCAAGAGCTGACCTTGCCACTAGACCTTTGTCTTCCTCACACCTAAACACATTCCAAAAATTCCCATCAGCTACAATTTGCTTTATGACTAGTCCAGGATCTTGAACAATAGGACAGCACAGATAAGAAGAATACACCCACTTTGGTAAATTGGTCCGTGGGCTTTAGTTTCTTTGAAAAGGAGGCATATGAACTAATCAATGCAGTCCCTTTCTGCCTAAAATTGAGTGGTCGATGTAATCTTAGTTTGGTAGATTCTCAACTGAAACTGAATAGAGGATGGAAGGAAAAATAAGAAAAAAACCTGGACCTTCAGTCAACCTGGGGAAGTGTTCCAGTGGGAATTCTAATCAATTAGAGAGCAACCTATTGAGTTAGGTTCTTATTAAAGAATATTAATCCAAAAATATAGATTTCTCTATTAATACAGTATTAGAAAAAAGATTTTTTCATTTTATTCACTTTGGAAACATGCAGAGGAAGCATACAGCTGGCAGAGCATACAAACTGAAGGAAAAATAGAAATACCATTTTAAACCATTAAAGATGTGTGTTGGGAACATACTGCAACCTAGAGTAGGCAGCATGAAAATATAGTCTCTGTGTGCCACCACACCCAGCTAACTTTTGTACTTTTTGTAGTACCAATAATGTCTACAAAAGGAGTTTCCTGGCCGGGTGCGGTGGCTCAAGCCTGTAATCCCAGCACTTTGGGAGGCCGAGGCGGGTGGATCACGAGGTCAAGAGATCGAGACCATCCTGGTCAACATGGTGAAACCCCATCTCTACTAAAGATATAAAAAGTTAGCTGGGCATGGTGGTGTGTGCCTGTAATCCCAGCTACCCAGGAGGCTGAGGCAGGAGAAATGCCTGAACCCAGGAGGCAGAGGTTGCGGTGAGCCGAGATCACACCATTGCACTCCAGCCTGGGTAACAAAAAGCAAAACTCCATCTCAAAAAAAAAAAAAAAAAAGGAGTTTCCTTAGGCTGAAGTTTTATTTTAGTTATACATGATAGAACATAGCCTATATTGGGCCTACTTCACCTAAAAGCCTTAACAGAGTTTTGTGTTTACAGAAGTAAATAGGGTAACAACTAGTTTTGATCTATTTTAAGCTTTTACAAAATACACAGTAGGAAAGGATTTCAAAAGAACAAGCAGTAATTATATAAAGATTTTCATGGATGAAAGTTAAGCAAATGAATGTATAACTTATTTAGATTATGGTACTACTTTGTGGCACATTTAAAATTATTACTCTGATTGATGATTTTGAAAATTCCAGGCACTGTGAGACTCCATCCTTCTGTATGGTATTTCTCTAATTCTATACATATTTATCTTTTTTTGGTTAGTGTCCACCTGTTAATTAAACAATACTACATTATTCTAGGACAGGAGCCAGGAACTTTGGTCTTATGGCATTAAACTACTTTATTACTTTTGTATAAAATATATTCCACTACTGGTTCCTAGATACTTATGTTGGAGAGTACTTAAAATTGTTCCCTGCAGTTGCTTGAGTGTCATTGAAAAATAAAAGAAAAAATCAACTCATATATATCTGATACAACCCAACAAGAGAATGGGTCTCTGTGGGGTTCCAGGACCATCTTCATTAGAATCACTCAGGATGCTTCTTGAAAACCCAGATTCCTGGGCAATAGTCAACACATAAAAGAATCAGAATGTGCTATGTCTGAGCCCTGCAATCTGCCTTTATCAGTGTTCAAGGATAATCCCTAAGTACACAGTGAAGTTTAAAAACCATTGCCATGGGCCTTTAATATCTCTCATTTTGTTAAAAACTTCATAATTCAGCAAATGCAAAAATAATTCACATATGCTGATTCTTACACCAGGACAAGTAATTTAATTAGGTTTTATTCTGTGTTTCTAATTCACAAAGAATAAATCCATACTTTTCCTATGCTAAATGTGAAGTAAATTCACTAACATTAAATCATCACTAGTAACTATGACAACTAACATTACTAGACCCATTTTATCATTGAAATAAAATAAAAATCAAATGCCCAGGGCCCTTATTGATTATATATGTATAATAAAGATATAAATACTCCTGTGTATTTCTGAGTAACCATAGTTTCTTACAAATCATAGTTTGCAAGATCTGTGTCCTAGTCAGCACAGATCTAAGCCAGCAGAAGGTTATTTGCCCCTTCCTTCAGAAAAATCAGGTGGAATGCTTTAAACACCTGGCATTTGAAATTGTGTCATGTATTTGTGTCTGTTTACTGATTTGCTGTCTGCATCCTGACCCACAAAGTGAGAACTGTATGAGTGCAGGGGCTCTGTCTAGCATGGAAGGACCAGCACCTAAAATAGTGCCTAGTGGACACAGGTACTTAACAAATATTTATTAAATAAACAAAAATAAAGGGAATTGTCCCACATTAAGCAGGTGCATAATATGAAAACTTCACCCTAAGTCATCAACAAATCTTTGAAACCACAATGTTTATTTTCAGTAGTCATTTAATTGTGTCAGTTTGTTTTATTACCCAAAGTTTGTAGTATCATACTGCCCTTTTATGCTGTTTGGTGCCTGAAAAATATGCAGCAGAGGCTTTACTTTTCTTCTTGTCCCCTAACATTTCTGGGGCTTAAGGGGGAGACAGTAAGGAAACAATGTTCATGAGTCTTCACTGCTGTATTGCTCTCATAGCTCAAAGGCTACATTAGAATCATCACATCCTTCCTGAAATATTTTGCCAGCCTGTCCTTGGAAGCAGAGCTCTGATAACCTTGTCTTAAAGAATGTCTAATGCACTAGACATTTATTTAAGATCACTTATGTGCTAATAATGAGACATTCAACACAAATTCCCTATATTTAAGCTTATCTGTTAGGTCACCTTTACAACAAAACTTTTTTTTTTTTTTTTTGAGATGGAGTTTTGCTATTGTTACCCAGGCTGGAGTGCAATGGCACGATCTTAGCTCACTGCAACCTCCACCTCCTGGGTTAAAGCAATTCTCCTGCCTCAGCCTCCTGAGTAGTTGGGACCACAGGCATGCAGCACCATGCCCAGCTAATTTTTGTATTTTTAGTAGAGACGGGGTTTCACCTTGTTGACCAGGATGGTCTCGATCTCTTGACCTCATGATCCACCCACCTCAGCTTCCCAAAGTGCTGGGATTATAGACATGAGCCACCATGCCTGGCCACAACAAAGCATTTCTATTGTTTTCCTTTTATGCTTATTTTCCTAATAAACATGGAAAAATCTCAGAAAGAAAATTTAAAACATTTTAAGACTGCAAAAGTGTAGTTAACCTTTTGAAAATGCTGCAATGTCAAGCAATATATTTACAAAGCAACGCTGACATTTTTAAAACAGATAACATTCAATAAGTTAATTTCAATGTATTATCTCTAAGGTCTTAGTTCTTTATTTTTCTTTGATTTTATTTTCTTTTGAGGTGGTGTTTCACTCTTCTTGCACAGGCTAGAGGGCAATGGCTTGATCTCGGCTCACAACAACCTCTGCCTCCCAGGTTTAAAAGATTCTCCTGCCTTAGCCTCTTAAGTAGCTGGGATTCCAGGCATGTGCCACCAGGCCTGGCTAATTTTATATTTTTAGTAGAGGCAGGATTTCTTCATGTAAGTCAGGCTAGTCTTGAACTACTGGCCTCAGGTGATCCACCTGTCTCGGCCCCCACATGGTGCTGGGGTTATTTATATTTCAAATGTCAAACACATTAGGCCGATTCTTCCAAAGCAGGAGCAAAATGAGCTTTTAATGTAATGAGCACCATGGTTACACATTTATCATATTTCTGTACAAATATCCATGATGCTTATTATTTCTTCAGTTTTGTTCAAATATATGATAAAGTCAGTAGTGTATTGCACAGAAACAGCATTTTTGCACATGGAAAAATTACACATACTCTACAGATACAAATAAGCTGAATAAGAATGACAAGTGTAGAAGGAGGGAAATATGCAGCCTTTTCAATCTTGTATTTGTAAAATACATAGTCACTGTTTTCCTAAATGATAATTTTTAATGTGTATGACATAGCTAGACATTAGAAGAAAAAAAAGAGATGTAAATAAGAGATGTCAGCAAGTACCCTCCTTTCTATATTTTCATTAACAACCCGTACCCCACTGAGAGCTCACAAGGCCCTACCTATCCCTGCAACACACCATCATGGTCTCTACCTTCTCCGACCCTGCAGAAAATGACCCAGCACCCTTGCCAGTCTCTCCAGAGAAGATGCTTCCACTTATCTGAGCTCACTGATGGAGGCCAGGAGCCTCCACCTCCTCAGTTCACAGAACCATTTTCATCTTGGTTCCATTGCTGCCTATTAATCACCATTTTGCCCATTACACTGCGCTCCCTTCTTTCACTTCAGTTCATCCACCTGGATTTAGCTCTTACGGAAGATAAGGGACAAGGCAAGAGTGATGGCTGATAAATATCCCTCAAGGGAGAACACGTGCATGAGCACCGGCATAAGTGGGAGGAGTCTATGCAAATATTTTCTTTTCAGCATAATATTTAAATTTAGGCATCACATGGTCTCATTTATACACAGGAACTCACAAAGTAAATCTCATGGGGACAGAGTGAAATGTTACCAGAGGCTGGGTAGGGAAGAGGGGGATGAAGAGAAGTTGGTTAAGGGACACAGAAATACAAAAGGAATAAGTTTTAGTATTTAATAGTACAGTAGGAAAATTATAGTGAACAATAATTATTGTGTATTTCAAAATAGCTAGAAAAGAATTATAATATTAATATTCCACACAAACACAAAATGATACATGTTTGAGATGATGGATATTTCAGTTACCCTGATTGCTTCATTACACCTTCTATACAGCTATCAAAATACCACATGGGGCCACAAAATATGCACAGCCATTATATAGCAATAGATTTTTTTAAATTAAATTTAGGTGTTATAAATAAATTTGAGTCTAACCGCCGATTCCTAAGAAATGACATAAATTTAGTAGCTATAAATATATAGTTAAATAATATTTTACTAAATTTTCTATAACTACCTCTATTTTAATGGTAGTGATTTAAGAGTTAGAAATAGTAAACAGAACTCTTATCACTCATATCTGCATTCTACCCTAGTATCTACCCTAAACAACATATAATGAGAAATAATACCATCTATCTGGAAGTGTATAACTAGTAAATATTAGTTACAAACCATAGAGTCTTTCTCTCTTTTGAGAATAGTTGAGTTTGATCTCTCTTAGACCAATGTCAGTTAGTTTTATAACCAATTTTATTGCCAGAGAGATGGCTCCATCTTCTTGAATATTTAAAGTAAAAAATAATCACCATTGAAACAGATTATGTAAATGTATTCATACCCTGCAAAAGAATTTTTTTCTAAATTCCTTTTATAGCTTTCAAACACATGAAAGTGTAAGGGATACTATATTCTAAAGGAACCCCTTTTTTGCCTCCTACTATGTCATATGGTAAAAATATGACTAGTTGTATTAATAAGCAACATCTGTTTAAATAAACTTTATACCTGAAGCAACATTCTTATATTAAACTGCATAAACTAAGAGAATTAATTAATTTAAATTTTACCACTAAAATAAATGACTCATTTGCTGTAATAAATTGCACTTATAGACAATATATATTTCCTTATTTCAATGCCCATTTTTTACCTATTTAAACATAAAGTTATTTGTTCAGGCCGGGTGTGGTGGTTCATGCCTGTAATCCCAGCACTTATGGGAGGCCAAAGCAGGTGGATCACGTAGTCAAGAGATCGAGACCATCCTGGCCAACATGGTGAAACCCCTTCTCTACTAAAAATACAAAAATTAGCTGGGCATGGTGGCGTATGCCTGTAGTCCCAGCTACTTGGGAGGCTGAGGCAGGAGAATTGCCTGAACCCGGGAGGCAGAGGTTGCAGAGAGCTGAGATGGCTCCACTGTACTCCAGCCTGCTGCCACTCTGTCTCAAAAAAAAAAAAAAAAGGTATTTGTTGCCTGTTGAAAGGAAATATATTATAATGACTACAGGGTCTGCATATGTGGAGAGCATTGACTGTCATATATTTAGGCTCTCATCAGCAGATTTGTATGCACCTCCAGAGACAGTGATGTTTGTTCTCTGATCTGCTTATACCAGTTATACTTTTGATAACAATTATGTAAATTTTAAAATTAGCATACAATCCATGAATTATGAGAATAAAAAGAGAGATGTTTCTAATAAAACTGAATGCAATGGAAAGACTGAATGAATACAAGACATTTAAAAAATGTTTATTTGGTGTGGATGAGACCATTCTGAAAGTTTGGAGACAAAAATATAAAAATCAAAAAAACACTCTTCCAAAATCAGGTTATTTGAAATTATTTAGCTAGTTATTTATCTTTAAAAAAAATGGAGACTGGAAATCACAGAATTTAGTTGCATAATAGAGAATCCTAAGCTGCTACAAAAAGATGATGGGGAACTAAAATCTGCTTAATCTAAATAATGGTTGTGGCTATGCATCCCAGAATTGTAATAACTTTCTATATATAAAATTAAAATTAAATGTTTAAGGTGTATGTGTGTGTTTATCTTTAATTCTTTACTTCAGCCTGATTTTTCTATTAATTCATTAACTATCCACCCTTAACATACAGTTTCTACCATAACATAAACATGCATACAGTTTGATAATAAAATATCACACTTATGGGATTTTCCTCATCACCATACCACAGGAGAGTAATAGTACAGGTCTTATTCTGCAAAAGAGAGGGAAAAAAAGGCATATCAGAGAGATAATATGATGTGCAGAAATAGGATGTACATGTTGCTCTTAGGTAGCTATGGATTGTAAAATGTGGTTAGAATAAATATGTGAAAAGCTTCAGGAGAAGAAATTCTATGAGTGAATAAGAGATTTATTATATAGAATGTGATTGTTGGCAAAGAGATTTTTTTGTAAACAAAATAAGCAACTAATTATTGTTTGAGTATGTGGCTAAGAGAGGAAGAAGAATTGGAGAAAGAGCTGTAAAGCTGTACTACATACAAATCATGGATTGGGAAGTTGGAATGACAGTGGAAATTAAAATGTAGTGGAACATAGATATCTAAGTGAAGAACATCAGTTAGGAGGATATTTCAGTGAATGGCCAGCATAAGGTGAGGTTGGTGGTAGGAGTAGCAATGCTGCTGAGAAGGCAAGAAAAATGAAGACTGAGTAGTACCCATTGGCCTTACTGTAGCTATCAGGAAACCAAGAATGGGTACTCATTGACTAAGTAGAGATCATTGCAGAGAATGAAAAAAAACCAAGGGTTACATTTTGAGAAGGAAAAAAAAGTCAAGCTTTGCTGAACTGCTGGATGTTGAAACTTTGAGGGCAAAAAAATTGTCAAATATTTGTGATTAGAGAATCAGGGTGCCAATGGAAGATCAAGATAGGTTTGGCAAGAAAGCCTAAGTGGTTGGAAAACTGATGTTGGACTTGGATGCTAAGAGATCAAATAACATGAAGACTCAAAATTACCCTTTGCTTTGGTAATATGAAAATATGGATTGAAGAATGAATGAAATCAGAGGAAATGGAGACACCAAGTGTCAACAACTCACTTTAAAAGTTTGCCTATAAAGGAAGTAGAAAGATACACTAGTGAGTAGGGAGAAATGTGGGGTCCAGGAATAATTTTTCATCATATCAGAGCATGTCAGATCATTATAGGAAAACTTAAGTTGAGAGCAAGAAAGTAAGGTGCAAACTAGAAAGGATTACAGATGAATGAAGCCCCTGAGAGTTGATGGAATCAAGCTCAGAGCTCATGTGGAAGGATGGGCCTTCTACAGAAAAAGGGATATTTTCTGCATTATCAGGAGGGTGGAAGGAGGGAACATGGATGTAGGTTTGTTGATGTGTCAGCAAAAAATGAGGGGAATGCCATATGAAATCTTCTGTTCTCTTGAAGTAAAGAATATTGCTACCTCCGAAGAATAGTGGGGAGAAGTATTGGAGATTTAAAGAAAGTAGAAAGGATTTGCATATATGAAAACCTAGGGGTGTAATAGTAAGATCCTGAATGGTGCCAGTGAACACAAATTTTTAATACTACTGAGATGACTGGAAGATTTTCTCCAGCAATCCTCTGCTGCTTGAATACAGGTAATAGAATACGTGTTTGAGTGCATTCAAGATTAGAGTTTCATGGGTAGGTGGGGAAAAATGCAGAGGAAGTCAACAGAGGTGATGATATTTGCAAAACCATGATCACAATAGAGAATTATAGAAAGTAAGCCAGACAATGAATAATAACAAGAAGCAGGGGGCTAGAAGATAGAACATTGAGGGGTTAATGGATTAGAATTCATAATGAGGTTGCAAAATTGTTGCTGCAACAGTACTCAACATGTGAACTGAAATGATAGGAAGCCATGATGTTAATGGTTTCAAAATCCTGGTTTTTAAATGGTTTTAATGGTTTTAAGTCAGAATTTCAGAGACAATTTTTTAATGTTCAATAATAGATTTTTAATGGTTTTAATTTAGGTTTTCAGACATGGCACCATTTCTAGTAATGACACAGCCCAAGACTTGTCTATTGGAGCTGGGTGTTTACAGTACTGTTGTAAAGAGGAAATTGAAAATGACATAGGCTAGGAATGGAGAGGCTAAAATGTGAAGGCATCTTCATGGTTTTTGAAGTTCATATGAGATAATGGAAAGAGTTTGGGTGTGAAAAGAAGGCTGCCATCTAAGGATACCTAGATTGATGTCAAAAGGATCAATGAATAAAGGTATGTCCACAGAATTTTGATTGTTAAAAGGGAGAAGAAGCTTACACAATTAAATGTGTAAGTCTCACTAAAGAGGGGCTTATTTTATTCTTTAAATTCAACTTATTTTTTTGTTTGTTTGTTTCAAGGGAAAAGGGATACCTAGTATCTGACAATGACAGTTGGGAATGAGATCTTGGGGAGGGAGGCAACATTGAAGGCAAGTGGTATATGAGAAAAACAACACAAGCCAATCTTGAGAAGACCTCAGGGGAAGTGTTCTTATAAATGAGCTGGCTTTCAGGCAAGTAGATGGTGAGAGGTTTCATTGAAGAGAAAGAAGATGCTGAAGTTTTTAAGGATATAGGAACATTTACTAGTTGAAGAGTGAGAGTTACTTGCTCAAGATGAGAGAGCTAGTCAGGAGATGAGTCAGAATTCAAACCCAAGTGTGTCTAACTCCCATGCTGGAGCATGCTGCTTATCAGAGAGAGAAAATTCACCCACATTAGTGAATTGGATATTGGATATGAGAAAATACATTTTCAAAATTATTTCATTCATCTCTTTTACTTTTGACAATTGCAAGGACATCAGGACTATTATATTGGCATTAGATCAGAAAATGTAACAGAGAGCAGAGAACAGCTATGCAGTTTTAGAAAATAGTTTTTAGAAGCTCCACTTAACTCCAAAAATCCAATATAAATAGAGTTTATATTGTTGATCTGGCAGAAACTGTTGTATCTTTTGAGACTGCAATGCTATTTTAGAGTTTATGAGGCACTTTTACCAGCAGATATAAATCCTGTTACCCTCTAATCCATAATCTACTTTTCTTAGTGATCCACATTATTTTTGTTCTTCTAAGATAACATCTAAGAAAAGCATTTCCCTGGCTTTCCAAGTATGTGGCTGCCTACTGTTTTATCTGCTCTGTACCTTCTTGGCATTGTCTTGAAACTCCACTGCTCCCTTGCACCTCCTAATCATACAATGTATGAAGCAGAAAGAGCCACAAGAAAATGTGACCCTGGCCACCTTTGATTGATTCAGGGATGGACACCTGACCTAAGTCAAACCAGTCAGAGCCCTCCATGGATTTCAGAACTGCTTGGATGCTGGATCTAATATATAAAGCTTAGACACTGTCACTACCATATTTTCTGCCATGAGAGACCAAAGAAATGAAGGAAGGTGATCTGCAGGACAAGAAAGGAGAAAAAGTGAACACAAATGTGTTTCAGTGCTGCTGCTGCTGCTGCTTTTAGAAAGCAGACATAAACATGTGGAATAAACCGTTATGTCTTTCTATGTCAATTGTTTCTAACATCCATCTGGATTCCTGTTTGAGAGTTCTGTGAGACACTCCAGTATCTTTGTATCTTTATACAATCCTGTCTTCCTAATTTGCCACAAAAATACCTTGGACTTTTCTCTCCAAGCAAACAGACAGAATACTGGCTATTCAAGAAGTTGTTACAGCTGTAAGTTATCTAACAAGTACTTATGAATAATATTATGCTAAAAGCATCTGTATTTCTGTCTGAACAGATACTGTGAAAGTACCTGTCCCAACTGCTACCTTTTGAGTAATAATAATCATAGTGTTTTTTGTGAGTTAATGAAGTTCTAGGCACTAGGCTATGTGTATTACAGGCATTGCATTCAGTCTTCTTACAGTATTTATAAGAAAACTGAAGCTCTCAGAAGTCAAGTGGGATGGATAGATATTTCTGATATTTCCCCACCTGGGTCCATTGTGAAAAAGGGACTCACCCCAGCTTCAGAGGGAACTTGTCAGTAAGAAATGTTCAGCTGTGGGTCTCCTCAGAAATTAGTCTCATGTGCAGGCCAGGCATGATGGCTCATGCCTGTAATCCTAGCACTGTGGGAGGCCAATGCAGGTGAATCACTTGAGGTCAGGAGTTTGAGGCCAGCCTGACCAACATGGTGAAACCCCATGTCTATTAAAAATACAAAAATTACCAGATGTGGGCACCTGTAATCCCAGCTACTCAGGAGGCTGAGGCATGAGAAACACTTGAATCCAGAAAATGGAGGTTGCATTGAGCTGAGATTGTATGACTGTACTCCAGCCTGGGTGGCAAAGGGAGACCCTGTCTCAAAAAGAAAGAAAGAGAGAAAGGAAAAAAGAAGAAAGAGAGGAAGGAACATAGGGATAGAGGGAGAAAGAAAGGGAAGAAAGGAGGGAAGGAAGGGAAGAAAGGAAGGAAGGGAAAGAAAGGAAGGGAAGAAGGAAAGAAAGAAAAAAGAAACAAACAAAGAAAAAAGAGAAAGAGAGAGAGAGTAAGGTGCAAAATTTGCCTTCCTGAGGTCACACCCTTCCAGTTTGTATCCTTCACCCAGTGACTGAGTAAGAGGTATAAAGGTCCAACAAAGGAGAAATCTGCAGGAACATTCTAGCTCCAGAGCTACAGTGGGGTAGTTGAGGCTATCAGGTACATCTCAGCTAAACTGCTCCTCTGTCCAATCCTCCTTCATTCCTCTCCCTTCCACAGATGCTCATCCTGAAGTGCTCCCTAATAAACACCTGAACACCAATGTCTGTCTTAGAATCTGTGTCCTGGGAACAATTCCTACAATACCAAGTGAATTATTCAAGTTCCTCCAGCCAAAAAGGACAGAACTAAAACATAGAGTCATCTTTCTGACCCTACATAAATATGTTTTTCTACTGTGCTAACCATAGTATATATAACACATCCATAAAAAGTTATTGAGATACTGAGTCATAGCCACTTTAGTCACAATTTCATAATGCTTGCTCTGTCAATGAAAATGCCATATTTTTCTCAGTTATCTGAGAGAATGAGCTCTTTAAAATTTGTAAAATGCAAAACTTTTTTTTAAACTGAAAATACTCTTCTAAGTATATAAAACCCAAAACTGGAAAATGAAAGGCCTATTCAGTAATAATTCCCATGGACTGCAAAGACAGAATAATTGATTTGTGAAAAGAAATGATGTTCTATATTTTCATTACTGCTGCAAAATACAGCTATATGTGATATAGTACATTTTAATCTCAATTCCAAATAAAAATTATACTAACAGCATCCCACAAATTATTGCTTTACTAATGCTGAAAAAATCAGCCCCTGAAACTTATAGAAAAAAAAAAGCAGAAAAGCATAAGAAAATGTCAACATTTCCCACTCAGAATCTCAATTTTGTTCCCCTAGACACAAGTTTGATAGGGAACTAGTATTCAGCTTTTTTGAGTTAATAACTCATAAGCCACCTACCCAGAATATCTACAACCTGAGGGCTTACTTAGAAATGACCTCTTTGTGTACAAACATTATGGAAAACCCTTTACCAAGAATTTCACCTGGCTAGAAAATGAAATGATTTGAAAAGGTCTTCTGGGATTTTTCCCCACAAACTGATAGACATTAAAGAATTAATAGGTAGGATACTTTTAATAAGTCCCTTTTTTTATTCTCCAATAGACCTGTAGGGAATGGAAGACTGGCAGAAGAACCAAGGTGAATGAGCCCTGCTCTGAGTAAGGGAGTCATCCCTCACTGTGGAGGAGGCCGGCCAGGGCAGATTTCATCCCAATTAGGAAAAGGCTTTGCTTCTTTCAGTGGATTAGCCACACTTCCCGCTGAGAAGCACTGCTTGTCTTCAGATTCAGGCGTGTTAATTAATGTGTACCTCCTGGGTGACCTGAGGAATAAAGAGATGCATCTTGAAAGGAACCGGAACTGGATCATTAAATCCTCCCGGGAGGTTTGCACTGAGGGAACTGTGTTGCTGAAGCCCACTTGGAAGCATTCTGCTGATAGACCTTCCCTTCTCACTCCCCACCAAGCACAACTCTAATCTAGTTTCTCATTTCTTCCCCTCCCCACAGGGGCCCCTGATATGCAATCTTGTCAGAATCACCCAGACATGGAGAAATCCACAGCTGGATTCTCACCTCCCTTTGCTTGCTGAGGTAGGGGTAGGAGCAGGGGAAATCAGGTCTATGGGAGAAAGGAGAGGCTTCAGGGAGTGGGAGTCACATCATCGAGTTCTGGATGAGGGGACCCACTGAGAATACAGCAGATGAAACAGCAGGGCCATTCCATGGCACATTTTACCATCTCGTATTTGCTCTTTGAACTATGAAGGCATTCATACAAATATTTACTTTATAAAAACATGTTATATAAATATATAGTTCATAAAAATAACAAAATCTTTTTAAATTCTAATCCCTTTAGTCCATCACCTCTCTCCAGTACAATTGGGTGCCTTGTACCTGGGTGGTAAAAATGAGGAAAGTCAAGGAAGGAAAAATGAAGGGTGGTGGCCTCACAGAGGCTGTGGCATCCTCTCATGTTGGCTGATAGCCAGCAGCTCTGGACAGTGGTTCCTTGACAAGTAAAAATAGAGTTAGAAAATAAAGAGCTGGAAACACCTCAAAGGAGGTATGAGAGCATCTTCCTATCACAAACAGATTAGAAGCTGGCCCTTCAAGGATGAGGAAGTCGGCTGCTTCCTGGGATGACTGGAAGCCATGCTTCTCATGGCTCCTTCTTGGGATGACTGTTCAGCACCTGGGCCAACATGTCAAACGTTGAACTCCTGTTGGATTTTACTTCGTGGCTGGGATATTGTGTTTTGTCATCAGTTTGTATGTTTAAAAATTATGATTAGTTGTTGATAGTGGAAAATCATGAGATTTCAATGGAAATAGAGATTTCTAAGTTTTATAAACCTATAAATGTAAATACTGAGCCCAAATTCTAAAATGACAACACTCAGCCAGACACCAGTAGCCATGGCTGGTGTTGGGGGATCACCCTTCACAGTCTTATCTGGCCCTTCTGACATGTGCATACCACCAGCCCAGATGAAACATGGGAGGGATGCCCCTGCTCTGCACATAGCCCCTGCCCAGATGAAGTATGGGAGGGGAACCCCCTGCTCTGTGCATATCCTCTGCCCAGATGAAGCATGGGAGGGGGCCCCTTGCTCTGTGGATTCCCCCTGCCCAGATGAGGCATGGGAGTGGGGCCCGCTGCTCTGTCACCTGAGAGAAAAGTGAGTACATCATGCCAACTGTTTCATTTTTGCATTTTGCTTTTTTTTTCTATTTACTTCTGTGATTTAAGGGAAAGGACTCTGCAATATGACTAAATGGGAACTATGTCTGGCTTTCAGCTAAGACCATAGATTTCAAACACTGATTCCTAAAGAAACACCCACAAACACACACACACATACACCTCACACACAGTTTAAAATGTAATCTAATGCAGCTTTTGAGTTGCTATATTGGCAAAAGCAGTGAGAATTTGGGAATGCAATTTCCAAAACAATGAGCATGGGGGAATCCAAGGGATTTGAGGTCCCTCAAGTCACAAATGTACTTATTTATTAACATGGGCAGAGAAAAAGTAAAAGTCTATTCCCTGGTATGATTCTCCTACATATTGCCTTTCTGTTTGAGGCAAGATATCAGCAAGTTAAGTATGCAATTTAGAACAGACCTGTTTCATGTTACCAGACTTACTTTCCTCAGTACTTTGGGGCTATACATAGTAACAAATTGAAATAAAATTGTATGACACATGTCCCCATGAACTGCAGAATGCAAACTGTACAAATCCACAGTTTACATTCTGTGGTGATAAAATATTCACACAAATATGTATACTTTTTAAAAAATCTATAAACAGATTTTGGAAAGTATCTTCATAGAATATTTCCTGGCTGGGCACAGTGGCTCACGCCTGTAATCCCAGCACTTTGGGAGGCCGAGGTGGGTGGATCACGAGGTCAAGAGATCGAGACCATCCTGGTCAACATGGTGAAATCCCATCTCTATTAAAAATACAAAAAATTAGCTGGGCATGGTGGCACGTGCCTGTAATCCCAGCTACTCAGGAGGCTGAGGCAGGAGAGTTCCCTGAACCCAGGAGGCGGAGGTTGCGGTGAGCCAAGATTGTGCCATTGCACTCCAGCCTGGGTAACAAGAGCGAAACTCCATCTCAAAAAAAAAAAAAAAAAAAGAATATTTTCTAAACTTTTTGTTTCAAATAGTTTCAAAAGGACATTTTTCTTCTGTTGTTCTTTTCAGTGACATCACATAGAAGAAAGTACATAAGTAAATCATTGTTATTTGATGAATTCTATGTAATAAAAACAAGCATGTATATGCTGATATTTTTATTTTCTAGCTGATCAGGGACTTTCCTTGACTATTTAACTCTCACAATCTAGAAGCTCAGCAAACAAATTCAGAAAGGGGAATTGGTATGGTGGATGACCCCAGACTAAGGGGTTAATCTAGTTCTATTTTGTACACAAGGGTCACCGTACATATGCTGCTAGCATATGACATAATGAGAAACAAAAATCAGCCAGGCCAACCTCTAATAAAAGTGACTTAGATACATGCTAAAGAGACACTCAGCAAAATCATCTGCCCACAGTGTCATTCCCTTAGTCCCTGTCTCCTAGCCCAAGCACCAGATTTTTCATTTCATTTTCTGCTTTTCTGAAAACAGCAATTTCCAGAGTCAGAACACTGAATTTTAATCCAGATCTACCACCTGTTCTATGACTTGGCCTATTTTTCATCTTTAGTTTTGCTGTCTATTCAATGAGGATAAAAATAATAATGCTGAAAAGATTTTGTAAAAATCCGTTTGTTCACTCAACAGATATGGAATTCTTACTGAGTGCCAAGGAGTGTTCCAGGTGCTGGAAATACAGCAATGGGGAAAAAACTAAGTTCTTGTGCTGCTGTTTTTTATTTTTCTAGAGAAGAGATCATGGTAACATAACATAATGTGAGGTTGTACAGGAAATGCAGTAAGGTAGGGACAACCAATAGGAAGAAAAAGATAAAGCAGAGGGAAAGAATAGAGATTGGCAAACAGGTGAATTTCAGGGAAGATGATTGTTCAATGACAAAAGTGCATGTATGAGAAGAGAACACCAGAAGTTCAGCTGTGAGCCTGAAGCTGAGGAGGCTTGCTGCATGAAAAGTAATTCTTCTATGTGTGGCTGACCATACTGTTAAAAGAAAAAGCCTCACTAAGTTACAGGGACTTAGTTAGAAGGACTCAGACTTTTCACTGAAGCTTTGAAAAAGTCACACAATAAGGACAAGTTCACTATTTTATAGCTACAGTTAAAATACATAATAGAAAAAACTAGTGCTCATTCTCAATTACAAAGATATAGAACCAACCTAAGTGCCCATTAACCAAAGAGTCAATAAAGAAAATGTAGTATATGTACACCATGGAGTACTACTCAGCCACAAAAAAGAATGTTATAATGTCTTTTGCAGCAACTTGAATGGAGCTGGAAGCCATTATTCCAAGCAAGGTAATTCAGGAATGGCAAACCAAGTATATGTTCTCACTTGTAAGTAGGAGCTAAGGTATGAGGATGCAAAGGCATAAGAATGATATAATGGATGTTAGGGACTCAGGGAGGAAGGCTGGAAGAGGATTGCAGGAAGGATAAAAGACCACAGATTGAGAACAGTGTACACTGCTTGGGTGATGGCTGCACTAAAATCTCAGAAATCACCACCAAAGAACTTATCCATGTGACCAAAATCCACCTGTACAAACAATTTAAATTTAAAAATTTTAAAAATTCTTCAAATCTAGAAAACAAAAGAAAAATGCTTGTGCTAGTTAAGATGAAAACCTTAAATCTAAGGACAAAACTGGAATGCACTCACTGTAGAAAAGCTTAAAACAAAATTCCACATAATGAAAGTGATGTGCCCGAAATTACAAAGATCCCACCCTCTTTTTTTTTTTTATTTTTTGCCATAAAGATGTTTTATTAGGCCAAACTACACACTATAAAGGTCTCACCTTTTTTTTGCCATAAGAGTATTAGGCAAAACTACACACTATAAAAATGCCTTAAAATGTAGCAGGAGGAGATGTAAAGACTCAAAGAAGTACAAAGAAGTACAAAGAAGTAACAAGTATCCTTGCAAGGTCATTGCAGGGTGTGCACCTGGGCTTGGCTGGGCAAGGACACCCCTCAGAGAATGAGAGTCACTGAGGAGGGTGGTCAGAGAGGCCCCTTTTCCTGGTCTAAGAACAGCCTGGGGGAGCCTGGGGGACCTCTCCCACCTCTGCTGCTTCCAGGAGCCACTTCTTTCAAGATGAGGCACTATCCTCCTTGCCAGTTCTCCTTTGCCCCCAGTGGCCCATTGTCAACACTCAGAAAGAGAGGAGCATCACCTGTTTTCCCTGAAACATCTGAGGCCAGTGGGTATGCCCAGGGGAACTGGGGTGTAACAAGTATATCTGCCCACCCCCAGGCTATGCTTGCTTTATCTTATCTGTGTGATATGGGGGAGGGAAATTACCAAGAGGTCATCACATAGCCAAGTGCTATAGCACTTAAAGCAGGGAAAGTTTTAGCTGTGTATTTTCAAAAAGTTGTCTCTAAGTGCTATAGCTGATGAAGCTAGAATGAGTGATCTGTGTCCACTTGAGTTGAGCATTCTTTTAGTCATAAAGGATTTGGTTATATTTGAATTCTTTACCACTGATTCTCATTCTTGTCAATCAACTGTAAATTTTCTGTGTTAATTTCTAGCAGAGGTAATAGAATTAATACAAAATCATAGGTGTATTAACATGTATACAGATTGACATGTATACTCACCAAACCAGGCACTGAGCTGAAAAAGGAATTGTTTCCCAGTAGGCTTTAAGGCCCACATAAATCCCTGTGCAAAAATTGAGAAACTGAGACAGAAAGTGACTCACCTAAGGCTTGTCACTTGAAAGTGAGTGGCTGACTGACTGGCAGAGGACTGGAAATCAAATCCAAATCTCCTGACCTCTAATTTCAGAGGGCACACTGCCTCCGCAAGACCCAATTTTACAGTTAAATGGCTTAACACGAGCTTTACTGGATTGAAGTCAACATTTAAAGACATTAGATTCCATTTCCACAGTCTTTGGCCCCTTGTCTCTAATGAGAATTTGCCTGGTTCAAATGTTAACATTGGGTCTAACCTGAGAGATCTTGAATTTCAGCCTGAAACTCTTAAAAAGTCTTGACTAACTCAGGAGTTCCTGCTACAAAGTGAGAGCCAAGAACCCTTTTCAGCAAAGGTGAGCTGGCCTCAGTGGTAAGTGGGAAATTAGCTGGTTTCAATCATCACCCTCTCACCAATCATCAAGATAAATATCTTATAACATACATGTATTGTGCTTTTAGGAGGGCTGGGGGTTATCCAAGGTTCTGAGTAGCATGCTACCACAGAAAGAAGAAGGTGATGCTCAGGCCTTGGAACACACACACACACATGCACACACACACACACACACAGTCTAGACACACAACTGGTAGTGTCAAGCCAAATACTTAGTAGTATGAGGAGGGCTTTGAACCCATCCATGCTCCAAAGGAAGAGACACCTTTCCCTAATTCACACATTTGTTCTCCCACTTTTCCCATAATGCTGCCTCCTCCTCAAGCCCATGCATTATTACATAGAACAAAATTAGGCAGGGCTATCAGGTTAAAGCATTGTCAGTGATGTTCTCATAAAAAACAACAGCACCGTCAAACAGAGAGCATGTTTGTGTATAAAATGTGATTAATTCTTTCAGACATGGCTCATGATGATTGTGATCATCCCACCAGCACAGAAGCCCTGCTCTACACCGAGCCTTGCTGTGTGCCTGGCCACCTCCCAAAGTGCTTCACACTCTCATTTAACCCTCAGAGGCAGACAAAAGGACTGCAAAGGACTCATGGGTCTCCCATGCTCTCTGAAAAGGACTCCCATTTCTCCTGTGGACCAAAAGTAACAACAGAAGTAGATTTTCACTTGTAGAGCACACAACTTTTTCAAAATACACAGCTAAAACTGTCCCTGCTTTAAGTGCTATAGCACTTAAAGCTCAGGCCTGGAGACAGACAGACAGACAGACACACACACACAGTCTAGACACACAACTGGTAGTGTTTTAAGTGCTATAGCACTTAAAACAGGGACAGTTTTAGCTGTGTATTTTCAAAAAGTTGTCTCTAAGTGCTATAGCTGATGAAGTTAGAATGATTGATCTGTGTCCACTTGAGTTGAGCATTCTTTTGGTAATAAAGAATTCTGTTATATTTGAATTCTTTAGAAATGATTATCATTTTTCTAAATCAACTGTGAATTTTCTGTATTAATTTCTAGCAGAGGTAATAGAGTTAATCCAAAATCATAGGTGTATTAAAGTCCAGATTGACAAGTATACTCAACCAAAGAGGCACTGAGCTGAAAAAGGAATCATTTCCCAGTGGGCCTTAGAGCCCACATAAATCCCTGTGCAAAAATCAACACACAGAGACAGAAAGTGACTCACCTAAGGCTTGTCACTTGAAAGTGAGTGGCTGACTGACTGGCAGAGGGCTGGAAATCAAATCCAAATCTCCTGACTTCTAATTTCAGAGGGTGCACTGCCTCCACAAGGCCCAATTTTACAGTTAAATGGCTTAACAAGAGCTTTACTGGATTGAAGTCAATGTTAGAAGACATTAGATTCCATCGGCACAGTCTTTGGCCCCTTGTCTCTAATGAGAATTTGCCTGGTTCAAATTTTAACATTGGGTCTAACCTGAGAGATCTTGACTTTCAGCCTGAAACTCTTGAAAAGTATTGATTAACTTAAGAGTTCTTGCTACAAAGTGAGAGTCAAGACACCTCTTCAGCAAAGGTGATCTGGCCTCAGTGGTAAATGGGAAATGATCTGGTTGCAATCATCACCCTCTCACCAATCATCAAGATAAATTTATTATAACATACATGTATTGTGTTTTTAGGAAGGCCAAAACTTATTTAAGATGCTGAGTAACATGCTACCACAGGAAGAAGGGGGTGCTGCTCAGGCCTGGAGACAGACAGACACACACACACACACATGCAAACACATGGTCTAGTTGTGTGTTGGATTAACACACAACTGTTAGTGTAAATCCAAATACTTAGTAGTATGAGGAGGGCTTTGAACACATCCATGCTCCAAAGGAAGATATGCATTTTTTAAATTCACACATCGATTCTCCCTCCTTTTCCCCCAACCCTGCCTCATCCTCAAGCTCACACATTATTGCATAGAACAAAATTAGGCAGGACTACCAGTTTAAAGCATTGTCAATGATGCTTTCATGGAAAACAACAGCACAGTCAAATGGAGAGCATGCTTGCATATGAAATATGATTAATTCTTTCAGACATGGCTCATGATGACTGGGGCCACACAACCAGGACAGCAGCTCTGCTCTGCACTGAGCCTACCTGTGTGCCTTGCCACCTCCCAAAGTGCTTCACACTCTCATTTTACCCTCAGAGGCAGACAAGAGGACTTCAAAGGACTCATGTGTCTTCCATGCTCTCTGAAAAGGACTCCCATTTCTCCTGGGGACAACAACAAAAGTAGCTTTTTATTTGTAGAGCACACATCTTTTTCAAAATACACAGCTAAAACTAACCCTGCTTAAAGTGCTATAGCACTTAAAAGAAACCAAAGGTCAGCAGGCTTAGCAAAGCAGTAGGAACCATGAAAAAGGGATTAGGTTCCACAGACTTCCTGTCTCCTCTCTGTCTTTTCCCATCACTTTGTCACATGGTCTGGGGAAGCTGGAAGCAGATTAATTAGTTTTCCTTTTTTATGCTGTCCCCGAGAGAATCCCAGCCTCTGCCTGAGCTTGGGGCAGGGAAGAAATGGGATTTAGAGAGCACATAAGAGGGATATTTTACAAATGTCTTAAGAAGCTAAAGGAGACTTAAAAATTGCAAGTGAGTGAAAAGTTATGGAATTTGGGTTAAGATGTTGTTGAAAATGGATGCTTAGTGCCACAAAGAAAAATTAGCACTGAGACAAAGGATCTTTTAGCAAAATAATTTTTACTTTCTGGACTGCAGGAAGGGTACTCTCACTATCCATTTTGCCACTAGAGTACTAGAAACAAAGGAAAGGAGACATATTTGTCCTTACACATTTGGGGTTGTCCTTACTGCTTTGTGTGATTTCTGTTGGCTGGAGCCAGACCTCACAATCCAAACTAAAACCTGATTGGCTAACAACTTAAAACTTTTCTAAAGAGGTAAAAGCAATGGAGAGCCTGGACATGCTTGTGAGTACATCCAGCATGGATATCCTGGTTAAAGTACAAGGACATAGAACATACCACATGCCTGTAAGCATAGCATGTCTAACAGCTATACAGGATAAGGCTTAACAAAGTTATTAACATGCTTATTCTCTAACAAGAAAGGAAAGTATAAACTTGGAGTTTTCTACTTCCCACAGTGCTGTTAAGCATGTCTGAAACTCACTGGGGAGAAAGAGATTTTAAAAGTGTAGTCTGGAGGATTTCATAGGGGGAAAAAATTATAATTATACCTCAGTGAGTGGAGACACTTCAATTAACTAGTGACACCTACTGCATAGGTTAAGTACTTTTTTCCCTACCAAACTGGAACATGAGCAGGAAGCTTATTATCCACCATCACTCATGCTTTGCTTAGTTTTTATACTGTACTAATATCCTCCCTGGTTGCAGCTGTCTGGGCTGTTTTGGTTTACATATTTCATGGGCATTTAGGTACTGGACACAATGACTAAATATGATGACAGGGAGGCTGAGGTAGGAGAATTGCTTGAAACCGGGAGGTGGAGGTTGCAGTGAGCCAAGATCCTGCCACTGCACTCCAGCCTGGGCAACAACAGCAAAAACTCCATCTCAAAAAAATTGATGACAAATTTGCAGGTATAATACAGCAGTGGGATTTTTCACTAGTATGAAGCTGTCACCTGACCTGCTGAAATTGCAAAGGCAGGAATTAGTGGCATGGAAGATACCACCAAATATACCTTGGTCACTTTTAGTTTGTCCTTGGAATTAGATATCAGCTCCCTGCCAACCTCGTGCAAAGGCACGTGCAATCTGGATGGTATGAACAGAACCCTGAATGATATTGTGCCCCTAATCTAGAGACACAGGAAGTGGCACCATGAAGACCTAAATCACTTTATCATCCCCAGACCAAAAAGAAGGAAGCTGACAGGACACTGGTTTAACATGAGAGGCTTCACATATGTTATCTCCTTTAATCTTTACAACAATCCTCAATTTTCCTGAATTTTAAAACCAGGTGAGGCTCTGAGAGGTTATTTGCCAAGGTCACCTAGCTGGCATATGACAAAGTCAGGATTTTCATTGAGATCAATGTGACTTGAACCTTTGCTCTTTCTAATATACCCACTCTTTCTTCCTGAATCTTTCTTTAGATGGAGATTTGTGCTTAATTGCAGCCTCCAGCAGGCATGAGTAATTCACATGGAGGGCTTCTAAAGAAAGTGGTGGAAGGCAATGCCTACTGAGCACCTGTATGTGAAAGGTATTCTCTGAGCACTGCAAAGACTGCAGAGAAAAACACCTGAAGATGCTTGGAATCCCATGCAAGGGCTCATTTACATGTCATTTTTCTCTGAAATTTTTTTTTTGTGGTAAGGGCACTTAACATGATATCTGTCCTCTTAACAATTTTAGGTTAACAATACATTATTGTTGATTAAAAAGATATTACCTCACAACTGTAAGGATGGCTACTATAAAAAATTCATTCTGGTCAATTTAGACAACACAGATGAACCTGGAGGACATAACATTAAGTAAAACAAGTCAGGAACAGAAAGACAAATACCACACAATCTCAAAAAGTTGAACAGATAGAAAAAGAGAGTAGAAAAAGAGACTGGGGGTTAGAGCATTGGGGAGATGCTAAAGAACACAAAATTCCAGTTAGATGCAAGAAGTAAGTTGTAGAGATCTATTGCCTATCGTGGTGATTACAGTTAATAGATAATATACTTAAAAATTGCAAAGAGTAGAATGTAAGCATTCTCACCACAAGAAAAAAAATATATGGCAAACATGTGGGGTAGGGCATATGTTAATTAGTTCAATTTAGCAATTCCATGATGAGTACATATATCAAAACATTATATTGTACACCAAAAAAAAAAAAAATTTTTATTTGTTTGTTATAGGTCAAACAAAAAGCAAATGTTGGCAAGAATGTGGAGAAACTGGAACCATTGCATGCTGTTGGTAGGACTGCAAACTAAATTCAAGATCTTAAAAAGAGATAGTATCACATCTGTGTTTATCACAGTGAGTAAGAAATTTACAATAGCCAAGAAAAGAAAAGCAACCATATGTTCATTGACAGATGAATGGATAAAGAAACTGTGGCATATTCACACAGTAAAATACTATTCAGCATTTAAAAAGTGAAAATTATGCAATATCCAACAACATGGATAAACACTGAGGACATCATGGTAAGTGAAATTAGTCATACACACAGAAACAAGTACTGCATGATTCCACCCCTATGAGTCATCTAAAGTGGTCAAATTCTTAAAATCAGAGATGAAACTGGTGGTAACCAGGGCCTGGGAGTGGAGTGAAATGAAATGAATTAATTTTTTTTTTGAGAGGATCATGGCAGACGAATGGCATGATGAGACTGCAGCTCCCACTCAGACAAACAGAGCAGTGTGTGGAGTCTCACATTGTGAAATTTTGCTCCAAAACTACTGCAGGAATAATTCAGGAAAGCCGAGAGAACCCACAGACCCTCTGAAGGAAGCAGATTGCTCTTGCAGGACCCAGGAAACACCTCAAATACTGTGAGTGCCCAAACTGTGGAAGTGAGAAAGGGGGATGGGCTGCCTCTGAACACACACCATCACTAAGGAACCTGAAGGTCTTTATCATGGAAGCAGTTTCTGACCTTACCTGGAGCTGAGTCAATTTAGAGAGCCAAGCAAAATACATGGGTAGAGAAAGCCACAGGAAAAGCCCTGCAGACTCTCTGGGTCCCCTGGGTAGCCATTTCCACTTGCCTCACTGTGGTCCTTGGGAAGGACTGCCAGAGGTACTGGGAAAAGGCCACAGGGAGAAGGAAACCTCCAGTTGAACTTTGTAACAATTCCAACCAAATGAGAAGTCTCCTGGCCAGAATTCAAGGAAGGACATGAATCCTCTGTGCAGACTCCACAGCTGGGGAAGAAGAAAAGCCCTGCTTGCTTTTATAGCTGTAAGGCAAGTAGCCTATGGCTAGTTCTCAGCCCTGCTCCTCCACTACCTGGAAACAGACTCGGTACTATTTGGGGCATGAAGCAAAAGTGAGCCAGTCCTTTTGGGTTGCATGGGAGCCTGGTGAGGCCTATGACTGCTGGCTTTCCCCAACCTCCCTGACAACCTACCTGACACAGCAGAGGCAGCTATAATCCTCCTAGAAACTTAACTCTATCGACCTGAGAACTACACTCCCATTCCCCACAGCAGCCACAGCAACACCCTCCCAAGGAGAATCTCAGCTCAGACACACCTAGCCTTGTCCCCACCTGATGGTCCTTTCTCCCCACCCTGGACCTGAAGAAAAAGGGCATATACTCTGGAGAGTTCTAGGACCCTGTCCACCATCTTATTCTCCCTATACTACCACAACTGATGCTTTCTTGAAAGTGCCACCTCCCTGCAGGAGGCCAACCAGAACAAAAATAGTTCATTAAACAACCAAAGTTAAGGACCTTGACAAAGTCCATTTCACCCTGCTGACACCTCCACTAAAGCAGATACTGATATCCACTGCTGAGAGACCCAGAGTTTGTTCACATCACAGGACTCTCTGTAGACAACCCTAGTACCAGCTTGAAACCTGGTTGACCTGCTGGGTTGCTAGATCCAGAAGAGAGGTTACAATCACTATAGCTTTGCTCTCAGGAAGCCACATTCCTAGGAAAAGGGGGGAGGTACTACATCAAGGGAACCCCTCATGGAACAAAAGAATCTGAACAACAGCCTTGAGACCTAGACCTTCCCTCTGATAGAGCATAATCAAATGAGAAAATACCTGAAAAACAACTCTGGTAATATGACTAAACAAGGTTCTTTAACAACCCCCCAAAATCACTCTAGCTCACCAGCAATGGATCCTAAACAAGTAGAAATCCTTGATTTACCTGAAAAAGAATTCAAAAGGTGAGTTATTTAGCTAATCAAGGAGCCACAAGAGAAAGGCAAAGCCCAATTTAAGACAATTTTTTTAATGATGCAAGAAATGGGAGAAATCTTTGGTGAAATAGCATAAACAAGAAACAATCAAAACTTCAGGAACCAATGGATGCACTTAAAGAAATGCAAAATGCTCTGCAAAGTCTCAGCCAAACAATGGAACAAGCCGAAGAAAGAATTTCAGAGCTTTAAGACAAGGTTTTTACATTAACTCAATCCAATAAGACCAATAAAAAAGAATAAGAAAATATTAACAAAGCCTCCAAGAAGTTTACGATTATGTTAAATGACCAAACCTAAGAATAATTGGTGTTCCTGAGGAAGAAGAGAAATCTAAAAGTCTAGAAAAAATATCTGTGGGAATAATCAAGAAAAAATCCTCCTGCCTTGCTAGAGATCTAGAAATCCAAATACAATAAAATCAAAGAACACCTGGGAAGTCTAAAGGTAAAATGAAGGCAAGAATCTTAAGAGCTTTGAGAAAAAAGTACCAGGTAACCTATATAGAAAAACATATCAGATTAACAGCAGGTTTCTCAGCAGAAACCCTAAAAGCTAGAAGGGACTGGAGCTTTATTTTCAGCTTCCTTAAACAAAACAATTATCAGTCAAAAATTTTGTATCCAGTGAAACTAAGCTTCATAAATGCAGGAAACATACAGTCTTTTTCAGACAAACAAGTGCTCAGAGAGTTTTCCACTACCAAGCCAGCACCATAAGGACCTAAAAGGGGTTCTAAATCTTGAAACAAATCCCAGAAACACATCAAAACAGTAACTCTTTAAAGCATAAATCACACAGAACCTACAAAAAAATTAAAAGTAGAAAAACAAGGTATACAGGCAACAAATAGCATGATGAATGAAACAGTATCTCATATCTCAGTACTAATATTGAGTGTTAATAGCCTAAATGCACCACTTAAAAGGTAACAAAATTGCAGAATGAGTAAGAATTCACCAAATGAAAGTGCTTCCCTATGTTTATTTGGAGGGTCCACTCCTGTCCCTTGTCAACTCTGGAGCTTTTGCACACATGTGTTTTTCTTTTTGGTGTTGTTGTTGTTTTTAATAATTTATCAACCAACCATCTGCTGCCTCCAAGAGACTCACCTAACACATAAGAACTCACATAAACTTAAAGGGCTGAAAAAAGACATTCCATGTAAAAGGACACCAAAAGCAACCAGGGGCAGCTGTCCTAAAATACAAAGAAGATCATCATCTAATAATAATAAAAGGCCTTGTTCAACTGGAAAAATTACAATTCTAAATATATATACATCTAACACTGGAGCTCTCAAATTTATAAAACTGTTGTTACTGGGCCTAAGAAATTAGGTAGACAGGAACAAAATAATAGCAGGGTCTTCAATATCCATGGATAACACAAGACAGGTCATCAAGACAGAAAGTCAACAAAATAAAATGGATTTAAGCTATACATAGGAACAAATGAACTTAACATATGTACAGAAAATTCTACCCCAAAACATAAGAATATACATTCTGTTCATCAGCTCATGAAACTTTCTCCAAGATCAACCATATGAGAGGCCACTAAACAAGTTTCAATTAATTCAAGAAAGCTGAAATTATATCAAAGTCTCTTAGATCACAGTGGAATGAAACTGGAAATCAATTCTAAAAGGAACCTTCAAAACTATGAAAGTATATAGCAATTAAATAACTTGCTCCTGAATGATTGATCACTGGGACAACAATGAAATCAAGAGGGAAATTTAAAAATTCTTCAAACTGAATGTCAATAGTAACACAACCTATCACAACCTCTGGATACAGCAAAGGTGCTGCTAAGAGGAAAGTTCATAGCCCTAAATGCCTACATCAAAAAGTCTGAAAGAGGCCAGGTGCAGTGACTCACGCCTATAATCCCAGCACTTTGGGGGGCCAAGGAAGGTGGATCACGAGGTCAAGAGATCAAGACCATCCTGGTTAATGAGGCAAAACCCCGTCTCTACTAAAAATACAAAAATTAGCTGGGCATGGTGGTGTGTGCCTGTAGTCCAAGCTACTCGGGAGGCTGAGGCAGGAGAATTGCTTGAACCCAGAAGGCAGAGGTTTCAGTGAGCCAAGATCATGCCATTGCACTCCAGTCTGGATAACAACAGTGAAACTCCATCTCAAAAAAAAAAAAAGTCTGAAAGAGCACAAATAGACAATCTAAGGTTACACCTCAAGGAACTACAGAAACAAGAACAAACCAAACCCAAACCCAGCAGAAGAGATCAGAGCAAGATTAAATGAAATGGAAACAAACAAAAAATACAAAAGTTAAGTAAAACAAAAAGCTGGTTCTTTGAAAAGATAAATAAAATTGATAAAGCATTAACAAGATTAACTAAGAACAAAGAAAATTCAAATAAGCTCAAGCAGAAACAAAACAAGAGATACAACAACTGACACATTCAAGTCTACTATGAACAGGTTTACTTACATAAAATAGAAAACCTAGAGGAAATGGATAAACTCCTGGAAAGATACCACCCTGCTAGCTTAAATAAGGAAAAATTAGATACTCTGAACACACCAAAAACAAGCAGCAAGATTGAAATGGTAATTTAAAAATTACCAACAAAAAAAAAATCCAGAAACAGATGGATTCACCACTGAATTCTACCAGACATTCAAATAAAAAAAGTACCAATCCTATTGACACTATTCAACAAGACAAAGAGGAAATCCTCCCTAAATCATTCTATAAAGCCACTGTCACCCTAATATCAAAACCAGGAAAGGACATAACCAAAAAAGAAAACTACAGACCAATATTCCTGATGAACATAGATGCAAAAATCCTTAACAAAATACTAGCTAACCTAATCTAACATCATATCAAAAAGAGAATCCATCACGATCAAGTGAGTTTCATACCAGAGATGCAGGAATAGTTTAACATATACAAATCAATAAATACGTTACAGAACATAAACAGAATTAAAAACAAATATTACATGATCATCTCAACAGACAGTAAACTAAACAAAATCCAGCATCCCTTTATGGTTTAAATGCTCAGCAAAATCAGCATACCAGGGGCATACCTCATTGGAATAAAAGCCATCTACATATGACAAATACACAGGCAACATAATACTAAATGGGGAAAAGTTCAAAGCATTTCTTCTGCAAACTGGAACAAGACAAGGATGCCAAATCTCACCACTTCTCTTCAACATAGTACTTGAAGTCCTAAAAAGAGCAATCAGAAAAGACAAAGAAATAAAGGGCATCCAAGTCAGTAAAGAGAAAGTCAAATTGTTGCTGTTTGCTGATTATATGATTTTATATTCAGAAAATCCTTAAGACACCTCCAAAAAGCTCCTAGAACTGATAAAATAATTCAGCAAAATTTCTGGTTACAAAATTATTGTATACAAATCTGTAGCTATCCTGTACACCAACAGAAACCAAGCTGAGAATCAAATAAAGATTTTAACTCCTTTTATAATATCTGGAAAAAAAAAAAAACTTAGAAATATACCTATCCAGGGAGGTGAAAAACCTCAACAAAGAAAACTACAAAACTCTGCTGAAAGAAATCACAGCCAACACAAACAAATGGAAACATGTTCCTTGTTCATGGATAGGTAGAATCAACATTGCAAAAATGACCATACTGCCAAAGCAATAAACAAATTCAGTGCAATTCTCATCACAGCACCACTCTTCTAGTTCTTCACAGAAGAAAAAAAGAAAAAATCCTAAAATTCATATGGAATCAAAAAAGATCCCACATAACCAAAGCAAGACTAAGCAAAAAGAATAAATCTGAAGGCATCACATTACCTGATTTCAAACTATATTATAAGGCCATAGTCACCAAAACAGCATGGCACTGGTATAAAAATAAGCACATCGACCAATGGAACAGAACAGAGAAGAGAAGAGAAGAGAAATAAACCCAAATACTTAGTCAACTGATCTTTGACAAAGCAAACAGAAACAAAGTGGGAAAATGACACCCTATTCAACAAATGGTGCTGGGATAACTGGCTAGCCACATGTAGGAGAATAAAACTGGATCCTTATCTCTCACCTTACACAAAAATAAACTCAAGATGGATCAAAGACTTAAATCCAAGAAGTGAAACTATAAAAATTCTAGAAAATAACATTAAAAAAACCCTTCTAGCCATTGGCTAAGGCAAGAATTTTATGACCAAGAACTCAAAAGCCAATGCAATAAAAACAATAATAAATAGCTGGGACTTAATTAAACTAAAGAGCTTTTGCCTGGCAAAAGGAACAGTCAGCAGAGTAAACAGACAACCCACAGAGTGGGAGAAAATGTTCACAATCTATACATATGACAAGGTACTAATATCCAGAATCTACAAAAAATGTAAAACAAATTAGCAAGAAAAAAATTTCATCAAAAAGTGGGGCAAGGACATGAAGACAATCTCAAAAGAAACTATACAAATGGCTAACAAACCTATGAAAAAATACTCAACAGTGCTAATGACCAGGGAAATGCAAATTAAAACCACAATGTAATACCATCTTACTCCTGCAAGAATGGCCATAGTCAAAAATAAATAAATAAATAAATAAATAATAGATATTGAAGTGGATGCAGTGAACAAGGAATACTCTACACTGCTGGTGGAAATGTAAACTAGTACAACCACTATGGAAAACACTGGCAATTCCTTAAATAACTAAAAGTATAATTGCCATTTGACTCAGCAATCACACTGAGTTTCTACCTGGAGGAAAGAAAGTCAGACAAAAAAATTCTTGCACATTCACGTTTATAGCAGCGCAATTCACAATTGCAGGAATGTGCAACCAACTCAAATGACCATTAATAAATAAGTGGATAAAGAAATTGTGATATATACATATAAATATGATGGAATACTACTCAGCCATAAAAAGGAATAAATTATTAGCCTTCTGAGCAACCTAAATGAGATTGGAGACTATTACTTTAAGCAAAGTAACTCAGGAATGGAAAACCAAACATCACATGTTCTCACTCATAAGTGAGAGCTAAGCTATAAGAATGCAAAGGCATAAGAATGACACAATGGACTTTGGGGTCTCAGAGGGACAGGGTGGAAAGAGGGTGAGAGGTAAAAGACTACAAACTGGGTACAGTGTACACTGCTCATTTGATGGGTGCACCAGAATCTCATAAATCACCACTAAAAAATGTACTCATGTAACCAAATAACACCTGTTTCCCAATAACCTATGCAAATAGAGTGAAATAATGTATTAATTGAAAGGCATACAATTTCTGAAATATTTTTCTTAAGCCCCCTATATCCACATACACAACTACCCTTAATACACAAAGAGAGTATTTTAATACACTGTTAATATGTATTTCCCTATGTTTTGTTATCAAACAAATCCAAACAAATGAGAACCTGGCCAATGACTGCCATTTTCCTAACCTGAGTAATTGCCAAAAACATTTGGTTTATTTTGCAGTGATCTCTCTTTCTGACATTTAATTTGGGTTCCGAGAAAGCGTTTCAACCTGTAATTCCTGATGGAATATGATTAAGGGATAATTCCCAGCCTGGCAAGATGTACGGGTGGTGGGGGGAGAAAAAAGAAAAAGTAACAAGCCTATCAGACAGCGTGCCAAAATACTCATTTTACAATGACTCAGGAGGACTTCAAAGAATTGGCTTATCCAAGATTAACAAGTTAAGAGGTGGCAGGAGTTGTTTGCCATTAGATAGGACAGTATTAGAGATTCCTGCTGCTGGAGACTTCATGAAGGGATATGAAGAGACTGGAAGGGCAACTGCCAACACAGCTGCCAGGGAACACACCTGCAGGGAGGTCCGTTGTTTAGCAACCTCATATAACACTAAGTTTCAGTGCTCCTATATTCAGGTACAGTGCTGCTAAAATTGGAGAACCTGTGGGTATTCATGCAGACAATATTGACAGAAACACTTGCCATAATATTAGGCAAAACAAAATCTAAACAGGTTTCATTCTATGGTAAGATCATAATTATCAAAAACAAAAACACAAAACTATACAAATAAAGGAGATCAGATAGAAATACACAAATCTATGAACAGTGATTGCCTTGGTTGGTAGAATGATAAGTAAAGTTTCCTTTCTTTTCTGTGTCTCCCAATTTTTCTTAACTAATTATGTGCTTTTGCAATTGAAAAAAAATGTACTTTAAAAAGAGGAAATTGTTCTGTTTTCTCTTTCTCTCACTCTGGAAAGTACATTATTATTCTCTCAGGAGCTGGCTCACATAGTGCTTCTTGGTATCCCATTTTCCAAGACCCAAGCCAACATACAATGTTGAGCAAATGAAGAAAACACAAGGGAACTGATGAGATGAGAGTTAGATTTGGGGAAAGCCAAATGAATAAAATTAGCAGTTAATTTTCTTTTTCTTCTTCTTCTTCTTGAGACAGAGTCTCATTCTATCACCCAGGCTGGAGTACAATGGCATGATCTCAGCTCACTGTCACCTCCACCTCCAGGGTTCAAGCAATTCTCCTGCCTCTGCCTCCCAAGTAGCTGAGATTACAGGCACTTGCCACTGTGCCTGGCTAATTTTTGTATTTTTGGTAGAGATGGGGTTTCGTCATGTAGGCTAGGCTAGTCTCAAACTCCTGACCTTGTGATCCACCCACCTCAGCCTCCCAAAGTGATTACAGGTGTCAGCCACCAAGGCCAGCCACCAGATGATTTTTTATCATGTAGTCACTCTGCTTGGCAAACAATTAGGTATGCCATTAAGTACTAACATAGTGCCTATCTCTTTCCAGTATTATTCTAAAATGTTATAATACCTGAAAAGCTTTATGGAAACTGTTCTTTTCTAAGTAAAATTCAGAATATAATAATCAACAAAGGACTTCTAAACCATCTCTAGGAGTAAGTTTTATACACAAATATATATAATTAATAACCCCAGAATTTGTTCATAATTTATGCATAAATAAAAATGTATGTATATGTATTATATAAATATTCCAAATTAGTAATATTTGGGGAACATTTTGATGGTTCATGTGAAAATAGGACGTGTTGAATTTAAAACGGTTATAGGACACTAAGGTATTTGTTAATTGTACTTAAAATGCTAAAATGACTCTGAATGTAACTGATTATTGCTTTGAAATAAATATTTCCACTACTTGCTAGAATAAGAGGTATCAATATCTGTAGAAGCAGTATGCTTTACCATTTAAGAGTTGATGTGGGAATCAGATTTCCTCAACTCAAATCTAAATTTCCTAAGTCCATGACTATGTGCAAGTTATTAAATTCTTCAAGTCTCACTTTTTTGATTTGTAAAATAGAGTACTAGGAGGTTTGAAATGATTAAATGACATAATATTTACATAGTACCTCACCCACATGAGGTCTTAATAAATGTTATTTGTTACTGTTATTCTTATTATCACACAAATACCATTAGAACCTAGCCTCAATTTTTAAATCAGTCCTTTGCTGTAGAAACCTCAAGACAGCTGCATCTAAGAGGATACTGACAGGCACTGCCAGGAAGCCATGTGTACCTGCAGGAGACCAGCATGTGTTGTAGCAGGAAGTTAGAACTCAGAATTGTAAGTTACTAACCATATTTAAGAATTTCTTCTGCACTCAGTTTTCAATCATAGGAAGAGCAGCTTGAACGTTTTGGGGGTGTTAGGTACAGAATGTAGATTTTTCCAGCCCTGCACCCTTTGGAATACAAGCTGCTACTTGTTGTTAGTGTTGGAAAGAAGGTTTATTTTGGCAAGGATGAGACTGTGTTTCTTCCAGATTCTTGGAAATTTAACATGCCAGATAGTAATGGGCTCACCTCTCAATGAAAACGCACAAGAATGGCATCTGGCAGATCTCCATATCCTTTCCAGAAAACCCATTTACCCTCCCTCTCCAGCTCTAATTCTTTTATAGAATAGAATTTAAATAAAATTTTTCTGCATTCCCAACAATTTTAGTTTCTATGTTGTAGAAATTCCAATGCTGAGACCTCAGTATGGAAACTAGTCATGCTATGGGAAAACTTCCAGGGTATCTGGCACAAGCAAATGTAGAACCACTTGTTAGCAACATTTTCTCAAATAAGATTTTATGTGGTTTCCATAGTGCTAATAATCCTCACTGCTTATCAATTTCACAATGTAAAATTATGAGCTATATAAGGAAACAAACCACCAGGAAGATTATAAGTACAACCTGAGAAAAAATAGCATTCCTCAAATCCAAATTAATAGAATGTTAACAGGTTACTAAAATAGGTACTTTTAAAATTATTGAAGAAATAGAAGAAGCCAAAATAACGATGAAGAGACAGGGTGTAATAAAAATAATCAGAAACTGGAAAGTGAAACAAATGAAATTTCTACAAATGAAAATATAGTTACTGAGATTAAGCTCAGTATAGAAAGGAAATAGCATATTAAATCAAGGTGACAAAAGAATTACTAAACTGGAAGCTACAACTTAAGAGAAAGCAAACAGAGTATGTAAAAGTTTTAGACAGACATGGAAGATAGAATGAAAAATTTCAACGTATATCTAGAATGAGTAACAGAAAGCAATAGTAGACAGAGTAAGAGTAACACATGTTCTTTGGAAGACAGTAACTTGAAATTTGATAACAATATGTTTTATAATTGAAAGATATGACTGTTCAGTTTGATAAAGCACACTGATGATAAAGCAAGATATCCAAGCAGGATAAAGAAAAAAAAGTCTTTATCTAGACACAATAGTAAAACTGCAGTGCCTCAAGATGAAGGTAACATCTAAAAAAATGAGCAAAAGCAGGACTTTGCCATGCAAAAGGCCTACAATTGATATGGCAGCAGACTTCTCATCAGCAACAAAAAAGACCAGAAGATGGCTCACTGTGCCTGCCCATTTTCCAAGCGCTAGCCGGCCCCTGCGCCTGTGGACGTGGATCGCAAGGGAAGAATCTGAGAAGCGACTCGAGACCTCAGAGGTACGCCAAAGTATAAAACCGACTTCCAACAGGAGTGCCTTATTTACTCAGCCCACTCCACACAAACCCTTGCTGTGAGGAGCACACAGGTAAAAATCTGTGATGAGAGGAAAGATGGCGTCATAGAGGTGACTCAGAATTGCAGCTCTCAGTGAAGGCGCAGAGGGTGAGTCCTAGCCGCATTCTCGGATGTTCCTTTTATGCCCACAGAGCGTTGAAAGTCCCAGGTGTGGGAGAGACACGGGACGCGCAGCTGGCTAATGCAGCCAGCTCCCACCACCTCTTCGGCTGGTGCCACAGCAGGACCCGGCGCGGAACTCACTGGTCTGCGTGCCCTGTTAAACCAGCAATCTGAGATTTGGAAGGGCAGATTGGCATGTTCATCTGATTGAACGGGACTTGGACAATGAGCCAGACCAGGAGTTTCCTTGGAAGCATGATCTGAGCTGGGGTAGTGGGCAGTGGCACGGGAGATCACATGAATCCCAGTGCCCTATCAGCAGGCTACTGGGGTGCCAGTGAGAGAGTCGACCTTTCAGCTTGGGGAGAGGAAGAGAGAGAGAGAGAGAGGACAGACTCTGAGGCAGGGAGCTGGGTGATCGGGCTCGGCAGGTCCCATGCTCATGGGGACAAGCAGGGCGGCGACTGGAGGTGCTTGGGGCTGAGAGTTTTGCTGCTGGCATCTAGGACGGTGCAGCCCGGTGAGGGAGGGGAGTCCACCATTGCTGACGCAGTCCACCCCCACTGAAGTACTGTCCAGGACTGACGCAGCCCACCATTGCCAAGGCAACCTGCCATAACAGAGAGACTCCACCAGGAGGGGGGAGCACTCCACAGCAGAAGGGAGCCCAGCAGCAACAGGGCAGACCCACGCTAGCAGGTCAGAACCCCGGCAGGCAAATAGTGAATAGACTGCCACCTAGTGGGGCAGGACAGTGCAACAGATACTCATAAAGAAAGCCCCAACTCCCTGAGACAGAGCATCTAAGGGGGGGGGGAAAGGGTGGTGTTTTATGAGTTCTATTGCAGCAGACATAAACAACCTCCCAACAATGCTGAATGAAGAACAGAGCTCACAGCTCGGCACTGGAGCTCCTATAAAGCACAGACTGTCTCCTCAAGCAGCTCCCTGACCCCTGTATATCCAAGGAGTCACCCCAGAAAAGGACTACTCAGACTGACATTTGGCTGCATTATTCTGGAACAAGAACAGCAGCAGAAGAAACTGGTATCATCCCTCACTGTTCCGCAGCTGCTACAGGTATACCCCAGACAAGCAGGGACTGGAGTGGACCTCAGCACTCATACAGCAGAGGTGATAGACCATTAGAGGGAAAACTAAGTAACAGAAATACTTCATCATCAACAATCTCAGCATTCACACAGAAACCCAATTGAAAAATCAGCAGCTACTAAGACGACAGGCGGATAAATCCATAAAGATGGGAAGAAACCAGCACAAAAAGGAGGAAAACACCTGAAACCAAAACACCTCACCTCCAAAAAAGGACCAAAACTCCTCACCAGAAAGGGAACAAAGCTGGACGGAGAATGAATGTGACAAAATGACGGAATCAGACTTCAGAAAGTGGATAATGAGAAACTTCAGTGAGCTAAAGGAACATGTACTAAACCAGTGCAAAGAAAATAAGAACCTTGAAAAAAGATTTGAAAAAAGATTCGAGGAATTGATAACAAGAATGGACAACTTAGAGAGGAATATAAATGAATTGAAGGAGCGGAAAAACACAACACGAGAACTTCATGAAGCATGCACAAGTTTCAACAGCTGAATTGACCAAGCAGAAGAAAGAATATCAGAAGTTGAAGATCAACTCAATGAAATAAAAAGAGAAACCAAGATTAAAGAAAAAAGTACAAAAAGGAATGAACAAAATCTCCAAGAAATGTGGGACTATGTGAAGAGACCCAACCTACGTTTGATAGGTGTACCAGAATGTGATCAAGAGAATGAATCCAAGCTGGAAAACACTCTTCAGGATATTATCCAGGAAAATTTCCCCAACCTAGCAAGACAGGTCAATACTCAACTCCAGGAAATACAGAGAACACCACAAAGATACTCCGCAAGAAGAGCAACCCCAAGGCACATAATCGTCAGATTCACCAGGGTTGAAATGAAGGAGAAAATACTAAGGGCAGCCAGAGAGAAAGGTCGGGTCACCCACAAAGGGAAGCCCATCAGACTCACAGCAGATCTCTTGGCAGAGACTCTACAAGCCAGAAGAGAGTGGGGGCCAATATTCAACATCCTTAAAGAAAAGAGCTTTCAACCCAGAATTTCATATCCAGCCAAACTGAGCTTCATAAGTGAAGGAAAAATAAAATCCTTCACGAACAAGCAAGTACTCAGAGATTTTGTCACCACTAGGCCTGCTTTACAAGAGCTCCTGAAAGAGGCATTACACATAGAAAGAAACAACCAGTTCTAGCCATCCTAAAAGCATACCAAATGCTAAAGACCATCAACAAAATGAAGAATGTACATGAACCAACGGGCAAAACAGCCAGCTAGCATCAAAACGGCAGTATCAAATTCACACATAACAATATTAACCCTGAATGTAAATGGGCTAAATGCACCAATCAAAAGACACAGACTGGCAAATTGGATAAAAAAACAAAACCCATCAGTGTGCTGTATCCAGGAAACCCACCTCACATGCAAAGATACACAAAGGCTCAAAATAAAGGGATGGAGGAAGATTTACCAAGCAAATGGAGAGCAAAAAAAAGCAGGAGTTGCAATTCTCATCTCTGATAAAATAGACTTTAAAGCAACAAAGATCAAAAGGGACAAAGAAGGTCATTACATAATGGTAAAAGGATCGATACAACAAGAAGAGCTAACGATTCTAAATATATATGGACCCAATGTAGGAGCACCCAGATATATAAGGCAAGTTCTTAATGACTTACAAAGAGACTTAGACTCCCACACAATAATAGTGGGAGACTTTAACACTCCACTGTCAATAGCAGACAGATCAACCAGACAGAAAATTAACAAGGATATCCAGGACTTGAACTCAGACCTGGAACAAGCAAACCTGATAGACATTTACAGAACTCTCCATCCCAAATCCACAGAATATAAATTTTTCTCAGCACCACATCACACCTACTCCAAAATTGACCACATAATTAGAAGTAAAGCACTCCTCAGCAAATGCAAAGCAACGGAAATCATAACAAACAGTCTCTCAGACCATAGTGCAATCAAGTTGGAACTCAGAATTCAGAAAATAACTCAGAACTGCACAGCTTCATGGAAACTGAACAACTGGCTCTTGAATGTTGATTGGATAAACAATGAAATGAAGGCAGAAATAAAGAAGTTCTTTGAAACCAATGAGAATGAAGACACAACGTACCAGAATCTCTGGGACACATTTAAAGCAGTCTGTAGAGGAAAATATATAGCAATAAGTGCCCACATGAGAAAAGTGGAGAGATCCAAAATTGACACCCTATTGTCTAAATTGAAAGAGCTAGAGGAGCAAGATCCAAAAAGCTCAAAACCTAGCCGAAGACAAGAAATAACTAAGATCAGAGCAGAACTGAAGGAGATAGAGACAAGAAAAACCCTTCAAAAAATCAATAAATCTAAGAGCTGGTTTTTTGAAAAGATCAACAAAATAGACAGACCACTAGCCAGACTGATAAAAAAGAAAAGAGAGAACAACCAAATAGATGCAATAAAAAACGATAAAGGGGAAATCACCACAGATTCCACAGAAATTCAAACCATCATCAGAGAATACTACAAACAACTCTATGCACACAAACTAGTAAATCAGGAAGAAATGGATAAATTCCTGGACGCCTGTGTCCTCCCAAGCCTAAACCAGGAGGAAGCCATAACTATGAATAGACCAATAACAAGGTCAGAAGTTGAGGCAGCAATTAAGAGCCTACCACACAAAAAAAGCCCAGGTCCAGATGGGTTCACAGCCGAATTCTACCAGACACACAAAGAGGATCTGGTACCATTCCTTCTGAAACTATTCCAAATAATCCAAAAAGAGGGAACCCTTCCCAAATCATTTTATGAGACCAACATCATCCTGATACCAAAACCTGGCAGAGACTCAACAGGAAAAGAAAACTTCAGGCCAATATCCATGATGAACATAGATGCAAAAATCTTCAATAAAATACTGGCAAGTTGATTGCAACAGCACATTAAAAAACTTATTCATCATGATCAAGTAGGATTCATCCCGGGCATGCAAGGCTGGTTCAACATACGCAAGTCTATAAATGTAATACACCACATAAACAGAAGGAAAAAAAAAACCACATGATTATCTCAATTGACGCAGAGAAGGCATTTGACAAAATTCAACAGCCCTTTATGCTAAAAACCCTCAATAAACTTGGTATTGATGGAACATATCTCAAAGTAATAAAAGCTATTTACGACAAACCAACAGCCAATATCATACTTAATGGGCAAAAACTGGAAGCATTCCCTTTGAAATCCCGCACTAGACAAGGATGCCCTCTCTCACCACTTCTATTCAACATAGTAGTGGAAGTTCTAGCCAGAGCAATCAGGCAAGAAAAAGAAATAAAGGGTATTCAAATAGGAAAGGTGGAAGCCAAATTGTCTCTATTTGCAGACGACATGATAGTATACATAGAAGACCCCATCACCTCAGCCCAAAAGCTCCTGCAACTGATAAGCAACTTCAGCAAAGTCTCAGGATATAAAATCAATGTGCAAAAATCACAAGCATTCCTATACACCAATAACAGACTTAAAGAGAACCAAATTAAGAACGAACTGCCATTCACAATTGCTACAAAGAAAATAAAATGCCTAGGAATACAACTCACTAAGAATGTAAGGGACCTCTTTAAGGAAAACTACAAACAACTGCTCAACAAAATAAGAGAGGACACAAACAGATGGAGAAACATTCCATGTTCGTGGTTAGGAAGAATCAATATTGTGAAAATGGCTATACTGCCCAAAGTAATTTACACATTCAATGCTATCCCCATGAAACTACCATTGAATTTCTTCACAGAACTGGAAAAAACCGCCATGAATTTCATATGGAACCAAAAAAGAGCCCGCATAGCCAAGTCAATTCTAAGCAAAAAGAACACAGCGGGAGGCATCACGCTACCAGACTTCAAACTGTACTACAAGGCTACAGTAATCAAAACAGCATGGTACTGGTACCAAAACAGAGATATAGACCAATGGAACAGAACTGAGGCATCGGAGGCAAAACAACATATCTACAACCATATCATCTTTGATAAACCAGACAAAAATGGTGTTGGGAAAACTGGCTAGCCATGTGCAGAAAGCAGAAACTGGACCCCTTCCTGACACCTTACACTAAAATTAACTCCAGATGGATTAAAGACTTAAACCTAAGACCTGGCACCATAAAAATCCTAGAAGAAAATCTAGGCAAAACCATTCAGGACATAGGAGTAGGCAAGGACTTCATGACCAAAACACCAAAAGCATTGGCAACAAAAGCCAAAATAGACAAATGGGACCTAATCAAACTCCACAGCTTCTGCACGGCAAAAGAAACAGTCACTAGAGTGAATTGGCAACCATCAGAATGGGAAAAAATCTTTGCAGTTTACGCATCTGACAAAGGGCTGATATCCAGAATTTACAAAGAACTCAAACAGATTTACAGGAAAAAAACAAACAAAAATGGGCAAAGGATATGAACAGATACTTTACAAAAGAAGACATACATGAGGCCAACAAACACATGAAAAAATGCTCATCATCACTGGTCATTAGAGAAATGCAAATCAAAACCACATTGAGATACCATCTCACGCTAGTTAGAATGGCGATCATTAAAAAATCTGGAGACAGCAGATGCTGGAGAGGATGTGGAGAAATAGGAACACTCTTACACTGTTGGTGGGAGTGTAAATTAGTTCTACCATTGTGGAAGACAGTGTGGCGATTCCTCAAGGACCTAAAAATAGAAATTCCATTTGACCCAGCAATCCCATTACTGGGTATATATCCAAAGGAGTATAAATCGTTCTACTATAAGGACACATGCACACGAATGTTCATTGCAGCACTGTTTACAATAGCAAAGACCTGAAACCAACCCAAATGCCCATCGATGATAGACTGGACTGGGAAAATGTGGCACATATACACCATGGAATATTATGCAGCTATCAAAAACGATGAGTTCATGTCCTCTATAGGGACATGGATGAATCTGGAGAACATCATTCTCAGCAAACTGACACAAGAACAGAAAATGAAATACCACATGTTCTCACTCATAGGCAGGTGATGAACAATGAGAACAAATGGACACAGGGAGGGGAGCACTACACACTGGGGTCTATTGGGGGGAATAGGGGAGGGACAGCATGAGGAGGAACTGGGGAGGGATAGCCTGGGGAGAAATGCCAGATGTAGGTAAAGGGGAGGAAGGCAGCAAATCACACTGCCATGTGTGTACCTATGCAACTATCTTGCATGTTCTGCACATGTACCCCAAAACCTAAAATGCAATTAAAAAAAGAAAGAAAATTCACACATTAAAAAAAAGAAAAAAACAGAAAAATGACCTTAGCAGGCACACCTGCCTCCCCTTGTTGACACTTAACTTTTGCTATTTAGGAGTATGTTTCAACTCCACATGTGACCTGAAAAAGAATGCTATGTGGCAGGAAATTGCTCTGTAATGTTTCCATTTACTACGACTGGGGTGAGTTAATTTGCCAAGTTCATCACGTAGACATGGCAATTGGATTTCCAGAAGCTACCAGAGGGGCTGCAAAATTATGGTCTGTGGGTAAAATATGTTCCACACCTGTTTTGGGAAGGCTCACAAACTAAAAATGATTTGACTATTATTAAATGATTGGAAAATTCAAAAGATGAATAACATTTCTTGATATGTGAAAATTATATGAAATCAAAATGTAGTATATATAAATAAAGATTTATTGGCACACAGCCCCACTCATTTGTTAATACATTGCTACAACAGCAGAGTTAGGTAATTGCTACAGAGACCATGTGAGCCACAAAGTCTAGAATTTTTTCCATCTATCATTTTATAGAAAACATTTGCTGGCCCCTGAGCTACAGCACATTCCTGTGCAGAGGCTACAAGTCCACTTACCTCCCAGTGTGAGACAACACAAAACTCCCTTTCATTCCAGCCTGACCCTCCTTCTTAGCCTCTTACAAACTTAATGCCTCATTCCTGCCTGTTTTCTAAATGTATTTGTAACTGTCTTCATGCCATCTCCCTGTTCAAAAGCCTTCTAAATACAGTTGGCCCTCCATATCTATGTGTTCTGCACTGTGGATTTAACCAACTGTGAATAGAAAATATTAAAAAATATTGCTTATATACACAACATGTATAGTTTTCTTGTCATTATTTCCTAAACAATATAGTATGGCAACTATTTGCATAGCATTTACACTATATTAGGTATTATAAGCAATATAGAGATGATTTAAAGTACATGGGGGGAAATACATAGGTTACATGCAGATACTGTGCTGTTGATATCAGGGACTTGAGCATCCATAGAGTTTGGCGTTCAGTGGAGGCCTTGGAATCAATCCCCCACAGATACTAAGGGATGACTGTATTTTTATAATCAGGGGGGAAATGTATTTTTAATATACCAACGTTTCTGTCATTCACAGAACAAAGCCACAATATTTTTTATAAGTATACAAGGGCATTCACACCTGGCCCCTGCCTGCCTGTCACTTGTGGAGCAAGCCTCCTAAAGCTCAGCTCCCCATACTGTGCAATGCCCTTCATCTTCACCTACAGCTTAAGAGCCCCTCCACTTTCCTACAACCTCAATCAGAAGATCATGTTTTGTGCACCAGTTTTCCCCCCAGAGCACATACTTTTTAATAAACTTCTACAGTGAGATATATGATGCTACCTTGAAATTATTCACCTACATGTCTAGCCTGATCCAGCATCTCCACCCATGAATGAGTTACACAATGTCAGAAACCACATTTTCTTCATCTTTATGACTCCAGTACTTGGCATCAGAAAAAAACATAAGATGGGTTCATAGAGTTTAATAATAATAATAGTTTTGATTAGTTTGTCATTTTTATCTCAGTGGTTTAAAGCACAGTTTTTAAAATAAAAAATATCTATAGACATAATATGTGCCTTTACAGATTCATCCTGAGTGGCTCTGAGTGATAAGCCACTTAACTTCTCTAAGATGCAAATTTCTCATGTGTTAAAAGATAAGGAGGAGTCCTACTTGACCATCTTTAACCACTTCATGGGTGAGCATGATAAGTAATCCTAAAAATGACAATCAGCATGAATTTTCTAAGATCATACATTTGCATTTTTAAAAAATAGTAGTTTAAAAAGTACTTCCATAAACGAGGTATTTTACACTGGCAAAAAAAAAAAATGAGGTCTAAATTACATAATGTCAGTAAAAGCTCTTTGTAAGTTGTAAAGCATACATGTGAAATAATATGGCTTTTAGTTTCTATTATAATAACCACCTGGCATAGCTCAAAAGATCACAGCCTAGCCTGGCAGATAGAAGAGGCTGTTTTCAGGGCTCATAATGCATTGGAGAGTAAAAGGTAATTTTATTTTCATGATAATGATACTGCCTTCTGGTTTCCTCTACTTCAGCTTTTTAATGAGGAAATAAAACATCTTACAAGTGCATGGACACTTAAATTTTTAAAAGACTTTCACATCCATTATCTCTTTTAATCCTCAGGACCATCCCCACTTTGCAGATTGGAAATATACTTCAGAACTTGGAGTGACTTGTCTTAGACCTTCTAGCAAGTGAAAAAGAGTTGGACTTCAAACTGAGGTCCTCAAGTGACAAGTTTTCTACCTTTCCATCTGACTGAAAGCTCATAGCATTAGAGTAGTTGAAATCATTCTAATGTCTTCAGAGGTTAAGAAGCTGAGACCAAGAGATTCCAAATGATCTAAGATCACACAATTAAGGAGAGTTTTAGGAACCCAGAATGCCCCCCTTGCCCCTAGATGATTATATATTATCTTTTGTAATATCCAACCTCAATGATGGCCCCCAGTGATTCCCCACCTACCAGTATTCACAGTCTTGTATAACTTTCTCTCACACTAAAGAGGGCTGACTTGTATAACCAACAGGATATAGTGGCAATGGCAACGTGTGACTGCTGAGGCTAGGTCATAAAAAACATTGTGGCTGTTGTCTTGTTCTCTTGAAACATTTGCTCTGCAGGATGGCAGATACAAGGTTGTGGGGACACTCAAGACACTTCAAAGGGCTTCTAAGTGTCCAGAGAGCAGGGAAATTTTGCCAAGAGACAGTACCACCTTTCCAGCTATGTGAATCAGCAATGGATCCTCTGGTCCCATTAACAATTCTGTTTAAACCTTCAGAGATTGCAGTCCTAACTATAACTCCATGGCAGACCCTGAGCCAGAACTGCCCAGCTAAATCACTCCTGATTCCAGACACACAGAAACTGTGTCATAATATGCATGTCTTTCTGTTTAAGTCACTTAGTTTTTGAGGCGATTTGTTATGCAATAATAAATAACTCACATATTTTCTGCTACAGCCACTAGGCTCTCCAAGGTATATGCACATTCTCCTTTTTTTCTCCTTATTTCAGGCTTCTTTCCCCAAAAACAGTCACAAATCCACTTGTCATTAGTTTTCTAAACAAGGATGTTAATCAAATGAGAGAAGGTACTTCAATGATCTGATTCACTATGGTCTTCACCCAGCTGCCCCAGGAGTTTTCCATTTTGTCCCAAAGCACTTCCTCATCATATACTCATGTTGAAAGCCTAAGATAAGGTTGACTAGTGGTGTGACTGTCACAGGATCTAGATATGCTAAGAAACACCTAATAAGATGAGCTACACCTGGTTGAAAAATTGGATCTAGAAATGATGGGATCATGGAACTCAATTATACTCTTGTATATTTAACCCAGATTCCATGTTTCTCTCTTTTAATCCTTCTACCATTCTCCTGTCCTGTATGATTTAACATCCTTATTACTGAGAAACCAAAACCATAGAAACTGATTAACTATAAATGTGCTCATCCTTTTTAGAAATAATGTATCTAGGTGATTCTAGCAGTTCCAAGATGGCGCCATAGAAACAACTCAGGATTGCAGCTCTCAGTGAAGGTGCAGAGGGTGAGTTCTAGCTGCATTTTCAGATGGACTTTTGTAGCCCACAGAACCGGCAAATTCCCAGGTGTAGGAGAGACACAGGAGAGCAGCGCAGCCCACTTGCATGGCCGTTTTGGCTGGTGCCACACCATGGTACAGCAGCAGCCCGCACAAAGCTCACTGGTCTGGGTGCCCTGTTAAACTGGCAATCTGAGTTTTGGGAGGGCAGATTGACATGTCCATTTGATTGAACAGGACTTGGATGGTGAGCCAGACCAGGAGATTCCTGGGAAGAGCGATTTGTGCCAGTGCAGTGGGCCACTGCAGGGGAGATCACACGGATCCCAGTGGCCAATCAGCAGGTGACTGGGGTGCCTGTGAGAGAGTCAACCATTCAATTTGGAAAGAAAAGGAAAGAGAGAGAGAGGAGGGACTCTGAGGCAGGGAGCCAGGTGATCAGGCTTGGTGGGTCTCACCCTCATGGGGACAAGCAGCATGGCAATTTGAGGCACTCAGGGTTGAGAGTTTTGCTGCAGGGTCAGCTGAATCCAAATGGTGCAGCTCGGTGGGGGAGAGGCTTCCGCCACTATGGACGCAATCCGCCCCTACTGAGGTACCACCTACTGCTGATGCAGCCTGCCATTGCCGCCAACAGGGCAGAGTGCACCACAGTAGAACGGAGCCCCATGGCAGCAGGGCAGACCCATGCTAGCAGGGTGGAGCCCCATCAGGCAAATAGTGAATAGACTGCCTCCTAGCTGGGCAGAACAGTGCAACAGATACTCACAAAGAAAGCCCCAACTCCCTGAGACAGAGCATCTGAGGGAAAAAAAGGGGAGGCTTTTATAAGTTCTGCTGCAGCAGACACATTCTCCCAGCAAACCTGAATGAACAACAGAGCTCACAGCTCAGCACTGGAGCTCCTATAAAGTACAGACCATCTCCTCAAGCAGCTCCCTGACCCCTGTATATCCAAAGAGCCACCTCAAAAAAGGACTAATTGACTGACATTTGGCAGGCATCATTCTGGGACAAAGATAGCAGAAGAAGAAACTGGTAGCATCCCTCACTGTTCTGCAGCTGCTACAGGTGTACCCCAGACAAGCAGGGCCTGGAGTGGACCTCAGCACTCGTACAGCAGAGGGGCTAGACCGTTGGAAGGAAAACTAAATAACAGAAATACTTCATCATCAACAACCTCGACATCCACTCAGAGACCCAATCAAAAAGTCAGCAACTACTAAGACAACAGGTAGATAAATCCACAAAGATGGGAAGAAACCAGTGCAAAAAGGTGGAAAACACCCAAAACCAAAACACCTCACCTCCTACAAAGGACCAAAACTCCTCACCAGCAAGGGAACAAAGCTGGATGGAGAATGAGAGTGATGAAATGATGGAATCAGACTTCAGAAAGTGGATAATGAGAAACCTCAGTGAGCTAAAAGAACATGTTCTAAGTCAATGCAAAGAAACTAAGAACCTTGAAAAAAGATTTGAAAAAAGATTCGAGGAAATGAGAACAAGAATGGACAACTTAGAGAGGAATATAAATGAATTGAAGGAGCTGAAGAACACAACATGAGAACTTCACGAAGAATGCACAAGTTTCAACAGCCGAATTGACCAGGCAGAAGAAAGAATATCAGAAGTTGAAGATCAACTCAATGAAATAAAAAGGGAAACCAAGATTAGAGAAAAAAGTGCAAAGAGGAATGAACAAAATCTCCAAGAAATGTGGGACTATGTGAAGAGACCTAACCTACATTTGATAGGTGTACCAGAATGTGATGAAGAGAATGAATCCAAGCTGGAAAACACTCTTCAGGATATTATCCATGAAAATTTCCCCAACCTAGCAAGGCAGGCCAATACTCAACTCCAGGAAATACAGAGAACACCACAAAGATATTCTGCAAGAATAGCAACCCCAAGGCACATAATCATCAGATTCACCAGGGTTGAAATGAAGGAGAAAATACTAAGGGGAGCCAGAGAGAAGGGTCAGGTCACCCACAAAGGGAAGCCCATCAGACTCACAGCAGATCTCTCGGCAGGAACTCTACAAGCCAGAAGAGAGTGGGGGCCAATATTCAACATCCTTAAAGAAAAGAACTTTCAACCCAGATTTTCATATCCAGCCAAACTGAGCTTCATAAGTAAAAGAGGAATAAAATATTTTGCCAAAAAGCAAGAACTCAGAGATTTTGTTCCCACTAGGCCTGCTTTACAAGAGCTCCTGAAAGAGGCACTACACATAGAAAGAAACAACCAGTACCAGCCATTCAAAAAACATACCAAATGCTAAAGAGCATCAACAAAATGAAGAATCTGCATCATGGCAGTATCAAACTCACAAATAACAATATTAACCCTAAATGTAAATGGACTAAATGCACCAATCAAAAGACACAGACTGGTAAATTGGATAAAAAAACAAAACCCATCGGTGTGCTGTATCCAGGAAACCCATCTCACATGCAAAGATTCACAAAGGCTCAAAATAAAGGGATGGAGGAAGATTTACCAAGCAAATTGAGAGCAAAAAAAAAAAAGCAGGAGTTGCTATTCTCATCTCTGATAAAATAGACTTTAAAGCAACAAAGATCAAAAGAGACAAAAAAGGGCATTACATAATGGTAAAAGGATCAATACAACAAGAAGAGCTAACGATCCTAAATATATATGGACCCAATACAGGAGCACCCAGATATATAAGGCAAGTTCTTAATGACTTACAAAGAGACTTAGACTCCCACACAATAATAGTGGGAGACTTTAACACTCCACTGTCAATATCAGACAGATCAACCAGACAGAAAATAAACAAGGATATCCAGGCCTTGAACTCAGACCTGGAACAAGCAAACCTGATAGACATTTACAGAACTCTCCACCCCAAATCCACAGAATATACATTCTTCTCAGCACCACATCACACCTACTCCAAAATTGACCACATAATTGGAAGTAAAGCACTCCTCAGCAAATGCAAAACAACGGAAATCATAACAAACAGTCTCTCAGACCATAGTGCAATCAAATTAGAACTAAGAATTCAGAAAATAACTCAGAACTGCACAGCTTCATGGAAACTGAACAACTGGCTCTTGAATGTTGATTGGATAAACAATGAAATGAAGGCAGAAATAAAGAAGTTCTTCAAAACCAACGAGAACAAAGACACAACGTACCAGAATCTCTGGGACACATTTAAAGCAATCTGTAGAGGAAAATATATAGCAATAAGTACCCACATGAGAAGAGTGGAGAGATCCAAAATTGACACCCTATTGTCAAAATTGAAACAGCTAGAGAAGCAAGATCAAAAAAGCTCAAAACCTAGCCAAAGACAAGAAATAACTAAGATCAGAGCAGAACTGAAGGAGATAGAGACACGAAAAACCCTTCAAAAAATCAATAAATCCAAGAGCTGGTGTTTTGAAAAGATCAACAAAATAGACAGACCACTAGCCAGACAGATAAAATAGAAGAGAGAGAACAACCAAATAGATGCAATAAAAAATGATAAAGGGGAAATCACCACAGATTCTGCAGAAATTCAAACCATCATCAGAGAATACTACAAACAACTCTATGCACATAAACTAGTAAACCAGGAATAAATGGATAAATTTCTGGATGCCTGTGCCCTCCCAAGCCTAAACCAGGAGGAAGACAAAACTATGAATAGACCAATAACAAGGTCTTAAGTTGAGGGAGCAATTAAGAGCCTACCACACACAAAAAGCCCAGGTCCAGATGGGTTCACAGCCGAATTCTACCAGACACACAAAGAGGATCTGTTACCATTCCTTCTGAAACTATTCCAAATAATCCAAAAAGAGGGAATCCTTCCCAACTCATTTTATGAGACCAACATCATCCTGATACCAAAACCAGGCAAAGACTCAACAAGAAAAGAAAACTTCAGGCCAATATCCATGATGAACATAGATGCAAAAATCTTCAATAAAATACTGGGAAACCAACTGCAACAGCACATTAAAAAAACTTATCCATTATGATCAAGTAGGATTCATCCCAGGGATGCAAGGCTGGTTCAACATACGCAAGTCTATAAATGTAATTCACCACATAAACAGAACCAAAAACAAAAACCACCTGATTATCTCAATTGACACAGAGAAGGAATTTGACAAAATTCAACAGCCCTTTATGCTAAAAACCCTCAATAAACTCGGTATTGATGGAACATATCTCAAAGTAATAAAAGCTATTTACGACAAACCAACAGCCAATATCATACTTAATGGGCAAAAACTAGAAGCATTCCCTTTGAAATCCGGCATTAGACAAGGATGCCCTCTCTCACCACTCCTATTCAACATAGTACTGGAAGTTCTAGCCAGAGCAATCAGGCAAGAAAAAGAAATAAAGGGTACTCAAATAGGAAAGGTGGAAGTCAAATTGTCTCTATTTGCAGACGACATGATAGTATACCTAGAAGACCCCATCACCTCAGCCCAAAAGCTCCTGCAACTGATAAGCAACTTCAGCAAAGTCTCAGGATATAAAATCAATGTGCAAAAATCACAAGCATTCCTATACACCAATAATAGACTTAAAGAGAACCAAATCAAGAATGAACTGCCATTCACAATTGCTACAAAGAGAATAAAATACCTAGGAATATAACTTACAAGGAACGTAAGGGACCTCTTCAAGGAAAACTACAAACCACTGCTCAATGAAATAAGAGAGGACACAAACAGATGGAGAAACATTTCATGTTCATTGTTAGGTAGAAAAAGAATCAATATAGTGAAAATGGCTATACTGCCCAAAGTAATTTACAGAATCAAGGCTATCCCCATCAAGCTACCATTGAATTTCCTCATGGAACTGGAAAAAACCACCATGAACTTCATATGGAACCAAAAGAGAGCCCGCATAGCCAAGTCAATTCTAAGCAAAAAGAACACAGCGGGAGGCATCACACTACCAGACTTCAAACTATACTACAAGGCTACAGTAATCAAAACAGCATGGTACTGGTACCAAAACAGAGATATAGACCAATGGAACAGAACTGAGGCATTGGAGGCAACACAACATATCTACAACCATATAATCTTTGATAAACCAGACAAAAACAGGCAATGGGGAAAGGATTCCCTGTTTAACAAATGGTGTTAGAAAAACTGGTTAGCCATGTGCAGAAAGCAGAAACTGGACCCCTTCCTGACACCTTACACTAAAATTAACTCCAGATGGATTAAAGACTTAAACATAAGACCTGGCACCATAAAAGCCCTGGAAGAAAATCTAGGCAAAACCATTCAGGACATAGGAGTAGGCGAGAACTTCATGACCAAAACACCAAAAGCATTGGCAACAAAAGCCAAAATAGACAAATGGGACCTAATCAAACTCCACAGCTTCTGCACGGCAAAAGAAACAGTCACTAGAGTGAATCGGCAACCAACAGATTGGGAAAAAATCTTTGCAGTTTACTCATCTGACAAAGGGCTGATATCCAGAATTTACAAAGAACTCAAACAGATTTACGGGAAAAAAACAAACAAGCCCATTCAAAAATGGGCAAAAGACATGAACAGACACTTTACAAAGAAGACATACATGAGGCCAACAAACATATGAAAAAATGCTCATCATCACTGGTCATTAGAGAAATGCAAATCAAAACCACATTGAGATACCATCTCACGCCAGTTAGAATGGCGATCATTAAAAAATCTGGAGACAACAGATGCTGCAGAGGATGTGGAAAAATAGGAACACTTTTACACTGCTGGTGGGAGTGTAAATTAGTTCAACCATTGTGGAAGACAGTGTGGTGATTCTTCAGGGACCTAGAAATAGAAATTCCATTTGACCCAGCAATCCCATTACTGGGTATATATCCAAAGGACTATAAATCGTTCTACTATAAGGACACATGCACAAGAATGTTCATTGCAGCACTGTTTACAATAGCAAAGACCTGGAACCAACCCAAATGCCCATCGATGATAGGCTGGACTGGGAAAATGTGGCACATATACACCATGGAATATTATGCAGCAATCAAAAATGATGAGTTTATGTCCTTTGTAAGGACATGGATGAATCTGGAGAACATCATTCTCAGCAAACTGACACAAGAACAGAAAAAGAAATACCACATATTCTCACTCATAGGCAGGTGAGAAAAATGAGAACACATGGACACAGGGAGGGGGGTACTACACACTGGGGTCTGTTGGGGGGAATAGGGGAGGGATGGGGGGCTGGGGAGGGATAGCCATGGGAGAAATGCCAAATGTGGGTTAAGGGGAGGAAGGCAGCAAAACACACTGCCATGTGTGTACCTATGCAACTATCTTGCACATTCTGCACATGTACCCCAAAACCTAAAATGCAATAAAAATTAAAAAGAAAACAATTTAAAAAAAGAAATAATGTATCTATAAATCAGAACCCTTTATTTTTCCAAAGAAAAGTAAACTGTGAAACCACAAGCCTCCCCCCCACACTGCACCAAAGACTGGTTTATTTATGCAACTCCCAGGACCAAAAGAAATAAGAGGTGAAAATCCTGAACTCATCCCATGTCTGGCCTAGGGAAACCATGATACCTGTCTAGAGGAAGGGAACAAGATGCCAGCCAGCCTATTGGGGGATTGCTTTCCATCCCAGCTTCATGGTCAGGAGCAAACATCATCAAGTTCTTTGCAGTGGGGATGGAGAAAAGGGGCCGGCAACACCCTCCAGGAGACACTCTAGGATGCCACAGGAAAACAGACAGCACTCGCTCCAAGCTACAATCAAGAACTACTTCCCTAGTCAAGGGGGGACCAGGAATTTAGGCAGGACCCAGCCTATCTAGGGTGGACCAACATAAGTGCCATGACAAGGGAGCATCTAGAAATCTGAAAATAACCAGAACAGAGAAAGAAAATAGAAGGAACAGAGAAAATCACCAACATGTATCATCCATCTATGGTGGGCCTGGTTCTCTGCTGAGTGATGGATACTTAGAATCTTATTTAAGTCTCCCAACTGCATAGGGTTAAGAGCGTCTGCTTTGGCAGGCACCTAACTCCAAACCCTCTCTCTGCTGGTATAATATTGAGAAAGCCATTTGACCTCTCTGAGCCTCAGTTTCCTTCCATGTAAAGCAGGGTAGTGGTTAGTAATACCAGAAGACAGACTTTACAAAATGAGTATCTTTAGTATCATCATAAGGAAGAAATGAAATAATTGCAAGTGCTTCTCAAACTGTCCAGAGCATACAAATTACTAAGAGAATTTGATTAGATGCATGTTCTTTTTTTTTTTTAATTTTTATTGCATTATAGGTTTTGGGGTACATGTGCAGAACGTGCAAGATAGTTGCATACATACACACATGGCAGTGTGTTTTGCTGCCTTTCTCCCCTTCACCCACACTTGGCATTTCTCCCCAGGCTATCCCTCCCCAGCCCCCACCCAGATGCATATTCTTGTTCATTCAATCAGAATCTCGAGGTAATTTGGGGTTTGGCCTGAAAGTCTACATTTCTTGCAAGCATCCAGGAAATGTGAATGCTGCTGGCCTAAGGGCCACATTTTGGGTAGTGAGGATATAAAACACTCATAACCTTCAGTGATTATTATTGATATTAATATATTAACATGATCTCCCTAGCAAGAGCAGCAGAGCTGGTAAGTGGCAGAACCAGGGTACAAATTCAGGACTAACTCTCCTCCTCTTCCTCCATCCTTATTTACCTCTCAAAAGGAGCCGGATATGGTTGGAACAGAGATAAGCCATTTCTGTTCCATTTCTTCAGTTATCTCCCTGGCCAGTGACTTCCTGTGACATTTCAACCCTGATATCTCAAAGTCTCCAGAAAGCGCAGCAAAGATGTCATAGGTTCACTGCATCCTCCATCATATTCTCTCATACTGAGGACTTTCTGGGTTGCCCAGAAAACTTCCATCAGCAAAGACAGATTCAATCAAAAAAATGAAAACTGAGGCTTAATACAGCCTGAGGATGAAAGTGATTAACTAGGAGATGGGAGATTAACCCCCTGGGCCACATCTCAGGAACAAGCAGGGGCTGACTGTTCCATGTTCATTAGAAGTAATTCACCACTGTCTTCCCTGGGAATCACAGGGAGGAGGTTCTCTTCTAAGATTGAACAGGCCCGGAGACATGGGCAAGGGGATTAACTCACATTGCCTCTCAATGGAGGGTTAGACCTGAACAAGCAGGTATTCAGCTTTAGAGAGGGTATGGTAAGGTTGCCAAGATGAGTCTGGCATTATTATTTTATACTTATGATAACTTTGAGGCAAGAGTGCTTTGCATTTTTAAAATAGTTTATCTTAAAAATACCAGTAGTCATGGGAAAAGAAAGCAGAGATCAATTCTGAAAGAGAGAAAGAAGTGAGCAATCCTCACATCCAAAACCTTGATGTCAGACACTTTAGAAATTGTGTATATTGGAGCTGGGTGTTCCTGCAGACACATGGGCAGCTGGTTGTGAAGGTTTGAGACACAGTCATCTCTCCAATAATCTTATGGAAGATGGCTCTGTTCTCCATTTTTTACCAAGAATTGAAGTGATGTTACTTCCCTAAGTTTTCATAGAGAGAGGCAGTGCTACAAACAAATATACTTGTTTACATGAATTGAATCATTTGGTAGAAACAAGAGATTCAGCCATTCATCAGAGCACAGAATTTGAGTGAGAATACAAGACAAAAGAGTCTTGTTGTTATTTGCCAACATCTAAGCACTGTCACCGAGTCTTTTCTAGTTATACAAACCACTCAACAGAATGCATGTGAGCTTTACTTGTGGGCAGCATACTGGGAGTTCAAACCACTTCTTGGTGTGGCTATCACTCCTTAGCAATGGGTCTCCCCTGCTTCTAGTTATGGCCAGTGACGATGTGATGGAATCCTCACAGGACATGGCATCACAAAGCCTGAGTTTGCATCCAGGTAATAAATGTGCCCAGGGAACTTAGGAAAAGTAACTAACTTTTCTGCTGCTGTATCCTCTTCTGTAAATGGGGCGAATGCTATTTACTTTAGAGGACTCATGACCTTCAGTGATTATTACTGGAGTTAGTATGTTACATGATTTCCCTTACAAGAGCAGCAGAGCTGGTAAGTGGCAGAACCAGGGTACAAATTCAGGACTAAAGCTTCCCCTTTTCATCCATTCCCTATTTACCTCTCAAAAGCAGCCAGATATGCTTGGAACTGGGATAAGCAATGCCTTCATGGAGTCACATCTCCAGTTATCTACCAGCCCAGTGACTTCCTGTATGACATTTCAACCCTGACATTTAAAAGTCTCCAGAAAGCAATTCCAGCAGAGACTTTGATTCACTGTATCCTCTATCACATTATCTCATATTGTGGACTTTCTGGGTCAACCAGAAAACTTCTGTCGGCAAAGACAGATTCAATCGAACATGACAACTGAGGTTTAATTCAGTCTGAGGATGAAAATGGGTAAGCAAAATAGTACTTTTGAAAATTACTTTCCCATGCTGTGCAAATATTAGGTGTTGTCCATAGAGGGAAATAACTCTTTATCTTTTTCCCTAGAGAAATTCCCAGCCTCAAGCAGTGTTTAGTTTTTAGTTATTATTTTTTTTAAAAAAATCTACAAGTAATGCATGAATCATCAGAGCATTTGCTTTCTGCAGGGTCATTTTTTCTGTTTCTCCTCTTTCCACTGGCAATGAGGCCTTTTGAAGACTAACAGTTCCCTGATGAGTTAGTTTACCCCTTCATGCCCAACCGGAAGTCTTTTAGGAAGTAAGGAAATCTTCTTTTAGTACCTCGAGAAAGGAAAGCTGACATGAAGACCTCTCAGAATTATAGGCAACTCGCTTCACACTTTTATATATTTTTTTGAGACAGAGTTTCGGTCTTGTTATCTAGGCTGGAGTGCAATGGCACGATCTCGGCTCACCACAACCTCTGCCTCCCAGGTTCAAGCAATTCTCCTGCCTCAGCCTCCCGAGTAGCTGGGACTACAGGCTGCACCACCATGCCCAGCTAATTTTTGTATTTTTAGTAGAGACGAGGTTTCACCTTGTTGACCAGGATGGTCTCGATCTCTTGACCTCATGATCCACCCACCTCACCCTCCCAAAATGCTGGGATTATAGGTGTGAGCCACTGTGCCCGGCCCCTTCACACTTTTATGTCTGACTTTTGATCAAAGGCTCACCCTCAAAAATCTCAGAAGCAAACAAAGCCCATACTTCTGCACACATGCACACAAGATATGCACCCTCAGTGTGATGACAAATTCCTGTCCTACCCTTTGCTTCCTATTAAAGCAAGTTCTGTCACTAACATCAGGAAGACAAATCTTACATTCAGAAGGCAAGGGGTTGGAGGGGACATTTATCTATGGTCATGGTACCAAAGCCTCATCAACAAAGTAAAAGCAAAGTTCGGAATGGACTGAAGTGTTATTGATATACGAGAAGGACTTTTAAACACTGGAACTTCCCCCACTCTTCCATTGCTAATGTGATCTTGCCTCTGGGATTACTGATCTCCACATTCTTAGGCAAAAGTTGTAAAAGAGACTGGATAAAGAAAATGTGGCACATATACACTATGGAATACTATGCAGCCATTAAATGGATGAGTTCATGTCCTTTGCAGGGACATGGATGAAGCTGGAAACCATCATTCTCAGCAAACTGACAGAAGAACAGAAAATCCAGGACCTAGAAATAGAAATTCCATTTGACCCAGCAATCCCATTACTGGGTATATATCCAAAGGACTATAAATCGTTCTACTATAAGGACACATGCACACGAATGTTCATTGCAGCACTGTTTACAATAGCAAAGACCTGGAACCAACCCAAATGCCCATCGATGATAGACTGGACTGGGAAAATGTGGCACATATACACCATGGAATACTATGCAGCAATCAAAAATGATGAGTTTGTGTCCTTTGTAAGGACATGGATGAATCTGGAGAACATCATTCTCAGCAAACTGACACAAGAACAGAAAAAGAAATACTGCATATACTCACTCATAGGTGGGTGAGAAAAATGAGAACACATGGACACAGGGAGGGGGGTCTACTACACACTGGGGTCTATTGGGGGGAATGGGGGAGGGACAGTGGGGGGGCTGGGGAGGGATAGCCTGGGGAGTAATGCCAAGTGTGGGTGAAGGGGAGGAAGGCAGCAAAGCACACTGCCATGTGTGTACCTATGCAACTATCTTGCATGTTCTGCACATGTACCCCAAAACCTATAATGCAATAAAAATTTAAAAAAAAAAAAAAAAGAACAGAAAATCCAATACCGCATGTTCTCACTCATACGTGAAAGTTGAACAATGAGAACACCTGGACACCAGAAGGGGAACATCACTTACCAGGGCCTGTCAGGAGGCAGGGGACTAGGAAAGGGTTAGCTTTAGGATAAATAGTTAATGTAGATGACAGCGCGATGGATGCAGCAAACCACCATCGCACGCATAGACCTATGTAAAAAACCTGCACGTTCTACACATGTACCCCAGAACTTAACGTATAATAAAAATAAATCTTAAAAATGCCATTTGTAGGTGGATTTTCAGAGCAAATGGAAATGTTTATTTCCAGGGTGAATTCTCTGGAAACTTTCCAACATATGTCTTGTTCCTGTAGAAGAAAACCAAGGAAGGAAAACATAGAACTTTCTTCTACACATGGTTTCTGTTTTATTTCAAGTTGATAATTCACTTCTGCCTCTTGTTTTATTTCTACTTCCACTCTTTCTTTTTCTATTATATTTTATTTTACTTTCATTTCTGTGGGTACCTAGTAGATATATATATTTATGGGGTACATGAGACATTTTGATACAGGCATGCAGTGTGACATACTCTCCTTATTCTTGACTCTTTTCTTTCCACCCTTTTCCATTCTTATCTTTTAGAGGGAAAAAATGGTGAAATAATTTAAGAAAGAAAACACATAATAATTTAAGAAAAGGAAGTCGACTATTTTGAAAAACACCAGAGGAAGAGAGTTTTGAATCCTAAATTCTGATCCCAGGAACTTCTTTGAAGAGTATATCCAACTTCTCATCTTTCTCTTCTGCCATTAATTTTTATTTGAAATTATTTTTAACCTATCATCCATTTTCTTCCCAAGGAATTGCTATAGAATATATGAATCTTAATTCTATATATTATATTACGTTCCTGACATGGAGGAAACAGCCTCTAGCTAGCTCCAGAACTTCCCATAGCAGAATGTCCAAAAGGAAATGTGCACTTGATGAATCTCAAATTTTATGATTGTTCTGAAGAGGTCTCAGTTGCCCAGTCTATGTGGTCTATTCCCACATTGAAAAACAAGGATCAGCCCCAGAGCTTAGAGTCTGTGGAGATACGTAGGCATTCCTGAGAGAAAAGGGAAGTGAAGACTTAAAAGAGGAGATTTAGTAAATAAAGGATTAATTCTCCCTTCCAAGTTATTACATGGAGAGACTTTCTCCTACCCTTCAAGCTCCTCCCCCGATCTTACCCAATCATGGGCCTGGCACTTTGAGAGGGAAAAGAATGGCTCATTTATGATCTCCAAAATTAACCTTTTTTACATGGAGTTGTGAATGCTGGTTAATGACAAGGAAGGTCCTAGGTTGTAGGAGCACACAAAGGCAGCATTCAAAGTACAGGAAACAGAATGGATTTTCCAATTGTTTAGGTTATCCGTCCAGCATTACTTTTAATTTTCTTTTTCTTTTTGAAAGCCCACTTTATTGATGGAGATAAAACTAAATGGAGATTTCCACAGCCCTCCCCTCACTCACATTAGTGGCTTCACTGGGCATCTGAGACCAGCGTGGCCTGAAACCCACAGAAGCTGGGTTGCTCAGCCCCTGAGTCTATCACCCCGCCTGCTCCATGTCAGGCAGCCAAATAAAAACATGTCACAGCTCTCGAAGATTCGTGGACGCACCTCTGAATCCCCCCCACAATGGTTTCTGTGCACTTTTTAAAATATTGTCCAAAATATGTTAACTAGGAAGAAAATTTAAATAAACTAAAGCAGTATTGTGTTGCCGCTCTTCTTAAAATCCTTTAGATTTTTTTGTTTGAACAGCACCACCTTTTTTTTTTTTTTTTAATTTTTATTGCATTATAGGTTTTGGGGTACATGTGCAGAACGTGCAAGATAGTTGCATAGGTACACACATGGCAGTGTGTTTTGCTGCCTTCCTCCCCTTCACCCACACTTGGCGTTCATCCCCAGGCTATCCCCCCCAGCCCCCCCGCTGTCCCTCCCCCATTTCCCCCAATAGTCCCCAGCAGCACCACATTTTAGAGGTCTATAAGAAGAAATGCCTGGGGGATGGTAATCCTAATAGGACTTGTCACAGAACAGCTAACTTTTACTTTTAAATTTTAAACCTAATAATACCTATCATTGTTGCATGTGGCCAAGAGGTCAGCACCTCGCATTCTGCCTTATTTTGTATTTCCCCGTAAACAGAACCTGAGTGAGGAATTTGGGAGACTGTGACTGTGCAGGAGTGAAGGAACAGAGTGAGATAGAAAAAAAGAAAAGCCAGTAGAGGACACGTTTTTAAAGTTGTGCAGAAATCGAGGGACACAGATGGAGCTGAAAACCATCGTTCTCAGCAAACTAACACACAAAAAGAAAACCAAACACCGCATGTTCTCACTCATTAGTGGTAGTGGAACAATGAGAACACATGGACACAGGGAGGGGAACATCAGACACCGGGCCCTGTCGGCCGTGGGGGGAGGGTTAGGGAGGGATAGAGGAAGGACAGCATTAGGAGAAATACCTAATATAGATGACAGTGTGATGAATGCAGCAAAGCACCATGGCATGTGTATACCTATGTAACAAACCTGCACGTTCTGCACATGTACCCTAGAACTTAAAGTATAATAATTTTTTTTTAAAAAAAAAGAAGCTCAAAGAGGCTCTCAGTGCATGAGAAGTAGGATGCAGAATTCATCAATCCAAGTGTTGGATAGTTGTGCCATCCAGCATAGCCACAGCTGAGACCAGAGGTGGACCTCAAGGATCAGAAGAACAGCAACAAAAGGGTCTGCTACACATAGATACATATCATAACCCCCTTTGCTCCTTCCACCCCATGACTTTAGTGCAATCTCTATGGTGAGCGATTTAGCACTACCTTTCAAAATTAAAAATACACTCGATCAAGAAGCTCAAAGTATAGAGATTTGCCTAATGAATATCCTTGCACATATGTGAAATTCTACATGTACAATAATATTTATTGATGTGTGAACCATAAGAACAAACAATTGGAAAAATACTGTTAATGAATATAGCACAGATAAAATAAATAAGATGTATTCATGAAACGATGGAATTTGGGTGACAATTAGCTATACTTAACAACATGCGCGAAAGTGTCGCAAACAAATCACAATGCACACAGCTGAAAAGAAGTCTGCTGTAGAACAACCATCATGCCCATAACAGTGACTGACAGCCATGAGTGGCAAACCGCGTGGCAGTTATAAACAGCGAGACCTCTCCGAAGGCATGCTGCTGATTCTACTTCCTACAGGTTTATTATAGATCATTGTTCTGTCAAGAAGTTCAAGCTCAAAGTTCAAGCACCATGCCCTTAATTCCCACTAAAATCCTCTGCCCCAAGAATAAGGCAGCATTTCTACAGCACAGGATATCATGCTGATTTAAAGGATGTGTAGAAGGATAGAATCAACACGTTAGGCTTATTATGCAGTTATTAGAAGAGTTGGGGGGTTTTCCCTGTTCCAAACTCCATTTTATTCTAGGTAGTTCAGCAGTTGATTGAATTATATAGCCAGAGTCCTGCATATGAATGGCCAGACCTCACAGAGTTAAACTAATTCCACAGCAGGATTGCAGGATTGCCTCATCAAGCAAATAGATAAATCACACTCGGCAAGGTTTTGTCTTCCTCCTAATGACTTTCCTTTAGCTTTAATATTTAAAGGAAAAACATGTACCAGCCAGAAGAAAAAGCTTTCAGAACCTGAAATTCTCCCCCATTAGAACCAAGAGCCTAAAGATCTGTATCCAGATCCATCTGAAACAAACATCCCCATCTGGCCTCCTAGATTCTCTGCCTCTGAAGACAGAAAACTCACCAGCCCAAACAAGCCACACTATATGCACCCAGGATTCCATGCCTAAAACCATGCCTTCCATTCAAGGTGAAAAAGCCCTTCCGGACATGGAGTGGCCTCTGCTCTCCAGGATAACTGATTGATGCTGCAGATCTCTCCTGCACCCACTCATGCAGCCCCCTCTCTTTTGGCCTCCCCATGTGCTCAGCTTGGCAGGATGTCAACACAACAGGGTGCACCCAAAGCAATCACCATAATTTAGACTGTCAAAGAAACAAAAAACAAAACCCTACCCAGCATTCTGTGTGTAATTCTGCACTTTTTTTCCCAGTAAAGAGAAGTCTCTGCAGATAAAAGGAAAATCTCCCCTAACAGGGTTCACTCCAGAAATGAGGAGGATTCAGCACAGTGTAAGGGTGAGTCTCTGTTCATTAAAAGCATCCTTCTTCACTGCCAAACACAATGGCTTACGCCTGTAATTCCAGCATTTTGGGAGGCTGAGGCAGGTGGATCACCTGAGGTTAGGAATTTGAAATGAACCTGACCAACATGGAGAAACCACATCTCTACTAAAAATATAAAAATTAGCTGAGCATGGCAGCAGGCACCTGTAATCCCAGCTACTCAGGAGGCCAAGGAAGGAGAATCCCTTGAGCCCAGGAGGTGGAGGTTGCAGTGAGTCAAGATTGTGCCACTGCACTCCAGCCTGAGAAACAGAGTGAGACTCTGTCTGAAAAATATATACATCCTTTTTCAACTGGACATTTTGTGGACTGTGAACAACCCCATAAAGTTAACGTATTTGCCCCTGTCTTTTTCCAAACTAGCGTTTAGATCTGTGGTAGCTTATAACCAAGCATATGATGAGAAGACTCATTCATCACAGAGGCAAGGACTAAGGGAAAGTTTCAAAAAATTGGGCACCATTCAGCTCTGTTGGCAGGGGTTGAATTTGATGATAAAAACTTGTTGCTGTCTTAGTCTCTAGTGATTGTGGAGATCAGAGTTATGGGGAGTCCTGGGGCTCCCAAGGGAGGTGAAGGAGTTTATGGGGAAATGACAATCCAGTGACTGGAGCAGACAGGAGAGGTACATATGCTGGCAGCTGTTTGGAGAATCAGTCTCCAGATAGGCTCATCCTGTTCCCTTGGTTTGTCATTGAATTTTGCTCATGGCTGAAACAGCCACAGATCACCTGAGGCCAGGAATTTGAGACCAACCTGGCCAACATGGCAAAACTTCATTTCTACTAAAGATACAAAAATTAGCTGGGTGTGGTGGTGCATGCCTGTAATCACAGCTATTAAAGAGGCTGAGGTAGAAGAATTACTTGAACCTGGGAGGCAGACGTTGCAGTGAACCAAGATCACATCATTGCACCTGCAAAAGAGCAAGACTCCATAAAAAAAATGTTAGCCATTCTTTTGGAAATAATTATTTGTGCAGGTTAGAGTTTTGTTCACTCTCTTCTGAAACCTAAGCAGTAGGGATCTTCAGAGGCACACTTTCTTCTCTACACATCTCCAGGAAAAAACTGTGGCCACCAAATATTATGCATGCTTCAGATAATTTAGATGCATCCTATTCTTTTTCCCCCCCTTAGACTACTTGTTCTCCTGCTAAGTAAAGAGTGGTTATTTTTTCAGGAAGCAATATCAGTTGCTTCCTCAGGGGGCTGATGATTTGATAAGGCATGGTAAGAGGCAGAGATAAATCAGGCTTTGAGAGAATATAAAACACGTTTTAGTTTCTAAGTCCTACAGCTTATTCTGAAAAAGTTTAAATGAAACACATTCCATGAATATATTATACATTTATTTTACTCATGCTTTATTTCCCAATTATAATCATCAGGTAATTACAGAAGGAACCCAAACTGAGCCCTGACAGTTCACAGTTGTGGGAGCCTGCAGAAATTTCTAAGATGGTTTTCATAGCTCTTAGGATGTCTTGAATCCAGAAAGTCTGCCCATGAGTTTTAGGGGCAAGGTACTTTTTTTGAGACAGAGTCTTGCTCTGTTGCCAGGCTGGAGCACAGTGAAGCAATATAGGCCCACTGAACCTCCATCTCCCGGGTTCAAGCAATTCTCCTCCCTCAGCCCCCTGAGTAGCTGGGATTACAGCCAAACACCACCATGCCCTGCTAATTTTTGTGTTTAGTACAGACAGGGCTTCACTATGTTGGCCAGGCTGGTCTTGAACTCCTGAGCTAGTGACGCACCCGACTCAGCCTCCCAAGGTAGTATACTTTTTTAACTTAATGGGGAGATGGCCAAGGCCCTCAGCATTGCACATGGTCAGCTTGAAGTGATTTCAGCCAAAGCTCTGCTGGACAGTTCCCACAGCACCCTCTCTCCTTCCACATGGTCAGCTTGAAGTGATTTCAGCCAAAGCTCTGCTGGACAGTTCCCACAGCACCCTCTCTCCTTCCGCATGGTCAGCTTGAAGTGATTTCAGCCAAAGCTCTGCTGGACGGTTCCCACAGCACCCTCTCTCCTTCCACACATACTCCCCCACTTTCTGGCTTGAATCATTTCTGAAGCCAAGGCAGCCTGCTCAGCCTTTGTATGGAGCCAGGGATATAAGAGGGTTAATGCCTCTGGAGGTGACTCTCCTCCAGCAGAGGAGTCAGTCAGTAGATAAATGCCCCAATCTCTGGGGTTTCAAAGGGAAAATGGAAAGGGTGCTCTACCTCCCATTTGCCAACAGAAGTACCCAGTTCAACAATGCACTTTTTCTGGCTTTTTTCATTCCTCCCTCACTCTCCTTACTCGTAATTCTTCCTCCTGGGAGCACCTCCCAAATAAATTACTTACACCCAAATCTTTTCCTCAGGTTCTGTTTTTGGAAAAAATTAAAACAATATCCTCAAGATCTCATAATACCTATGTATTATTTTAAATGTACTTTTTCCTCCAGGAAGTCTTCTCTGACCTTTTCTAAGTATAAAAAAAAGAATTAAGTAGCACCGGGCACGGTGGCTCAAGCCTGTAATCCCAGCACTTTGGGAGGCTGAGGCGAGTGGATCACAAGGTCAAGAGATCGAGACCATCCTGGTCAACATGGTGAAACCCCGTCTCTACTAAAAATACAAAAATTAGCTGGGTATGGTGGCGCGTGCCTGTAATCCCAGATACTCAGGAGGCTGAGGCAGGAGAATTGCCTGAACCCAGGAGGCGGAGGTTGCGGTGAGCCGAGATTGCGCCATTGCACTCCAGCCTGGGTAACAAGAGCGAAAATCCGTCTCAAAAAAAAAAAAAAAAAAAAAAAAAGAATTAAGTAAACTGCTCTTTTATGACACTCTATTTTTATTGGCTGTTTATCCATATCCATCACTAGACTGTGGGCTTCTTAAAGATAGGATCTGTCCCCACTGTAGGCCTGGTTCTAGCACAATATTTGGCCATAGCAAGCACTCAGTAAATATCTCAGGAGCAAACAGAAGCAGTATTTGTAGGTTGGGCTAGGCAACTCTTAGTCGCATACCAAGGTGAACGATATTCACAACATTCCCTATGGTCAAGAGAATTTGGTGTACAGAAAAATGACACACAAGAAAGTAGACAAATTGCAAAGCAGTATGTTTTGAGCTCCAACGAAGGCATGAAATCAGCATTGCCTAAGGTCTGTCTTTATAATCAGGAAAAGGTTCTCTGAAAAGATATCAGAGCAAAAACTTGAAAAACAACCTAGTATATCATAATTTTTTTAAAAACATGGCTGGGTGCAGTGGCTCACGTCTGTAATCCCAACATTTTGGGAGGCCAAGGCAGGTGTATCACCTGAGGTCAGGAGTGTGAGAACAGCCTGGACAAATGGCAAAATCCATTTCTACTAAAAATACAAAATAATAATTATAATAATAGCCAGACAGGGTGGCCGTGCCTGTAGTCCCAGATACTCAGGAGCTGAGTCAGGAGAATCACTTGAACCTGGAGGAAGAGGTTGCAGTGAACTGAGATTGCTCCACTGCACTGCAGTCTGGGCGACAGGCCAAGACTGTCTCAAAAAATAATAATAAAATAAAATAAGGTAAACAAAATTAAATAAATTTTTTTAAAAATTGATTAAAATAATTAAAATAAAATAGAAAACTCACATTCATTAAGCCCTTCTTTAGTGTCTGGTATTTGTACAAAGGAATTTTTGGGCATCATTTTATTTACTTTCCATACATAGATGCTGAGCAGCCTCATTTCCCAGATGCAGAGACTGAGGCTTATGAGGTTAAGAATTTGCCTGGATTTGCACAGCCAGCAAGAGGTAAAACCAGAATTCCAGTTTCTCCAATGCCCAGACTCTTACCCCAGCATTTATTATAATAAAGTTTCCTACTCTAATGAAAAAAGAGTCAAGTCATGGCTTTTTCTCCATGTGCCATGAATTATCATGTGAAACCAACAACAGCAAGAACAAAGAAAATCTCAGCAAAAAGGGATAGGGTGTCATTTTCATCAATGAAAAATTATGACTTTATTAGAACAACAGAAACAAAGACTGTCTGAGTTCAAAGGAAAGGAACAGAGCAGATGGCTGATGCTGAGTAGGGTGAATAAAAAAGAAAAAGAAAGAAAGAAAAAGAATTGTTCTCCAGCCTCCTTCCTCACTCTCTCAATTCCTTCACACATTTCTTAAAAAGAAAAGTAAATTACAGTTCTCCTTAAAATCACTTCTAAGGTCTTCAAGTGCTTTGCAGTCATTTTAAATCAGTCCTCAGAGCTTTCCAGGAGTGTATTTGTGCACAACAAACACACACAGAGAAGCTCCAAATGAAGATCTCTTAGAATCGCCTGGGTCATACATGTAAAAGGTGATTTGGAAACACTATTCAGTAACTAGGTTATTTTAAGGCTCAAATTTCATGTCAAGATTCCTCTCAACATCTGATAATCTCTGTGGTAGAAACAGATTTTTAAAGTTGCTTTGTTCTCAGTAGGATGAGTGTTGCTTTAGTAATTTCCTCAAAATCAGTGACGTTTGTCAGACACTGCTTTACCATAATCCACTATTTAAGTCATTTTATAAAGGCAAGAGAAAGAATGAAGGAAGGAAAGAAAGAGGGAGAGAAAGAGGAAATAAAAGAAGGAAAGGAAGAGAGAAAGGAGGGAAGGAAAAGAGGAAGGTAAGAGAGAGTGAGAGAGAAGGAAGGAGAAAAGAGATGCTTCTAACAGGAATAAATGTAGCTGCTGAATGAATAAACATGTGGTAATGAAATAAAATTTATGTTCCAGGCTTCTTTTCCATGAAAGGAAAAGAGGAAGCTCCTTGCATTACCAGATAGAAGGGAAAATATCAGAAGAGAAAAAATGTATTTGCTCATATTTGAAATGCAACATGGATAGGTTATTTTTAAATTGAGATCTTCTAATAGCCTAGGAACAGCATAGTTGATTAAGTAAGGAGACTGGGATGAAATCAGTAACTTCACTCTATATTCTTTTTTTTTTTTTTAATTTTTATTGCATTGTAGGTTTTGGGGTACATGTGCAGAACGTGCAAGATAGTTGCATAGGTACACACATGGCAGTGTGTTTTGCTGCCTTCCTCCCCCTCACCCACACTTGGCATTCATCCCCAGGCTATCCCCCCAGCCCCCCCCGCTGTCCCTCTCCCATTTCCCCCAACAGTCCCCAGTGTATAGTAGACCGCCTCTCTGTGTCCATGTGTTCTCATTTTTCTCACCCGCCTATGAGTGAGTATATGCGGTATTTCTTTTTCTGTTCTTGTGTCAGTTTGCTGAGAATGATGTTCTCCAGATTCATCCATGTCCCTACAAAGGACACAAACTCATCATTTCTGATTGCTGCATAATATTCCATGGTGTATATGTGCCACATTTTCCCAGTCCAGTCTATCATCCATGGGCATTTGGGTTGGTTCCAGGTCTTTGCTATTGTAAACAGTGCTGCAATGAACATTCGTGTGCATGTGTCCTTATAGTAGAACGATTCAGTCTTTTGGATAGATACCCAGTAATGGGATTGCTGGGTCAAATGGAATTTCTATTTCAAGGTCCCTGAGGAATCGCCACACTGTCTTCCACAATGGTTGAACTAATTTACACTCCCACCAACAGTGTAAGAGTGTTCCTATTTCTCCACATCCTCTCCAGCATCTGCTGTCTCCAGATTTTTTAATGATCGCCATTCTAACTGGTGTGAGATGATATTTCAATGTGGTTTTGATTTGCATCTCTCTAATGACCAATGATGATGAGCACTTTTTCATATGTTTTTTGGCCTCATGTATGTCTTCTTTTGTAAAGTTTCTGTTCATATCCTTTCCCCATTTTTGAATGGGCTTGTTTGTTTTTTTTCTGTAAATCTGTTTGAGTTCTTTGTAAATTCTGGATATCAGCCCTTTGTCAGATGCGTAAACTACAAAGATTTTTTTCCCATTCTGATGGTTGTCGATTCACTCTAGTGACTGTTTCTTTTGCCATGCAGAAGCTGTGGAGTTTGATTAGGTCCCATTTGTCTATTTTGGCTTTTGTTGCCAATGCTTTTGGTGTTTTGTTCATGAAGTCCTTGCCTACTCCTATGTCCTGAACGGTTTTGCCGAGATTTTCTTCTAGGGTTTTTATGGTGTCAGGTCTTACATTTAAGTCTTTAATCCATCTGGAGTTAATTTTAGTGTAAGGTGTCAGGAAGGGGTCCAGTTTCTGCTTTCTGCACATGGCTAGCCAGTTTTCCCAACACCATTTATTAAATAGGGAATCCTTTCCCCATTGCCTGTTTTTGTCTGGTTTATCAAAGATGATATGGTTGTAGATATGTTGTGTTGCCTCCGATGTTTCTGTTCTGTTCCATTGGTCTATATCTCTGTTTTGGTACCAGTACCATGCTGTTTTGATTACTGTAGCCTTGTAGTACAGTTTGAAGTCTGGTAGCGTGATGCCTCCCGCTGTGTTCTTTTTGCTTAGAATTGACTTGGCTATGCGGGCTCTTTTTTGGTTCCATATGAAATTCATGGTGGTTTTTTCCAGTTCTATGAAGAAATTCAATGGTAGTTTGATGGGGATAACATTGAATGTGTAAATTACTTTGGGCAGTATAGCCATTTTCACAATATTGATTCTTCCTAACCACGAACATGGAACGTTTCTCCATCTGTTTGTGTCCTCTCTTATTTCGTTGAGCAGGTGTCTGTAGTTTTCCTTAAAGAGGTCCCTTACATTCCTAGTGAGTTGTATTCCTAGGTATTTTATTTTCTTTGTAGCAATTGTGAATGGCAGTTCATTCTTAATTTGGTTCTCTTTAAGTCTGTTATTGGTGTATAGGAATGCTTGTGATTTTTGCACATTGATTTTATATCCTGAGACTTTGCTGAAGTTGCTTATCAGTTGCAGGAGCTTTTGGGCTGAGGTGATGGGGTCTTCTAGGTATACTATCATGTCGTCTGCAAATAGAGACAATTTGGCTTCCACCTTTCCTATTTGAATACCCTTTATTTCTTTTTCTTGCCTTATTGCTCTGGCTAGAACTTCCAGTACTATGTTGAATAGAAGTGGTGAGAGAGGGCATCCTTGTCTAGTGCCGGATTTCAAAGGGAATGCTTCCAGTTTTTGCCCATTAAGTATGATATTGGCTGTTGGTTTGTCGTAAATAGCTTTTATTACTTTGAGATATGTTCCATCAATACCAAGTTTATTGAGGGTTTTTAGCATAAAGGGCTGTTGAATTTTGTCAAATGCCTTCTCTGCGTCAATTGAGATAATCATGTGGTTTTTGTTTTTGCTTCTGTTTATGTGGTGAATTACATTTATAGACTTGCGTATGTTGAACCAGCCTTGCATGCCCGGGATGAATCCTACTTGATCATGATGGATAAGATTTTAATGTGCTGTTGCAATCGATTTGCCAGTATTTTATTGAAGATTTTTGCATCTATGTTCATCATGGATATTGGCCTGAAGTTTTCTTTTCTTGTTGAGTCTCTGCCAGGTTTTGGTATCAGGATGATGTTGGTCTCATAAAATGATTTGGGAAGGGTTCCCTCTTTTTGGATTATTTGGAATAGTTTCAGAAGGAATGGTACCAGATCCTCTTTGTGTGTCTGGTAGAATTCAGCTGTGAACCCATCTGGACCTGGGCTTTTTTTGTGTGGTAGGCTCTTAATTGCTGCCTCAACTTCTGACCTTGTTATTGGTCTATTCATAGTTTCGGCTTCCTCCTGGTTTAGGCTTGGGAGGACACAGGCATCCAGGAATTTATCCATTTCTTCCTGATTTACTAGTTTGTGTGCATAGAGTTGTTTGTAGTATTCTCTGATGATGGTTTGAATTTCTGTGGAATCTGTGGTGATTTCCCCTTTATCGTTTTTTATTGCATCTATTTGGTTGTTCCCTCTTTTCTTTTTTATCAGTCTGGCTAGTGGTCTGTCTATTTTGTTGATCTTTTCAAAAAACCAGCTCTTAGATTTGTTGATTTTTTGAAGGGTTTTTCTTGTCTCTATCTCCTTCAGTTCTGCTCTGATCTTAGTTATTTCTTGTCTTTGGCTAGGTTTTGAGCTTTTTTGATCTTGCTCCTCTAGCTCTTTCAATTTTGACGATAGGGTGTCAATTTTGGATCTCTCCACTTTTCTCATGTGGGCACTTATTGCTATATATTTTCCTCTACAGACTGCTTTAAATGTGTCCCAGAGATTCTGGTACGCTGTGTCTTTGTTCTCGTTGGTTTTGAAGAACTTCTTTATTTCTGCCTTCATTTCATTGTTTATCCAATCAACATTCAAGAGCCAGTTGTTCAGTTTCCATGAAGCTGTGCGGTTCTGAGTTATTTTCTGAATTCTGAGTTCCAACTTGATTGCACTATGGTCTGAGAGACTGTTTGTTATGATTTCCGTTGTTTTGCATTTGCTGAGGAGTGCTTTACTTCCAATTATGTGGTCAATTTTGGAGTAGGTGTGATGTGGTGCTGAGAAGAATGTATATTCTGTGGATTTGGGGTGGAGAGTTCTGTAAATGTCTATCAGGTTTGCTTGTTCCAGGTCGAGTTCAAGTCCTGGATATCCTTGTTAATTTTCTGTCTGGTTGATCTGTCTGCTATTGACAGTGGAGTGTTAAAGTCTCCCACTATTATTGTGTGGGAGTCTAAGTCTCTTTGTAAGTCATTAAGAACTTGCCTTATATATCTGGGTGCTCCTACGTTGGGTCCATATATATTTAGAATCGTTAGCTCTTCTTGTTGTATCGATCCTTTTACCATTATGTAGTGACCTTCTTTGTCCCTTTTGATCTTTGTTGCTTTAAAGTCTATTTTATCAGAGATGAGAATTGCAACTCCTGCTTTTTTTTGCTCTCCATTTGCTTGGTAAATCTTCCTCCATCCTTTTATTTTGAGCCTTTGTGTATCTTTGTGTGTGAGGTGGGTTTCCTGAATACAGCACACTGATGGGTTTTGGTTTTTTATCCAATTTGCCAGTCTGTGTCTTTTGATTGGTGCATTTAGCCCATTTACATTTAGGGTTAATATTGTTATGTGTGAATTTGATACTGCTGTTTTGATGCTAGCTGGCTGTTTTGCCAGTTGGTTCATGTACATTCTTCATTTTGTTGATGGTCTTTAGCATTTGGTATGCTTTTAGGATGGCTGGAACTGGTTGTTTCTTTCTATGTGTAGTGCCTCTTTCAGGAGCTCTTGTAAAGCAGGCCTAGTGGTGACAAAATCTCTGAGTACTTGCTTGTTCGTGAAGGATTTTATTTTTCCTTCACTTATGAAGCTCAGTTTGGCTGGATATGAAATTCTGGGTTGAAAGCTCTTTTCTTTAAGGATGTTGAATATTGGCCCCCACTCTCTTCTGGCTTGTAGAGTCTCTGCCGAGAGATCTGCTGTGAGTCTGATGGGCTTCCCTTTGTGGGTGACCCGACCTTTCTCTCTGGCTGCCCTAAGTATTTTCTCCTTCGTTTCAACCCTGGTGAATCTGACGATTATGTGCCTTGGGGTTGCTCTTCTTGCGGAGTATCTTTGTGGTGTTCTCTGTATTTCCTGGAGTTCAGTATTGACCTGTCTTGCTAGGTTGGGGAAATTTTCCTGGATAATATCCTGAAGAGTGTTTTCCAGCTTAGATTCATTCTCTTGATCACATTCTGGTACACCTATCAAACGTAGGTTGGGTCTCTTCACATAGTCCCACATTTCTTGGAGATTTTGTTCATTCCTTTTTGTGCTTTTTTCTTTAATCTTGGTTTCACGTTTTATTTCATTGAGTTGATCTTCAATTTCTGATATTCTTTCTTCTGCTTGTTCAATTCGGCTGTTGAAACTTGTGCATGCTTCACGAAGTTCTCGTGTTGTGTTTTTCAGCTCCTTCAATTCATTCATATTCCTCTCTAAGTTTTCCATTCTTGTTATCAATTCCTCGAATTTTTTTTCAAATCTTTTTTCAAGGTTCTTAGTTTCTTTGCACTGATTTAGAACATGTTCTTTTAGCTCAATGAAGTTTCTCATTATCCACTTTCTGAAGTCTGATTCCGTCATTTCGTCACACTCATTCTCCGTCCATCTTTGTTCCCTTGCTGGTGAGGAGTTTTGGTCCTCTGTAGGAGGTGAGGTGTTTTGGTTTCGGGTGTTTTCCTCCTTTTTGCGCTGGTTTCTTCCCATCTTTATGGATTTATCCGCCTGTCGTCTTTGTAGTTGCTGATTTTTCAATTGGGTCTCTGTGTGGATGCTGAGATTGTTGATGATGAAGTATTTCTGTTACTTAGTTTTCCTTCTAGTGGTCTAGCCCCTCTGCTGTATGAGTTCTGAGGTCCACTCCAGGCCCTGTTTGTCTGGAGTATACCTGTAGCAGCTGTGGAAGAGTGAGGGATGATACCAGTTTCTTCTTCTGCTGTCTTTGTTCCAGAATGATGCCCGCCAAATGTCAGTCTGATTAGTCCTTTTTTTGCGGTGACTCTTTGGATATACAGGGGTCAGGGAGCTGCTTAAGGAGACGGTTTGTGCTTTATAGTAGCTCCAGTGCTGAGCTGTGAGCTCCGTTGTTCATTCAGTGTTGTTGGGAGGTTGTTTATGTCTGCTGTAATAGAACTCATAAAACACCACCCTTTTATTTCCCCCCCTTATATGCACTGTTTCAGGGAGTTGGGGCTTTCTTTATGAGTATCTGTTGCACTGTCCTGCCCCACTAGGTGGCAGTCTATTCACTATTTGCCTGCCGGGGCTCTGACCCACTAGCGCGGTTCTGCCCTGTTGCTGCTGGGCTCCCTTCTGCTGTGGAGAGCTCCCGTCTCCTGGGAGTCTCTCTGTTATGGCAGGTTGCCTCGGCAACGGCAGGCTGCTTCGGCCCTGGGCGGTACTTCAATAGGGGCGGATTGTGTCAGCGGTGGTGGACGCCCCTCCCTCACCGGGCTGCACCGTCCTAGATGCCGGCAGCAAAACTCCCAGCGCCAAGCGTCTCCAGTCATTGCCCTGCTTGTCCCTGTGAGGGTGTGACCCGCTGAGCCCGATCACCGAGCTCCCTGCCTCAGAGTCCGTCCTCTCTCTCTCTCCCTCCCTCTCCACGAGCTTAAAGTTCGACTCTCTCACTGGCGCCCCAGGAGCCTGCCGATAGGGCACTGGGATCCGTGCGATCTCCCGTGCTGCTGCCCACTTCACCGGCTCATATCATGCTTCCCAGGAAACTCCCAGGAAACTCCTAGTCTGGCTCACTGTCCAAGTCCCGTTCAATCAGATGGACGCGCCAATCTGCCCTTCAAACTCTCAGATTGCTGGTTTAACAGGGCGCCCAGACCAGTGAGTTCCATGCCGGGTCCTGCTGCGGCGCCGGCCGAAGCGGCCGCGCCAGAGGGCTGCGTTAGCCGGTTTTACTTTACTAGCGTCCTGTGGGACTTTCAACGCTCTGTGGGCTAGAAAAGTCTATCCGAGAATGCGGCTAGGACTCACCCTCTGCGCCGTCACTGAGAGCTGCAATCCTGAGTCACTTCTACGACGCCATCTTGCCAGGTCTCAACTTCACTCTATATTCTTTAAAGGAACTGGCACAGGCTCAGAATTTGGCAAACGACTAATAGTAGAGAATCACTGCCATATCAAAGGTCTGTTAATAGGCTCTTGAATTAGAATTGGGCTTTGAGTTGATTTAGCTGAAGTCTGTTAGCACCTCTTCCAGTAAGACTCTAATCCCCACAGGATGAAAAAAAAAAGCGACTTCCCTGCATAAAACATGAACCACAATTTATGGCACACTTTCCAGCAAAACACCCAGCAGCCCCAGAGGGGTCGACACAGAGCTGTGATTCCACATTAATTGATACAAAGGGTGCTATTTTCCAGATGACCTCACACCCAATTGAATAAGGCAGATTGCATCAGAGCATTTTCATAGGAGAACTAATCTAGCAGAATAAATAATACACAGTCAGAAGAGACAAAAGAAAAAAAATTTAAAAGACTAAACCGCATCTATAAGATCTAGAAAATAGCCTCAAAATGGGAAATTTAAGACTCATTGTCTTTAAAGAGGAGACAGAGAAAGAGACGGGGTAAAAAAAAGTTTATTCAAAGAGATAACAACAGATAAAAAAAACAGAAAAAAGATATTAGTATTCAAACAGGAGAAGGTTGTAAACCACCAAGCAAATTTAACCCGTGTAGGACTACCTGAAGACATTCATGGAATATTATGCAGCCATCAAAAATGATGAGTTTGTGTCCTTTTAAGGACATGGATGAATCTGGAGAACATCATTCTCAGCAAACTGACACAAGAACAGAAAAAGAAATACCACATATTCTCACTCATAGGTGGGTGAGAAAAATGAGAACACATGGACACAGGGAGGGGGTCTACTACACACTGGGGTCTATTGGGGGGAATAGGGGAGGGGCAGTGGGGGGGAGCTGGGGAGGGATAGCCTGGGGAGAAATGCCAAATGTGGGTGAAGGGGAGGAAGGCAGCAAAACACACTGCCATGTGTGTACCTATGTAACTATCTTGCACGTTCTGTACATGTACCCCAAAACCTATAATGCAATAAAAATTAAAAAAATAAAATAAAAAATCAAACTCCCAAAGGTGAAGGATACAGAAAGGAGACTAAATCAGAAAAAGAAAAGGAGCAAATAACATACAAAGGAGCTTCAATACGTCTGGCAGCAGACTTCTGAGTGGAACCTTACAGGCCAGGAGAGATTGGCATGACATGTTTAAAGTAGTGAAGGAAAAAGCTTTTATCCAAGAATAGTTTATCCAACAAAAATACTTTCAAACATGAAGGAGAAATAAAGACTTTCCCAAACAAAAACCGAGAGATGTTGTCAATACCACATCTGTCCTACAAGAAATGCTAAAGAGGCTTCTTCAATCTCAAAGAAACGATGTTAATGAGCAACAATAAATTATCCAAAGATACAAAACTCACTAGTAATAATAAGTCCACAGAAAAACAGAATATTGCAACACTGTAACTGCGGTGTATAAACTACTCATATCTTGAGTAGAAAGACTAAAAGATGAACCTATCTAAAATAATAAATATCATTTTTTGAGACAACAGAATAAGATAAAAATAGAAACAGAAAGCTAAAATGAAAACATCAAATTTTTAAAATTCTTCCAGAGACCGCTAAGAAGTCTCCTCCCCACCGTGTATCTGTGTTTCCACATTTGGGAATCACTAAACCAGTACAGCTGGGTGCGGATTCTTTTACCTGATTACCATTTCCATCCACCGTCAGAGCAGGGCTCAGAGAGAAGGTGAAGGAGGGGACAAGGACCCCAGGACTGGGGACGCAGCGATGCAGGATGGGTTCCAGAGGAGGAGGTGAGGAGGCCCTGTGGTGCGGGATGGAAGAACCCTAAAACACTGTGGAAAGAGGGGGCCTCATATGAAGCCAGGGGACCACAGAGGCATCACTGCCAGCCTGTCCTGGTCCCGGGAAGGCCAGAGCACCAGGCATTACTGGGCCCTCGCTGAGGATGCAGATAGTTTTGAGGGCCCCAGGAACGAGGGTTCACCCTACTCGGTCCTAGCATGGGCCATGCTCTGTTGTCTCATCAGGAAATTGACACTGTTCTCTAGGGTTTCAAGTGTCAATGCTGAGGCCCTATAAGGTTAACCACCTGGGCCGGGTCAGATGCTACCTGATTTGAAGGTCAGCTACCTCTAGAGCCCATGCTCAGCCTGTCTGCAGAAAGGGCCGTGGGTCTCCACGCCGGGCCTTGAGTCCCTCCTGCGTGAGCTGCTCCCCAAGTCTGCTTCTGCCCAGACCTTCCCAGCTCCTTCCCTCTCCCCTGTACGGACAACCTGGGCCTGATCCGAGGCAGCTGGGGCCATGACCCCTGAGTCACCTAGATGCTCAAATACTGAAATAACACCAGGATGGTAACAAATGACCTGAAGCCCCATCACCGCTCCGGCTCAGCTCTCTGAAGGTCTTAGTCTGATTTCAGTATCCCCCCTAGTCTAGGAGGCCTGGGGAGCAGGGACCTGAAGTCTGGCTGAACTCCCAGCCTGCTCAGCCCCCAGAGAAGGTGGCACCCCCTTTGGCCCCCACAAGAGAGGGCACCCAGTGCGGCAGCCGCCTCCAGGCCACTGTTCAGCCGGGGACCAGGGCACCCAGGGACAATGAGGACCTGGCACTGTCTCCACTCTCAAACACATTCCCAGAGCCTGTACCTGTGGAGGCAGGAGGCTGAGCTAGAGAGGAGCAGGATCCAGTTCTCCCGAGGGAGTCTCGGTCAAGTGGGGTTCCCAGAATGAGCCAGGAGCTCCGACGCTGTCTGCGGGCACAGCAGAGCCAGAGATGTCCGAAATGGACTCTCGAAGACCATCAGGTGTTCTGCAGGAAGATGGAGGTGATGGAGGAGGGAGAAAGGGGCCACAGCTGGGAGGCAGAGCTGACCTCCTCCACCTGAGGCCAAGAGAGCAGCTGGGGCTGGCTGCAGTCAGGGGACTGAAGAAGGTTGGAGTGGCCTGCAGGGGCAGGTTACAAAGGGCTCAGACCCAAGCCAGGGCACTAGGACATTAAGGTGAAGGTCACTGAGAGCAGCTGGGTGACAACGGGGGCTTTGTGGTTCAGAACGGTTTCTACACAAGTCCTCTCACAGGGGGGAAGGAGGACAGGCTGCACTGAGGAGCAGAACCCTGTGCATCCCTGCACAAAAGCTAGAGGCAGGAATGAAGGAGGCTGGGCCAGAGCCAGCAGCCCCATTCCCTCCTGTCCCCTGCTCAGGGAGGATGGTGGGGCTGCCTCTCCCTGCAGCCTCTTCCTCTCTCCTCCCCACACCGCTTCTTGCAGAGATCATGTATGACTTCACATCTCCTGGGGTGTGGGGGGCTCTGTTGTGGGCTCCAAGGGGAGGGGCCCACTGGGGCCAGGGAGTGGCCCTGAACCATCCCTGGGTTGAGTTTAGGTGTTGGGTGCTGGGAAGGCTGATTTTTATGGAAACCTGCTTTCCTCTGCAGGATGGTTCTAGAACCACATTTGCTCAGGGTCCCTTGGTCTCAGCTTCAGAGAGTGGAAGCTGGTCCCGAAACACGTGTGGGCCCCAGTGCCACCCTCACATTGTGACAGCTGCCCAGCCCACCCAGTGTGCATCTTGGGGACCTCGCTTGTCACCGCCCAGCCTGGCAAGGAGCTGTTAGTATCTGTTTGTATTTGAGGTTTGGAGAGAGGGAGAGAAGGTGTCCAAGAACACCAGCTGGGAAGGGAAAGAGCCAAGGTTCAAATCCAAGTTTCTGCAGCCATGCCCGGCACCCTCCCGCTGGCCCACGTGCCTTCCTGACCACCCATCCTCATCACCACAGCTCGACCGTCTGAAGAGGGGTTGCAGTTTGCCCAGATCTGGGATTTCCACTACCCCATCGCTCTCCATCTCACTGTTTTCTCCCTTTCTGTATCCTTCACCTTTGGGAGTTTTATTTTTTTTTTAATTTTTATTGCATTATAGGTTTTGGGGTACGTGTGCAGAACATGCAAGATAGTTGCATAGGTACACACATGGCAGTGTGTTTTGCTGCCTTCCTCCCCTTCACCCACACTTGGCATTCATCCCCAGGCTATCCCTCCCCAGCCCCCCCGCTGTCCCTCCCCCATGTAGGACTACCTGAAGACATTCATGGAATATTATGCAGCAATCAAAAATGATGAGTTTGTGTCCTTTGTAAGGACATGGATGAATCTGGAGAACATCATTCTCAGCAAACTGACACAAGAACAGAAAAAGAAATACCGCATATTCTCACTCACAGGTTCACTGTGTGGGTCCAGTTCCTGGAGCAGAGCTAGCCCAAGGGAGGGTCGTGAGACCTGGGTCAAGGAAAATGTCCTCTCTCACCATGGCCTGCTTCCAGCAATGTCTTCCCCATGAGACTGTGAGTTCCTCCGACAGTTTCAGTACCTACTGGGCCTTCCTGCTGGGGCTTAGTCTCCCCACAGAGCAAACTGTGGCTTTCCACAAGGTAGCTCTCTTGTCACACAGGCTCTGCAGTACTGAGCCCAATGCTGAGGTACTGAGTACTGGAGGTACTGGGCCCAATGCTGAGGTACTGAGTATCGGAGGTACTGGGCCCAATGCTGAGGTACTGAGTATCGGAGGTACTGGGCCCAATACTGAGGTACTGAGTATTGGAGGTACTGGGCCCAATGCTGAGGTACTGGGCCCAATGCTGAGGTACTGAGTATTGGAGGTACTGGGCCCAATGCTGAGGTACTGAGTATCGGAGGTACTGGGCCCAATGCTGAGGTACTGAGTGTCGGAGGTACTGGGCCCAATGCTGAGGTACTGAGTATTGGAGGTACTGGGCCCAATGCTGAGCCAGGCCTGCCCTCCAGGCTGAGCAATTCTGTCCTTGGCCTCCCTCAGCCCGTCCAGCTGCCCTCTGACTCAGCCTTCTCCACCCAACTGAACACTGGGAGGGACCATCTGGGGGCAGTTCACTGACTCCTGAGGGCCCTTTACAGCCCCCCAGGCCCTGAGGTCACCACGGTACCTGTGGTTAACAGGCGCTGGGTTTTAAAAACAATTCCTTCTTAGGTTACTAAAAAAATTAAGAGGTCACATGTGATGCTCTGTAAGTGGCTATTTTCTGCCCATCTTCAGGGTAAGAAGACTTTAGGCCACGGACTTGCCCACGTTCCCACACAAAGCCAGGGACCAGGAGTCTCAGGGCAAAAGCAGGGGGCCTGACCACATGGTCATCCACCACATCATACAGCCGCAGAATGTCCCCAAGACGGTGAGCCTGGGGGAGGGTCCCACCAGCAGCAGCGGGGGAGTTTCTCAATGAGTGCCCAGGTTTCTGCAGCATGGAACTTTCATTCAGTCCAGCTGCACTTAAGTTAAGGTGATCCCCCCCCACTGTCCCTCCCGTATTCCCCCCAATAGACCCCAGTGTGTAGTAGACCCCCTCCCTGTGTCCATGTGTTCTCATTTTTCTCACCCACCTATGAGTGAGAATATGCGGTATTTCGTTTTCTGTTCTTGTGTCAGTTTGCTGAGAATGATGTTCTCCAGATTCATCCATGTCCTTACAAAGGACACAAACTCATCATTTCTGATTGCTGCATAATATTCCATGGTGTATATGTGCCACATTTTCCCAGTCCAGTCTATCATCCATGGGCATTTGGGTTGGTTCCAGGTCTTTGCTATTGTAAACAGTGCTTCAATGAACATTCGTGTGCATGTGTCCTTATAGTAGAACGATTTATAGTCTTTTGGATAGATACCCAGTAACGGGAATGCCGGGTCAAATGGAATTTCTATTTCTAGGTCCCTGAGGAATCGCCACACTGTCTTCCACAATGATTGAACTAATTTACACTCCCACCAACAGTGTAAGAGTGTTCCTATTTCTCCACATCTTCTCCAGCATCTGCTGTCTCCAGATTTTTTAATGATCACCATTCTAACTGGCGTGAGATGATATCTCAATGTGGTTCTGATTTGCATCTCTCTAATGACCAGTGATGATGAGCATTTTTTCATGTGTTTGTTGGCCTCATGTATGTCTTCTTTTGTAAAGTGTCTGATCATATCCTTTGGCAGCTGGCAGTGTCTAAGGTTTGTTGCTATTATAAATCATAATAAGCTGATTATTATGATCCTTGTTCTTAAAGTTTTCCCCACTGTTCCAGCTCATTCATGAGTTACAACATGATTGTGAGTTGTTTCTTTATGGGCACGAAGAGCACTCAGCTTTTCTTCATCTTTTTCAATAACTACATGAACTAGAAACCTCAGCCTCCCGCTCCAGCACAGGACATGTCTGTCAAGGAGCACCACGGACCACTGCATCCAAGTCCCCTGGGCTGACAGCAGAGTCACAGGCATTGACCCTCAGCTCTGAGTAGACACACGGGCTTATTTGGTATAAAGACTTACGAGCTTCAGGCCGGGTGCGGTGGATCACACCTGTAATCCCAGCACTTTGGGAGGCCGAGGCGGGTGGATCACAAGGTCAAGAGATCGAGACCATCCTGGTCAACATGGTGAAACCTCGTCTCTACTAAAAATACAAAAAATTAGCTGGGCATGGTGGCGCGTGCCTGTAATCCCGGCTACTCAGGAGGCTGAGGCAGGAGAATTGCCTGAACCCAGGAGGCAGAGATTGCGGTGAACCGAGATCGCGCCATTGCACTCCCGCCTGGGTAACAAGAGTGAAACTCCGTCTCAAAAAAAAAAAAAGACTTACGAGCTTCACAGGGATTTAATTTGGTCTCAGAGTCACCAAAACATGAGTGAAAACTGTGGATCTGGGAAACTTCAAGATATATTCAGACAGAGCTCTCCACCCACAGGCCGTGCCACCCTTCCTGTGTCTGGGTTGTGCCACAGCTGGGCCTGCCCCATGCCAGAATGCTAGAGCTAACGTTTCTATCAGTTTTTCCATTATAAAATGTCACACCACCCCGTAACCCATCTGTTAAATTCCCCTCAAAGCTACAGGCTGGCAGACACGGTGATTTTATTTCCCTCATGACAGAAAGGGGTGACACCCCCACCCCAGGTCTCCCAGGATCGTCCCAGGCAGCGCTAACCCAGGGGAATTAACTAAGCATTTCAGCAATTTCAGTCCTCCCTCGAGTGTGGGTCTGTGGGTCACGGCCTGGAGTCGCTCAGCCAGGGAACTGTTAGCCTCAGCGGCAGCATGCTCAGGACTAGCTTTGGAAACCTGCGGTGTTGAGGTTTGAATGCAGCAATGCCAGGCTGCTGGGTAGAGGGAAATGCAGCTTTCTTCACAAGCTGTCAGGAAATCTAGATGTGACCCAGCAACCGAGGAAGGGAGACCAGGCGGTGTCTCTAGGCACAAAGTGCATTGTGGTGTGAACTTTTCAATATACAAGAATCAAACGTACAGCAGTTTTACAATGTAGGAAAATTTAATATGTACGATATAAACAACATTATTTACATCAGAAATCACTAGGACAGTGGCATTTTTCACAAATATAAATTAATTACTGTTTAGTCAACAGGTTTTAAAAGTCCACAATTTTACAATAAAGAAAAACCATCTGTTCCCTGATGAGTGGAGCCCAGATGGCTTAAAGCAGCCTGGACCCTTGGCATGGCTCCCCTCACCCAACGCGGGCAGCCCTCAGAGGAACAGGAAGATGCTGGTGCTGGGCTCCTGCTCCTGCTGACAAGTGGATTTTGGTCTGGAGGATTTCAGTGTCATTGTGTGATTCCCTAGACAAACCGTGTTTGCACTATGAGGACTGAGGCAACCTTCAGACACACCAGGGCAGAATGTCTGCAGCACAGCATGCAAAGTGTCTGGGTCTCCCTTCCAAGGGCCAATGAATGACTGAAAGGGGAGCAAGCCCTGGACTCTGCTGGGCACCTGTCTGCCCAGCTCTGAAAGACTTCAGCGGTTTTCACCTGGGCCTTCTCTAGGCCATAGTGTATCATGTCAACCCTCATTCACATGCAGGTTTTAGGGGATGCTAGCTCCCTTCTTCCTCAACCCCTGGTATTTCTACCAACAATGAAATCATTCAGAGCCAGGTTCCAGGGACCACCACCCTCACTCACAGACTCCTGGGGCAGCTTCTCCCATTCACGAGTGAGAGAGTTGACCTGTGCAAAAATTTTTTTTTATGGAAGCATTTACTATTTATACTAATTAAATCAATGAAGAAATGCTTCCTTTTTCCCAAGTCACTCTTCAAACACACTTCAGCACCTAAAATAGACGTCTAATGGGGACGCTGTAATTTCAGAATCAATGTGACACTGATCTGGCCAAGACACCTTCCTCTTTGGCTTGGGCAAGGCAAACACGGGAACAAAAGGAGAGGCAAAGGCATCACCAGGACACGACTCAACTCTGCAGGGGCTCATCTCCTTCCCACCCCTGCTCCCATCACTCAAGGGCTTGGCAAGCCAACCTCACCTTCCTCTTTGGCTTGGGCAAGGCAAACACGGGCCAGAGTCAGGATTATCAGCAAGAGGCTCCATCTGTGGAGTGGCCTGAGTTCGGACACATGCCCTGCTCTCTCCACTGAGTGGTCACAGAGGCCTCCATGGGAGGACTGTGGGCAGGTGGCTCATGCAGTCACCAGGGCTTTGCTTCAAGGCATGTGTGGTACAAGTCTAGGCTGAGCAACCCCAAAAAACTGTGAGTATTTCAATAATGGGGTGGGTCCACTGAGCTCTCAACACAAGCATCCTAGAAGTAGACCCTCCTCTGGAAACAGCATGGACCAGCCCTGTGATGCTCTGTGTGGTAGGGAGCAAGGACCACATCACAACCATATCTGCTTCATTCGGGGATACAAGTCAGCATGTCTTCATAAAGGCATTCACGGTGCTGCCAGGAGCCCAGCATGCACTGAAATCCTCACAAGAGACTTTGGGGGTTTAACCCTGCACATGCCCAGCAGCAGGGTTTTCACAGCTCTGAGCCTGGACAATCACAGGCACACTGGATGTTCAAGTCAGTCTGTCTCCACCTAGAAAGGCCTCTGGATACTCCAACACTGGCAAGCTATACTGAGAATAAACCTGCAGGCCCCAGTGTCAGTAAATTGAAAAGAGCCTGCTTAATTGATGCAATCAACTTGCTTCCTAAACCTGACTCAATTCAACTCCAGTATGATTCTTACTATCTCTAGCTCAGTCAGTGTCTTTGGATGCCCTGTTTCAGAAAGTTTAACTGAGGTTTATACCTGATCATATTCAGAGAAACTGAATTCAATTCTAATGATCTCCAACTAGCAGGAGAAACTTCTTCACCACAGCTACTTATTCCCATCTGCCCACTACATGATGTGTGATTCCGTCCAGTGGATTTCCTCAAGCCGTGCAAAGGGAACGGAAATGCAGCCGAGGTGTTGACCTAGCCCAATACTGAAAGTTTCCCCCACTCTGCTGGCACTTCTGAACCTCACATTAGAAGCCTGTTCGCTGCCTGCACTGGGACCCCCAGCTTTGTGATTGCCAGCAGGAGGTGGTCAGCAGGCCCGCCTCTGTGTCCTCCTCTCCAGGTCCTGTAGTTTTCCTTCTCACCACAGGAATCAGAAATCCACCAGGGATTCCAGTTCCCTGGCCACACTAATCCCCACCTTGGCCCACCCTACCCCTCACCCAGCCTACTCCCCAGTCAAGTAATACCCACGCTGGCATCAACACTATCAAACTCACTGTGAGTTCCTGGCATGGCAGGGAAAGGAGGCCCACTCAGGAGACCAAACCTCTGGAATGTACAAAGACGGTGTGGGACAATTAGTGTTGGCAGAGATGAAGCTGCTGCTTCCCTCCCCACCCCAAACCCACCCACAGGTTTCACATAATGAGTCTGTGTCTCATTTCTCCCAAAAATGCATTTGAGGGGTATACCTGCTCCTGTTCAAGTCCTATGCTTGTCCCCACCCACCTGCCCACACTCCCCACTCCCTGTCAGCAGCATCCATCAAGTCAAGGTGAACCAAATCAGGCAAATCACAGACTGTCCCATCACGCCCCAGCTGCCTCCCTGCACCAGCTCCTGCCCACCTATGCACTAAGGTCCTGGGAACACTGACCCTGGCAAGAAAACCTTCATGACTCTTAAGATCCCCTATTCCTTGACTGGGGAAACACATCCCAGTGAAGCTGGTATACACAAAGTCAGCTCTTCCTCCAGATGCCCATCGAAGTTTAAGGCCAGAACTAGGCTGCAATGGGACAGGTGCACCTGAATCTGAGCTGGGCCCAGTGAAAGGCCTCCCATTCCTTGAAGTGCTCCTTCAGCCTGCAATGGGACAGCATGTCCAAAACTCCACTTACCGGTCTAGATAACTGGCTACTGTTGGATCAGACCAAAAATATCCATGTGTTTGATGCCCCTTGCTCCCTCCTTTGTGAGCTGTCCTTTATGTCTTCTGAACATTCCAATTATAATCTGGGTTGTGTTTCTGTTCTAGTGATCTCTCCAAAGGAGACCTATGACCCAGGGGTGACTTGGAGTCATGAGATTTCTGAGAAAGGGGGCGATCGAGGATCTGAGACTGCGGGGTGCAGTGTGGGTAGGAGCTGTTTATACTGCCCCAGTTTGTCTGTGTGGAAAGAGCGGTAATGGTCTGAGGGTCCCTGGCCATGGTAACCCATAGCGGGGTGGTGATCAGCCATTTGGTGGAAATCCTGCAGGTGGTAATTTTGAGGCCTAAATTCATTGAATCTCCTCCGCTTGGAGTCATGATTGTGCCTGAAATAGAGAAGCAAGGATCAGCTGAAAGGCTGCAGTCAGATTCCCACCCGCTTCTCTCCACCACACACTCGGCTCTTCCTCAGACACTCATATTCAAGGACACTTACAAACAGACTCAAAGGCAGATGCTCACCTTATTAGGAATCAAAAAAAATCTAAAGTAATAACAAAGAGTCATTTCAGACTTATTAGCAAAACATCCTATGAAATGACAGAAGCCTCATCAAGTGTGCAGTGACACAAATATATACTTGAAACAATCACTGATGGCTTTGAAAACTCACTCCCTTTAGGAAAATCTGATTAAGACCCATAAACGTTTTCATATTTCTGGACCCAGCCTATGAGAAAAAGAGACACAGAAATTATTTTGTAAGTTATTAGTAACAGCAAAACCACCATCAACCTAAATATGCAATGAGTAAGTGAATAGTAAAATTCTCTTAAAAAGTAACTCAATTTCAAGAGTACTAAAGCTTTTGGCTGGTACCACGGCAAACTGCTCATGATGCCATTAAAAAAGGAATTAGTAAAACTCCACAACAAAGACAAACCGACTCAAAAACAGGCAAAGGATTTGAACAGACATTTCTCCAAAGAAGATATATAAATGACCAAAAAAACATGAAAAGATAATCAATATCATTAATCATCAGGGAAATGCAAACCGAGCCCACAATGAGACGACTTCACAGCCCCCAAAATGGCTCTATTCATTAAAAATAAAATAAAATAAAAACAGGAAAGAAGTGTTGCCAAGATAAGGAAATCTGCAACTCTCCTACATGGCTGGTGGGAACATAAAATGGTTCAGCTGTAAAGAATATGACTAACAATTCCAGTCCTAGGTACATACCCAAAACTGAAAACAGGTGGTCAAGGACTTACACACCAGGCTTACTGTAGCATTGCTCACAATGGCCCAATGATGGAAACAACTCAAATGGTCATTAACCGATGAATGGATAAAGAAAATGTGGCATAATGAAATATTCTTCAGCCATAAAATGCAGTGAGTCCTGATGAATAAATGACCCTTAAAAACATTATGCTCAGTGAAAGACACCAGACACAAAAGCTCACATACTATATGACTCTTTCTATATGAAATGTCCAGAATATGCAAATCCAGAGAGACAGAATGCAGACTCGGGGTTGCCAGAGGCCGGGGAGAGGGAATCATGGGGAAGGTTTATTTAATGGTTGGAGGGTTTTCTTTGAGTGACGAAGTGTTTTGGAACCATACAGAAGTTGCCCAACACTGTAAATGCACTAAGGTCTTTAGTTGTTCACTTTAAACATTTCCTTTATGTGACCTGAATTTCACCTCAATAAAAAAGAGGGAGGAAGAACTGGGCAACTTCAAGTTTCAGTCAAAATGGAATAATAGGGAAGAGGTTGACCCTCCCATGCAAAATAGCCAAAAGGGACAAAATGTATAGAACAGTGATTTTCAAGACACCAGATGTCAGGCGATAAAGAACAGTCATCCCCGAGGAATGGACACTGATGAAATGAGACCTTCGTCTGCCCCTGCTCACTCTCATGAGATAGTCCTCAGGCTGTGACACAGGAAGAAAGAAACCCAACAAGAGACCCGGTGGCCTCCCAGGGTGAGGAAATGGATAACCAAGGTGGCTACCGTTCATAGGACACGGTTTGAGAATCTGCAGAGAAGGAAGTTTGAAGATCTACGGAGGGTTTCCAGTTAGACAGCTGAATACTGCTTAGAGTGTGCGTGTGGGGAGATGACCCAAGGCCAGGGAAGGAACCACCGAAAGGACTGAAGGTAATCATGCCCTGTGCTCACGAAGAACTGGCGTAGTGCCTCTTCTCAGCAGCCACACCAAAGGCCTCCCGGTTAAAAAGGCCCTGGGAGTATGGTTTGGTGTGTCTCTCCAAATCTCACGTGGAAAAGTGAGAAAAGCGGTTGTTCTGGAAGGTATCCATAGTGTGACATCTTTGTAACAGCAAAGGCTGTTATTAACTGAGCCCTTACTATGTGCCAAGCACCATGCCAGGCACGTCATGTGCAGAGACTGTGATTCCTCATGACAACCCGAAGAAGGAGATACTTTTCTTAAGCCCAATTTAGAGATGAGGACATTGAGGCTTGGACAGACGGTGTGACCTGCCCCAGACCACACAGCTAGGAGGCAGAGCCAGGGACCAGTCCACACCCTGAGAACGCTTACAAAGTCTTCCTCTCGGGTGTCTCTCAGTAATCAGGATGGTGGTTCTGAACATAAGATCTTACTCGCTATCCAGGATTGGCATCAGGGAATAATTCCCTGGAGATTTTTTTTTTTTTTGAAATACAGATTTTATGAAAATACATAGACATGCATTTTGGTTTTCTGTTTTTTTTTTCTTGTTGTTGTTTTTTGTTTTTTGTTTTTTTTTCATTCCAGATGAAGTCTCACTCTGTTGCCAAGGCTGGAGTGCAGTGGCATTATCCTGGCTCACTGCAATATCTGCCTCTCAGGTTCAAGTGATTCTCCTGCCTCAGCCTCCCAGGTAGCTGGGATTACAGGCATGCACCAACACACCCAGCTAATTTTTGTATTTTTAGTAGAGTCGAGGTTTCACTCCATTGGACAGGCTGGTCTTGAATTTCTGACCTCATGATCTGCCCACCTCAGCCTCCCAAAGTGATGGGATTACATGTGTGAGCCACTGTGACCGACCTTAGACACACATTTTGAACTGTAGTTAATGAAATGCCTGCCAAAGTATGCAAAGGGGCAGTGGATAGAATTTTTGCAACATACTTTGAAATACAACAAGAAATAAAATAAATAAGGTGGATGGATGGGTGGATAGAGGGAAGGGCACGTGGCTAAGGTGAGAGCAGGTGACTAGAGTCAACTGTTCATTGTAGAATTCACGTGGGGGGGATGAATGGTGTTCACTGCACAGTTCTTTCAATAATGCATCATCCGGGGACACTGTAGGTTCCAGGGCTACAGCACAGTCTTCCTTTACTAGAATGTCTGGGGGTGGCACCCTAGAATGATTCTGGGACCCAGATCCCTCCCACTCAGTGACAAGCAAACTTCCTCTTCCCTCACTCACAGAATATCACCAGGTCACTGTGAAAGCTGAGGCTTCTTGGTCTCTAGTGCCCTTTTTTCTCCACTTCATGCAGGCCCAAGGTTGGCCTCAGGGGAGCGTGGGTAGAATAGGGTGAAGTCACACCTCACTGCCTGATGATGGACACTCCTGGGCACTGTGCATTGATGTTGATGTCTATAGCACATGGCACACTGCCATGATGTGGATAGAATGTTTGTGCCCTCTTCCCCCAGATTCACATGTTCCACTGTATATGGTTAACTATAATTTATTGTATATTCTCAAAAAACTGGAAGAGGCCAGGTGTGGTGGCTCATGCCTGTAATGCAGCACCTTGGGAGGCTAAGGTGGGCCAGTGGCTAACCTGAGGAGTTTGAGATCAACCCAGGCAACGTGGAGAAATCCTCTCTCTACAAAAAAATGTGTATATATATTAGGTATGGTGGTGTATGTCTACAGTCCCAGCTACTTCAGAGGCTGAGGTGGGAGGATCACTTGAGCTCAGGAGGTGAAGGTTTCAGTCAGCTGAGATTGTGCCACTGCACCCCAGCCTGGGTGACAGAGTGAGACCCCATCTCAAAAACACAAAACACTTTATAAGAGATGATTTTCAATGATTATAACACAAAGAATTGATGAATGTTTGAAATGGATATGCTAATTATCCTGATTTGATCATTACATGTTGTATGCACATACTGAAATATCACCCTGCATCTCCTACATATGTACAATTATTACATGTCAACTAAAAATAAAAGGGAAAAATGTAAAAAGAAAATTTTTTAAAGGAAAGGAAAAGAAGATTCCCAATGTGAACGTGTTTGGAGGTAGGTCTTTTGGGAGGTGGTTAGGTCTCATGAGTAAGGGATTGGTGTCCTTATAAAAAGGGTCCCCAGAGAGTTCTTTTGCCCATTCCACCTTATGAGGACACAGTGAGCCAGAATTTGAGTCCTCACCAGACACTAAGTCTGCTAGCACCCCAATGTTGGATTTCCCCACCTCAAGAACTATGAGCAGCCTGGGCACAGTCGGTCACACCTGCAACCCCAGCATTTTGGGAGGCTGAGGTGGGAGGATCACATCAACCCAGGAGATGGAGGCTGCAGTGAACCGTGACTGCACCATTGCACTCCAGTGTAGGCAACAGAGCAAGACCCCATCTCAAAAAAAAAAATTATGAGCAATACATTTCTGTTTGTAAGTTACCTAGTCTACAGTATTTTAACAGCCTAAACAGACTAACATACATTTCCAGCTCTCTGGAGGAGTCCTTGAGTACAACCTCCATCTTAAATATAATAATAACAGTAACTGCTTCCACTACTAGGCCAAGCACGATGCCAGCTGCTATGACTTAATCCAGCTCATTTCATCCACAAGCCCCTGCCAGAGATGTACTTCTGCCCTCCCTTTATAGGAGAAAAAAGACCTGGGGCTCAAAAAGGCACTAAATCTAAAATAATCAAACCTGTGTGGTACTGACATAAGAGCAGACATATAGAGATCCAGAGGGTAGAATAAACCCATACATCTATTTCCAATGGCCCTTCCTTCCTTTCTTCCATTTATTTATTTATTTATTTATTTAGAGACGGAGTTTCGCTCTTGTTACCCAGGCTGGAGTGCAATGGCGCGATCTCGGCTCACCGCAACCTCCGCCTCCTGGCTACAGGCAATTCTTCTGCCTCAGCCTCCTGAGTAGCTGGGATTACAGGCACATGCCACCTAATTTTTTTTGTATTTTTAGTCAGCTAATTTTTTTTTTGTATTTTTAGTAGAGATGGGGTTTCACCATATTGACCAGGATGGTCTCGATCTCTTGACCTCGTGATCCACCCACCCCGGCCTCCCCAAGTGCTGGGATTACAGGTGTGAGCCACCGCGCCCGGCCCCTTTTTATCTTTTTTCTGATGAAGTCTCACTCTGTCACCCAGACTGGAATGCAGTGATATGATCTCAGCTCACTGCAACCTCCATCTCCCAGGTTCAGTCTCCTGAGTAGCTGGGATTACTGGCATGTACTACCATGCTCAGCTAATTTTTGTATTTTTAGTAAAGACAGGGTTTCACCATGTTGGCCAGGCTGGTCTTGAACACCTGACCCTGGGTCATCTGCCTGCCTTGGCCTCCCAAAGTGTAGGTTTACAGGTGTGGGCCACTCCTTCTGGCCCCCAGTGGCTTTTCAACAAGGGTCAATAAGATCATTCCATGGGAAAAGAATAATTTAGTAAATAATGCCAGAACTATAAGAAAAAGAAGAAAGTTTGACGCTGGGCACTGTGGTTCACGCCTGTAATCCCAGCACTTTGGGAGGCCAAGGTGGGTGGATCATGAGGTCAGGAGTTCAAGACCAGCCTGGCCAAGACGGTGAAATTTATTATTTCACATCTGTACAAAAAATACAAAAAGTTAGCCAGGCATGGTGGCAGGTGCCTGTAATCCCAGCTACTTGGGAGGCTGAGGCAGAGAACTGCTTAAACCTGGGAGGTGGAGGTTGCAGTGAGCCGAGATTCTGCCAGTGCACTCCAGCCTGGGTGACAGAGCAGGACTCCATCTCAAAAAAAAAAAAAAAGAAAAGAAAGTTTGACCCCTCTCTTACATATAGAATGGATCAAAGGCCAAAATGTAAGAGCTAAAACTGTAAAACTCTTAAAAGAAAATAGAAGGGTACATTTTCACCACCTTGGGTTTGGCAATGGATTTTTAGAGATGACAGCAAAAGCACAAACAATAAAAGAAGAAAACAAACTGGACTTCATAAAAAGTAAAAACTTTTGTGCATCAAAGGTCATTATCCAAAAAGTGAAAAGACAGTTTACAGAATGGGAAAAATATTTTTAAGTCATATATCTGATAAGGGTTTAGTATCTAGAATATATAATGAATACTTGAAACTCACCACCACCACAACAAAATAATTTAAAAATGAGCAAAAAACTTAAACAGACATTTCTGCAAAGAAGGTATAGGGTATGGTTTGGATATTTTGTTCCTTCCAAATCTCTCTTCCAATGTTGAAATGTGACATCATTCCAATATTAGAGGTTGGGCCTAGTGGGAGGTGTGTGGGTTACAGGGGTGGATCTCTCATGAATAGATTGGTGCTGTCCTCACAGCAATGAGTTTTCATTCTATGAGTGCCTTTGAGGTCTAGTTGTTTAAAAGAGGCTGGCACCTCCTTCCCTCTCACCACGTGACATGCCTCTTCCCTCTCTGCCTTTCACTAAGAGTAAAAGCTTCCTACCAAGTGTGGGTGAAGGGGAGGAAGGCAGCAAATCACACTGCCATATGTGTACCTATGCAACTATCTTGCACGTTCTGCACATGTACCCCAAAACCTAAAATGCAATAAAAATTAAAAAAAAAAAAAAGCTTCCTGAGGCCTCATCATAATCCAAACAAATATTGGTGCCATGCTTGTACAGCCTGCAGAACTATGAGCCAAATAAACTTCTACTCTTCTTTATTTTATTTTTTGAGACAAGGAGATACTGTCTAGCCTGTCACCCAGGCTACAGTGCAATGGCATGATCATAGCTCTCGGCAACTTCAGTCTCCCAGGTTCAATTGATCCTCCTCCCTCAGCTACCCAAGTAGCTGGGACTACACGCCACCTAATTTTTGGTAGCCAACTTTTTATTCTTATTTATAATAGATACAAGGTCTTGCTATGTTGCTCAGGCTGGTCTTGAACTCCTGAACTTAAATAATATTTCCACCTCAGCCTCCCAAAGTGCTGGGATTACAGGCATGAGTCACCACATCCCACCCTCTTTTCTTTTCTTTCTTTTATTTTTTATTTTTTTTGAGAGGGATTCTCATTCTGTAACCGAGGCTGAATTGCAGTGGCTCGACTGCCTCAGCCTCCTCAGTAGCTGGGATTACAGGCACACACTACCACACTTGGCTGATTTTTGTATTTTTAGTAGAGACAAGGTTTCACCATGTTGGCCAGGCTGGTCTCGAACTCCTGACCTCAGGTGATCCACCCACCTCAGCCTCCCAAAGTGCTGAGACTGTAGATGTGAGCCACCGTGCCCAGTCCCTCTTTTCTTTTCTTTCTTTCTTTTTTTTTTTTTTTTGAGATGGAGTTTCGCTCTTCTTACCCAGGCTGGAGTGCAATGGCACGATCTCGGCTTACTGCAGCCTCCGCCTCCTGGGTTCAGGCAATTCTCCTGCCTCAGTCTCCTGAGTAGCTGGGATTACAGGCACGCGCCACCATGCCCAGCTAATTTTTTGTATCTTTAGTAGAGACGGGGTTTCACCATGTTGACCAGGATGGTCTCAATCTCTTGACCTCGTGATCCACCCGCCTCGGCCTCCCAAAGTGCTGGGATTACAGGCTCAAGCCACCGTGCCCGACCCCCTCTTTTCTTTATGAATTACCCAGCCTCAAGTATTCCTTTACAGCAATGAAAACGGACTAACCCTGTATGCAAATGGCCAATGAGTACATGAAAAGATGCTCAACATCATTAGTCACTAGGGAAGTGCAAAAAAGCTGAGTTCAAGCCTGGGTCTGACTCCATAGACCTGGGCTACTGGGTCTGCTCCCTTCTTCTCACCACACCTGTCCACACCTTCTAGAGGGCACTCTAGGGAGCGGAGGCAGCCAGACCTCCCAGAGGTGGCATGGCCACGGTGGTGCTGGAGATGGTGAGATTCGGTCTTGGTGGAATTTAAAAACTCGATGGCCAGTATCCCTATACAAACAGTCCTGGTCTGTTTGGGGTTGCTGCTGGATCCCAAAACAATGCCTGGGGCATAGCTGTTCAGTACATATTTACTGACTGACGGAATGAACGAATGACAAGGTTATGGCTTGAGAGGAGTAACAGGTCAGGTTCCCAGGGAAGCCCATGGATGAGTGAGCAGGAGGTTTACTAGGTAGTGCTCTTAGAGGCCGCACCTGCATGGGAGCAAGGTCAGGAGGACAGGAAGAGGAGCTAAGCTGTGAAGCAGTTGTGACAAAGGCCTCAGTCATCTCTGGGGAAGTTCTGGAGCTGGTCGAGCACTGCAGAGCTGTCCTGCCTGGGGAAAGGGGGCTGGGCTTTTGTACTCCACATTCACCAGTCACTGGAGGTATGCTGTCCCGTGGGGTGGGGGGTCTAGGAGACCATGCCCAGAGAGAGACTCAGCTGGGCACCAACTATCACCCACCAGCTCTCCCAGCAGCTGAGGAGTGAGTGCCTCTATCTAGAAGGGGGACCCCGGTACACACCAGTGTCCACTACAGCAGGCGTTTGGTCCTCTTTTTCCTTGTGCTCAGTTGAACTCAGCTGGATTTAGTTACCACCAACATGCATTCATTCATTCAACAAACATGTAGTAGGCACTTACTATATGCCAGATACCATGCCAGCCCTTGGGGATATGGAGATGTACAAGGCAAATGCAGCCCCTGCCCAAAGGAAGCAACAGTCAAATGGAGAGACACACACAGAAAGAGATGCTACAAGATCACATCGCTGCCTTCATCTCCCACACACTGCTCTGTGGTCCCTAGACATATAGGTACCCTCCAGCCTCAGAACCTGTTCTTATACTGCGTCTTTGAAATCCATTGTATTACGGACACTGACAGCTCATCTGAACTCATATTAAGTCACCATTCAAGTGCTCAGTTGGACCATGTGGCTATGGCTTCTGTATTAGTGCATTGCAGCTATGAGTAGGTTAAGGTAAGAGCTATTTTCTGTTGGCCACAGGTCCCCAGACTACATTTTCCTCAACTTTTTAACAAACCAAGAAGGAGACCTGCTCCATCCTGGCAGGACTATGAACTCCCTGCAAATACATCTCTTTGCAGTCCCGCACCATGTCCTTGTCATGAAATTTCCTTTAAAAAAGTTACCTTGTTTGAAGACAATCTCACTCTGATGCCCAACCTGGAGAATAGTGGCATGACCATAGCTCACTGTAGCCTCAACCTCCTTGACTCAGGTAATCCTCCTGCCTCAGCCTCATGAGTAGCAGGGACTACAGCACACCACCACACCTGGCTAATTTTTAAATTATTTGTAAACATGGGGTCATGACTATGCTGCCCCAGCTGGTCTCAAACTCTGGGGTTTAAGTGATCCTCCCTCCCTGTTCTCCCAAAGCACTAGGATTACAGGTTTGAGTTACTGTACCTAGCCAAAGTTAGCTTTAATTCAGCACTTACTGTGTGCCTGACACTGTTTTAAGTCTTTGCATACATTACCTCATTTAAGCTTCCTGATCACCGTGTACAATAGACATAATGATTGTACCCATTTTACAGATAAAGAAACTGAGATTCAGAGAGGTCAAAGAATGTGCTCAAAATCACACAGCTTGTGCAAGGAAGAACCTGATGTGAAACTCTGGCAGGCTGGCTCCAGAGCTTGTGTTCCTAATGTGTTAGGAATGTGTTCTCACTCATTCATTCAGTCATTCCACAAACACTGGCCACTGGAATCAAGGTGGAGGTACATGGGGCTGGTGAGTCAGGAGCTCTGGGACCAACTGTTTCTCTGCCACTGTCTGGCTCAGTGGACTTGGGCAAGACTCTGTCCCTTTCTGAGCCTCACTTTCTCCTTCTGTGGAATAAAGGGACTGGAGCATCCTAACTCATGCTTTTTTCTGCAGAGAGGACCTCTGTCTGCTACCAGACTTGATAATGAATTCCCCAAAGTCCAATCTCTGGCCCCAGAAAGGGGGTTCAAGGAAATCCTCACACTCAACCTCCCGCAACAGCACTGGCCAATGGCTACCCTGCTGCAGGTGAAAACATGGCCACAGGTACAAATGAAACAAAATCCAACCAAAAAGCAAAAGGCAACATTTATTGAGCACATACTCTGTGCCTTATGCATTTAATTTCATCCTCACAATAACCCAATGGAGTTGGCACTTTTTTTATACCCATTTTACAGAAATGGGAGATTGAGATCCACAAAGGTTTAACTTACCCAGGTCAAACAGTGCAAAATCACATCTGCTCTCATACAACCCAGTGTTCCCATTCATGGGTATTTAACCTAGGAAAATAAAAACTTAGATTCAAGGCTGGGTATGGCATCTCACACCTGTAGTCCTAACACTTTGGGAGGTCTAGGTGGGAGGATCACTTAACCCCTGAGGTCCAGGCTACAGTGGGCTATGATCACACTACTACTGTGCTCCAGCCTGGGCAACATAGCAAGCCCCTGTGTCAAAAAGAACAGAAGACTTGCATTCACACAAAAACCTATACATAAATGTTTAGAGCAGTCTATTCATCATCACCCCAAATTGGAGAGAATCCAGTTTAACAGAGGAATTTAATAAGCTATGGTACATCCACACCATAAACTGCTACTCAGCAGTGAAAAGCCATGGACTACTGACACGACCAGCAACTGGAATGAATCCCAAACGTTCACATCTACAGGAATCCATTCATCTGACACTCGGGCAGAGCTAAAACTCCAGGGGCCGGGAGCAGGCAAAGGCACAAACATAAAAGGAGAGGAAGAGGGGATTTTTTGGGGCCATGAAATTATTTTGTGTACTGATTTTTGTGGTGTTTAGACACTCTCCACTGTGCTAAAATGTATAGAATGGGGCCAGGCATGGTGGCTCACATCTGTAAACCCAGCACTTTGGGAGGCTGACGTAGGTGGATCACTGAGGTCAGGAGTCCAAGATCAGCCTCACCAAAATGGCAAAACCCTGTCTCTACCAAAAAATACAAAAATTAGCCAGGCCTGGTCATGGGCACATGTAGTCCCAGCTTGGAGGCTAAGGTGGGAAAATCACTTAACCTGGGAGGTGGAGGTTGCAATGAGCTGAGACCGCACCACTGCACTCCAACCTGGCCAACAGAGCAAGACCCTGTCTGAAAAAAAAAATTATAGAATGGCACATACATACCCAGAGCAGAATCCCAGCTCCCTGTGTATGACAACTTGTCCCAGCTGGAAAACACTTTTTTCCTCTTCAGGGACCTCAGCTAAGAAAGCCCAGTGGTACCTACCACAGGGAAGATAGGTAACTAGAAGTAAGTTAACTATCAGGAGAAGAGGAAGATAACTATCACGGACTGACGTTAGTTAAGTAAGTTAACTACCACGAAAGATAGTAAGTTAACTAACACAGAGAAGAGGAAGTGGAGAGTGACTGCTTAATGGATACAGAGTTTCCTTTCCTTGGGGGATGATGAAAATGTTTTACAACTAAAGAGAGGTGGCAGTTACACAACACTAAATTTACTAAACATCACTGAATTGTTCATTTTAAATTAGTTAATTTTGTTATGTGAATTTCACTTCCATTTATTAAAAATGGTTCCAGGTCTGGTGCAGTGGCTCACACCTATAATCCCAACAGTTTGGGAGGCCCAGACAGGAGAATTGCTTGAGCCCAGGAGTTCAAATCCAGCCTGGGTAACACAGGGAGACACCCATCTCTACAAAAAATTAAAAAATTAGCCAGGCATGGCAGTATGTGCCTGTAGTCCCAGCTACTCAGGAGGCTGAGGTGGAGCACTTGAGCCTGGGAAGTTGAGGCTGCAGTGAGCCATGATCAAGCCTTTGCACTGCAGCCTGGATGACAAAACAAGACCCTGTCTCCACTGCCTCTACAAAAAAATGATCCAGAAATCAACCTAACTCCAAAACTCCAGTTCTTTCTACTGGAGATGGGAGAAAATGGGTTAAATATCACCCATCCGTTTCTCTCCAGGGAATTCCTCAGCGATTTCTTTCCCTCTGAGCAGTGTGACTTTATTTACACAAAAAACTCTTCCAGGGACAGAAACAAGAAACTCAAGCCAGTATATTGTTGTATGCTTTTTCTCAAAATAACTGCAATTCTGTTAAAGTGGAACTGTTCTAGAAAATCGAGACCATGCATCACTCCACGTGTTTGCACAGAAGGAAACAAACCTTCAGAGAAGTGCACTGCATCTGAATTCCCCATTTCATGGGGAAGGAAGGAAATCAGGGAACATGAGATGTTGAAATGCACCCCCCAGGGCAGCAGGGGCACTTTTCTGAGTGACTTTGGGAAGGGATTAGGTGGGGAGGCAAGGGATGGACAAAATGAACACCTGCCAAAGCCCCAAAGCAGTTTCTCTAACCCAGAATGCCCTGACCACCAGTGAGGGGGAGTTTCCCAACTGGCCTGGGATGAGGTTTTTTAGGGGGTCTAACCCCCATTCGAGGTTCACTGAAGCATACAGCACCCCTGCACTGGAGATTGCTTCTGAGGGACTCAACTTCAGCCTTGCAGAACAATGACACTTGAGTGAACCCAGCTGGGGACAAAGGAAGTGTGAGTCAGCCCAAGAATTTCTTTTAAAAGGCCGAATGAAGGAGGCCACAGCTGCTGGACTGGGAGACAGAATTTGCATGAGCCTAGGGCTGGGTTCTAGGTGACAACCCCCCCCAGATGTCCTCAGGGATCTGTAGGCAGCAAGGCCTGGCTGCAAAGGGTCTGGAGGACAGCCCCTCTGCTAAGGTGTCTGCTGCCAGGGCAGAGGGCTTGGGGGAGCTGGAGGAGGCTAAGCTCCAGGAGGGGTGGCCAGGTAATTCCTCAGGCCAGTAGGGAAGAAGTCCAGCTGTGTATGAGCATTACCCTGAGCCACGCCACCACCCCACTGGGAAGTGTGATGTGACCCTATTTGACAGAGGGGAAGACTGTCTAATTTCTGCACTCAACGAGTGCTCACTGAATGCCTGGGGTGTGGCAGTGAACGAAACCAATAAAGACCCTGCTTTTATGGAGTTTATAATCTGGTGAAGGCAGGGAGAGAGCAAGAGACAGTTTTGGGTGCTGAGCACATGCAGATGAAGGAAATAAAGTAGAAGGGAGGGGGAGAGGGGCTTATCTGGGCAGGCTCCCTCTGCTGAGACCTGAATGATGAGAAGGGGCTGGTGGCCTGGGGAAGGGCACTCCTACCAGAGGGAATGGCGAATGTGAAGGCCTTGTGGCAGGAGTGACCTGGTGTGTATGAGGAACAGAAAGGCCAGTGTGGGTACACAGTGGTTGGGGAAGAGTCAGTGAGGCAGACAAGAGGTAGGTGAGGCAAGATCAGGTAGAGACTCACAGGCCACTTAAAGGAATCTGGATTTTGTTCTAAATGCATCAGGAATGGGCATTCTCTGGAGCAGAGAGAGAAAGAGAGAGACAGGCTGTGTGCCATGGCTCACATCTGTAATCCCAGCACTTTAGGAGGCCAAAGTGGGAGAATCACTTCAGGTCAGGAGTTCGAGACTAGCCTGGCCAACATGGTGAAACCCTGTCTCTACTAAAAATACAAAAATTAAACAGGCATGATGGTGGGAGGCCTGTAATCCCATCTACTTGGGAGGCTGGGGCAGAATTGCTTAAACACAGGAAGTGGAGGTTTCAGTTAGCCAAAATTGCTCCACTGCACTCCAGCCTTGGCAACAGACAGATATTCCATATTGAGAGAGAGAGAGAGAGAGAGAGAGAGAATCTGATTTTCATTTTCAGTAGATGCCACTGGCTGCCAGGTAGAGACTGGGCTGTGGGAGCAGAGGAGCAGAGATACCAGCCAGGAGGCTGGAGCTATGGTTTCAGTCTACTCCCTATGGCCCGATGAGGGGAGACAAAGAAGTCAAGGATGGAGCCAGGGTTTGGGGCTTGAGCAACTGGATCCATGCAGGTGCCCTTGCCTGATACAAAGAGAGTTTGAGCCAGAGCACTCCAGGAGCTGGCTAGACACACCCTCCCCTGTGCTGCCCACCCTCTGGAAGGCCCAGAGTGTTCATGCCAGCATTCAAGGACCTCCACACCCCTCCCTCCTCTTGCCTCTCCATTTTGACCTCACACTTTTCCCCCCTACCCCCTGGCCACAGAGCTCTTCCCTCTTTCTCCTGACATGCCATCCTCGGTCCCAGTTCCACACCTTTTCTCATGCTGCTCCTGTCTGAGGGTCCTTCCTCCTCCCTTGGCCTGAGTGGAAGCCTGAGAATGGCTTGATAGAGCAGTGACTCTCAAGGTAGCACCTGCCTGGACTTGCATTCCAGCTGACCACCTCTTAGCACATGATCCTAAGCACGTTCTTTAACAGGACTCAGTTCTCCATCTGCCAAATAAGAGTGAAAATTTTAGTACCAACCATGTGGGGGTAGGTTCAGGGTTAAAAAAGCAGCACTCATTCATTCACTAAACAACAGAAATGCCAACCATGGTGAGCCAGTGTTATTTACTGGTGGCACAGAAATGGCATGGGGGCCCATGCCTGTAATCCCAGCACTTTGGGAAGCTGATATGGGAGGATTACTTGAGCTCAGGAGTGTGAGACAAGTCTGGGCAAGATAGAAAAACCCTGTTTCTAGACAAAATTTTAAAACTAGCCAGGTGTGACAATGCACACCTGTGTTCCCAGCTACTCTGGAAGCTGAGGTGGGAGGATCATTTGAGCCTGAGAGGTAGAAGCTGCAGTAAGTGGTGATCATGCCACTGCACTCCACCTGTGCAACAGAGCAAGATCCTGTCTAAAAAAATAAAATATAAAGTCAAAAATTTTAAAAAGCATGGGGAAGCAACCACTCTTTGCTATCTCATATGGCTATATGGAAAGTGAAAATGTTCTGGCCCACTGGGAGGACTGTCTCCTTCATGGCCAAGTCTCCAGATCCTCCCAGCATCTACCCACTGGCCAGAGGAACAGCCACAAGCACACAATCATCCCTGCCCCCCCCCCAAGGACTTCCTACTCTGCTTTTACAGTAAGGGACCCAAAGCTCAGAGTCACACAGTGGATATGTCATGGGCGGTTCCTTCCCAAGTCTTTCTGGCCAGTGAGGCCCTGGTGACGCCTGAGATACCAGGTAGAGACAGGTGTTTTGTTTTAAATGCAACAGGGACTCTTTGGAGGGTTTGAAGAGGGAGAGAGGAGAGGTGTGATCTGATTTTCACTTTTAATACAATGAAGGTGTACCCATATTTCTCAGGACAGCTCTGCCCCACCCAGTCCCAGTTATGTGACTTTCATCAGATTCCCATGGGGGCTTTATGCCACAGATGCCAGGAATGGTGGTGCTTGCAGCCAGCTGGGTGTCAGGTGTCCTGCCTTCTACATTCCCTCTACACCCTGCAGCCAGAGGCTTGAAAAGGGGAAGGCATAGGCCAGACCTAGCCTAGGCTGTTGTGTCCAATGCCACTGCTGTGTGATGTCTGCTGGAAAATGAGACCATGAGGTTTACAGGAACTGGAGCCTCTGACTAGCATTGAATGTGAAAGCAAAACTCACATGCACATAAACTCAGGCTTGTATGAAGACACAAGTAGACACGCAGAGGCACATGCACTCAGATACACATAAGCATAGATACACACACATGCATATGTGTGTGCATGACTGCATACGCTCATCCACTGGTGCATACACTGTGAGGTACAGGCACACACATGCACACACATGGACACAAAGGCTCCCAGACCCCTCTCATGTGGTCTGCCCACTTGCAGCCATAGGCTTGCTCTCCCTGGACTTCAGGCCCACTCACATTCCTAGCTCCTGCTAAGAGATACACCCATTTTCCACCAGTGGAAACACACACTCATACACATTCAAGATCCCAGGCCTACGGCCTCCAAGCAGCCTTGCACACACGATGGAGCTGCTTGTACATGGGCTACATCTCACAAGACTTCCAGGCCTCAATGTTGGGCACACATGCATGTGAGCACACACATGCATCCCTTCTCTCTCTCTCTCAGAGTTCACAGAGGTCAGCCTCAGAAACACAGAGAACACCATGCTCAGCGTGTGATATAGCTGGCCTAGAGTTAGAACCTGTACAATGTCATTTTATAAAGAACAAAACTGTTTCCATTCTCCTCACAGTGATTGCTAACTTTGGTTTCTGTAAACTGCTAGATTATTTGCAGGATGCAAATTGAGGTAAAGCTGCATACCTTCTCTTATCTGTGAATGCCAGAGTCACTGGCCTTTGTTTACCAGGGTAAGCACCCCCAGACAATTCCATCCTGGCGCCAAGTAAATAAAAATCTATGGATCCCACCCCCACCCAGACGATGTGTAAATGAATGTTAATCTCAGCATCTGTGAACCCCTTAAATAACAATCAGAATGTCAAAAAGTCCCCTGGCCCTCAAAAAATCTGGAACCCCCTCACCCTCATCTCCACCCAGAAGGTGATTTGAATCCACTGGCCCTCGGAATGTTTGAAGCCCCTCACCCCCAAGGTGATTTTATGGGTATAAAAGGTCTTGCCACCCTCTTTTACGGGGCCACGGGTTGGAGAGACGTGAGTCCTCCGTGGTCGCTGGAAATAAACCCTGCAATTTGGAATACTTTTGTCTTGGTGTTGATTTTCTGTGCTGAGTTCGATACAAGCCCACTTTGACAGAAGCCAGTGGGCCTTCCCAGGCCCCTCATTGCCCCAGCCTTACCCAGCATCAAAGTCCACACTCCTGGATTTCATGCAAGTGTACCCTTGGCCTGGAACACCCTTCTGCCTGCTCTTCCCCCATCCCAACATGCCACATCACCAGCTGTCCCCTGCCCATCCACCAGAAATCTCCCAGCAGTCACAGGGCACTAAAGCATCAGAGACCCTGGGACAGCTTGTGCACCTCCATAAGTCTTAACCTCTCTGGACCTCAGTGTCCTCGTTACTAAAATGAAGGTCATTATCAGCATTGGACTCACCCTATTTCCTTGAGAGGGGTTTCATGTCCAGCCAGGCATGTAGGAGGGGCTCAGGAAAAACTCATTACAAGAATGACAATGGGCTGGTGTGGTGGCTCACACCTGTAATCCTAGCATCTTGGGAGACCAAGAAGGGAGGACTGCTTGAGCCCAGGAGTTTGAGATCAGCCTGGGCAATATAGTGAGGCTCTGACTCTATAAACAAAATAAAGCAAAATAAAATAGGCCAGGCATGGTGGCTTATACCTATAATCCCAGCATGTTAGGAGGCCAAGGTGGGTGGATCACTTGAGGTCAGGAGTCTAAGACCAGCCTGGCCAACATGGTGAAAACCCTGTCTCTATCAAAAATTAGCTGGGCATGGTGGTGGGTGCCTGTAATCCCAGCTACTTGGGGAGCTGAGGCAAAAGAATTGCTCAAAATACACAAGGCAGAGGTTGCAGTGAGCTGAGATCATGCTATTCCACTCCAGCCTGGGTGACAGAGTGAGACTCTGGCTCAAAAAATAATAAAGTAATTTGAAATTTAAAAAAGACTGGGCTCAGCATATTATGTCTGTAATCTTAGCACTCTGGGAGGCTGAGGTGGGGGTACTGCTTGAGCCCAAAAGTTGAGCCCAGCTTGCAAAACATAGCACGACCTTATCTATACAAATAATAATAATAATAAAGTTAGTTGGGCATGAGGGCATGTGCCTGTGGTCCCAGCTACTTGGGAGGCTGGGTGGGAGAACGGCTTGAGCCTGAGCAGTCAACGCTGCAGTAAGCCATGATTGCACCACTGTTGTTCAGCCTGGGCAACACAGCAAGACCCCATCTCAACAGATATACAGGTAGGTAGATAGTTATGTAGTAGGTAGGTAGGAAGGTAGGTAGGTAGGTAGATAGATGATAGATAGGTAGATAGATAGATAGATAGATAGACCAATGACAATGATGTCCATGACAGACTGAGACCCTGTCATATTTAAAGAACCCTGTATAGTCTCCCAGCAAACTGAGCAGGTGAGAAAGCTCCCATCTCCCAGATGAAACAGGCCCAAGGGGCAACAGTGTCTTGTCCAAGGCCACTGAGGTCTGCAGCGGAGCCCACACCTCTTGATCCCAGCCCAGTGCATCAGTCGAGGGAGGCAGCTCCAGGCATAAGCCTTCTGGGGCCTGCTCAATGCAGTTTTTGGAGGCCAGTGGCCCACGATACTCCCCACAGGAACAGAGGGGTCCCTGGTCAGCTGGTGTCAGGGTTTAGTGAGCAGGGGAGCCAGGAGCTCCATGGTGGGCACAAAGGTGAAGACACAGAGGCCCAGAGAGGGGAGAGATTTTATCAAGCATGTCAATTTCCTGAGGCTGAAAGCAACAAGTTATGAACTTAGTGGCTTAAAACAATAGAACTTGATTTTCATACAGTTCTGGAGGCCAGAAGTCTGAAGTCAAGGCTTCAGCAGGGCTCTGCTTCCTTCAGAGGATTGAAGGGAGGCCCCTTCCTTGTCTCTTCCAGCTTCTGGTGGCTCCAGGCATTCCTTGGCTTGGAACTTTGTGATTCCAGCCTCCACCTCCATCTGCACAAGGCCCCCTCCTCTCTGTGTCTGCGTCCCAAATCTCCCTCCACCTCTCTTCCAGGAACACCTCACCTTGGGTTTGGGGTCCACCAATGTTCTCATTTCCAGATCATGTTATCCTTAATGACAGCTTCAAAGCTCTTCTTCTAAGTAAGATCACAGTCACAGGTTCTGGGGGTTAGACTGTGGATGTTTTGGGGGACACTTTTAACCTATTATACCTGGAAAGCTAGCAGTAGTGCCAGGCACAGCTCTCCCCTCCATCCTAGCCTTATTCTGGGATCTCATTAAGAAGACCAGGGCTGGGCCAACAGAGAACCAGCAGACTCCTGACTTGGCCTGGAATCCTGGCCTTGCCTCTTACTTGCTGTGGGACCTCAGGCAAGGAACTCAGCCTCTCTGTGTGTGTCTCTTCACCTGTAAAATGGGGATGACAGCTCTTACCTCATAAGGGAAATTAAACGAGTTGATGTAAAACAGGAAAATAGTGGCTGCCTGGAGCCCAAAAAGCTCACAACAAAAATTTGATAGATCAATAAAGAAAATGGTGTCTGGGTCAGATGTGATGTCTCATGCATGTAATCTCAACACTTTGGGAGGCCAAGGCGGGCAGATCACCTGAGGTCAGGAGTTTGAGACCAGCCTGACCAACATGGAGAAACCCGGTCTCTACTAAAAATACAAAATTAGTGGGGCATGGTGGCACATGCTTGTAAGCCTAGCTACTTGGGAGGCTGAGGCAGGAGAATTGCTTGAACCCACTGCACTCCAGCCTGGGCAGCAAGAGTGAAACACTGTCTCAAAAAAAAAAGTTTATCTGTGTGTGCTAGCAGGTTGCACCATCGCACTCCTGCCTGGGCAACAAGAACAAAACAAGAAAGAAAAGAAAAGAAAGGGAAGGGAGGGGAGGGGGAAGAAGAGGGGGAGGGGAAGGGGAGAGAGGGGGAGGGGGAGAGAGAGAGAGAGAGAGAGAGAGAGAGAGAGAGAGAGAGAGAGAGAAAGAGAGAGAGAGAGAGAGAGAGAGAGAGAGAGAGAGAGGAGAAAGAAAAAGAAAGGAAATCATGTCTGGACACCCTAGACCCTTATAAGTGCTAACACTGCCTGAGGGCAGTGTCCATCTTCCAGAAGATTCCTCACCAACCATCTCTCTGAGTTCCCCTCCTCATACCTTTGGCCTCCTGGAGAGAGATGGTGGAAGTCACTATTTTCCTACTTGTCAGATGGGAACACAGCCCTGGAAGTGGGGCAGCCCCATACCTGGTGTCCTGGCCTCAGTTGAGGGTCCCATATGATGGGTCCCAGAATGGGTTTGATATCCGACATCTTCAAAACAAAATGAGAAACCAAAACAAGTGAGTAGGTTTTTCAAAAAGCGGGAGCTCATCTGGGGCATAGGAGAGCAGAGAGTGGTGGAATGCATTTATGTGTGTATGCATGTGTGTACATATATGTATATGCATGTATGTGTATATGCAAGCATGTATATATGCATGTAAATGTGTATGGTTTTTTTTTAAGAGATAAGGGCTCACTGTGTTGTCCAGGCTGGTCCTGAACTCCTAGCATCAAGGGATCGCCCAGCCTCAGCCTCCCAAGGTGCTGGAATTCAGGCAGACCCAGCCTGCTTAGCCCCCATGAGGAGTGGTACTTGAAGGGTGGCCTGGGGCCAGCAGCACTGGTACCACCTGGGGACAGGTGAGGAATGCCCATTCTCAGGCCCACCCTGGCTACTGGAACTCCAGGTGGGTGCTGCAGGTGACACTGGTGCCTGCTGATGCTTGAGGACCACTGGCTTTAGGGGTGCGAAGTACAGATGGGGAGGCAGCTTCTGCGGACTTGAATCCCAGATCTGCCACCTCACAGTTGTGTGGCCACCTCCGGTCCCCGGGCATGCATCCCACAGTGAGTTCTTAAGCATCCAGAGCAGCACCTGGCATTTCAGGTCCCAGCTTTTATCTCACAATAGGAGCTGACACACATGCACCAGCTAATTATATTTCCCTTCAGGAAGGAATGAAAACCACAGATAGTATTTGGTTTCTTCACAACTCAGTGCTTGGCAAATTCTTTAAATTGGTAGTTAACTCAACCAATCCCTCCATACAGCAGCCCCCAACCTTTTAGTCACAGGGACCAGTTTCTTTCTTTCCTTTTTTTTTTTTTTTTTTTTTGAGATGGAGTCTCGCTCTGTTGCCCAGGCTGGAGTACAGTGGTGTGATCTTGGCTCACTGCAACGTCTGCCTCCCAGATTCAAGTGCTTCTCTGCCTCAGCCTGCCGAGTAGCAGAGATTACAGGTGCCCACTACTGCGCCCAGCTAATTTTTGTATTTTTAGTAGAGACGGGGTTTCACCAGGTTGGCCTCAAACTCCTGACTTCAGGTGATCCACCTGCCTCAGCCTCCCAAACTGCTAGGATTACTGGTATGAGCCACCACACTCATTGGTCCCAGCCCAGGGACCAATTTCATGGAAGACAATTTTTCCATGGGCCGGTGATGGTTTCAGGATGATTCAAGCACATTACACTTATTGTGTACTTTATTTGTTATTATTATATTGTAATCTATAACAAAATAATTATATAATTCACCATAATGTAGAATCACTGGGAGCCCTGAGCTTGTTTTCCTGCAACAAAATGGTCCCATCTGGGGTAATGGAAGACAGTGACAAAAGATGGCTAGTGCCCTTAGGCAGTGTTAGCACTTACTGAGGGTCCAGCAGGGTATCCCGACACAATTTCCTTTTTCTTTTTTTTTTTGAGATGGAGTTTCATTTTTTTTTTTTTTTTGGAAAGGAAAATAGAGGAAGACAAAGAGGGAGAACAGGAATATTGCTTTATTCTATAAATGGCTATTAATAATTGCCGATCATTATTTTGTGTATTTAAAATGGAGAATGTATATTTTATTTATCTAAAGTGGAGAGTTTGCTTATTAAGGTTACTTGTTACTGATCTGAGTTCAGATTCTGGATATCCTTATTAATTTTCTGTTTCACTGAGTCTGAATCTCTTTATGGGTCTTATGTATCTGGGTGTTAGGATGCATTGATCCTTATACCACTCTATATTTTTTGGTTTGAAATCTGTTTTATCAAATGCATGAATTGCAACTCCTTTTTGTTTATTTATTTGTTTTTTTTTTTCTCTATTTGGTTGGTAAATTTTTCTCCAACCCTTTGTTTTTAGTCTTTGTGTATCTTTGGATATGAAATGGGTCTGGATATAGTATACCGTTAGATTTTGGCTGTATCTTTTAATTAGAAAATTTAGTCGATTTCAATTTAAGATTACTGCCATTTGATGTTAACTGGCTATTTTATCCATTTGTTGATGTAAATTCTTCTTTCTGTTGATGCTCTTTACTTTTTTGGTATATTTTTAGAAAGGCTAATACTGGTTGTTCCTTTCTGTGTGTAATGTTTCTTTCAGAAGATTTTGTAAAGCAGCGGAGTTTCATTCTTGTTGCCCAGGCAGTGTTGTGACCCTTAGCTCACTGCAGCCTCAGCCTCCCAGGTTCAAGCAATTCTCCTGCCTCAGCCTCCGGAGTGGCTGGGATTCTACACACCTGCCACCACACCCAAATAATCTTTTGTATTTTTAGAAGAGATGGAGTTTCACCATGTTGGCCAGGCTGGTCTCAAACTCCTGACCTCAGGTGACAGGTCATCGGGCATTAGATTCTCATAAGGAGTATGCAGTCTAGATAGGGATTTGCATTTGTATGAGACTCTAATGCCAATCTGACAGCAGGCAGACCTCAGGCAGGAATGCAAGCAATGGTGAGTGGCTGTAACACAAATGAAGCTTCATTCACTCACCTGCTGTTCACCTCCTGCTGTACAGCCGGTTCCTAACAGGCCACAAACCAATACCAGTCTGTGGCCCAGGGTTTAGGAACCCCTGCCTCAATATCTATATTTTTAAGTCTGCTGATCTTTGAAATTCTCAAATCAGGGAACCGGTGCTGAAGAGGTCTGAGGTTACTGTGACACTTTCACAAGTTGATAAACTGAGGCTTCCTGACCCACACCCATCCCCAGAGGCACAGGAGCTTGATCTTTGGACCCTCCTTGGAAAGAATGCTTGATGTCCACGGAAATCTCACTGAGTTTGCCCTGGAAGGGAAACAGGAATGGGGAGCTCTGGGAGCTGGGCCATCCCCATGTTCCTCCCCTTGGGTCTGAATTCTAGCTCTGGGTGAGGCACAGTGGCTCACACCTGTAATCCCAGCACTTTGAGAGGCTGAGGTGCAAGGATCACCCTGAGTCCAGGAGTTAGAGACCAGCCTGGAAACATAGTGAACTCTATGTCCTCTGGGCAGGGGGACCCCCAAGGAGCCAGGACGTGATCGGCCTTGGGTCTGAGAAGGCGCTGCATGGATGCTAACAGACAACTGCGGAAATACTGGGCACCATTCATGGTCATCAGCTCGGTACCAAGGGCTTGGTATTCAGGCCTGTTCTGCAAAGGGAGGATGGCACTACCACAGCTCACTGCAGCCTCAACTTCACAGACTCAGATGATCCTCCCACCTCAGCCTCCAGAGTAGATGGGACTACAGACATGTGCCACCACTCCCGCCTAATTATATATATACTATACACATATATAGTATATAGTATGTATACTATATATGTACTATATATGTGTGTGTATATACTATACTATATATAGTGTGTATATATATATTATACACACACACACATATATATACTATATACACGCACATATATATACTATACACATATATAGTATATAGTATGTATACTATATATGTACTATATATGTGTGTGTATATACTATATATAGTGTGTATATATATTATACACACACACACACACACACATATATACTATATACACGCACATATATATATACTATACACACATACATATATATATATATATATATATTCCCCAGGCTGGTCTTGAATTCCTGGGCTCAAGCATTCCTCCTGCCTCAGTCTCCTAAAGCACCGGAATGACAGGCATAAGCCAATGCCCCTGGCTGACATCCCCTCCCCGCACCTGTTTAATTTTTTTGGAGATGCAGTCTCACTCTGTTCCCAGGCTGGAGTGCAGTGGTGTGATTTCAGCTCACTGCAACCTCCGTCTCCCAGATTCAAACGATTCTCCTGCCTCAGTCTCCCAAGTAGCTGGGATGACAGGGGAGCGCCCCCATGCCTGGCTAATGTTTTGTGTTTTTACTAGAGACAGGGTTTTACCATGTTAGCCAGGATGGTATCAATCTCCTGACCTTGTGATCCACCCACCTCGGCCTCTCAAAGCACCGTGATTAGAGGTGTGAGCCACCTCACGTGGTCGACATCCCCATTTTTAAAGCTGAGGAAACTAAGGCTCAGAAAACTGACACTGTGGGTCCTAGATCGCAAAGCCATTAAGTGGCAGAGCCGAAATCCAATCGCAGGTGTGGGGAGCCTCCCAGAAATCTGGTTAACCTTCCTGTTGGTTTCCAGCTGCCCTCGAAATAAACCCAAACTCCCCCACATGACCTGCCAAGCCCCTGCCTACTTCTCGAGCCCCAGTGCCTTCCTGCTTGTCACTCACAGAACTCTAGCCATGAAGGCCTTTCTGTTTATCCAGCACACCAGGCTTAGTCTCACCCCAGGGCCCTTGCACATGCTGTCGCTGTGCCCAGGACACAGTTTCCTCTAACATTCACATGCCTGGCTCCTCCTCTTCCTCCCCATCTGAGTTCAGACATGGCTTCTGCCAAGAGTCCCCCCACCTCCACCATGTGGCTGGTCTAGATTCCACACCTTTGCTTTCATCCTCTGTCATATCATCTCATCATTTTCCTCCAAAACATCATTTGCCTATATTAATCTTATTTGTTCATCTCTTGTCTCCCCCTACAATGGAATGTGAGCTCAGTTCTGGAGCCTATGAGGTGAGGGCTTGGGTCTGAAATCTAGCCTGGGGCCAGGCACGGTGGCTCACACCTGTAATCCCAGCACTTTGAGAGGCTGAGGTGAGGGGATCACTTGAGTCCAGGAGTTAGAGACCAGCATGGGAAACACAGTGAGCCCCGACTCTACAAAAAATAAAAAATTAGCCAGGTGTGGTGGTGGGTGCCTGTAGTCTCAGCTACTGAGGCAGCTGAGGTGGGAGGATTGCTTGAATCAGGGAGGCTGAGGCTATAGTGAGTTATGATCATGCCACTGCACTCCAGCCTGAGTGACAGAGACCCTGTTTAAAAAAAAAAAAAATTACATTGTGAATAGTCTATATAAGTCATAATCAGGTTAGTAAAAAAAAATTTTATATAATTCAGTTGGTTATAATTATAAAGAAGTTATAAGAATCATTCTAGAGACACATCTGTAACATGTATCTCTAGAAATAATCTCTAAAATATAGTAATACAAAACTAAATGATTGGTTTAAACAATATATATATATATATTTTAAACAGAGTCTTGCTCTGTCACCCAGGCTGGAGTACAGTGACGCAATCTTGGCTCACTGAAACCTCTGCCTCCCAGGTTCAAGTGATTCTCTTGCCTCAGCCTCCTGAGTAGCTGGGACTACAGCCATGTGTGCTACCATGCACAGCTAATTTTTGTATTTTTGGTAGAAACAGGATTTCACCATGGTTGGTCTTGAACTCCTGACCTCAAGTGATCTGCCCAACTTGGCCTCCCGAAGTGCTGAGATTACAGGTGTGAGCCACCGTGCCTGGCCAAAAACAAGATTTTATTATAAATATTGACTTACTCTTATTGTAAGAAGTTTTTAAAATGTTTGAATTCCATAATGTGTCTCTTTACCATTCTTCACATTGATACCTCTTCTGGAAAGGCCTTGAATGACAGCTTTCTTCTTCACCTTTTGTTGGCTCCTGTAATTTTACTAATTGTCTAAAGTAAGGGAGAAATTTTTTTATTAAACAGGCAAATAAGAAGTATCTTTTGAACATTCAAAAAAAAAAAAAATTATGAATTCCAGCCCCGCTTCCTTCCAGCTATGAGTCTCCTGGGCAAGGGACTTTACCTCTCTGAGCCTCAGTTTGCTTATCTATAAAATGGAAACAGAAACCCTTCCTGTGGCAGTGAGAGAGTTAGAGATTTAGACATGGTAATTGCCACGAAGCACAGAGGTGCTCAATCCCACTTGCTGGCTCTCCCACCTTCTGCAGACGTTAGATGACAGTTCTGTTTCCTGGTCTTGCTGTACGCGACCCGCCCGACTCCATCCCTCTCCAGCTGCCGAAGTTTCATTTCTTGGAAGCAAAACAGAGGTGTGCAGCCATGACAAATTCATCGTCTGCCACAGGGGGATTTGGGGGTTTACCCATGCTACCTGATTTCCAGGCAAGCTGCCTGGGCACAGCAGTTCCAGACACGGGCCCATGTTCCAGACTCCAGACAGCAAGACTGAAGAGCGAGCCCACTTGCGTCTGTTTCATAACCTCTCTGGCTTCATCTTCTTCATCTGCAAAATGTTTTCACATTCCTGGCCTGGGAGGCTCCCGCGTCTGGGAAGAGCCACATGAGCAGCACTCCTTTCTGCTGCTGTCCTGGTCTCTTCCTTTGTACCCAGGCAGTGAGGCGGAGGGAGTCACAGGGTTGGTGTACACACTCCGAACTGGATGGATCTGGGACCAGCAGGAAGGGCTGGCTCCTTGGCTGAGCTCAGCTCACCAGCATTGACAGATGGCCCTGTGAGGAAGGGACAAAGCACAGTCAGATATCCAGAGAGCAAAGGACTGTGTCCCCAGTGAACAGGAGCCAGGCAGTTTATTGAGCACTTGCTATGTGCCAAGAATTCTAAGGACTCAGCTTGCATTTTGATGCTCATCCTTACAACCCCGTGAGGTCTATCTTTAGAGGCAAGGAAACCAAGGCACAGAGAGGTGATGCAGTGGCCCACGTCACAGCAGGACAGTGTGAAGATTTCAGCAACAAGCGTGGGACACAGGGAGGCATGCTGGGTCTCTCAGCTCCATGGTCCTCCAGGGAAGAGGACCTAAGTGAGGAAATAAATGACAAGAGTGAGGCAGTGGGGCAGGTGGAAGGAAAGGAAGGAGATATCCATCTCCACCAAGGAGACAAGGACAGGGGACAGGGTGGGTGGGTAACCAAGGACAGGGGCCACTCAGAGGAGACCTCAGGGTTCACCAACTGCAAGGGAGGGAGCAGGAGACAGGAGGAGAGTGGTCTGTATTGCAGACCCAGCCTGGATCTGCATGCTGGGCACAAGATGGGTACCAGGCCCCTTCTGGAGGGTGGTGCCACAGCGCTAAGCTGGCTGAAGTGCTGTGCTCCCTTTGAAGCAGAAATCCATCTTGCTGGAACCTCTCCTAAGGAAATTCTCCCTTTCCTCCTCCTGCTGGGGGCCAAGGAACAAAGCGGGTGGCTTTGTCTCCTGACAAGAGCTAGAGACCACACGCATTTCATGAGAAAGGCAGGGCTGCTGGAGTGTGAGGCGCCTGCATCCCGCCCGAGCACCTGGATGGAAGTGTGTGTTGGGGGTGACTGTACAGGAGATGGGGTGAGAGAGGGGAGAGGAGGGCTAAGGGGTATCCTGAGTGGCCAGTACCCCTCACTTGGCTCATGGTTAATTAACCATTCTGAGTTCATCTGCAACACTTCATGGGCTGGATTTTTTTATGTTATTTTATGTGCAACTTTCTGTCAATGTAGAACTCAGAATTGTGCGTGTTTGTGTGTGCGTGTGCATGCATGTGTATGTGTGTATGTTTGAATTTTTTTTTTTTTTTTTTTTTTTTTTGAGACGGAGTTTCGCTCTTGTTACCCAGGCTGGAGTGCAATGGCACGATCTCCGCTCACCGCAACCTCCACCTCCTGGGTTCAGGCAATTCTCCTGCCTCAGCCTCCCGAGTAGCTGGGATTACAGGCACACGCCACCATGCCCAGCTTGAAATTTTTTTAAGGGAGGCATAACCTCTACAGTAAGAGTGTACTCATCTTTTTGGGTTTTTATTTTTTATTTTTTTTTTGAGGTGGAGTCTTGCTCTGCCTCCCACACTGGAGTGCAATGGCCTGGTCTCGGCTCAGTTAGCCTCCCCTACCCACGTTCAAGCAATTCTCTCCCCTCAGCCTCCGCAGTAGCTGAGATTACAGGCACATGCCACCATGCCCAGCTAATTTAAAGAATTTTTTTTTAATTATTATTTTTTTCTTAATTGCATTTTAGGTTTTGGAGTACATGTGAAAAACATGTAAGATTGTTGCATAGGTACACACGTGGCAGTGTGATTTGCTGCCCTCCTCCCCATCACTTATATCTGGCGTTTCTCCCTATGCTCTCTCTTCCCAACTTCCCACCCCACCATTTTCCCCTGACAGATCCGTGTGTGATGCTCCCCTCCTTGTGACCATGTGTTCTCATTGTTCAACACCTGCCTATGAGAACACGTGGTGTTTGATTTTCTGTTCCTGTGTCAATTTGCTGGGAATGATGGTTTCCAGGTTCATCCATGTCCCTACAAAGGACATAAATTTATCTTTTTTGATGGCTGCATAATATTCCATGGCGTATATGTGCCACATTTTCCCTGTCCAGTCTATCATCAATGGGCATTTGGGTTGGTTCCGAGTCTTTGCTATTGCAAACAGTGCTGCAATGAACATTTGTGTGCATGTGTCCTTATAGCAGTACAATTTACAGTCCTTTGGATATATACCAGGAAATGAAATTGCTGGGTCAAATGGAATTTCTATTTCTAGGTCCTTGAGGAATCGCCACACTGTCTTCCACAATGGTTGAACTAATTTACACTCCCACCAACAGTGTAAAAGTGTTCCTATTTTTCCACATCCTCTCCAGCATCTGTTGTCTCCAGATTTTTTAATGATCACCATTCTAACTGGCATGAGATGGTATCTCAATGTAGTTTTGATTTGCATCTCTCTAATGACCAGTGATGATGAGCATTTTTTCATGTTTGTTGGCCTCATGTATGTCTTCTTTTGTAAAGTGTCTGTTCATATCCTTCGCCCACTTTTAAATGGGTTTGTTTTTTTCTTGTAAATCTGTTTTAGTTCTTTGTAGATTCTGGATATCAGCCCTTTGTCAGATGGGTAGATCACAAAAATTTTTTCCCATTCTGTTGGTTGCTGATTCACTCTAATGACTGTTTCTTTTGCTATGTAGAAGTTGCGGAGTTTGATTCGTTTTCATTTGTTTATTTTGGCTTTTGTTGCCAATGATTTTGGTGTTTTGGTCATGAAGTCCTTGCCCCTTGCCTATGACTGTGTCCTGAATGGTTTTGCCTAGATTTTCTTCTAGGGTTTTTTTTTTTTTTTTTTTTTTTTTGAGATGGAGTTTCACTGTTGTTACCCAGACTGGAGTGTAACGGCATGATCTCGGCTCACTGCAACCTCTGTCTTCTGGGTTCAAGCAATTCTCCTGCCTCAGCCTCCAGAGTAGCTGGGACTACAGGCACTCACCACCATGCCCAGCTAATTTTTGTATTTTCAGTATACATGGGGTTTCATCTCATTGACCAGGATGGTCTCGATCTCTTGACCTTGTGATCCACCCGCCTCAGCCTCCCAAAGTGCTGGGATTATAGGCATGAGGCACCGCACCCAGCCCTTCTAGGGTTTTTATGGTGTTAGGTCTTATGTTTAAATCTTTAATCCATCTGGAGTTAATTTTAGTGTATGGTGTCAGGAATGGGTCGAGTTTCTGCTTTTTGCACATGGCTAGCCAGTTTTCGAGCACCATTTATTAAACAGGAAATACTTTCCCCATTGCTTGTTTTTGTCAGGTTTGTCAAAGATCAGATGGTTGTAGATGTGTGGTGTTGCCTTCGAGGCCTCTGTTTTGTTCCATTGGTCTATATCTCAGTTTTGGTACCAGTACCATGCTGTTTTAATTACTGTATTCTTGTAGTATAGTTTAAAGTCTGGTAGTGTGATGCCTCCAGCTTTGTTCTTTTTGCTTAGAATTGACTTGTCTATGTGGGCTCTCTTTTGGTTCCATATGAAGTTTAAAGTGTTTTTTTCCAGTTCTGTGAAGAAAGTCATTGGTAGCTTGATGGGGATAGCACTGAATCTGTAAATTACTTTGGGCAGTATGGCCATTTTCACAATATTGATTCTTCCTAACCATGAACGTGGAATGTTTCTCCATCTCTTTGTGTCCTGTCTTATTTCATTGAGCAGTGGTTTGTAGTTTTCCTTGAAGAGATATTTTATGTTCTTTGTTAGCTGTATTCCTAGGTATGTTTTTCTCTTTGTAGCAACTGTGAATGGCAGTTTGTTCTTGATTTGGCTCTCTTTAAGTCTGTTATTGGTGTGTAGGAATGCTTGTGATTTTTTGCACATTGATTTTGTATCCTGAGACTTTGCTGAAGTTGCTTATCAGTTTCAGGAGATTTTGGGCTGGGATGATGGGGTCTTCTAAATATACAATCATGTTGTCTGCAAATAGAGACCATTTGACTTCCTCCTTTCCTATTCAAATACACTTTATTTCTTTTTCTTGCCTGATTGCTCTGGCTAGAACTTCCAATATTATATTGAATAGGAGTGGTAAGAGAGGGTATCCTTGTCTAGTGCCAGATTTCAAAGGGAATTCTTCCAGCCTTTGCACATCAGTATGATATTTGCTGTTGGTTTGTCGTAAATAGCTTTTATTATTTTGATATACATTCCATCAATACCTAGTTTATTGAGAGTTTTTAGCATAAAGGGCTGTTGAATTTTGTCAAAGGCCTTCTCTGCATCAATTGAGATAATCATGTGGTTTTTGTCTTTGGTTCTGTTTATGTGGTGAAATATGTTTATAGACTTGCGTATGTTGAACCAGCCTTGCATCCCTGGGATGAAGCCTACTTCATCAAGGTGGATAAGCTTTTTAATGTGCTGTTGCCATTAGTTTGCCAGTATTTTATTGAAGATTTTTGCATCTATGTTCGTCATGGATATTGGCCTGAAGTTTTCTTTTCTTGTTGAGTCTCTGCTGGATTTTGGTATCAGGATGATGTTGGTCTCACAAAATGATTTGGGAAGGGTTCCCTCTTTTTGGATTGCTTGGAATAGTTTCATAAGGAATAGTACCAGCTCCTCTTCATATGTCTGGTAGAATTCAGCTGTGAACCCATCAGGACCTGGGCTTTTTTTGGGTGGTAGGCTATTCATTGCTGCCTCAACTTCAGCTCTTGTTATTGGTTCATTCAGGGTTTTGACTTCTTTCTGGTGTAGGCGTGGGAGGATGCAAGGGTCCAGAAATTTATCCATTTTTTCCAGGTTTACTAGTTTATGTGCATAGAGTTGTTTGTGATAATCACTGATGATGGTTTGTATTTCTGTGAAATCTGTGGTGATAGCACATTTATTGTTTATAATTGCATCTATTTGATTATTCTCTGTCTTTTTTTTTTTTTTAATTAATCTGGCTAGTGGTCTATTTTGTTGATCTTTTTGAAAAACCAGCTCCTGGATTTATTGATTTTTTTTGAAGGGTTTTTTGTGTATCTATCTCCTTCAGCTCTGCTCTGATCTTAGTTATTTCTTGTCTTCTGCTAGGTTTTGAGGTTTTTTAATCTTGCTCCTCTAGCTCTTTCAATTTTGACAGCAGGGTGTCAATTTTAGATCTGTCCTTTCTTCTCATGTGGGCATTTATTGCTATATATTTTCCTCTAGACACTGCTTTAAATGTGTCCCAGAGATTCTGGTATGTTGTGTCTTCATTCTCGCTGGTTTTGAAGAACATCTTTATTTCTGCCTTCATTTCATGGTTTATCCAGGCAACATTCAAGAGCCAGTTGTTCAGTTTCCATGAAGCTGTGTGGTTCTCAGTTATTTTCTGAATTTTGATTGCACTGTGGTCTGAGACTGTTTGTTATAATTTCCATTCTTTTGCATTTGTTGAGGAGTGATTTACTTCCAATCACGTGTTCAATTTTAGAGGTGTGATGTGATGCTCAGAAGAATGTATATTCTGTGGATTTGGGGTGGAGAGTTCTGTAAATGTCTATTAGGTTTGCTTGTTCCAGGTCTGAGTTCAAGTCCTGGATATCCTTGTTAATTTTCTGTCTCGTTGATCTAATATTGACAGTGGGGTGTTAAAGTCTCCCACTATTATTGTGTGGGAGTCTAAGTCTCTTTGTAAGTCATTAAGAACTTACTTTATATATCTGGGTACTCCTGTATTGGTTGCATATATATTTAGGATTGTTAGCTCTTCTTGTTGCATTGATCCTTTTACCATTATTTAACATCCTTCCTTGTCTCTTTTGATCTTTGTTGGTTTAAAGTCTATTTTATCACATATGAGAATTGCAACTCCTGCTTTCTTTTGCTCTCCATTTGCTTGGTAAATCTTCCTCCATCCCTTTATTTTGAACCTATGTGTATCCTTGCATGTGAGATGGGTTTCCTGGATACAGCACACTGATAGGTTTTGGCTTTTTATCTAAGTTGCCAGCCTGTGTCTTTTGATTGGGGTGTTTAGCCCATTTACACTTAAGGTTAATATTGTTATGTGTAAATCTGATCCTGACATTTTGATGCTAGCTGGCTGTTTTGCCCCTTAGTTGATGCAGTTTCTTCATTGTGTTGATGCTCTTTACCATTTGGTACATTTTTGGAGTCACTGGTGCTAATTGTTTCTTTCTATGTTTAGTGCTTCTTCCAGGAGCTCTTGTAAAGCATGCCTGGTGGTGATGAAATCTCTGAGTAATTGCTTGTTCATAAAGGATTTTATTTCTCCTTCATTTATGAAGTTTAGTTTGGCTGCATACAAAATTCTGGGTTGAAAGTTCTTTTCTTTAAGGATGTTGAATATTGGCCCCCACTCTCTTCTGGCTTGTAAGGTTTCTACTGAGAGATCTGCTGTGAGTCTGATGGGCTTCTCTTTGTGGGTAACCCGACCTTTCTCTCTGGCTGCCCTTAGCATTTTCTCCTTCACTTCAACCCTGGTGAATCTGACAATTATGTGCCTTGGGGTTGCTCTTCTTAAGGAATATCTTTGTGATGTTCTCTGTATTTCATGGCTTTGAATATTGGCCTACCTTTCTAGATTGGGGAAGTTTTTCTGAATAATATCCTGAAGAGTATTTTCCATCTTGGATTCATTCTCTCCATCATATTCAGATACATCTATCAAACGTAGGTTAGGTCTTTTCACATAGTCCCATATTTCTTGGAGACTTTGTTCATTTCTTTTTACCCTTTTTTCTCTAATCTTGCTTCTCATTTTATTTCACTGAGTTGATATTCAACCTCTGATATCCTTTCTCCTTCATCAATTCAGCTGTCGAAACTTGTGTATGCTTTGCAAAGTTCTCATGTTGTGTTTTTCAGCTCTATCAATTCACTTATATTCCTCTCTAAGCTGTTTATTCTCATTAGCATTTCATCAAACCTTTTTTCAACATTCTTGGTTTCTTTGTACTGGGTTAGAAGATGTTCTTTTAGCTCACAGAAGTTTCTTATTACCCACCTTCTGAACCCTGTTTCTGTCAATTCATCACACTCATTCTCCATCTAGCCGTGTTCCCTTACTGGTGAGGAGTTGTGATCCCTTGTAGGGGGAGAGGCATTCTGGTTTCAGGTGTTTTCATCCTTTTTGTGCTGATTTCTTTCCATCTTTGTGGATTTATCCACCTGTCATCTTTGTAGTCGTTGACTTTCAGATTGGGTCTCTGAGTGGATGTCCAGTTTGTTGATGATGAAGTTCTTTCTTTCTGTTTCTTACTTTTCCTTCTAACCATCAGGCCCCTCTGCTGTAGGACTGCTGAGGTCTACTCCAGGCCCTGCTTGCCTGGGGTTCAGCTGCAGTGGCTGCAGAACAGTAAGGGTTGCTGCCAATTTCTTCTGCTTTGTCCCAGAAGGATACCCACCAGATGTCAGTCTGAGCTCTACTTTATGAGGTGATTCTTTGGATATATGGGGGTCAGGGAGCTGCTTGAGGAGACAGTCCTTTATAGGAGCTCAAGTACTGAGCTGTGAGCTCCATTGTTCCATTCAGAGTTTCTGGGCAGGTATGTTTAAGTTTGCTGCAGCAGAACTCATAAAGGTCTTTTTTTTTTTTCAACCCCAGGTGCTCTGTCCCAGGGAGTTAGGGCTTTATTTATAAGTTTCTGTCTTGCTGCTGCCTTTTGTCAGGGCTGCCCTGCCCAGTGAGGAGGCAGCCTAGTCACAGTGTGCCTGCAGAGGCTTTGCTGAGCTGCTGTGGGTTCCACCCAGCTGCCATGTGAACTTCCCTGCAGTCCTATTTATAGGAGCCTCGGGAATGGCAGGCTGCCTCAGCAATGGTGGACTACCTTGGTAGTGGTGGACTGCCTCGGTAATGGTAAATGCCACTCCCCCACAGAGCTGGACCGCCCCGGGTTCAGCTGTGCTTGCTGTAAAACTCTCAATCCAGAGTGTTTCAGATTGTTTTTTGTTGGGGGTGGGACTGGCTGAGCCTGATCACCTGGCTCCCTCTCATAGGCCCCCCTTTTTTTTTCAGTTGTACAGTCGACTCTGTCTCCAAGGCATCCCAGTCACCAGTTGAAATGGCACCCGGATTTGTGTGATTTCCTGTGTGTAGACCTGCTGCACTGGCTGAAACAGCCGCTGGAGGCTCATGGCACTTTTTTGCCCAGGAATCACCTGGCCTGTCTCCCTGTTTCAGTCCCCTTTTTATTGGCTGAATGAGCAACTCTGTCTCTCAGGCATTCCAGTCACCTATTGAAAAGGCACCGGGATCTGTGTGATTTCCCTTGCAGTGAACCTCTGCACCGGCTGAAACAGCCGCATGGAGATTCATGGCAATTTTTTGCCTGGGAATCTCCTGGTCTGGCTCCCTATTTCAGTCCCCTTTTTATCAACTGAATGGGTGACTCTGTCTCCCAGGATCTCCAATCGCAAGCTAAATGATGCCTGGACCCATGTATTTTGTTTAGCAACCTGCCATACCAACCAGAACAGTCACACTGGTGAGCCATGTGGCTCCTTTGCCTGGGAATCTTCTAGTCTGTGGGCAATAAAAATCCATCTGGAAATGCAGCATCCACTCACACTCCATGCTTTTGCTTGGAGCTGCAATCCTGAGCTGCTTCTAATCAGCCAACTTGGATCCTCCTCCTAAAGATTTTTTAGTAGAGGGGTTTCACCACATTGGCCAGGCTAGTCTCGAACTCCTGACCTCAGGTGATCCACCCACCTCGGCCTCCCAAAGTGCTGAGATTACAGGCATTAGCCACTGCATCTGGCCTTGATAGCTTTTTACACAGGTGTATACCATGACCCACATCAAATTCAGACCTTGGCTACTCAAAGTGTGGTCCTCAGACCAACAGCAATGGCCTCTCCAGGGATCACCTTCTGGGTCAGAATCTGGATTCTACTGAACAATACCCCAGAAAAGTTGTGTACTTGGTAAAACAGGTGTGCTGGCAAAGGACGAAGATAGAAACGCCTAAGCCTGAGGGTGGATGCCTGGCCCTGGGGCCTGGAACAGGCTCTGAGGTGCTGCCATATCACTTGTCACCAGCATTTTAAGACCCCACATTTCACAATTCCCAGGAGAGCCTTCACAACCGCATCAATTCATTGACGAGGGGAAGGTACCATCCCAAGTTCCCACAGCAGGTCACTAATAGATCCAAGGCACCAGTGGCCCCAACCAGGCCTCTTACCCCAGGACATATTAACATCAGGCCTGTGGCGGCGGGGGGGCTCATGCCAGTAATCCTGGCATTTTAGGGGGCCCAGGTAGGAAGACTGCTTGAGCCCAGGAGTTGGAGACCAGCCTGGCCAAAAAAGCAAGACTCCTGTCTCTACAAAAAATTGGCCAGGCATGGTGGCTCATGCCTTTAATCCCAGCACTTTGGGAGGTTGAGGTGGGCAGATCACTAGGTCAAGAGATCGAGACCATCCTGGCCAACATGGTGAAACTCCATCTCTACTGAAAGTACAGAAGTTAGCCAGATGTGGTGGCTCATGCTTGTAGTCCTAGCTACTTGAGAGGCTGAGGCAGGAAAATTGCTTGAACCCAGGAGGTGGATGTTGCAGTGAGCCAAGATCGCACCACTGCACTACAACCTGGTGAGAGAGCAAGACTCTGTCTCAAAAAAAAAAAAAAAAAAAAAAAAAAAAAAAAAATTAGCTGTGCATGATGGTTCATGCTTGTAGTCTCAGCTATTCAGGAGGCTGAGGTGGGGGGAATCACTTGAGCCCAGGATTTCGAGGCAGCAGCGAGCTTTGATCACACCATGCCACTGCACTCCAACTGGGGTGAGAGATGGAGATCCTGTCTCCAAAATAATAATAATAATAATAATAATAATAATAATAATAATAATGATGTCAATAATATTGTGCCATTTTACAGGAGAGAAAATAAAAGCTCACCGAAGTTAAGCAACTTGTCCGAGAAGCTACAAAACGGTGCATCCAGGACTTGAACCCAGAGAGTCTGACTCCAAAGCCCTAATTAATTTTAACCTAAATCTCCAGGAAAACAAGCAACATAGAATGTCCAGCCTTCTGGCAAACTAGTTTAAGAAACAAAGTGTCTTTCTTTTCTTCTGTACTTGGGGTGGAGGTGGGGTTGGAGGATAAACAACAATTAGACATGCAAATGATTTAAACAAAAATTCAAAGCATCCAAGGACTTCACAACAAAAAACTGGTTTCCCTCCCACCCCATTGCCAGATCCCAGTGATCTTGCTTGAGGCAACCTCTTTGATTCATCCCTTGTGTGTCTTTTCAAGATATGCTCTGCACGATCTGACACACCTGGACACATACACTGCCTTTCTCACTCACGTGAACGTGAGCCCATTTTCCCTTTAGACATGGCCCTGGCCCTTACCGCCCTGCAATGATTCCCCATCAGCCCATAGAGGCGGCCTCATGGGTTATGGTGTGGGATGCCCTGCAACTCCCTGGCCACCCCACGCTGCTGCGCACAGAGCTTGCGGAGCCAAGCCACCTCACACTCCTGGCAGTGCTTCTGCAAGACACCTCCCAGAGGCGGGATCACCCCACCTGGGTGTGGATGATTTTGACCTTGACAGAGACAAGGGTCATTTCTTATCTACCAGCCTTAGACAGGGCACAAGATGTCTGGCACCACCAGTGCCCAGATCTTGGGTGGGGAGGAGAGGGGCCCAGAGTAGGGAAGGACAGCCCTTTCTAAGAAACTGGTGTGGGCAAGTGCAGGAGGCTCCTTGAAGTGAGGGACCTGTCATAGTGACTTCTGCAGAAGAGCCAGGAGCCCCTCTCTCTCTGATAATCCTGGGGTGACAGTCCTGTCTCCCACAACCCCCAGCCCTCTAGACTTGAGGTTTACATTGGGCCACAGCCTGGCAGGTGGCAGAAGTTTCCCCATGTCCCAACTGAAATTAACAGTTATATGGCACCATTATATCAGGCCACACTAGTGCCAACCTCCCTTGGGCCATACAGGGCCTTAAGTTTATTTTTTGAGATGGAGTGTTGCCTCTGTTGCCCAGGCTGGAGTGCAGTGGCACCATTTTGGCTCACTGCAACCTCTGGCTCCCAGGTTCAAGCAATTGTCATGCCTCAGCCTCCCCAGTAGCTGGGATTACAGGCATGTACCACCATGTCTGGCTAATTTTTGTATTTTTAGTAGAGACAGGGTTTCACTGTGTCAGCCAGGCTTGTCTTGAACTCCTGACAACAAGCGATCTGCCTGCCTTGGCCTCCCAAAGTGCTGGGATTACAGGCATGAGCCACTGGGCCTGCGGCTTTGATTTTTTTTAAAAAAATTGTATTTTTAATGTATTGAAGGGGTGTGCCTGTGAGTTTCTGACATGCCTATATTACACAGTGGTGAACCCTGGGTAGTTCATTGTTGTGAGTTATCAGAATCCTGTGTTCAAGAGAACATGGTGGAGTTTTTTCCATGAAAAGCAAATTTGGGGACCAGGCACAGTGGCTCACGGCTGTAATCCCAAGGGCTTTGGGAGGCTGAGGTGGGTGGCAGATCATGAGGTCAGGAGTTGGAGACCAGCTTGGCCAACATGGTGAAACCCTGCCTCAACGGTCACCAATTAGCTAGGTGTGGTGGCAGGCGCCTGTAGTCCCAGCTACTTGGGAGGCTGAGGCAGGAAAATCGCTTGAACCCAGGAGACAGAGGTTGCAGTGAGCAGAGATGTTACCACTGCACTCCAGCATAGGTGACAGAGCGAGATTCCATCTTAAAAAAAAAAATTTTGTATTTGGACTGTTGCTGATTACAGATATTTTTAGAGAAGAATTCAAAACAGTAAATGTGGATGATGGAATCAATAGTTATGATGAAAATCTGCTGAACGTTTCCAATGCACAAGAAAATTTAGTTAGTGTCTTATGTGCAGCATTTTAAGAGAGTAACCAGAATCCTGACTGACAGCATCACATCAGGACCACCAGACTTATATAAATTTCATAGAATCCTCCGAATACATTAATACATTTTTTGGTTATTGTTTTTTGAGATGGAGTCTTGTTCTGTTGCCCAGGCTGGAGTGCAATGGCACAATCTCAGCTCACTACAACCTCCACCTCCTGGGTTCAAGAAATTCTCCTGTCTCAGCCTCCTGAGTAGCTGGGACTGCAGGCATATGCCACGATGCCAGGCTGATTTTTGTACTTCTTTTCTTTTTTTGATAAAGTTTCACTCTTGTTGCCCAGGCTGGAGTGCAATGGGTGTGATCTCAGACCACTGCAACCTCTGCCTCTTGGGATCAAGTGATTCTCCTGTTTAAATTTCTTGAGTAGCTGGGATTACAGATGCCTGATACCACACCAGCCTAATTTTTGTAATGTTAGTAGAGACGGGGTTTCACCATGTTGGTCAGGCTGGTCTTGAACTCCTGATCTCAGTTGATCCACCTGTCTCCGTCTCCCAACATGCTGGGATTACAGGCGTGAGTGACCATGCCCACACATCAATGCCCAGACCAATGAGATGGGTTTTGATTAGATGCAATGTCTCAACCATGCCCAGACATAAATGTGTTAACATTTATACAAATATAACTTTGGCAGATATTTAGCATAACAATCAAAATTACAAATCATAACATATTCAATTTGCATAAATGTATATAATTTTTGAACATGTATATCAACAGCATTCCCATAAATATAACTGAGATGAGCTCTAATGTCATCTCATTTGACAATGCCCTCCCATGCAGCATCACCACATTTGACAGTGCCCACCCATACGATCTACCAACTAAATTGAATCATTTAATATTTTGACAAGATGAGAAATACATTCTTTAGACTCCCTGAGGGACCCAGCTGAAAAAATCTCAAGGTTAATTTTAAGCCAAAAAGACTTGATTTAGGATTTTGATGCTGGAGAAACCCATCAAAGATGTCAAGTTTGAAAAGACTTGATCAAAACAAAATCACAGGTCACTATTAGAAGAATATTCATTTAACCAGAGACTTCAAAGGCAATACAGAAAGTTCCGTGGAGATAAAAACCTTAACCCTTTATATACATGTGTGTATTTGTGTATGTGTGTGTGAGTGCGTGTGTCTGTGTGCGTGTGTGTGGAGTCTTGCTCTGTCACCAGGCTGGAGTGCAGTGGCATGACCTCAGCTCAGTGCAACCTCTGCATCCCTGATTCAAGCAATTCTCCTTTCTCAGTCTCCCGAGTAGTTAGAACTACAGGTGTGCGCCACCATGCCCAGCTAATTTTTGTATTTTAGTAGAGACGGGGTTTCACCACGTTGGCCAGGATGGTCTCAATCTCTTGACCTCGTGATCCACCCACCTCAGCCTCCCAAAGTGCTGGGATTACAGGTGTCAGCCACTGCACCCGGTGAAACCTTACTCCCTTTAAAGCTCAGTTTTGCTAAGTAATCAAAAAGCATCCTTGAATTTCATCAGAAAAAGGAAGAATGAGTACAGGGTTATGGGTGTACACACATAATGACTTTGGTCATATCTCCATTGGCCACATGATTACACATTAGAATGGCATCTTTAGTGACCAGAATGCCAGTGTTATAGAAGGTATAGGAGGCACTCTTGGACTTGAGACAAGAACACTGTTGTGTAGAAATGTCACTAATTGTATTAAAATTATTCTCCATGGGCCAGAGAACACATAGCATGGCCTTTAGAATGAGATGGACTTTGATTAGATGCAAGGTCTCAACACTTACTAGCTGAATCACATTAGACAAAGTGCTTCATCATTCTGAGACTCAGTTTTTTTGTTGGTTTGTTTTTTGAAATGGAGTTTTGCTCTTGTTGCCCAGGCTGGAGTGCAATGGCATGATCTCAGCTCACTACAACCTCCGCCTCCCAGGTTTAAGTGATTCTCCTGCCTCAGCCTCTTGAGTAGCTGGAATTACAGGGATGTACCACCCCACCCAGCCAATTTTGTATTTTTAGTAGATACGAGGTTTCTCCTTGTTGGTCAGGCTGGTCTCTAACTCCTGACCTCAGGTGATCCGCCCACCTCAGCATCCCAAAGTGCTGAGATTATAGGCATGAGCCATCATGCCCGGCCTAAGTAACATGTTTTTAAAAGTCACATTGTCCTACAATATCCATTTCTCTTGCATATTTAGGAAATTGTGTTTTTTTTTTTTTTTTTTTTTTAACATGCTGACATATGGGAAACAGTATGCAAAATGTGCACGAATGTTTCAGACACAGTTTGAAGTTTACAAGAGATTTCATGCTGGGGAGGCTGCTTGCTACAAGCTCCCAAAGCTCATACCTGTTAAAACTCTATCACTTTGGAAGCCAAAAGAGAGAATGCTCATATGAGCATTTGGAAAATGTTCTCTATTTACATTTTTAAAAATCTAATACAAGTAAGTTTTTCTGGCAGATTCTTTTCCTATGTTACAAAACAAAACATCAAAAGCACAGAGTAAGATAAGAAACCTTTTTCCTTAGAAAGGTCAAGCAGGTACTTCTTGACATCATGTCCTTTACACAATGGCATATTGTTCATGTAAAAGGCAGAGGCCATGAGGTGAGAAGCCTTGGGGAGCACCAGAGTCTTGGGCTTTTAGCATAGAGTGTTCAGGTCTTTATAGTTTGATCCCATGGCATGGAGAGGTCACGGGTCTCTGGCTTCCTGTGACCTTTGCCTTCCTTGTCAAAAGAAAATGTGACCCTTCGAATCAAGAAACTTGAGGGCAAGGGTTACCCCAGCCCTGGCATCTGCCCAGAGCTTGAGAAGAAGAAACAATGATCCTCCAGCTACCTCACAGGGCTGGCACAGGCGGTCACTGCCCTGTGTGGATGACCCAGCTGTGTTGGGCAACCCGAACGCCATCTGTGGAAATGCAAAGAGGAAACACGAAAGTCTTTACATGAGCTCTGAGAAGGCAGGTGCAGCAGAAACCTCCAGGAGGTAACTACCCAGCCTTGCACCTGTGGTGGAGGGAGAGCATATTGGTGATCACGTGTACTTACACTCTACGGTCACCAGGTGGCACTATGACCTCTTCTGTGGCTCTGCAAAGGAAGATCTGGAAGGAGTTCATCACAGCTAGTGTTTAACAAGCCCCTACTATTTGCCAAATCACTCACCCCTGGCAACAACCTAAGGAGCTGGGGATTCTTATTATCTGTCTCTTATAGAGAAGGACACGGAGATGTAAAGACATGAATTATCTTGCCCAGATCACTCAGCTAGTAAGTGCTGGAGGCCGAATAAAACCTAACAGTGTGGCTGCAGAGCCCACATGCATTGATTGAGCAAGCATGTACTGAGCACCAGCCATGTCCAAGGCCTCGTGTGATTAAATACAGTTATGATTAATAATATAGCAACAAGAAATCACTGACACTTTGTAGACATAAGATTTTTCCCTTTTGTAGGTTTCCGGCACAGAACTGTATATCCAATAACAGTGAAATTAATCCCACTAGTTATGACAGAAATGATGATGCATTTAAATGAGTTGGGTGTTTTAGAGTCCTTGACAGAAACTGAATGAGGAATAAAATTCTTCCCATTTCACACAAAAGGAAACTGAGGTGAAGAGGGGTAAAGTAATTTTGCTTGGCATGAAGTAGAAATTCAAAGTACAGGAGTTTGAACTTGGTTCTGACCTTTTCTGAGGCCCCCAGGCTCCTGACCACCATAGATGCAAGCATCACCTTGTTTTTCCACTCATTCAAGAGACTTTTTAAAAATTTAATTATCTAATACATTGGCCCTCATCATGAGCTTCTGTTCCTATTCTGCAGGTGGTGAAGTCCTCTATTGTCCTGGCCCCACAGCTCCTGTCCCATGATCAGGGCCAGCTCACCAAGGAGCTGCAGCAGCACGTAAAGTCAGTGCCATCCCCCATGCGAGTACCTGAGGAAGTTGAGTGCAGACAGATGGGGCCCTGCACCCTTGAACAGTTCCTGGGTCTCTGCTGCCCACGTCTCACAGGGGATCATGCTGGGGGAAGCGTAGGCAGTCACAGTACTGGCTTTTTCCTTTCATGCAAGTGGCTTAGGATTAGGGTAGAGTCCTTCTCTTATTTAAATAAAACCCACTATCTTGGTCAGAAACTCAAAAAGAATCATTGCTGGCATGTTAACCTAAAGAAAAACGACCAGACAAGTGCCCAGTGGTACTTCAAAAGGCTATTTATTATCCTGCAAAATTTAGGCAGGAGTTGTGGCTCATGCCTGTAATGCCAGCACTTTGGGAGGCTGAGTCAAGTGGATCACCTGAGGTCAGGAGTTCAGAACCAGCCTGACGAACATAGAGAAACCTTGTCTCTGCTAAAAACACAAAATTAGCAGGGCAAGGTGGCACATGGCTGTAGTCTCAGCTAGTTGGGAGGCTGAGGCAGGAGAATCGCTTGGACCTGGGAGTCAGAGTGAAGTGAGCCACAGTACTCTAGCCTGGGTGACAGAGGGAGACTCTGCCTTTAAAAAAAAAAAAAGGTTATTTTGCAAAATTTGAAACAGAAATCAAAATCAGCAGCTTCTAAACTATTCTTAACATGATTCATAATTAGAAATGCATTTTATATTACATATAGTTCTATATTTTTGAATAAAATTTAAAATCACATTTATTATACAACATGTAATACTTTTTAATTCTCCTTCATTTGTTTTGAATGCTCTGTGCAATCTACAAAAAGTCCAACAGTAATAATTATTCATTAAATTAAACATTATCTTGGCATTTAAAATGATTTCATAAGATCTTTTGTTTTTGAGGTTATATGTATATGTATATATGTATACGTACACGATCTTGGCTCACTGCAGCCCCCACCTCTCAGGTTCAAGCATTTCTTTTGCCTCAGCCTCCCAAGTAGCTGGCACTACAGGTGCATGCTACCACGCTTGGCTAATTTTTGTATTTTTAGTAGAGACAGGGGTTTCGCCATATTGGCCAAGCTGGTCTCAAACTCCTGATTTTGTGATCCACCTGCCTTGGACTCCCAAAGTTCTGGGAGTACAGGTGTGAGCCATCGTGATGGGCCTGAGATTAAAAAAATTTTTAGCAATCACTATTAAGAGAAAAACACTGGATATGAACGAATATTCATAGTTTTATCCTATCTGCTTAAATAAAGATTGAAAGAATACATATACAAATGTTTACTTTTTTTGGTAATACTTTGCCGCATTGTCTGAATATTGACAATCAATATGCATTATGAAGTTCCATGACTAATATAAAGTACTCACAGGGTGTGCTAGGCCCTGGACTCAATGCTCTACATGCATTTTTATTTCATTTCATTCTCTCCACAACCTGAAATAGTATAACCAACCCATTTTACAGAGTGGAAACTGAGGCTGAGACTGAAAGCTGAATGCCTGAGGTTGCAGTTAATAAGACACAGAGCTGGAACTGAAACTTACATGTGCCTTTCAACCAGTTTATGTTCTCACGGTAGGCTAGTCTGCTTCACAGAGCATGGAATAGATGGTGAGTACCTGCTAGGATGGACCAGGTATCACTGTAGGTAATAAGCAGCACCCAAAAATGGAAATTTACAGCACTGAAGACTTTTTCTGATCATGCTGCACATCCTCCATGGCTCTCCTGGGCCCTGTGCTCCACATCCCCTCATCTGCCACCAAAATAAAGGAGCAGCCTCTACATAGGACCTATCAGCGGCTCTAAGAGATGAGGGAAAGGGTGGCCAGTCTCAACGGCTTCCAACTCTTTTGCCTTGAGGTGACACACTTCACTTCCACTCACATCTCCTGAGTCAAAGCAATCCCATAATTACCTCTACCTTCAAGAGGCCCAGAGGAGAACCTGAACTACTTGGTGGACTCCATTAGGGCTCCATATGGTGGTGTCAGCCTGTGTGGGAGACTGTGGAGGGGCAGAGGAGGAGAGTGGGGAATTGATGGGAAATGACAGCAGGATGGAGTCACCTCAGATTTGCTTTATCCTCAACCAGGTGGAGTTTGTCCAGAGCTGAACAAAATCAGCAGCAGCATGATCAAACAGGGTAAACTTCAGAAAAAGTGGTTTGTTCAGATGTGACCAATATGAACTCACGATCAGCTGAGTGACACTGAGTTAGTAAATCTCTGACTGCCTCACTTACCTTGTATGACAATGGTGAAAATGGGAGCATTGAGAGAGTTGATTTGGAAGGATATCAGGAGTGTGAACATTCAGCATTTTAGTTCCTTGAAGTTAAATCCAGGCACTATCTTTCCTGCAAGTCTCCTGTTTCTTTCAGATTGCACAAGAGAGAGTGCTCAGATTAGGGCTGGAGGTCATAAAATATTGGCTCCCACACAAACAGTTCCCCTGTCTCGTGCATGCATTCCGTGCATTTTCCTGTGCTAAACACGGTCCCAAAAAATCGTGGGGCCTGATTCTTCCTCTTTGTTCCAGTGGCCCTGGGTGACTCAAGTGCTCATTTAATGAGCAGGACACAGAGGTCTTAGAGTGATGCCCCGTGAGGCCCCAGGTGCCAGCTGCTGCCCTGTCAAACTATGAGGCAAGAGATAGGGCATCGTCCATGGGGCAGTGGTCAGCCAGGCTTGGTGACTCTACTTGGTGGACAGATGATCCTATACTGCCACCTCTGATGGATCCACTGCCTCTGTGGCTGTTTATCCTGCTGATGCTCCAGTGGCTGCCTCAGCATCACAGCCTAGGCCCAGTGCCAATGCAGACAGACCTGGCCCCTGGGGACCCAGGAGTCCTACGGGACTCACTCAGCTGTCCCCAGGAGTCCCCAGACCTTCATTCTTATCAAGGACCTAGGAGCCCTAACCCCTGGCCCTCCATCATCAGCCATAAATGATGATTTGCTGCTGTTATCATCAACACTGCCTTTAGTGGCCAAGGAACTTCCAAGGTGCCAGCTCTGGAAAGAAAGATGTCCCTGGGAGGTGATGACACTTGGTACACAGGTGCTAAACAGGTTGCTTATTCCTATCCTCAGACAGTCTTTGACACAGCCATTGACACTCCCATTGTGTGGAAGGAAACCAGCCCAGGGTCACACAGCTTGCCTCAAATCTAAGGTGCCTGGCCTTGCCTCCATGAAGAAACTGTCTGCAAGGGAGGTCGACCCTAACTTTGGGGAGTCTTTCCTGGGCTGCATGAATCACCTCCCCAGTTGGAGGCCCCAAATTCTGCTCACATCTCCTTCCTTGCCCTATCTCTGCTTGGGCTATAGTCCAGGTGACCCCAGCAACCCTTCATGGACATCACGGTACACTTTGCCATTCACTTTTGAGCTAATCTGACTTCAACATCCACTTACTCAGTCTCTCCTTTTACAACCAAGACAACCCAAATCTGTGGCTCTTTATGCAGGTGACAGCATATGAATAGAATTGAATGCCATAGTTGTGTTCTCCCTGTTTTGTTTTTGTTTTCCTTGTGTCTCAGGGTTGTTTTTCTATTTATAATAAAAGCATTGGCTTTCCATTTGTAGCATGAATAAAATACTTGCAGTTTACAATAACTTTATGTCATAGTAAATTGTAAGGAGATTTAAAGCAGCAATTTTCAGCTGCAAGAGGCCCAAGGACATCTGAGCACACTCTGTGTGATTAGGCAGAAGTAGGCCTTTAGGACATTTAGCTGAGGATGGGTGCAGGAAAGATAATGGACAGTGGGGGGTCTGACCTGGCCACCAGATCCCTGGGTCCTGCTCACCAGCTTGGCACTCCCTAGCCATCACTCATGATGCTGCCAAACCCTCTGGGTATTGTGGTCAAATCTCCCCGGAAGAGAGGTTGAATAACCTTGTCTCTCAAAATGCACAGATTCCTTGGACATCCCTGGGAGCTCAACCATGAGAGTCAACTTGGTTTTCTCCCCCTCATTAGGATTCAGAATTAAAAGTCCACCTTCACAGGCAGTAAGATAATATAGATAAGTAACACCATCACCTGGTTTCAGATGTTAACATGTCTAGGTGTGTTAGGGGTGATTTGAGACCATACAACCTTGTGCCACACAGAATTCCCTGGCCGAGGGAGACATTTGATTGCCATGTTATGATCTTCTCACTGAGTGTAAAGGCAGTCTTCTTTCACTCTGGATTCTTTCTTCTACTCATATTTTATAAGGGCACTTTGAATTTCCAAGCATATAATAATTTTTGGTTAGCTTTTAATCATTGACTTCTGGCACAATTCTGTGATCAGAAACCTGCTGTGATTGGATTTGTCTGAAATACACTGAGATTTGCTTGATGAACAAAATAAGTTGGATTAATTTTTGTAAATGTACCATGCATGCTTAAACCAGTGTAGCTCCAACATTTGTTGGCAAGATACAGGATGATGGATGGATCACTGCATGGGTGTGATGGAGATGCTTTACTGTTGGGACTATGGAGACGCTTTACTGTTGGGACTATGGAGACGCTTTACTGTTGGGACTATGGAGACGCTTTACTGTTGGGACTATGGAGACGCTTTACTGTTGGGACTATGGAGACGCTTTACTGTTGGGACTATGGAGACGCTTTACTGTTGGGACTATGGAGACGCTTTACTGTTGGGACTATGGAGACGCTTTACTGTTGGGACTATGGAGATGCTTTACTGTTGGGACTATGGAGATGCTTTACTGTTGGGACTTTCCGCGTCCTTCTGATTTTTGTTGCTTAGAATATGAGTGACTGAGAGGGGGCTGTGGAGTCTCCCGCTCTGCTTGTGTGTGAGGTTCTTCCTGCCATCATTTGTTTCTTATGTTTTGCAGCCAAGACTGACCATGAGAAACCCTGGGAGTTCAGGAAGGAAGAAGCCACCCAGAAGCAGGGACAGGGAGCTGGTGGGGAAGACCAGAAATCTGGTCTGTGAAGGTTCCAGAGAGCCTGGGGAGGCGCATGGGGGCTGAGTTGAGGTAGGGGCATTGGAGGAAGCGAGTGCTCCATGGAGTCCACTGTGAGGTACCACGTTCTGGGGCTAGGATTGGTGGAGGGGTAGTATAAAGCCCTAGGGTTGCTTAGGCAGTGCCCAGACAGGAGGAGGTGTGGTGGAAACCAGAGCCCTAATTGCTCTTGAGCTTCCTGCTTTCTTGCACTGAGTGTCCTGTGGCTTCCCTGATAGACTTTCTCCCTGACTTGTAGCTGAACCTCCCACATGCCTTTGAAGACTTAGTTTGAACAGGATCCTTTCCCAGACCCCCTCCTCCAGGTGCCCAATATCCCCCCCTTCCCCTCCCTCCCCTTCTCCTCCTGTCCCCCTCCCCAACTCAGATCCCACCACATCCCCAACCTCTTCCCTCCCCCAGCCCTAAGCCACACCCACTTCTGTCCTGGCCACCTCAGGGCACCCTGAGAGGACCAGGATGTGGGGGATGCCATGGCTGCTCTTTTGGCTCCTCCTGGCGTTTCCCAGTCTTCAATCCACCCATAGGAATAGACACTGGACCCGTGGGGTTTCTTCTTTGTTATTGGGCTGTGTCATGTGGCAAATTACACAGTGCAGGCCTGTAATTTCAGTGCTTTGGGGGGTTAAGGTGGGCAGGTCACCTGAGTCCAGGAGTTTAAGACTAGCCTGGACATCAGAGACAAACCCCATCTCTACAAAAGATTCCAGAAAAGATTAGTTGGACGCCCACTGCACTCTTGTCTCAAACAGAATAAACCAAAACAAAGTGAAATGTCATTTGAGTTTTGTGTCATCTAATTTGATGACTTTTTAGGAACTTCTGAGTCATCCACCAAGGTGGGTGGATCACCTGAGGTCAGGAGTTCAAGACCAGTCTGGCCAACATGGTAAGACCCTGTCTCTACTAAAAATACAAAAATTAGCCAGGCATGGTGGTGGGTGCCTGTAACCTCAGCTACTTGGGAGTCTGAGACAAAAGAATCGTTTGAACCTGGGAGGCGGAGGTTCCAGTGAGTCAAGATCACACCACCGCACTCCAGCCTCGTTGACAGGGCAAGGCTCCATCTCAAAAAAAAAAAAAGAAGAATATTCTGCATATTAGCTTCTCTTGCACAACTTCAAAAGTGTTTTAAATGAACACATCTTTATGTTATGCCATGATCAGCAATAAAATACATTAAAACAATTAACATTTAAACATATAAATGACTATATACAAGAAACTTACCATACTTAAAGGCATTTATTATCGAACACTGGGGAAAAAAAGTAACATCTCCAATCAATTGTAACAGCTATAACTGAGGACAGACTTTATTTCAGGAACATATATGTAATCATTTTTCATCCTAACATTCATCTGTCAAAGTAGGTTTGTTTGTTTGTTTTTTGAGACAGGATCTCTCTCTACCACCCAGGCTGGAGTAGAGTGGCACCATCATGGCTCACTCCACAGTGACCTCGGCCTCCTGGGATCAAGTGATCCTCACACCTCAAGAAGCTGGAACTAAAGGCATGCACCACCATGCCTGGTTAATTTTTATATTTTTTTAGAGACGGTTTTGCCCTGTTGCCCAGGCTGGTCTGAAAGTCCTGAGCTGAAGAGATCTGCCAGGTATCAGCCTCCCAGAGCGCTGGGATTACAGGTGAGCCAACCCCTAAGTAGTGTAAAAATCCCTATTTAACATAAGAAATTGAGGCACCATAAACATAAGGCCACAAGTTTAAGAAATGGGAGAGCCAGAAGCCTCCCCCCACCCCCCATCCCTTAGATTTGAGCTCAGTTTACCAAACCAAGGGGCAGGGAGGGTTAACTTAATGTAAGCTGGCAGGCTGGTGTTAAGTTTGCAGCAGAATTTTCACTAATTTATGAGAAAATGGGGGAAAGTAAGGACACAAAATAAACTTTTTTTTTTTTTTTGAGATAAAGTTTTGCTCTGGTAGCCCAGCTGGAGTAAAATGGCACCATCCATACTTACTGCAACCTTTGCCTCCCGGGTTCAAGTGATTCTCCTGCCTCTGCCTTTGGAGTAGCTGGGATTACAGGTGCACATCACCACGCCCAGTCAATTTTATATTTTTAGTAGAGACAGGGTTTCACCATGTTAGCCAAGCTGGTCTGAAAGTAAACTTTTCAATATAACTAAATGATTCCATTTAAAGATCTTTTATTCTGGCTGGGTGCAGTGGCTCACGCCTGTAATCCCAGCACTTTGGAAGGCCGAGGCAGATAGATCACGAGGTCAAGAGATCAAGACCATCCTGGCCAACATGGTGAAACCCCGTCTCTGCTACAAATACAAAAATTAGCTGGGTGTGGTGGTGCATGCCTGTAGTCCCAGCTACTTAGGATGCTGAGGCAGAAGAATCACTGGATCCAAGGAGGCGGAGGTTGCAGTGAGTCAAGATCGATCATCCCACTGCACTCCAGACTGGTGAAAGAGCAAGACTCCAACTCAAAAAAATAAAAAGTAAAATTTATTCTGAGAGATTCTGTTCTTTCCAACTGTTTGAGTGAAAATATCCTTTTGTTAAATGAAATGATGGTGACAGTGGTGTGATGTTTGTATTTATTGGCTGTACCTGGTAGAAAAACAATCAGGCCAGGCACGGTGGCTCGTGAAGTCAAGAGATCGACACCATCCTGGCCAACATGGTGAAACACTGTCTCTACTAAAAATACAATAATTAGCTGGGCTTGGTGGCATGTACCTGTAATCCCAGCTACTCAGGAAGCTGACACAGGAGAATCACTTGAACCCAGGAGGCAGAGCCTGCAGTGAGCTGAGATCATGCCACTGCACTCCCGCCTGGCGACAGAGTGAGACTCTGTCTCAAAAAAATAAAATAAACCTGCGTTTCTATTATAGCCTCCTTATTTTGGGAAAATATTTCTAATCTAAAAGTCTTGGCTCTTTACATCATTATGGCCCCAAAATAATAGGGGACTTTACACACAGATAACACATGCCCCTCAAGATTCTCTCTTTAACCTCTACCTTATTCTGTTTAGATCAGGACATATGGGGATTGTGAGATGAGAATCAAGTTGAATATAAGCAATCCAAAGCCATGTGCTGACACTGGATCCTGGAAGAGGACTTTCTTCAGAATCTTTTTCATCTGTTAACTTTTCTCTGGGCTCAAATTTTTTCTTTTCTTTTCCTTTTTTTTTTTTTGAGACAGAGTTTCATTCTTGTTGACAAGGCTGGGGTGCAGTGGTGCAATCTCGGCTCATCACAACCTCCATCTTCCGGGTTCAAGCAATTCTCCTGTCTAAGCCTCCCGAGTAGCTGGGATTACAGGCATGCACCACCATGCCCACCCACCTAATTTTGTATTTTTATTAAAACTGGGTTTCTCCATGTTGGTAAGGCTGGTCTCGAACTCCCAACCTCAGGTTATCCACCTGCCTCGGCCCCCCAAAGTGCTGGTATTACAGGCATGAGCCACCGCACCAGGCCTGGGCTGAAACTTTCTTTTCCTTAGAGTCACATCTTCGAGTAGTTCTGCTACATGGCAATCACTACTCAAAATAAACTAACTTGAGGTGTCCAATAATCATCTTTCACTTAAAGTCTCTTTCAGCTAGGCAAAATAAAAACTTTCAATGTTTTGTCTACCTACATCCAAAAGAAAATTAGTGTATATATGTATATGTGATTGTATATGTGTGTGTGTGTGTGTGTGTATATATATATATATATATATATATACACACACACACGTGATTTTGATCAGCCTGTTTCTAAAGTATTCCAAAATAAGTTGACCTGTAAATTCATTTATTAAATGAGTAGCTTATAAATTACTTGATTTTTGCAAGTAGTTTATAAACAGGCTGATAAAACCGAATAAATTTCTTAAAATAATTTCACTGTACAGATAGCAAGTAAGTTGTTTACTCTTCTTATTAGCATATCTTTTTACCTATCCTTTAACAAGCAGCTAAGTTAAACTGTTTTATGTCCACAGCTTACACACTGAAACAATACTTTCAGTCACAACATATTAAATTCACATTTAAAACTATGAAGAGATCCAGTTACCTTTAGTCTTACATGTACTTATATATACTTTTAATATACTTCTTGATGTTTTATAATGCACAAACACGCAGCTCTTGCAGGATATATCACTATGAGAATATTTAGAGTGTATGCTTATGAAATGGTTCAAAACTGTCTTTTTTAAAGCAAGCCAATTTTAATAACTTAAGCATACAGTAAAGTACTCCTTCCATGCCCCAATGTTAAAAGATCCATTAATTTTAGACTACTTGTTTCAAAAAAATCTAAAATTGATCATAATTCTGCTTAAATTCCATATTAACATAGGATTAAAAGTTATTTTTAGTTCTTGTTGTTTCTTAAATACTTGAAATGTGCTGCTGCATAATATTTTCCTTATATATTTATTTATTCAACTAACTTCAGGTGGAAGGTACTTACGAGTTTAAAAGTCCTTTCCCAAAGTGGAAATAACATAAAAAATTTGCATAAAAGACACTCAATGTTTCTCAAAGGATATCCGAGAGTCTAAGCAGACTATTAGCTTGGTTCAGAATAACCACCACCAACAAATGTGAGCTTTTTGTCACATCTATGTATTGTCCCCTGTAGACAAATACTTACATTTTAAATGCGTTTTCAAAACGTTTCATTTGGCCATGTGATAATTATTTCCCCTGTAAAAAGCTACAGGATTTTAGTGTAAGAGCAAATGAGATAGGTCCATGAGAAGGCTAAGGGGAAAGATCCATACCCTGAAATTTGTAGCCAATAACAAAAGAAACTCCAAATGCTACCTTGTTCATGTAATCAACAATATGTGAGTCGAAATAAACTAGTGAGCTATACATTTCTGTCTACGTACCAATTTACCAATCAACAGGAGGGGAAGAAATTGCTCAAATGTGACTACTGTTAGCAAACATGTTAATAAACATCTAAATATTAGACACAGTCTCTATTAAAATCATAACCTATCAATTCTGGAATCATTCCTTCGACTTGTGTTACGTTTTTAATCCCCCCCCAATAATAAACAAACACACACCAAAAAACAGCAGTCACCTTTAAAATGTAAATTCCTCCCTTTTTCAAAGTAACTTGACTAGGAAATTTTAATGCGTTAAAATAAAATGTAACAGACAAACCAATTACAACATTAAAAAAAAAAAAAAACTAAAATGATCAGTAACACAAATCGCTTAAGTTTAGCAAAGTGTGTGTTTTTAATATGTTGGAGGTATCCTATTATACTAATTAACAACGTTTAGGTCATCCCAATGCCTAAAACACCACCATACACATAACATACTTGTCCTTTACTCCGAGGAAGCTTAAACTCAGACCCAAACGCACACCGTTTCCCTCTCCTGGCACACTGAAATACACGAGGGGAAATCAAAGAAATCAGATATGTTAAGTGTCGGTATCTTCTTCCAGAGGAGGGTCAAATTCGTGTTTGCCTGCAGATGACACTGTCCCAGGAAGTCTGCGAATTCTCGCTAGCGCTGGAGTACAGAGGCCTGACCACGGAAACACCTGTCCTAGCACGAGGAGGACCCCGAGTCGGCACCAGTCCCAAAGCCTCGTCTGCAGCGATGAGGGGCGAGAGGTGGCCGCCGGCCCCGCAGGTGCGGGACAGGGTCCCATACCCGGCTCACCTCCCGAGAACCCGGAAACCCGTCAGGCCGGCTGGGATCCACCCTCCTCAGACCCCGGCGCTCCAGCCCAGCGCGGCCCCCGCCCGCCCCCGCCTCCCGACTGCATTCTGTCACCTCATCCCTCCCTGGCGACCTCGAGGCCCCGCCACCTTCGCCGCGCAGCCTGGGCTCGGCCGCCCCGGGGGCAGGAGCGCCCAGACCCCGTCAGTTCTCGCGTGGCCCGTTCCCGCCGACGCCAGGCCGGAGCTCCCGCCTAGCGCTCCCCACCCCCAGCCAACCCCCTCGCCCCGCGCGGCAGCTCCCAGCCCACTCCCCAACGCCGGCTACCTGGAGGCCAGGGCAGCAGAGCACTTCACCCAGCACCCCAGGCTGAAGAAGGCCTGGTCCTCGGGGTCCGCTCCTTCTCCTGCGCCGCCGCCGCCCACCCCACCACCGCCGCAGCACCCCATTGGCTCGGTTGTGTGTTCCAGGCCCGGCCCCCACACGCACGTCGCCCAATCGCCCCGAAAGGAGAGAGGCAGGAGGAGTGGAGAAGGCGCGCGCAAGCGCGGAAGGAGGGGACGGGGCGCGCAGCCGCCAGGGAGGCTGGATTGGCCGGAGGAGACTGAGGGGCAGCGCGCGTGAGGGGCCCCCGGGTGAGTAGCTCCTGAACCACCCTCATCGACCTGATCTTCCCACCACCACCTCCAGGAATGTGTTCAACCTGTGCAGAACTTTTTTTTTAATCTGCAGAACTATGTTTTAAATTAAAAAACTATTTAAAAAAAAAATGATTTATGGGCTGGGCGCGGTGGCTCACACCTGCAATCCCAGCACTTTGGGAGGCCGAGGCAGGTGGATCACTTGAGGTCAGGAGTTCCAGACCAGCCTGGCCTACATGGTGAAACCCCTGTCTCTACTAAAAATAAAAATAAGAAATGAGCCAGGCATGATGGTGCGCCCCTGTAATCCCAGCTACTTGGGAGGCTGTGGCACGACAATCACTTGAACCTGGTAGGCGGAGGTTGCAGTGAGCCGAGATCGCGCCACTGCACTCCATCCTAGGCTATAGAGTGAGAGTCTCGAAAAAAAAAAAAAAAACAACCAAATTTACGAATGCTTGTTTCTCTGTAAGCTGAATTTGAGGTGCCTTACCATAATTCATATCATATGGAAAAATACAGATGAGCTAATAAAATCAGTACTAAGTAAAAGAAAAGTCAGGCCCAGCAGCGGTGGCTCATGCCTGTAATCCCAGCACTTTGGGAGGCGGAGACAGGCGGATTATCTGAGGTCAGGAGTTCAAGACTAGTCTGACCAACATGGAGAAACCCTGTCTCTACTAAAAATACAAAATTAGTCATGCGTGGTGGCGCATGACTGTGATCCCAACTGCTACTTGGGAGGCTTGAGGCAGGAGAATCCCTTGAATCTGGGAGATGGAGTTTGCAGTGAGCCGAGATCTCACCACTGCACTCTAGCCTGGGCAACAAGAGTGAAACTCCGTCTTGTTTCAAAAAAAAAAAAAAAAAAAGAAAGAAAGAGAGAGAAAAAATGTCAGAATAAAATGAAACGCCAGGAATAAGAACACAGACAGATAAGCAGGTCATAGGGGCTTACAAAGTTATTAAAATTGGGTCATACATTTGGCTCTGAGCTTCCTGGTGGCCAGAACTGAAAGGAAAACACATGTATATGCTTTTCTCACTGTCTCCAAGATTAAAAACATTGTTCTTGGAGACGCTCAGTGTTTTCCTAGTTGCAGCTTTCAGTTTTTCTGGGGCTTTATATAGCGATTTTGAGTAATAAGCTATATCCTTGTATTTGTTACCTATTGTTGGGTAAAAATTGCCCCAAATTTAGCAGCTTAATAAACAATAAAGTTGTTTTTTCCTCACAGTTTCAGTGGGTTAGGAATCTGGGTGAGGTTAGCTGTGTCCTCTGGCTCAGGCTCTCATGAGGATACAATCAAGCTGTCAGCCAGGGCTGCAGCTCTCACAAGGCTTTACCACCCTCTTTCAAACTCACTTCCATGGCTGCTGGCAGGTCTCAGGTCCTCTCTGTCTGTTGGCTGGAGACCTCAGTTCCTGTCCACTTGCACCTCTTCATAAGAAGCAGCTGGCTTGACCCAGGGCCAGGGAGGAGAAAGAGGGAGAGAGAGAAAAAGAAAAAGAGAGATCACAGTCCTTTTTTGTAATCTGATCCCAGAAGTGACATCCCATCACTTTCTCGTATTCTATTGCTGCTGAGAAAATAGCACCTAGGTCCAGCAAGGCACAATGGCTCATGCCTGTAATCCCAGAATTTTAGGAGGCCGAGGTGTGGATCACCTGAGGTCAGGAATTCAAGACCAGCCCAACCAATGTGGTGAAACACTGTCTCGACTAAAACTACAAAAATTAGCTGGACGTAGTGGAACATGCCTGTAATCCCAGCTACTTGGGAAGTTGAGGCAGGAGAATCACTTAAACTCAGGAGGCAGAGGTTGAAGTGAGCTGAAATTGCACCATTGCACTTCAGCCTGGCCTAGAAGGTGAAACTCCATCTCAAACAAAAAAACAAAAAAGAAGAGAGTCCCAATAGTCCCTAGGTCCAGCCCATGCTCAAAGGGAGAGTATTATACAGGACATGAATACGAGGAGGCTGTTTACCACAGCCCTCAAAAACATGCTCACTCTCCTCTCACACCATTTTGAGAGGCTGAGGCAGGAGGACTGCTTGAAGACAAGCCAGAGAAACATAGGGAGCTCCGGTGTCTGCAAAAAATACACAGAATTAGCCCGGTGTTGGGGTGCTTGCCTGTTGTTCCAGTCACTTGGGAGGCTGAGGGGGAGGACTGATTGAGCCCGGGGTCTTGGGACGGGGGTGTGGGTTGAGGCTGCAATGAGTCGACATTGCCCCACTGCACTCCCACCTGGATGACAGAGTGAGACCCTGATTAAAAAAAAAAAATCCTCACTCTGCATCCCTAATGATTTTCATAAATGTAAGTGGATTCCTGCAGCTTCCCTTCTTATAGATTCCTTTACTCAGATAATGAGATCTCTTGATTAACTGCTATTGCAGATAGTGACTGTTATTTTTCATTACTGTGTAATAATGCATTATATTAGATGTCCACAATTTTATTTATCCATTCTACTGCTGTTGGACATCTGGCTTATTTTTAGCTATAATGAATTAAGTTGCTATGAACATTCTATAAATGAATTTCGGTGGACATAAGCCCTCAATTTTTATTTTATTTTTTATTTTTATTTTATTTTTATTTTTTAAGACGGGGTTTCACCATGTTGGTCAGGCTGGTCTTGAACTCCCGACCTCAGGTGATCTGCCCGCCTTGGCCTCCAAAATGTTTTCTTTTTTTAATTGGAGAGTTTTGCTCTTGTTGCCCAGGCTGGAGTGCAATGGCATAATCATGACTCACTGCAACCTCTGCCTCCTGGGTTCAAGTGATTCTCCTGCCTTAGTGCCTCCAAAATGTTTTCTTTTTTTAATTGGAGAGTTTTGCTCTTGTTGCCCAGGCTGGAGTGCAATGGCATAATCATGACTCACTGCAACCTCTGCCTCCTGGGTTCAAGTGATTCTCCTGCCTTAGTCTCCCAAGTAGCTGGGATTACAGGCATGTGCCACCACACTTGGCTAATTTTGTGTGTGTGTGTATTTAGTAGGGATGGGGTTTCATCATGTTGGTCAGGCTGGTCTTAAACTCCTGACCTCAGGTGATCCACCCACCTCAGCCTCCCAAAGTGCTGGGATTACAGGTGTGAGTCACCCTGCCCAGCCAGCATGGGCCCTCATTTCTATTGGGAATATATTAGGAGTGGAATTGATGAGTGAGATAGTATTGATTGCGTGTGTAAGTACTGCCTCTGTCAATTCAGGTGCTCCAAGTGAGAAGGGGCAGCAGCCTGCAGGCCCACAGAAGCATGAACATTAAAAAAAAAATCTTGAATTTCTTCAAGAAAAATTCCAGGCACTTAGCCCTGCAAAGTCATTGAGCAATGTGATAAGCAAGAAGGTATTTACAGCCAGTAACACAAGCAGCAGCCCAAGGCGAGTCCCTCTCTGGCCAGCAAAATGTTAAAAAGGGGTTGACGTATGTCAGAAAATAGTGAGAGAAAGTGTGTATGAAAGAGAGAGAGAGATGGGAAGTACATCTAAAAAAAGAGTGTAAAGAGAAAAGAGAGAGAAGCTTTTTCTTTCAAAAACTCAGGCAGAACAACTAAGCCAAAATATGTTTTAAAAGGTTTAAAAAGAAAAACTATAAAGTAACAGAGGAGGGAATTGTGGGAAGTAGAAAAGTTGCTGTGGTCCCAGCTCTGCGGGAGGTTAAGTAGGAGGACTGCTTGAGCCCAGGAGTTCAAGGGTGCAGTGAGCTATGATTGTGCCACTGCACTCCAGTCTGGATGACAGAGGGAAACCCTGTCTGTAACAAAAGCAGTTTGGGACCAGATACAGCAGCTCATGCCTCTAATCCCAGCACTTTGGGAGGCCAAGGCAGGTGGATGACTTGTGGTCAGCACGTCGAGACCAGCCTGACCAACGTGGTGAAACCCTGTCTCTGCTAATTAGCTGGGCCTGGTGGCGCGTGCCTGTAATCCCAGCTGCAGGTCTGCACCACCATGCTTGGCTAAGTTTCTTAAATTTCATACAGATGGTGTCTTGCTATATTGCCCAGGCTGCTCTCAAACTCCTGGCCTTAGGTAGTGTTGGAAATAGATGCTAGGTGCTGCAAAGAAAAATTAGCACTGAGACAAAGGCTCTTTCGGCAACACAATTTTTTACTTCCTGGACTGGAGGAAAGGTTTGCACACTCATTGTGCCACAAGAGAACAATGAGCAAAAGAGGAACCAGGTGAGCTGATCCCAGTTCAGTTCCATAACACAGGACGCAGATGCCAGGGTAGAATTTGATGTGTAAGAGATTGACAGGATTAAGAAAAAAGCCTGTGAAGAATAAAGAAAAGCAGGAGAAAGAATAAGCATGGATGGGCTGGGTGAGGTGGCTCACGCCTGTAATCCCAGCACTTTGGGAAGCCAAAGCAGGCAGACCACCTGAGGTCCAGACTTTGAGGCCAGCCTGGACAACATGGCAAAACCTCATCTCTACTAAAAATACAAAAATTAGCCTGGCGTGGTGGTGGGTGCCTGTAATCCCAGCTACTTGGGAGGCTGAGGCAGGAGAATCGCTTGAACTCAGGAGTGGGAGGTTGCAGTGACCTGAGATCACACCACTGCACTCCAGCCTGGGTGACAGAATGAGCAAGACAGAATGAGCAAGACTGTCTCAAAAAATAAAATTCAACCCCCTACTTCTATCCCCACATCAAGAATGTTCACACACACACACACACACACACACACACACACACACACACAAACACTTCTGCAATATTACATTTGCTAGGCCAGGAGCTTGTCATGACAAACCAAATGCAATAACTCTTTACTGACAAAACCTGTTATTCAACATCTCTATGATTTGGGAAATAGTTTCTGATTTCACACTGACAAGGGTCACACTGAGGTCTCAAGAGAAGTAATAATTACAAAGCATCCTCATCTATGTGAAATGATATGATATATTCCTTTCAGCCCTTTGAGATATATTTGAGATATATCTGAGATATATTTGAGATATATTCAGCCCTTTGAGATGCTCTGCTGGAAGGTGATTGAGGTGGAAAGTACTATTGACTCATGGTCATCTTGGTCCATGGTCATTAATAATGATAATTTGTACATCTTTCATGTTTGTGCTAAGGGTGGTTTCAAAAGCGGGAAGAAGCTTATTAATTTCTAGGTATGGGTCAGGTGCAGTGTAATCCCACGCCTGTAATCCCAGCACTTTGGGAGGCCGAGGCGGGCGGATCACAAGGTCAAGGGATCGAGACCATCCTGGCCAACATGGTGAAACCCCGTCTCTACTAAAATACAAAAATTAGCAGGGCGTTGTGGCAGGTGCCTGTAGTCCCAGCTACTCAGGAGGCTGAGGCAGGAGAATCGCTTGAACCCGGGAGGCGGAGGCTGCAGTGAGCTGGGATCACGCCATTGCACTCCAGCCTGGCACCTGGCGACAGAGTGAGACTCTGTCTCAAAAAAATATTTTCTAGGTATGGAAATATCTCTTTCACAATGTATATGTGGTAGTGTGTGTATACTATGTAAATATATACACACATATATTCACATATAAATATACACACATATCTACATATACATTTATAGTATACTAAATAAAAGGTAAAGTCTTAATTATCCATGAAAAGAGAATGGCAGGTCAGGTGTAGTGGCTCACACTTATAATCCCAGCACAGCGGGAGGTTGAGGTGGGAGGATCACTTGAGCCCAGGAGTTTGAGACTGGCCTGGGAAACATGGTGAGATCCCATCTCTACAACAAATATAAAAATTAGATGGGCATGGCGGCTTGTACCTAGGGTCCCAGCTACTCAGGAGGCTGAGGTGGGAGGAGGACTTAAGCCAAGAAGGCAGAGGTTGCAGTGAGTTGAGATCACACCACTGCTTCAGCCTGAACAACAAAGCAGTAACTTGCCTAAAAAAAAAAAAAAAAAAAGAAAAAGAAAAAATTGGTATCCCAGAAAACTTTAAAGTATCTATATATTCACAAACATATATAATCATGGTATATTAATCAAAATTCTTTTTTTTTTTTTTTTGAGACGGAGTTTTGCTCTTGTTGCCCAGGCTGGAGTGCAATGGTGCCATCTCGGCTCACCGCAACCTCCGCCTCCTGGGTTCAGGCAATTCTCCTGCCTCGGCCTCCTGAGTAGCTGGGATTACAGGCACACGCCACCATGCCCAGCTAATTTTTTGTATTTTTAGTAGAGATGGGGTTTCACCATGTTGACCAGGATGGTCTCGATCTCTTGACCTCATGATCCACCCGCCTCGGCCTCCCAAAGTGCTGGGATAATCAAAATTCTTAATACTTCATGGCAAGCAAACGACAGGCCATGGATGGGTCAGGCTTGTAATCTCAGCACATCGAGAGGCACGGGAAGAGGATTGCTTGTGTCCAAAAGTTTAAGACCAGCCTAAGCAACAGAGTGAGAACCAACCTCTCAAACAAAATCAGAAATTAGTCAGGGATGGTGGCAGATGCCTGTAGTCTACGCTACTCAAGATACTGACTTGGGAAAATCAGTAGAGGCCAAAAGGCCAAGGCTGCAGTGAAGCCATGATCACATGACAACACTCCAGCCTCGGTGACAGAGCAAGACCCTAAGGAAAAAACATTAACTGTAAAAAATATAAAAAAATAAGACATGAAATGAGAAGCTACCACGTCCATGGCAAAGACAAACAGTGCAATCAGAGGCCCATTCCCCCCGAACCCCCAGAAGACAAGAAGAACCGTTAAGACACTAAATAAAAGAGACATCACTGTAAAAAGACACAGGCAGAATTTACTACAAATCTGTCAAAAATACAGTCTCCAGGTTAAAAGTAGAGACAGGTGCTTAGCCAAGGCGCACTGCTAAAAAGTGAACAAGTGACAGTCAGGGAAGCTTTGGGCCTTTTGATGCTGTTGACAATCAAAGACCTATAGAGCTGGATCCAGAAGAGGCCACTGTGAGGCCAGTGCAGGGAAGAAAAACCACCATGAGCAGGAGATGGCCTGGAGTGTCCACTAAGGGGCAGAAGAGAAGCCTGGAGAGGCCATGGTGAGGCACAGGCTGCTGTAAGGAAGGCCACCGAGAAAAAAAAAAGCTGAATGTTGAGAGGCAGATGTGACACTGACGATGGGGCTGCAGAGGCCACTGTGAGGCAAGCCAAAGGCCACAATGGCTGAAAAACAGGTAGTAACAAGGCCAGAAAAGGCCCGTACAGGGAAGGGCTGCGCTGAAGAGGCTGTGGCAGGGCAGGAGCTGGGTCTGTCCAGGCTGCTGGGAGGGCAAAGGAAGGCCTTGAAAGCCTGATGTGGAAACAACTGGAGTCTACAGAGGCTGCTGGGAGCTGGGCGGGAGCTGGGACAAACATGGTTGTTGTGAGTCAGGCACTGAGCCCGTAGACCCAGTGAGGAAGAAGAGCTGGGCCCGGGGAGGCAGCCACGAGGGAGGCAGAGGCCGAGCCTGGAGAGGCTGGACGTGAGGCAGGAGCTGGCCCCGGAGTGGCCCATTAGAAAGGTTTGCGCCTGGAGAGGCCGCTGGGAGGGCAGGAGCTGGGGCTGGAGAGACGATTTCAGGGCCATTTAGGCCTGCCGGGCCAGCGGGAGGAGGCCGGAGCCAGGCCGAGAAGCCCGCTTGAGGAAGTTTTGGGTCTGGAGATGCCGTTGGAGGGCGGGAGCTGAGCCTGGAGAGGCCACCATGAGGCATGAGCTGGGCGGGCCTGGAGAGTTTGACTTGAGGAGCTTTCGGGCCTACAGAGGCTGCCAGGAACTGGGTAGGGTGACTGAGTCCACAGAAGTTGTTGCCAGGCAAGACAGGAGGTGGGCCTGTAGACGCAGCCTAGCCGGGAGGAAGAGCTGGACCCGGGGAGGAAGCTGCGAGGCAGCACCTTGGCCTGGAGAGGCCACGAGAGGCACGAGCTGGGCCTGGAGGGGCCGCCAAAAGGCTTCCAAAAACTGGGCCTGGAAGGCCACTGTGAGGAACGAGCTGGGCCTGCAGAGGCCACTCACTAGGATACAAAAGCTCGGCCTGCAGAGGCTGCCATGTCTGTACCTCCCCAGCCCTGCCCTCCTTGTCTCTCCATCCATACTCTGCCCCTGCCATCCATGTACCAGACAGTGGCAGGCTGGTCTTTCTACAGCAAACTGGTCTAGGGCTCTTCCCTACCCACAGCTCTCAGAGCTAAAGTTGGAGTTACGGTTTGGCTTGGCATTGAGAGCTCTTTCCCCCTCGGCACTGGCTCATCCAGAATATGCACAGTGCAGGGCAGAGCAGGGCAGGAGCCCCCTTACTCAAATGTGGGTTTGGTGCAGAACTGGGCATGAAATGGTGATTTCCCTAAGGAGAAACAGGGCTGAGATTAGGGAATTTTCTAGGTTCAGAGTTAGACCTCCAGAGTGCAAGCTTCCTTTGAGACACCAAATGGAGGGGTCCAGCTGGCAGCTGGCTCCTGATCTGGAGCTTCAGGAAGAGGTCTCAGCTCAGAGCCACATTCAAGAGCCAGCTTAAATGCAGCCTCCTGCAGGGAACACCCAGAGCTTCCACAGCCTCAGATCTGCCCCTCTGCGTACTCCAGATCTTTTGCCAATTGGCATTTGGCTCTTCATGTCATCTCCCTTCCTTGCCTGGGAGTAAAGGTGAGGTGCAGGGACTTAAGCTTGTGTATTCTGGTGCCATCAGGAAGGATGTGTCAAGTAGAGAGGCGCGGCTTGGAAAGAGGGAGACTCAGGAGAGTCAAGGACATGTGAGCAGGTGAGCCTCGAGGCAGGAAAAGAGATGAGAGTGAGCAGAGGCAAGTGCCAGGGCAGGGGAGCAGGTGGGAGGATTGGGGAATGAGGGGGCTGGAGAGGTGAGGATGGGAATGGAGGCAAGGAGCTGCCTGGCTGTCCAGGCTCAGGAGTCAATTACCTCCTCCCACAAAGGCCAGCTCACCTGGTCACCCCAAAGCCCTTCCTCTGTGGGTGGGCCCAGAGGGCCCAGAGTGGGGATGACTCAATTGAGCAGGACTGGGGTGGGTGCTGGGCTGGACTCCTGGCCGTGGGGAGCAGCCACCACCCTGCCTACTGCATCCACTTTTCAGCTGGCTGCCTCTCTGAGCAGATGCAATATTGGGTGCCTTGTGAAACATGCTCCTAGTGCACCTGCTGCCTGCTGCACCTCCAGGACTGCCCTGGGCTCTCCAGAGGGGGTTCCTGTGGAGGCTGGGCCTAGATTTTGAGCCCTGCCTCTCATACCTGTTCCCCTCCCCCGGAGGCCAGCTGCTTGATTACCCTGGAAGCCAGTCTATCCCCAGGGGACAGCTGGGTTTGTTCCACAGCCCTTCATGGTTTTTCTATTTGGACTGACTGATCATTTCATAGAGAGGGGTGTGTCTTGCCCCAGCTCATCTGGTATGTCTAAAACAACTGTGGGGTCAGAATCTGCAGCCCCCAGCCCCAAGCCCTGCAACATTAGGGGAGGCTGGACCCCACATCTCTGAAGTCCCACCAGGCTGGTGCAAATGGGCTCCCAAGTCCAGGGCTGCTCTGCAGGCTGTGGGGCTCATGCTCCAGCTCCAGGCCCACCTTATGTGCTCAGGCTGCTCACCTTTGGGCTGTCCTGCCTCTCAGGTGTTCGGCTAACCCCGAGGGACTCTGCCTCATCTTGACCACCAGCTATGGTCTCTGACTTAGAGGTACCCAGAATCTTAGGCCATTTGGCTCAACCCCCCATTTCTCAGCTGGGACCAAAGAGGGGAAGCAACTTTCTCATGGACCCCCAGCAAGTCAGAGGCAGAACTGGGTCTAGGAGCCTCTTTATGACATAGGTCCTCCCTGACCCCAGAGCCTTCTTCATGGTCTCATTAACTTCCCTATAAGGAGACCGCCCTTCGGAGGCTGGAAATGGTGCTGTCCAGGGCGGTGTGTGCCCGTGACTGTGCCTTTGTACTTGTGAGTGTGTAGGGGGGCGGGGATGAAGGGTGGGAATAAACAGCAGCATGCTAGGGGCTGGAATTCACTCCCGCTCAACCCCAGAAAAAGGCACGGAAGAGCCCTGCCCATCACGGCACACGCTCAGGCTTTCCAATCTGCTGAATGCCTGTGAGGCTGGCTGGGCTAACAAGACAAAGGACAGCACTTTCCCCACAGATGGCAAGCATGGTCCAGGATGGGTGGAAGCTTCTACAGCAGCTTTGGGGGTCACATTCCAGCCCATGGGCTGACAGTTAAGCAGAGAAGCCGCCTCTAGGGGTCAGTCATGATCCAGTGAATCTGATGAGGACAGGTGAAACCCTGTCCCTAATAAATTAAATACAAAAAAGTTAGCCAGGTGTGGTGGCAGGTGCCTGCAATCCCAGCTACTTGGGAGGCTGAGGCAGGATAATCACTTGAACCTGGGAAGCAGAGGTTCCAGTAAGCTGAGATCATGCCACTGCACTCCAGCCTGGGCTACAAAAGTGAGACTGTGTCTCAAAAGAAAGAAAGGATGCTGGAGGGTGGGGGAGTCTGCTGCTGATCTGTGTCTGTATCCCTGGCTTTGTGGGGTGTATACCTCCCCAGTATCCCCGGGACAGGAGCTCGCAAATGCCGTAAAACTTGGAGGCCACTGCGAAACCGTAGAAGTCAGGTTAGCAAAGGTGATAGGATCGAATAGGTTTTTATAAAGTTTGATGAGTATTTGTATAATAAAAGAAAAAGAAGACCTACCCAATTAACTACTGAGAATAATATAATCTTGGTGCAAAACTGGAACATGGATGTACAAGGCAAGTTCACAATAGAACAGTCTGAATGATGGGTATTTGTCACAGGGAGAGGACTCAGGGCAGTGCTTAGTGATGGCCTCTGGAGCCAGGCAATCCGGATTTGTATTTCTGCTGCCACTACTTACCTTCCCTGTGACCTTAGGGATAATGACTTGCCTTCACTGTATCTTAACTTCCTCATATATAAAAGGGAAGTAAGTTTTACAATAAGCCTTCTAGGATGAAATGAAATAATTCAAGGAAAGTAACTTAATATCTAAAACATAGAAAACCAAATAGAAGTTAGCTATTAACTTTTATAAACATGAATTCCAAATTTTATATAAAATAATACCAAGTTGAATACAGTAATGTACACACACACATAATGCATCATGGCGAATTAGGTTTTATTTCAATAATGCAAGGACAGAGTCAACACATAATGCACTATTAGCAAGCTAGCATCCTTTTTTTTGTTTGGTTTGGTTTTGGCTTTTGGTTTTTGGGGTTGTTTTTCTTTTTCTGAGACAAGGTCTCTCCGTCACACAGGCTGGAGTGCAGTGTCAAGACCTTGGCTCACTGCGACCTCCCCCTTCCTGGCTGAAGCAATCCTCCCCGCAAGCCTTCCAAAGTGCTGGGGTTACCAGTGTGCGCCACCACACCTGGCCCTATTTTCCTTAGTATACAGCAGTTATCACACTTAATGGTAAAATATTAGAAGAAATTTTCATCAAAGTTAGGACATAGACAAGGGTAGCTTCTATTACTGTCTCTACTGAACATGGCACTGGAGGTCCTAGGCAATGCGTTCAGTTGATACATAGGAAGTTGCCCTTTTTTTTTTAGGTTATGAGATGCCCAACATCAGAAATGTATGTGAGTTAACCTATAATAGAAATAAATCAACCAGGTGAGATGGATCATTCCTGTAATCCCAGCACTTTGGGAGGCCGAGGCAGGCAGATCACCTGAGGTTAGAAACTGGAGCCCAGCCTGGCCAATATAGTGAAAACTCTCTACTAAAAATACAAAAATTAGCTGGGTGTGATGGCACATGCGTACAATCCCAGCTACCTGGTAGGCTGAGGTAGAAGAATCACTTGAACCCGGGAGGTGGAGGTTGCAATGTGTGGAGAACATGCCACTGGACAGCCTGGGTGACAGAGTGAGACTCTGCATGAAAGAAAGAAAAAGAAATCAACAGGCACGGTGTTCACACCTGTACTCCCAGCACTTTGAGAGGTGGAGGTTGCAGTGTGTGGAGACCATGCTACTGCACTACAGCCTGGGTGACAGAGACTCTGAAAAAAAGAAGAGAGAGAGAGAGAGAGAGAGGAAGGAGAGCAGGAGGGAGGAAGAGAAGGAGGGAAGGAAATCAGCCAGGTGCAGTGGCTCACACCTGTATTCCTAGCACTTTGGGAGGCCTAGGTGGGCAGATCACCTGAGGTTAAGAGTTGGAGACGAGCCTGGCCAAAATGGTGAAACCCTGTCTCTACAAACAAACATACAAAAATTAGCCAGGCATGGTAGTGGGCTCCTGTAATTCTACCTAGTGGGCTCCTGTAATTCTACCTACTCAGGAGGCTGAGGCAGGAGAATCTCTTGAACATAGGAGGTGGAGGTTGCAGGGAGCCAAGATTGTGCCACTGCACTGCAGTCTGGGTGACGGAGTGAGACTCTGTCTCAAAAAAAAAAAAAAAAAAGGAAAGAAAGACAGAAACATATGAAGAAAATGAAATTTTTAAATTGGAAAGAAGAAGACTACCTGTATTTGCAGACCGTATGATTGTCTATGCAAAAAATCCGGGAGAATATACTGAGAAATCATTTGGACTAGTAGCAGAGTTTGCAAGGTTTTTTAATTCAAGATCAACTTAGAAAAAAAACTATTAGCATTCCTGTACATCCGAAATAACAAATTAGAAAATGTAATAGAAAAAGAGATCCTATTCACAATAGCAACAAAACCCTGAGAATATATCTAGCAAAATGTGCACAGATCTTTCACGAAGAGTATTGCTATAGCCAGAATGTGTCTCCAAAAATTCCTGTTAAAGCTTAATTGCCAGGATGATAGTATTAAGTGGGGCCTTTAAGAAGTGAGTAAGTCATTAGGGTGAGCCCTCATGCATGAGATTAGTGCCTTATAAAGGGCTTGAGGTGATGGTACATCTGTTCTTTCTGCCTCATGAGAACACAGCGTTTGTCTGCCCCAGAGGAACCAGCATTCAAGGTACCATCTTGGAAGCAGACACCAGGCCCTCACCAGACACTGTACCTGCTGGAGCCCTGATCTTCTTCCCACCCTCCAGAACTGAGAGAATAACTTCTGTTGTTTGTAAACTACCCAGTCTCAGGTGTTTTGCACTAGAAAAAGACTACGACAAATATAAAAATTACCCATGGACTTAAAGGAAGAGCAGAAATATATGCCATATATATGATGAATGGTAGGACTCGATGCTATAAACCTATTATTTCTCACTGAATTAATCTATAAATTCAAGCAATTCCCAGACAAATCCCAGTAGAGCTGTTTTTGGAACTTTACAGGCTGATCTGGAAATTCATGTAGTCATTGAGGGGCCAAGGATAGTGTAGCTGACCCGGCGCGGTGGCTCCAACCTGTAATCTGAGCACTTTGGGAGGCCGAGGTGGGCGATCACCTGAGGTCAGCAGTTTGAGACCAGCCTGGCTAATGTAGTGAAATCCCGTCTCTACAAAAAAATACAAAAATTAGCTGGGTGTGGTGGCATTTGCCTGTAGTCCCAGCTACCTGAAAGGCTGAGCCAGGAGAATTGCTCTAACCCAGTAGGTGGAGGGGATAAGGAGCCAAGATCGAGCCATTGCATTCCAGCCTGGGTGACAGAGTGAGACTTCGTCGGTGGAAGACTGTTTCAATTACCATGGCTTTATTATAACTCATTACCTGCTAGGACAAGACCTTCCAATCTTACTTTTCTTCTTCAAAATTGTTTTAAAAACTGTAAATATTTTTTTCTACATAAATATGAAAAACGTTAGAACGGCAACTTTAGCAGACATATATAGCTTATTTAAAAAAAATTAACAGCAACTCTGTACTAGCAAAATGAAAAAAAAAATTAACCGAATAAATAACTGAATTAAATAACACTAGGCTACAAAGTTATACAAGATTAAAAGTTATGAAGTACTATTTATTATACCTAAACGATATTACTTTTTTGGAAAAATTATCTAAGGCTTTTGCTTTTCTGAAATGCAAGCTTTCCCCTATACTTAAGTATATTCATTATCATACTGTTTTGGTCAAGACAAGAACTGAAAAAGAGAAATAATCTTGAGTTCAGAATGAACAAGTCTTGTTATATGTATTTTCCCACATATGTTAGGAATGTTCCGTAACTTTCCGAGAAATAGTGACTTGAACTAAATACTAAACTACTACCAAGCCCCAGGTGCATTTTTGGATGTGTTTAGTCATTGGGAGCCATGGCATTTCTTTTTTCTGTATTACGAACTGTTACACTCACTCACTCTGACTATTAACATCGGAACAGAAGACCTCCTGTTCTGTGACTGATGGGCAGGCAGAAATGACACGGACAGGAAATGGGAAATGGTTCAGGGTCTCGGAATTCCCCCGGCTGCCTAATTAAGTGGCTTGCTATTTGGAAGTTTTTAAAATGTTTGTCCCTTGGAGTTCCCCAGAGAGAAGCAAGCATCAGATTCAATGGGCAAAGAGCGTCAACGTCAAAAGTCTTTGGCCGTCATACCACAAACATTTACTGCATGCCATCGTGTCTGTGGCACCACGGAGGGAGCATGGAGGTGGATACAAAAGGTCCATGACTAGTAAAAGCCAAGGGTTTTTATCTACACATTTTCTATTACCTAAGCATTAAAAAAAAATTGGGCTCCTCTGTGGTTTATGCACAGTTATATGTGCGTGTACACCAATATACAGGCCCAAGTATGTATTTCATTTTATTGAAACATTCAGAAAACACCAGGGCGTGAAGCCGGGCTTGCAATGCAGTTCCCGTTGCTAGCAAGGAGCATCTGAAATAACGACACTTCTCCCCACTGTGAGTCTCCAGAACAGAAAACCAACAGTTTAAAAACAAGATACTCTAGTTGATTATAAAACAATTGTTAAGTCTTCAAAATCATTCATCTGATGCGTCCTACTTTCCAACGCTTCGCGTTTTTCCATTTGCACAGCCAACTATTGGACATTGATGCTGCACAAACGGTTACGATTGTTTACTTCGGCAGAATATGCCACCAGACTGACTCCACACCCAAAGTCCAGTCACCTCGACGGCCAGGGAAGGCATCACACTAGGGGCCCTGCCAGGGCCAGACCACAGCCCCGAGATGACACCTGGTAGGACGCGCAAAACCACCGGCGCCAGGGTGTTTCCGCAGTTTCCGAAGATTCGAACGCAGCGGCTCACGTTTTGCCACGTCCCCCAGAATGGTAGCCACAGAGAGAAAGGAAACGTGAGGCGGGCACAGACCGCAAGGCAAAGAAACGGAACAAACGCCGAGTTGATACGGATAGCCCCCATTCCCCCGACAAGCAATCCGGCGACTCCCGTGGGCGCCCAGTGGCGCCGGGCCTCCCGGGGCCACCCGGCGTCCTTCCCGGAGGTTTGTCTCCCCACCGCCTGACCCGCGCTGGGTTTCGCTTTCCCGCCCCGGCCTCCCGGGCGCCCTCCCGCGGAGGCGAACGCGGGTCCCCGGCCCGGCGTGCTGACGTCACCGTGCGTCGGCGTGGGCCCGGCTGGGGCGGCGGGCTTCGGGAGCGCGGGGGCTGACACGAGATGAGCTGGCCGTGTCTCCTCGTAGGCGCCGCCGCTTCCCAGCTCTGAGGAGGCCTCTAGGTAGCCGCGCAGCTTCCGTGTTTGCTGCGCCCGCACTGCGGTGAGTGCTGCTCCTTCCGGGCTCGGCCGGCGCGGGACGGGTGGGGACGGGTGGGGACGCGCGGGCCCGCGGGGGCCCACTTCCCCAAAGTGGTGGCTGCGGGAGGAAGGACGGGGCCTGGGGCCCGCCGGCCGAAGGTTGGGGGTCGCCGGGGGCTCTCGGCTTTCCTCTCTCACCGAGGTTTTCTTCGATCGGAAGCCCCAACTTCCAGACTTGCAGTCAAAGCGATTTTTAAAATGACTTCTTTTCAAGCCTCCCCTGGCCGCCGCCCACTCTTCTGGCCCCGGGACCTTGACCAACATGTTTCCTCGCAGTTTTTTGCAAGGTTTTAAACTTGGCTTTCGGCTTTGTTTTGATGTGAGACGTCGAAGCGAAGACATTCCGGTGGCGCCGAGATCTCAGATTTCATAGCCCCCACTGCGCTGTCACTCCAGGAGTGGCCCGTGCCGTGCTGTGAGCAGCAGCCCTGTAAATCCCATAGTTTCTATTCCTTTCCTTTCCGCCCCGTCCCCGTGCCCTGCGGCAGCTCGCATAAAGAGAATGCCGCAGTACGGTGCTCGCAGATAAAAATCTTTCGTGTAAAGACAGGATATGAGACGGGGTGCAGTTGAAGCAGTCGTGGCCGTGGTCGTCGCGCCAGGACCGCGGTTTCACAGGCCATCGTGTTAGGTTTTGTTTCCGAGTTGCTTTCTGTGGTTGCTGCTTTGCAGTTGTAAGGGAATGGTGGCGTTTAAGGGTTTATATTCATGAGCTCCTGTCGTTTTACTGCAGTTTTCCTAGTCGTGGGGAGACTTGGTATTTACACGCTGACGTTGATGTCTAGTTACTGCTGTACTGCTGCTGACAGCGTTTAGTGGAGTGTCTGCCTGTCTTTTTAACCAATGTTCCTTCGCCTCCAGGAGAGTGCCAGAGATACCTTTGCGTCAGAAAAGGAGAGGAGCGCAAGGACAAAATGTTTTCCCCTGTGAAAATGTCCATTTGTCTTCAAAGTTGTACATTTTCAAGACAGCGTAGTTAGTGCTCTGGGAAGTATGTTGCATTTATTTATTTTAATTAAGTACTTTTTCAGTTAGAAAGCTGTAGTGACAAATTGCTGGAATTAAGATGTATAATCTTTTCTTTCTTTCTTTCTTTTTTTTTTTTTAAGACAGAGTCTTGCTCTGTTGCCAGGCGCCAGGCTGGAGTGCAGTAGCGCAATCTCGGCCCACTGCAATCTCCGCCTCCTGGGTTTAAGCAATTTTCCTGCCTCAGCCTCTCGAGTAGCTGGGATCACAGGTGCGCACCGCCACGTCCAGCTAATTTTTGTATTTTTTAGTAGAGACAGGGTTTCACCATGTTGACCAGGATGGCCTCGATCTCTTCACCTCGTGATCCGCCCGCCTCGGCCTCCCAAAGTGCTGGGATTGCAGGCGTGAGCCACTGCGCCCGACCAAGATGTATTATCTAAAGTGTAAATTATTCTTTGACTTCACTGAATAAATTGAAGCGTATATAAGTTCTATTTGCCATGCAAATACAGTTTTCTAAAATACCTTTTGTTTTTTCTTTTCAGATTTACAGCCCTGAAGAATCTCCCTCTCCCTATTTTTCCCCCTGCAGTAATAAATCCCATTATGAAGACCTCGAAACTTTATAAAGGGATATAGTTTGAATTCTATGGAGTGTAATTTTGTGTATGAATTATATTTTTAAAACATTGAAGAGTTTTCAGAAAGAAGGCTAGTAGAGTTGATTATGGATGCATTATGCTAAGCAGTACTTTTTTGGTAATACAATATTTTGTTAGGCGTTTCTGATAACACTAGAAAGGGCAAGTTACATCTTCTGACAAATTGAGTAATGTTTAATTACAACTTGACTGATAATTATAGCTGAATTGTCCTTAAATGATGTACAGGTTAATTAGCTTTTAAATGCAGTGTAAAAAGTGTGCTGTGGAAATTTTACGGTTAACTAAGTTTATGGAGAAAATACCTTTAGTTGATCAAGAATAATAAAACTGTATACAAAGTTAGGCAGAAAGGTGATATGATGCTGCAGGAAATGGAAACAAATACAAATGATATTTAACCAAGATAGAAGAGTTTACAGTCTGTGAACTTTAAGCAAAGTTCATTTGACATCAAACACTGTAACTGGCACAGGTTCAACAAAGCTTGTGGGTGTTGGCTTCCCCAAAAGTTGTCAGCTGAAGTAATATAGCCCACTTATGTAAATACTCTGATGATAAGGTGTGTGAATTTAGCCTTTAAGTAGTGTGACCATATGAAGATTTTAATTACTTTTTATTGGAATAAAATGAGATTTTTTGGGAGTTGTCATATTAAAGTGCATATAGGGAAAGATGCCTGCATATAATTTTTTACCTTGTGGCATAATTCAGTAATTGTCCTGTTATCTAGGCTTAATAGCTTGTAACCAAACATAAATAAAAGGCATAATTTAGGTATTCTATAGTTGCTTAAAATTTTGAGAATATAAATCTCTTTGAAAAATCAAGGAGTTTTAACATTTTCAGAAGTGCATTGACTTTTTCTGGGCTTTTGGTTGGTATTATACAGATTATGAACAAATAGCACTTAGGTTGCCTAAAAGAGTGACTATAACCCCAAAGAGTTGTGTTCTAAGTAGTATCTTGGTAATTCAGAGAGATACTCATCCTACCTGAATATAAACTGAGATAAATCCAGTCAAGAAAATATAGTGAATTCTACGTAAGAGTCTATCATTGATTTCTTTTTGTGATAAAAGGTCTTATTTCGTGTGAAGAAATTTCAAGTGAATGCTTTAGCTATCAGACAGTACTGTCACCTACTCATGCACAAAACTGCCTACCAAAGACTTTTCCCAGGTCCCTCGTACCAAAAAATTAAGAGTATAATGGAAGATAGCACGATTTTAGATTGGACAAACAGCAGCAAACAAAAAATGAAGTATGACTTTTCCTGTGAACTCTACAGAATGTCTACATATTCAACTTTCCCTGCCGGGGTTCCTGTCTCAGAAAGGAGTCTTGCTCGTGCTGGTTTTTATTATACTGGTGTGAATGACAAGGTCAAATGCTTCTGTTGTGGCCTCATGCTGGATAACTGGAAACTGGGAGATAATCCTATTGAAAAGCATAAACAGCTATATCCTAGCTGTAGCTTTATTCAGAATCTGGTTTCAGCTGGTCTGAGATCCGCCACTAAGAATACGTCTCCGGTGAGAAGCAATTTTGCACATTCATTATCTCCCACGTTGGATCATAGTAGCTTGTTCAGTGGTTCTTACTCCAGCCCTTCACCAAACCCTCTTAATTCTAGAGCGGTCGAAGACTTGTCTCCGTTGAGGACTAACCCTTACAGTTATGCAATGAGTACTGAAGAAGCCAGATTTCTTACCTACCATATGTGGCCATTAACGTTTTTGTCACCGTCAGAATTGGCAAGAGCTGGTTTTTATTATATAGGACCTGGAGATAGGGTAGCCTGCTTTGCCTGTGGTGGGAAGCTCAGTAACTGGGAACCAAAGGATGATGCTATGTCGGAACACCGGAGACATTTTCCCAACTGTCCATTTCTGGAAAATTCTCTAGAAACGCTGAGGTTTAGCATTTCAAATCTGAGCATGCAGACACATGCAGCTCGAATGAGAACATTTATGTACTGGCCATCTAGTGTTCCAGTTCAGCCTGAGCAGCTTGCAAGTGCTGGTTTTTATTATGTGGGTAAGAAGCAAGTAACTCTACATTTTATCAGTTTATTTCGATTTACATATTAGAACATGGGTTTTCAGTATTTGTTTGTTTGTTTTTCCCTGGAGGTCGCAACGATGATGTGAAATGCTTTTGTTGTGATGGTGGCTTGAGGTGTTGGGAATCTGGAGATGATCCATGGGTAGAACATGCCAAGTGGTTTCCAAGGTAATTGTTTTGGAAAGGTATTTGTACAAAAACTCTGCTAACAAGAAGTAGGCATGCTTACGTGATAAAGTTTGCCTTTAAATCATAACAAAGCCTCTTTTATGCCACTGAAGAATTATCTTTCTAAAAGACCACATTTTAACTGTAATTATTTTGTTGAAAAATGTTCTTCTGTGTACTTTTCTTTTGTAATTCAGTTACAGTTATGGCCATACATTTTATTTATTTTCCATTTTCTTTTAAAGAGTACTTAAGGATTACAAAGACATATAAAATAGAACAAAAAGAAGATAAGTTAGAAAAAGGTAAGAAAAGGAAAACAAGAAGGAACATAGAATGGATGCAGGAGTAAGGCAAATTAAAAAATACATTTATTAAGAGCATAGCTGGGCTGGGTGCAGTGGCCCACACCTATAATCCCATCACTCTGGGAGGCCGAGGCAGTCCTTGGATCATCAGAAGTTTGAGCCCAGCCTGACCAACATTGTAAAACCCTGTATCTACTAACAGTACAAAAATTAGCCAGACATGGTGGCACATGTTTGTAGTCCCAGCTACTTTGAAGGCTGTGACAAGAGAATCACTTGAACCCAGGAGGCGAAGGCTGCAGTTAGCCGAGATTGTGCCACTGCACTCCCGCTGGGTAATTTAAAAAAAAAAAAAGGTATATCTGCCCATTTTAATTGTAATTGTAAATTTTCTGTACAGTTTTCTTTTTTTAGAATCTGTCATTTACCTCCTTTTAGACACTTTGTCTCTAACAGTGTGTTTTTTTATTATATCCTATAAAGAATTTAGGGGCAGCATTATTAGTAGAAATAGAATTAGAGATTATCTTTATAATTGAGTAGCTATGTGAACTTGGATCTCATTGGTAAAATGAGGAGGGGTTGCCCTAGATAATTTTTTAAAATAGTGATAAAATAGGCATAGCCTAACATTTGCCATCTTAACCATTTTTAAGTGTATAGTTCTGTGGCATAAAGTACGTTAATACTGTTGTGCAGTCACACCACTATCCATCTCCAGAACCTTTCCATCTTCCCAAACTGAAACTGTCTACCCATCAAGTACTAACTCCCCATTACCCCTTTCCCCAACATTCTGGCAACCACCATTTTATTTCTTTTCTTTTCTTTTTTTTTTTTTTGGAGACAGTCTTACTCTGTCATACAGGCTGGAGTGCTATGACACAATGATCTTGGCTCACTGCCACCTCCACTTGCCAGGTTCAAGCAATTCTGCTGCCTCAGCCTCCCGAGTAGCTGGGATTACAGGTGCCTGCCATTGTGACTGGCTATTTTTTTTGTATTTGTAGTAGAGACAAAGTTTCACCATGTAGGGTAGGCTGGTCTTGAACTTCTGACCTCAAGTGATCTGCCTGCCTCTGCCTCCAAAAGTGCTGGGATTACAGGTGTGAGCCACCACCCCCTGCCCCACCATTCTATTTCTGTCTCTATTGGATTTGACCACTCTAGGCACCACATATAAGTGAAATTATAATACAGTATAGATTATGTTTTTACCTGTGAGTGTCTTTCACAATAATGAAGAATCTCTTGAACCCCTTGAGGAAATTAAAAAAAATATTTTCAGCTGGGCATGGTGGCTCACGCCCGTAATCCCAGCACTTTAGGAGGCCGAGGCGGGTGGATCACGAGGTCAAGAGATCGAGACCATCCTGGTCAACATGGTGAAACCCCGTCTCTACTAAAAATACAAAAAATTAGCTGGGCATGGTGGCACGTGCCTGTAATCCCAGCTACTCGGGAGGCTGAGGTGGGAGAATTGCCTGAACCCAGGAGGCAGAGGTTGCGGTGAGCCGAGATCGCGCCATTGCACTCCAGCCTGGGCAACAAGAGTGAAACTGTCTCAAAAAAAAAAAAAAAAAATTGTCATTTTATATGATATGTGATGAAAAAGAAACTTGAAGTAACAAATACTTTATTATGGATCAGTACATTGTTAAAAAGTTGTATTTTAAAGTTATTAATATATCAAGATAAATTTTAACCTTTTTATAATCTGAAAAATGTTTTACTTAAATTATTAATTATGTTTAAAATTATATTAAAAACCATTTCTTGTGAGACTTCTAAATGACTTAATTATGCTGGATTTTATGGGATTGTATATATTTAATTTGAAATTTAATTCATGTTGTGGTATCAAAGACAAAAACAGCTTCCAAATTCCAGTGTTGGAACTACTACATTTTGTACTTCGTGAAACAAAATCTTTATTTTTGTAACTTGTGTTTTGTTTTAAACGATTAAATAAGGGAGAAGATGTAGGGGTGCATTTTGTAAATACTTCTATGAAAACAACACGTTTCTTTTTTCCTTTTTTTATTTTTTTGAGACAGAGTCTTATTCCATCACCTATCACTGCTTAGTGCAATGACAAGATCTCAGTTCAGCTGCAACCTCCATCTCCTGGGTTCAAGCCTCAGCCTCCTGAGTAGCTGGAATTACAGGCGTGCACCACCAAGCTCAGTAGTTTTTATATTTTTAGTAGGGATGGGGTTTCACTATGTTGGCTAGGCTGGTCTCAAACTCCTGACCTCAAGTGATCCACCTGCCTTGGCCTCCCAAAGTGCTGAGCTTACAGGCATAAGCCACTGAGCCCTGCCCACATTTCAATTGTGAATAATCTTTAATCTCAGTAAATCCATCACCTTATGTAGTAACTTTTTTTTTTTTGGTGATAACTCTTAAAAGATGCTGTCTTTGCAAATTTCAGGTATAAAGTCCAGTATTATTAGCTATAGTCACCATGTTCTGTACGTTATATCCTCAGAAAGTTTGTGTCCTTTGACCAACATCTTCCCATTTCACCCACTTCCTTATCCCTGGCAACCAGCATTCTACTCTCCGTTTCTATGAGTTTGACTTTTTTTTTAGATTCCATAAATAAGTGTTACCATACAGTATAGTTTTCCCTTGGTATGCTTGAAGGATTGGTTCTAGGACCCCCATGTATTCCAGAATTGGCGTGTACTGAAGTCCTAAAGGTGACCCTGCAGAACCTGTGTATCCAAAAGTCAGCCCTCCAAATATGTGGGTTTCACATCTGCAAATAAGATCTGTATTTGGTTTAGAAAAATCTGCAAGTAAGTGGACATGTACAGTTCAAACCTGTGTTGTTTAAGGGTCAGTTGTATTTGTCTTCTGTCTGGCTTAGTTCCCTTAGCCTAATGCCTTCCAGGTTCATTCATGTTGCAAATGGCAGGATTTTCTTTCTTTTCTTTTATTTTTTTTTGGTTTGAGATGGAGTTTCGCTCTGTCACCCAAGCTGAAGTGCAGTGGTGCAATCTCAGCTCAGTGCAACCTCTGCATCCCAGGTTCAAGCAATTCTCCTGCCTCAGCCTCCTGAGTAGCTGAGACTACAGGTTCATGCCACCACACCCAGCTAATTTTTGTATTTTTAGTAGAGATGAGTTTCACCAGGCTGGTCTACACAACTCCTGACCTCAGGTGATCTGCCCACCTTGGCCTCTCAAAGTGCTGGGATTACAGGCGTGAGCCACTGCACCTAGCCGATTAGATGATTTTTATCCTTCATTCTGTCAGTGTGTGGTATCGCATTTATTGATTTGCATATATCATACCATCCTTGCATCCCAGGGATAAATCTCACTTCATCATGATACATGACTCTTCTAGTGTGCTGCTGAATTCAGTTTGCTAGCATTTTGTTGAGGATTTTTGCATCTGTGTTCATCAGGGCTATTGGCTTGTAATTTTCTTTTCTTATGTTGTTCTGGTCTCATTTTGGTATCAGAGTAATGCTTGGCTTTGTAAAATAAGTTTGGAAGTATTCCTTCTCCTCCTCCTCCTACTCCCTTTCCCTCCTCCTTCTTCTTCCTCCTCCTCCTCCCTCTCCCTCTACCTCCTCTTCTTTTTTTAGATGGTGTCTTGTTCTGTCATCCAGGCTGGAGTACAGTGGCGTGATCTCAACTCACTGCAATCTCCACCTCCCAGGTTCAAGTGATTATCCCACCTCAACCTCTAACGTAGCTGGGACTACAGATGTGCATCACCATGCACAGCTAATGTTTTTATTTTTAGTAGAGATGGGGTTTTGCCATGTTGGTCAGGCTGGTCTTGAACTCCTGACCTCATGTGATCCACTGGGCTTGGCCTCCCTTAGTGCTGGAATTACAGGTGTGAGCCATTATGCCTGGCTTTGAATTCTTAAAATGCAAATATTGTTTTGCTTGATGCTGTCCTATAATTCAGGTAGGCTTTCTCCACTATTCTTTTTTTTTTTTCTGTTTTTCTTCTCTTGACTAGATAATTTCAAATGACCTGCCTTTGAGTTCATAGGTTCTTTCTTCTGCTTGATCAGGTCTGCTATTGATGCTCTCTATTGCATTTTTTTTAATGTTCTTCAGCTCCTGAATTTGTTTCTTTTTATTATTTCTATCTCTCTGTTGAATTTTTCATTTGTTTGTATATATTTTTTATACAAACAATATATTGTTTCTGTGTTCTTTTGTAGCTGAGTTTGCTTGAAACAGCAATTTCTGAATTCTTTATCTTTAGTTGATAGATCTCCATTTCTTTGAGGGTGGTTACTGGAAAATTACTGTGTTTCTTTGGTAATGTCATGTATCCTTTTTTTTTCCCTGTCTGTTTCTTGTGACCTTGTGTTGTTATCTGTGTATTTGATGGAAAATTACTTTTAGGCATTACAAACTAGTTTTTGTTTTGTTTTGAGAAAAGACCTTTGCCTGTGGATGAGTGTAAGGCACCAGCCTGTAGGTGTGGTAGTTCTAGCTCTGTGAAAGACCCGGCATTGTAAACTCCAGGCAGCTCTATTAGCAGATCATCATCAGTGAGGATTGCAGGGGTCCTCAGCCTCCCAGGCTGCAGGTATCCATACCAGCAGCAAGGGTTTTTTTGGTCTATAGTGGCAGAGGCTGCTGGGGACGTCTTGATCACTTTTTCTCCCATGGGAGATGTCATGGCCAAGAGGTTTCTTCTTGACACAGGTTCTGGCTTTGGACTCCATTGTGTTGGTGGTGGTGGCAGCACTGATGTCTCTGATGGCATGAACACCTGTGGAGCAGCTTACAGAGCTGAGGTTTGGAGTGCAAGTGCCTGCAGAAAGACAGCGGCTCTGGGGTTCAGGATGTTGACTGTCCTGCAGCAGTGGTGCTTTTGGTGCCTCAGATGTGGGTACACATGCAGCAGCTGCTGAGTTGGGTGTGGAGTGCAGATGTGCAGAGCAGCCAGAGAGCTGGGATCTGGAGAGTGTGCAGTTAGAGCAGCCGCAGAGCAAGGCTCTTACATGCGTAGTACATGTGGAGCCGCTGTGGCTCCGAGGTCTCCGCACGTGTGGGGTGAGGGGACTGCACTCTGGACAGTGCAGGAGTGCTCCTCTTCAGGGTGAGGGGACTGCACTCTCCGGACAGTGCAGGAGTGCTCCTCTTCAGGGTGAGGGGACTGCACTCTCCGGACAGTGCAGGAGTGCTCCTCTTCAGGGTGAGGGGACTGCACTCTCCGGACAGTGCAGGAGTGCTCCTCTTCAGGGTGAGGGGACTGCACTCTCCGGGCAGTGCAGGAGTGCTCCTCTTCAGGGTGAGGGGACTGCACTCTCCGGGCAGTGCAGGAGTGCTCCTCTTCAGGGTGAGGGGACTGCACTCTCCGGACAGTGCAGGAGTGCTCCTCTTCAGGGTGAGGGGACTGCACTCTCCGGACAGTGCAGGAGTGCTCCTCTTCAGGGTGAGGGGACTGCACTCTCCGGACAGTGCAGGAGTGCTCCTCTTCAGGGTGAGGGGACTGCAGTCTCCGGACAGTGCAGGAGTGCTCCTCTTCAGGGTGAGGGGACTGCAGTCTCCGGGCAGTGCAGGAGTGCTCCTCTTCAGGGTGAGGGGACTGCACTCTCCGGGCAGTGCAGGAGTGCTCCTCTTCAGGGTGAGGGGACTGCACTCTCCGGGCAGTGCAGGAGTGCTCCTCTTCAGGGTGAGGGGACTGCACTCTCCGGGCAGTGCAGGAGTGCTCCTCTTCAGGGTGAGGGGACTGCACTCTCCGGGCAGTGCAGGAGTGCTCCTCTTCAGGGTGAGGGGACTGCACTCTCCGGACAGTGCAGGAGTGCTCCTCTTCAGGGTGAGGGGACTGCAGTCTCCGGACAGTGCAGGAGTGCTCCTCTTCAGGGTGAGGGGACTGCAGTCTCCGGGCAGTGCAGGAGTGCTCCTCTTCAGGGTGAGGGGACTGCACTCTCCGGGCAGTGCAGGAGTGCTCCTCTTCAGGGTGAGGGGACTGCACTCTCCGGACAGTGCAGGAGTGCTCCTCTTCAGGGTGAGGGGACTGCAGTCTCCGGACAGTGCAGGAGTGCTCCTCTTCAGGGTGAGGGGACTGCACTCTCCGGGCAGTGCAGGAGTGCTCCTCTTCAGGGTGAGGGGACTGCACTCTCCGGACAGTGCAGGAGTGCTCCTCTTCAGGGTGAGGGGACTGCACTCTCCGGGCAGTGCAGGAGTGCTCCTCTTCAGGGTGAGGGGACTGCACTCTCCGGGCAGTGCAGGAGTGCTCCTCTTCAGGGTGAGGGGACTGCACTCTCCGGGCAGTGCAGGAGTGCTCCTCTTCAGGGTGAGGGGACTGCACTCTCCGGACAGTGCAGGAGTGCTCCTCTTCAGGGTGAGGAGCGCAGTAGTATGTCCTTCTCCAGGGGGTCAGAGCAGCAGTGGGTGTCGGTTACGTTAACGGTGAAAGCTGTCAGTGTCCTCTGCAGAATAGGCTGCTAGGATTGGCGTCAATGAATACTATGGGATCCTTCACTGTGAAACCTACGGGAAGTCTACGGCTATCTTGAGGGTTAGTGGATGTCTCTGGGGACCTGCTCTGGGGAGGAGCCGAGCGGTGTTTGCCACTGAGGACTGTGATGGCACTCACCGCGTGACTGATACAGATAGCCCTCACCCTTCTTCTCTAGGTGTCTCTGCTAAGCATATCTCCTAGCTGTCCTTTCTTTGTGGTTATTCTCCTTTTTCTTCCCCACTGTATTGCTGTAGCCTAATTGGGCCATTGTGTCCTCCCAGAGCTGTATGTGTTTGTGGATAGCTTCCTCTTTCTTGTCTTTTTTGGGTCGAGGAAGGCTATTGTCTTCTAGCCTGCTATCTTGCTGATATCACTCTTGGAAACTTTCTTTGAGCTGTGGCTTTTCATTTCTTTAACATTGACTTTTGAAGAGCAGATGTTTTCAATTTTGATGATGTCAGTTTATCAATTTTATCTTTTGTGGATTATGTTTTTGGTCTTTTATCTAATATTTATTTACCTAATGTAAAGACAAAAGGATTTTTCTCCTGAGCTTTTTTCTAAAGTTTTATTATTTTAGGTTTTATATTTAGGTATATGATCCATTTTTACTTTACTTTTGCATGTAATATGGGGATAAGTCAGAGATTTTTTTTTTCCGTATGAGTATCCAGTTGTGTAGTATCATTTGTTGAAGAAACAAAAGGAATAGAATGGATATAGATGGGATGTGAACTTATTGGAACATCTTTGATAAGCCCTATCAGTTTAAAAACAAGTATTTGAGAAACACTGTCATATTTAATACGTAGATAAAAATATTTGATTCTGTAGTTTTTGGAGGGAAGGTAGTTGATTGTGGTTCAAATGTAATGGAAGAGTGAGCATTAAAGAAAGATTAGCAGTGAAATTGTGAAAGATCACATTTTAGGAATAGTGAGTTAATAGTATGTGAAACTGTTAAGTAGTCCACTTTAAGTACAAAACAAATTGTGTATAATAGCATTTTTCAGGAGTCAGCTTGTTCCCCTTTGTAGATGCACATGCTTTTCTTTTTATTGTTGTGTTAGTGGATTGAAATAGAAAATATCATGGTATATAACATACAGTAAGATGTATATTGTTTTATGATAATTTTGTTCCTGTTATGTATGTGTTCTTGGTTGTGATATAAAATGTTTTTACTGTGAAGTACAATAAATGATCTGAAAACCGTTTTTCTAGAATGATCAGGTTATATTTGATATAAAACAATTTTAAAAAGTAATTTTCCTCATACGTTTTAGGTGTGAGTTCTTGATAAGAATGAAAGGGCAAGAGTTTGTTGATGAGATTCAAGGTAGATATCCTCATCTTCTTGAACAGGTAAATACATTTTTAAAATTAACAACATTCAATTCTGCTTTATAATAACAAAAATATTATTAGGTTGGTGCAAAAGTAATCATGGTTTTTGCCATTGAAAGTCATGGCAAAACTGCAATTACTTTTGCACCAACGTACATTAGAAGTTATACTTATTTCTGGCCAGGCAGTGGCTCACTCCTGTAGTCCCAGCACTTTGGGAGGTTGAGGTGGGCAGATCACAAGGTCAAGAGATTGAGACCATCCTGGCCAACATGTGAAACCCTGTCTCTACTAAAAATACAAAAATTAGCCGGGTGTCATGATGCGCACCTGTAGTACAAGCTACCTGGGAGTCTGAGGCAAGAGAATCACTGGAACCTGGGAGGTGGAGGTTTCAGTGAGCCGAGATTGCGCCACTGCACTCCAGCCTGGAGACAGAGCGAGACTCTGTCTCGAAAAAAGAAGTTATACTTGTTCCTGTTTTATTAATTGTAGTTACATATTTCATTCATATTAATGACACCTTTGATTTTTATTTTTGTAACCAACTTGATTGTTTAGGGCTTTTTTAAAAATATTGTTTTTTGTTTTTACTATTTTGAAAAATCATTTGTGCTGCCACTGTACAAAATCGTGATGGATTGGAGAAGGCTCTTTAGTGTCTCTTTGCTGTGTTCCAGAAAAACAAACAAAAAATAACTTATTAGGAGCTGACACCCTTTGAGAGTAACCCACTTAAAATTTTACTTTCCAAATGGAATGATAAACCACTAATACATTTTTCTGCTTTCTTGAAACTAGAGAAATACTTGAATTATAATTTGGGATAACATGAAATTTAAGGAAATCTATGTGTTTAGGTAAAAGAAAACAAAGTGATGGTCATAAATCACTCAGTTCTCAAAAGAGTGTATACACTTACTTAAAGTAAACTTAGCTTAAAAGTGTTGTTCCTTTCAGATTGTTGGGGATTTCTGATTTTACCTATTTTCTCTTGTTTCACAGCTGTTGTTAACTTCAGACACTACTGGAGATGAAATTGCCGATCCACCAAGTATGTATGAATTAATTTTAAATATAGAGTGGAAATTTTTATAAGAATTTCAGGAATGGGCAAGGTGCAGTGGCTTACATCTGTAATCCCAACACTTTGAGAGGCCAAGGAGGGTGGATCACCTGAAGTCAGTAGTTTGAGACCAGCCTAGCCAACATAGTGAAACTCCGTCTTTATTAAAAATACAAAAAATTAGCCGGGGGTTATGTGCCTGTAGTCCCAGCTAATCTGGAGGCTGAGGCAAGAGAAAAGCTTGAACGAGGAGGTGGAGGTTGCAGTGAGCTGAGACTGCGCCACTGCACTCCAGCCTGGGTGACAGAGTGAGACTCCATCACAAAAAAAAAGTTTTTTTTTAGGAATCAAAGTATGTATTTTTTAAAAGTGTTTCTGAAGCCATAAGAAAAAAAACTGGGAAGTTAGCTAATACTATGTGTATGTATATATGTATACATGTGTATATATGTATATATGTATACATGTGTATATGTATATAGATGGAGAGAGAGAGAGTTGTTAATAAAACTAGAGGATCATAAAAATATACTAGTCTTTGTTCTAGTGCTATACTTACCACTTTTAGTGCTGACATTCCAACTGGAGAAATGAGACAGAAGCAAAAGAAAAACAAATAGCTCAAAGCAACACCAAATAAGAGGTGCAAATAATAAGCCCTCCAGGAAGGAAAAGGTTGCTCTGAGCTAGCATGATTTGGAAAAGGTCAGTGCACATATGATTCAAGAATTGGACTAGACATTGGGTATTTAAGTCACGTATGTTGTATTTAAATGCAAGGGCAGGAAATAGTGTAGCTTTTGATTAGAGCTTCATGTTAGCCACATGTGTCAGTTTATGTAATATACATATGTTATCTAAAATGGCTAAGGTAATAATCCACTGTTTTATGTGCCAGTCACATCTACAAAGGGCCATTCTGTTTGTGGCACAGGATTTCAAGAAAGGTATTGGCAGATTTGTTAACTGGGTCAGAGAAAGGCGACCAAGATATACAAGAGCCTTAGAAACCATGGCTCAGGAGGGTTGCATGAAGGGTTTAGTAGGATTTGACTGGAAAATAGGAATACGAGTACCTGGGTACATGACAACTCTCTCCTCTGTAATAGACTGGGAAAGATAGATAGCAGTGTGAGCTGTTGTTAAAATTTATAACTGCTGTCAAGTAGGCTGCCCAACAGTTCTACCGTAGTTCCTAGTAAAGTCACTTTGTCAATCTTTAAAATGACTATTTCTTGTTTTCTCCCTTGATAATTTTCTAATACTGCCTTCCCACCTTACTGTCAGTTTATAACCTTGCCTCTCTAAGAAAATAGAATCCAAATGAGAGCTGCTTTATTGCCTCACCAGCAAAACCACTAGGCTATGTAATTTATCCATGTAGTCTTCTTTCTGTTCGTTCATAGAAAATGAATTGTCCTTGCCCTTATCTAAGGCCGATACTTCCACTTGTCCTCTGTTCCATCCCCTGCTGTCAGCTTAAGAATGTTACCTTGGCAGTGACATGCCCTTTCTCTCGAGTCATCAATTTTTCCATCTCTCCTAAATCATTCATGTTAGCATATTAACATAATGTACTTTTGCTAATCCTGGGAAAACTTCCATGAACCAATCTCCCTATCCAGCTATTATCTCATTACTCTGCTTCCCTTTACAACAAAATACCTAGGAAGATTTATCTATGCTTGCTTTCTTTTACTTCTTCACCTTTCAGCATTCTTTCTTTTACTTGTTCTACTAAAAACTGTTCTTATTATGGTAGCCAGGGACTGCCATGTTAGCAGATCTACTACTTGACGTGTTAACCAGCATTTGATAATCATTGAGTGCTTTGTCTTTTTTTATTTTCTTTTTTTTGAAACAAGGTTTCACTTTGTCACCCAGGCTATAGTGTAGTGGTGCGATCATGGCTCACTGCAGCATTGACTTCCCCAGCTCAGGTGATTCTTTCACTTCAGCCTCCCAAGTAGCTGGGACTACAGGCATGTACCACCACATCCAGATAATTTTTTTTTTTTTTGTAAATATAGAGTTTCACCATGTTTCCCAGGCTAGTCTCAAACTCTTGAGCTTAAGCAATCTGCCTGCCCCAGCCTCCCATAGTCCTGGGATTATGGGCATGAACCACTACACCTGGCCTCATCTTTCTTAAGACACTTTTTTTTGCTTGAATTATCAGACCCCATGCTCTTGGTTTTCTATTTCCCTGGTTGATCCTGAACAGTTACCTTTGTTGGCTGCTCCTTTTTCAAACTTTAAAATGATGGTTCCCCTCAGAGCTCAGCTTAAATTTATTTCTCCATGTCCTGAGCCCCAAGCTGGAATGTCCAGCTGACTGTTTAAATCTGTGCTTGGCTTAACAGACATTGTAGAATTAATATGACCAAACCAGAAATTTTCTTCCCATTCTTCATCCCTCAGATTTGTTGTCTTTTTTTTTTGAGATGGAGTTTCGCTCTTGTTACCCAGGCTGGAGTGCAATGGCGTGATCTCGGCTCACCGCAACCTCCGCCTCCTGGGTTCAGGCAATTCTCCTGCCTCAGCCTCCTGAGTAGCTGGGATTACAGGCACGCGCCACCATGCCCAGCTAATTTTTGTATTTTTAGTAGAGACGGGGTTTCACCATGTTGACCAGGATGGTCTCGATCTCTTGACCTCGTGATCCACCCACCTTGGCCTCCCAAAGTGCTGGGATTACAGGCATGAGCCACCACGCCCGGCCCAGATTTGTCTTCTTTTGTCTTCCCCATCTCAGTTAGTGGTATTCATTTCCTAAGTTGGCTCAAATTAGGCATCATCTCTGATTTTTCTCCTTCCTTTCGTTTGTATATTTAATCTGTTAGAAGTCTTTTCATTTCTGCCTGCATAAAATATCCCAAATCTGACTACATCTCACCATCTCTACCGCTATTAACCTAATCCAACCTACCATCATCTGTGTCTAACATCCTAACAAGTCTTCCTGATGCCAGTTTACCCCATTAAAGTACATCTCCACCTAGCTGCCAGAGTCATCTTCTGAAAACCAAGTCAAGTTTTATTGGTTGCACGCACTCCTAGAATATTCTAGTAAACTTAGAATGAAATATAAACTCTTAGGAAGGCTCTACTCATGTGGACCTTGTCCTCCTCCATTACATTCTACCAACTTCTTTCTGTTTGTTGATCATATCAAGCTTTTCCCTTAATTTAAGTATTTTATACTTGCTGTTCTCGTTGCTTAGAAGACATCCTTGAGATATTTCCGTAGCTCATTCCTTTTTCCCCGTAGTATTAATAATTGCACATGTAATAGATGTATACATTCTTCATAAGGGGAAGAAAAAGAATTAAATACTGTAGGCAATGCCAAATTCCCCTCTGATGCTTATATACAGTTCCATATCTAACTTCTAACACCCAGAACTTTGTAGCATGGGTTAGCTATATACCAGTCTAGTTCATTTGTTTATTTTTAAATTTCTTCACAGTAGTCCAGCATATTGCATTTTATTTATCCATTCCTTACTGAGAGCTATTTCTGGTATTTTTTTTTTCTGTGTAAATATTGCTGTAATGATCCTTTAATGTGTCTCTTACCCTGAACATTAAGTATTTCCTGAAGGCATGCACTTAAAAGTGAAATAGAGCTCACTCCTTCTTATTTAAGTCCTTGTTCTGGTGCCATTTCTTCAGGCAGGGATTCCACACATGTTTAAACAAGAGAGCACATTGTTGACATTGAACATTTATATGTTCATTGTAAGTTTCCCAGAAGATGGCAGTAGTGTTTTGAAGAATTATGTTATTTTGTATTTTACATAGAAGTATCATATGGGCTACCCTTGACTCTTAGCAGGAAATGCCTGGCTACCCTATCTAAAGTATCTTCCTGCTTCCTGGTTTCTTTTAATGACCTTTCACTACTTTTTTCTTCAGAGTGTCTGTCACTATCTAAAATCATATTGCTTTAATTACTTCTTAAGCCATACTTCTTCACTACATCTTCTGTTTTACTGTACTTCCCATTTTTGTTTATGTTATTCTTTCTACATCATCAGCTATCCACTTATCTAGACCTTGTCCATCCTTCAAGTCCAAACTCTAATGCTACTTTTCCACGAAGTGTTTGTGATTTTCCTCCACTTTCCTGGGTGGAGAAGATTATTTCTCATTTCTAAGTTTGTATAGCATATTGGTATCCAAAAATGACCATACATCAGAATCATTTGGGAGAATATTTAAAAGATATGGATTCCTAATTCTTTTTTTTTTTTTTTTTTTTTTTTTTGAGACAGAATCTTGCTCTGTCACCAGGCGCCAGGCTGAAGTGCAGTGGCACAATCTCGGCTCACTGCAGCCTCTGCCTCCCGGGATTCAAGCAATTCTCCTCCCTCAGCCTCCCGAGTAGCTGGGACTACAGGCATGCGCTACCACACCTGGCTAATTTTTGTATTTTAGTAGAGACAGGGTTTCACTATGTTGGCCAGGATGGTCTCTATCTCTTGACCTTGTGATCCACCCGCCTCGGCCTCCCCAAAGTGCTGCGATTATAGGCGTGAGCCACCACGCCAGACAGATTCCTAATCTTATCCTTAGAGACTTTCATTAAGTAGGTTTAGGATGTAGCTAGAGAGGTGGGTTTTTTTAAAAATATAGCAGTTAATTGTATTCTCATTTGACCATTATGAAGTTTAAACTTATACTGGAGTTATAGGTAATTGATGTGTATAGCTCATCTCCTTTACCAGAATGTGAGAGTAAAGGATGAATAAAGATTGTGTTGTGATGATTTTTTCCATAGGTTTTGTAGAATTTAATATTAGCATGTGTCTTTTCAAATAGTTATTCATTTTGGATCAGGAGAAAGTTCAGAAGATGCCGTCATGATGAATACACCTGTGGTTAAATCTGCCTTGGAAATGGGCTTTAGTAGAGACCTGGTAAAACAAACAGTTCAGAGTAAAATCCTGACCACTGGAGAGAACTATAAAACAGTTAATGATATTGTATCAGCACTTCTTAATGCCGAAGATGAGAAAAGAGAAGAGGAGAAGGAAAGACAAGCTGAAGAAATGGCATCAGGTACTTGGGAATGTTAGTCACTTGCATTATTTCTCAAAGGAGCTCTGAGGACTCCCTCACATGTTACAGGACAACATGCTTGTTTCACACCCACTAACTGCTGGCAGTAGTCCTCCAGTCATTTTGAAACCATCCCTCATTTTCTACCCCTCTCAATTGCTTCAAGTTGAAAACCATCGACTATAGCTTTTTTCTGTATGTTTATTTTCTGATGAGATTCCCTGATTTATGCCAATCAGAGAATTTTAGCCTAATAAGCTCTTTCTTGAGCTGTATTGCATTTCTTTCTCATACAAACTGATTTAAATGGTTTTGAAAGAGCAAGATGTTAAAGTTGGGCACAGGTCTTTTTTCCTCCTTTTTTTTTTTAAGTTTCTGCAAATCATATTTTTAATATGATATTTTACTTCCTAATTCTTGCTAAGTGATCCTCATACAAAAAATAGAACTTACTATGAAATTCTGGGGTTTTATGAGAACTACCTGCCCAATCCAAGGATAACAGGGAAACTGACTTTTCTATTCATCCAAATAGTATTAAGTCTCAGCCCCTCAAAACAAATATGTTGAGTAATCATTTATTTCTTCAATACATTTTTATTGAGCATGAGCACCAGTGCCAAATACTGTGCTAATCATAGTGGTTGCTCTCAAGGAGTGTATACACTAGCTAGGGAGACTGGTGTGCAAAACACAAAGTTAAAGGGCCAGCGGAGAGGTGAAGCTTGCATGTATTGGGGTATTGGGTTGGAAGATGCTTTCTTTTTAAGCTTGTATGTAAAGATAGGAATAAGTTAAGAGTACCCTATGGCATGACCATGTAGCAAAATGTTTAAAGTCTGGATTTCCACACTGAAACAGATTTGTGTTGAAATTCCAGCTCCATCATTTACTAACTTGGCTATTTATTCAACAAGACATCGGCTTTCTCCTCTGTAAAATGGAGGTAGAAATAGTACTAATCCCATAGGGTTACTGTAGCAATTAAATGAGATCTTGCAAATAAAACACTTGAACATAGCTCCTAGCACATCAATTTTTTTTAAACCATTAGGTAGATTGACTTGGGAAGTGGGAGGGACTTGGTGAAAGGAAGGGCCTAAGACAAGTCAATTTAAGGATTGTTAAGTAGCAGTAAAATCCAGCTAAGGTTATGTGAAATCACTGTCATCTTAGACTTACGACTTTCTCATACTTTGTGTGGGTCAGAGAATGGTATTGAATTACAGATTTGGCAGTGTTAATAGGGGAAAGGCCAAGTAAGGAATAGGGAAGACAAGTTCAAGGCTAATGTAGAGAGCCTCGTTGAAACACCTGAGGGATACCTAGATTAGAACAGGATGTTTGGAGCAAAGCCAGGAGACAGCTCTTATGCAAGTAGAACTGGGAATGATATGGAGATCTTGAAAAGGTAAAGAACAAATTTGTTAGCACTAAGAGGAGTGATTGAGGTAGAAGAAAAGGTTGTGGTCATAGAATGGAATTTTGTAGTTTTGAGATTAATAGAGTAGTTCACTTCTAGAATGATGTAAAAGGAGAAGACGACTTCTGTTTTTATAATTTATTTCTCATTAAACTGGTACTTTGTATAGATGTACTCTTAAGATTTTTTCGGAAAATAGACAATTAAATTTTATAATGATTTAGACACCAAAAGAAGGATCTACCGTATTCCATTAATATAAATTAACTATGGAGTTTTATGTGATGCAATATTGAAGGAAAAACATTTGCTTTTTTAAAAAAAGTCAGACTTGATTCTTATGTAGTTTTTAATTGCTGTAAACATAGACATTTATGAAATAGTAATGGTCGTTAACTATGTACCACATATTGTGCCAAATGCTTTACATGTGTTATTCAGTCCTCACAACTCTGAGGAAGGTACCATTATTACAGATGAGGAAACTGAGGTCTATGGGGAAAGATTAGGACACATGGCTAGTGAGTGGGCTAAGCTAACACTGGAACCTAGGTCTGTGTTGACTTTACTCCTCAAACCCTACAGCGCTACGATGCTGCGTCTTAGGTATGGGGTGTTGAAAAGAACACTGGTCTAGGACACCCGGTTCTGCAGCTTATTCGTGATCTTGGACACGCCACTCATTCTTTTCTGAGTCTTCTTTCTCCCTATATGAAAATGAGAGGCAGTAATACCTGCCTTGTTTAATTGACAGGATTGCTGTATCAAATGAGACAAATTACTATGAAAGTACTTACAAAAGTAAAGTAATATAATGGAAATATAAGTCAGTATTATATAGGATGGGGGAAATTTTTACTATCTTCAAAAAATGTCTTTCAACAAACAAAGCAAAAGTGGAATTCTAGGACATGTGAATATATAGACTTAAAAGTTACAGAAACAGACTTCTCTGGAAGTTTTCCAAAACAACAAACTTTAAAATGCAAGCAAGTTATTTTGTTTTATTGAACTTATTTAGTGCCTAAATTATTTGTAGATTTGATTATTACTGACTATATAAGTGTAGTTAAAGGAGTTTAATGGATTTCTTTTTCTTTTTTAAATGAAGATGATTTGTCATTAATTCGGAAGAATAGAATGGCTCTCTTTCAACAGTTGACGTGTGTGCTTCCTATCCTGGAAAATCTTTTAAAGGCCAATGTAATTAATAAACAGGAACATGATATTATTAAACAAAAAACACAGATACCTTTACAAGCAAGAGAACTGATTGATACCATTTTGGTTAAAGGAAATGCTGCAGCCAACATCTTCAAAAACTGTCTGAAAGAAATTGACTCTACGTTGTATAAGAACTTATTTGGTGAGTTTGTTAGGAAAGTTATTTTAGAAATTCTTAGGACTATGTTCATCTCTATTTGACAAGCAAATAAATCCAATTAGCAACTGTCTGTATTTCACTTGTTCCCCAAAAGTGGCCTTTTCTTTCCCAAGTAGTATGCCTAAATGTAACAGTTCTGATGATACATAGCTACAATCTACATCATTTCATAAATAGGTGAAAAAAATAGGTAGTAGGTGAAGCAGTTTTGTGTTTAGTGGAGTGATGCTTTTTATATGTTTTCTTTCCTCAGTGGATAAGAATATGAAGTATATTCCAACAGAAGATGTTTCAGGTAAAACAAAGATTTAAAAGCAACGTAAACTATTGCCCTTATTTTTTTAAATGGGAAATGAAGTGGAAACAGTTTCACTAATGTTATTTTTTGTTACTAGGTCTGCCACTAGAAGAACAATTGAGGAGGTTGCAAGAAGAAAGAACTTGTAAAGTGTGTATGGACAAAGAAGTTTCTATTGTATTTATTCCTTGTGGCCATCTGGTAGTGTGCCAGGAATGTGCCCCTTCTCTAAGAAAGTGCCCTATTTGCAGGGGTATAATCAAGGGCACTGTCCGTACATTTCTCTCTTAAAGAAAAATAGGCTATATTTTAACCTGTATCAAAAGTCTCTAAAACATTGTTGAACACTTGAAGCCATCTGAAGCAAAAAGGGAATTATTAGTTTTTCAATTAGTAACATTCATGTTTTAGTCTGCTTTGGTACTAATAATCTTGTTTCTAAAAAGATAATATCATATTTAATCTTAATCTGTTTATTTACAAGGGAAGATTTCTGTTTGGTGAACTATATTAGTATGTATGTGTGGACATAAGAGGAGTTAAGGGAGTTAGTGTCACGGCTTGTTATGTATCATTTCAGGAATTACTGGATTTGGTATTCTTTCAGAAAGCTGTGAATACTAAATTACAGTGTAGATTAAAATAACTGGAAACCGGGAACTCTGGAGTTCATCAGAGTTACGGTGCCAAATTGTCTTTGGTGCTTTTCACTTGTGTTTTAAAATAAGGATTTTTCTCTTATTTCTCCCCTTAGTTTGTGAGAAACATCTCAGTAAAGTGCTTTAAAACGATTGTTACCAGAATATTTTTTTGTCCTGATTTAAAAAGTAATTTTCATGTGTCTTCATTGTACTCAAATGCCAACTATTAAGTAAATAATTGCATTCATGAGAAATTATTAACAAGTGTTTAAAAATAATGTTATTTGGGACATTTCTTTAGATGACAATCTCTTGTTGCTTTGTATGTTACAGATACAATGTTGGATGAAAAATGAATCCAACATTACTTTTGAAAAACTCTTAATAAATTAGATAAATAGTCATTGTTTTCAGACATTTGTGTAATTGCTTTGTTGCATAGGTGTTGATGGGGTGAGGAGGTGGCATAAAGGCAATGAATGGTAAGTGCCTCCTTTCTGGGTCCAGTCATATTTGACCTTTCTTAGATTTGGCTCTGTGGCAGACTTCTGAAGCCAGGTGGATAAGGAGGTCTAGTATTACAAACTCCCGGTTTTTCTTCTCACTTCACAACTCTTTTAGATTCCTTTAGAGAGCACATGGGAAGAGTGAGTGAGAATTTCTGTATCCTCCAGCCTCTTCTCTTGCTTTTGTTTCTATCCTGATACGCTGGTGCGTGTATGTAAGTCCACATGCACATATACCTGGGTTCAAGACCTCGTGAGAGAAATGCTCTCCCAGCCATTTTAGAGGGAATATAAAGAGGGAATTCTTTTTTCCCCAAATTCAGTTGACTCAGAACAATGTTAAAACATTGTTAACTTTTCTCTGCCTTTCATTCTGGCCTATGATTGCTGAAGGGATAATTAGCTCCCTCAAGGAATCAAACTAAAAGTTCTTTAGTGAGAACAACCCAGTATATCTAAGTCGTAGAACTAAACCCCCTTGTCACAGAATACTATTAAATCTTTTTAAAGACTCTTCCTTTTTTATTTTTCTTTTGCTTATAATAGCTGCCCTATTGAGGATCCCCTGTGTGTCAGTTACAGTGCTAAATGCTTTAAACAATTGAGATGTGCTGTAGGTTCAGTTGTATTCCCCCCAGATTTATATGTTGAAGTCCTCAGTACCTCAGAATGTACCTGTATTTGGAAATAGGGCCTTTAAAGAGGCAATTAAGGTAAAATGTTATTATATAGTTGACTTAATCAACATAATTGGTTTTCTGAGGAGATTAGGATACAGATGGACAGAGGGTGACTATGTGAAGATACCTGAGAAACAGGCCTCAGAAGAAGCCAAACCTGCCAACACCTTGATCTCGGACTTGTAGCTTCCGGAACTGTAAGAATATCAATTTCCGTTGTTGAAACAACCCAGCCATTGGTACCTCGTTATGGCAGCCCTAACAGAGTAACGCAGGCTGTCATCAGTAGATACTTTAAAGTACATTGGCTTTGACCCTGCAGCAGTTTGCAAAGTAAGATTTGAACACAGATCTGCCTGACTCCGTAGCTTGTGTTTTTGAACAAACTGTCCTAATAAGCTATATTGATATTTTTTTAAATTACATGGGCTGCCATCTAGTATATCAGTAATAACTTATGATTTGCCTTCTATTTATAAAAGAGTTATCTTACTTGGTTTTATTCACCTAGTCAGTTTTAAGGACTTCTGTGTTTTTCATAGTAAAAATAATTCAAAAAATATAACTAAACATAATGTAATTTATACTTTATCTGCTTGCCAAATTCTCAAATTCTCTCTCAAATCCAGGATTTGAGATTAGGGTTTTAGTCTCTTATCTTTTTTTACCCTCTTAATGATAATAATCAGTGTCCTAGTAGGTGCTCATTATGTTGAGTAGACAGATGAATGTCAGATGCTTTGTTAGGTTTATTTATTGCCTTCCATAATCCTTAAAACCCTAGGAAACATGCTACCTCCATTTACAATACAAATGTGGAAATTGAGGTCCAGTGAAACCATGTAAATTGCTAGAGATAACAAGTGGTAGAGTGTGAATTGTATACAGTTCAAGTGGAAGTGGCTCTATAACATTTACATTTTTTAAAAATCTCTTGCTACACAGTACTTCAGGTTTTGTTTTGTTTTGTTTTGTTTTGAGATGGAGTCTCACTCTTGTTGCCCAGGCTGGAGTGCAATGGTACGATCTTGCCTCACTGCAACCTCCGCCTCCAAGGTTCAAGCGATTCTCCTGCCTCAGCCTCCTGAGTAGCTGGGATTATAGGTGCCTGCTACCATGCCTGGCTAATTCTTGTATTTTTAGTAGAGATGGTGTTTCACCATGTTGGCCAGGCTGGTCTCAAACCCCTGGCCTCAGGTGATCCACCCATCTCAGCCTCCCAAAGTGCTGGGATTATACGTGTGAGCCACTGCACCTAGCCTGAACTTCAGTTTTCTACTTACTTGTGTTTGGATCTCTTTCTTCCCTGTCTTAACCTACATGGGGGGAAATCATATGATTATTAGTTAGGCTTCTCATTTGTTTCCCACAGTTTCTCTTAAAAGAGCTCAAGTACCAAAGCTGAATAGAGTTTACTCTTCTCAACACTAGCAATCTGAGAGATTTATTGCTTGTTGACTGCCATTCCATAAGTCAAAGGACAACTGAATGTCAGCTTTGAAGACACGCCTAAATTTTTTATAGAGGTATAGCATTTCAATGAGTATCTCCTACTATATGTAAAACAAAAACAAAAACAAAACCTATCAGGACGTAGTAGCAGTTCTTTCAACCCTTTGGGGGCTCTGAAAAGAATTAAAAGGAGAACTAAGATGCTGGCTGGGTGCGGGGGCTCATGCCTGTAATCCACTAAGATGCTGGCTGGGTGCGGTGGCTCATGCCTGTTATCCACTAAGATGCTGGCTGGGTGCGGGGGCTCATGCCTGTAATCCACTAAGATGCTGGCTGGGTGCGGTGGCTCATGCCTGTTATCCACTAAGATGCTGGCTGGGTGCGGTTGACTCATGCCTGTAATCCACTAAGATGCTGGCTTGGTGCGGTGGCTCATGCCTGTAATCCAGCACTTTGGGAGGCTGAGGCAGCCTGATCACTTGAGATCAGGAGTTTAAGACCTGGCCAACATGGCGAAACCCTATCTCTACTAAAAATACAAAAATTAGCTCTAGGGCATAGTGGTGGGTGCCTATCATCTCAGCTACTCGAGAGGCTGAGACAGGATAATTGTTTGAACGTGGGAGGTGGAGATTGCAGTGAGCCAAGATTGCACCGCTGCACTCCAGCTTGGGTGACACAGTGAGACTCTGTCTAAGAAAAACCCAAAAACATAGAAGATGCTATTTGCTATTTTCACTGTGCTGACACTTGTAATGACTGGTGTAGACACTTGTAATGACTGGTGTAGACACTTGTAATGACTGGTGTAGACACGATTGCGGTCAGTGGACCAGCCTTGAAGAACCACTGGTATATGGTAAAACCGTTAGCCTCATTTTTAAAAAAAATGAATCTAGGAAGAATTGTATTGAGGGAGAACATTTAGTCTTATTTCTTGAGATTTTCTTCGACATAGAAGGAACTCTTTTTGTCCCTGCACTTATCATCTTGGTGCTTTTGGGAGAGAAATATGGGTATGCCCGGTAGCTCAATCCCATCTTTTTTGTTTCTCTTGGGGAGCCAGCTTGTCTGAAAAGAGCATACTCCGTCCTTCTGTGATGTTGGCATCACAGGGGCTTTTCTTAGTTTTTCAGTGTTGCCAGTGTCTGGTAAAGTTTGTTTCCTTCTAGCATTCGTATTAGGAAATCTGCATGTAAGCCTTGTCCTCCAGATCTTTTATCGATGATGAAGATGTTTTCATTGTTACATCATGACTCCTTTTACCTTTTATTGGTTGTAAACTTGGGTAAAAGATGTTATTTATTGAGCCCCACAAGTCCATAATAGATTCTTTTGCCTACTTGGTCTGTTGGAATATGCGTGATTGTTTGGGGGAAGAGGTTTAGATAGCTTAGTAGAAATACAAAGACTATGGTAATAATTGATTATTGTGCTAGGTCCTGTTATCTTTCTGGTATTGTGTCCAGATAGGCTTTAACCAGTGAGTTCTTGGAGCTTTTAAGCCTTAGCAGCTCTGATAATAAAGGATAGTGGGTAGTTAAAGAGCCCTGAATTTCAAATCCGAAGACCTTGCCTCTAAGCCTAGTTCTACCATTTAATGAGGCTTTTGGCAAGCCCTTTACAACTCTTTCTGGTCCTCAGCTTTTCTGTGAGGATGAATTCTGCCCTCTTTCTTCTCACAGGGCTGTAGTGGGGTCTAATGTAGAGGTGCACACGACGTCTGTGTTCTTTAGTGGACTATGTAAAAGACAGTGTCGTGGGTCTGCTTCCCAAGTAGCAAGCATCCTGTTTCATATCAGACCTGGACAGACTGAGTTACAGCACTGTTTCACTCAGTTTTTGTTTGTTTTGTTTTCAGGCCGGGTCAATACTCTAGAACATATGTTTGTTGTAAAAGTTTCAAACAAAATTAGTATATAAAGTAAAATGTTTGAGTTCCCTTTAATTTCCCCCCACTGCTACTTTCAGTCCTCTCCCTGGTAATCACTTCAGATTTCACATGTATCCAGTGTGTGGGGTATGTATACACACACATGCCTACATACATGTGGTTATAGGAATGTTCTTAAGGTTACTTTTTGACTCAGTAGCAGGTCTTGAAGATCTTTAGCTTTGTATGTCAGTAAACAAATGCCCAATTATTTTTCTGCAAAAATAGAAGTCATAATTTCAGCTTCAAAGCTATTGGAAACGAAGAGGTTTTCTCTGTCCTATTTGCTGTATAAAATCTCTTTATAGTATTTCTGACAAGCACATGTATAATCTCTGTTTCAGACAGAATTCATTACTTGAGGAAACTTACGCATCTTCAGGCCACTTCGGTTGCTAATTTGTAGTATAGTACAATTCAGGATAATTGGAGAATATTTTACACACACACAGGTGAAAAAATGGGATCGGGTCTAGAGGTTAGTTGACACAGGTGAAGGCACAGAGGTGCAAACGAACAAGCATTGCTAGAGAACAGGGAGTTGTCCTGCGAATTAAAACATAGACTCTTATTTACTGAGGCGTGGAGATATTTTAATCCAAACATCCACGCCTCAGTAAAGTAAGTGCCATAGGAAAGGTTCAGATAAAGTGCTATGGGGATTTTTTTTTCAAAGAATTTTAGATGAAATAGCGTCTCAATTGGTTATTGAGGATTAAATAGGGTTAAATTATGCAAAGTTGGAGAATGGAGTTACTGGGAAGTATTTTCTAGGCAGAGGGAAAAACAAAGAGACAAAAATGTATGAATCATTTTTTCGAAAAGTAGTTATAGGGCCAGTGAAGGTGAACAATGGGAAACAGGGTAGGGAAGATAGGATGGACTACAGATTACGGGCTTTGCTATCTAGACTTCTTTCTATAGGTAAAGAAGAGCTGTTGGTTTTTAAGCAGAGGAGTTAATATGATTTTAAGTGTTATTTACAACGAACAATGTAGTGGCAGAATTGGATTTCCATATAAAAGGGGTTTGGGAAGGCAAGGTGATTAGGCTTGAAGCCAAATTCATAAAGCACCTAAGTATTTTGTTGAATATTTTGGCATCTGTATTTGTAAAAGATATTGGTTTGTAGCTTTTTGTGGTATGTTTGTCTAGATTTGGTATCAGGGTACTCGTCTCATAGAATGAGTTAGGAAGTGTTCCTTCTCAGCTGATTTTTTTCCTTTTATATACCCCTGGGTGCAGAGAACTTGAGATTGCCGGAAATTCCAGTCCTGATCCCACAGCAAAGAAACAGGATAGAACGTGTCCTGAGAGGCCTTTTGATACATGCCCTCCTCTCAGCTTTTTGAAGCAGCAGCACTAGCAGCAGAGAACAAGGAATAGAAAATAGAAAAAGAACAGGCTTGAAATGTGGTAAAAGTTCTCTGTAAAAGAGGTGGCACTTCAACTGGTTCTTAAGAAATTTTTTTTAAAGTGATTATGATTAATGTTTTTAGAAAGGGGCAAAGTCTTCGAGTAGCTGGGAAATGATATATTGAGACATTTTTGCACAGAAAGGCCATCTTTTCCTGAGATGACAAGGAAGAGGTTAGGATGTGAAATGGGAAAGTTCCCTTGTCCCCTTCACAGGGCATGCCATGGGGGTGTGAATTGCTTCTTCAGTGTCCCACTGCTCAAACATCTGAGGAGCAATCAGATGGGCAGGTTGTGGGACTCTGACCCCAAGGCAGTGTCTAGGGGTGAATGTTTACAGCTGAAGCCCCAGTGGGCATGTGTTACAGGGTGCTCTCTTAGTTTAGCCTTCCATAGGCGGCTTGTGTTAGCTCAGTTAGACCCCTGCCTTATCTCAAGGACAGAGGGCTTTTTGTATTTTGGGGTTCTTGCCATGGTGTACCAGAAGAACTGGATCACACGTGAGCTTGGAGAATGACTACAAGGTTTTATTGAGTGGAAGTAGCTCTCAGCAGATGGGGGAGCCAGTAGGGAGATGGTTTTCCCCGGAGTCAGACAGCTTGATGGCCCAGGCTCTCCTCTGACTGCCCTAGACAAACTCTCCGCTTCATTCCGCTGGTTGATGGCCTGCTGGTGTGCTGGCATGCTCCCCTCAACATCCTCCCAATGTCCAGCGCTTGTGTGTTCCTCTGCAGATGTGCCCCTCTCGACATCCAGCTGCCTTTTGTCTGCCTATACTAGGGTCTCAGGGTATTTATAGGCACAGGATGAGGTTGTGGCCGGCCAGCATGGTCTTGGGAAATGCAACATATGGGCAGGAAAACAAAAATGCCTATCCTCACCTAGGTCCATGGGCTCAGGCCCGGGGTTGGAGCCCCAGCCAGGGATTGCACCCTCCTCTACCCAGCACTTCCCTTCCCCACTTCCATATCATTTAAAGAGACCAAGCCGTCACCTTTCCAACACTTCCGTGGTCCGCTTCCATATCAGATGGATGGGTATAGCTGCAGGAAAAGATCAGGAAGCTGAGTTCTTTCTGTTCGCTGTAGAAATCTTCCAGGTCTTAATCTTAGATGTCCAACTCATTTTTCTCTTAAGATTCTTGTGAGGTTGTCAGCTACTTATATCCGGAGATGCCTATTAAATTGGATTCTAATGTCTACTACAAACCACTAATCTGTGTGATCACTCAGTAGCAGAAAGTGTTATGAAATGTCTGTATTTGTCAAATGTTTCATTTTAATATGCATTTTTTTTGGAAGTTGTCAGTTTCTCTGCATTCTCATACACAACACTTGCAAGGATCAAAAATAAACATTTCTTTGAAGCATTTTCAGAGGATATAATGAAAACCATTTTGGCTGTAAACATTTAATGAAAATATAGATTGTGTATACCATATATTGATTCCTTGCATAGACAGAAATTTAGCTTTCCTATGAAATTAAATGAATTTAATGAACCCATATGCAAAATAATTTAATGAATTAAATGAATTTAAATGAAGCTATATGCGGGGGAAAAAAAGCATGATTCTGCTATGTAAAGTTGTAAATTGGGCAATACCAACCTATGGTGTTAAAAGTCAGTTGTGACCTTGGGGATAAGGAGGGAAGAATGGTTGGGAATATCAGGAGTACTTCTGGAGTGCTGGTAATATTCTAGTTTTTGACTTAAGTGGGGGTTAGGTTTGTTCACTTTGTGATAATTCATTGTGCTCTATATACTTTTAAAAAAACGTTTAAAGTTGATAAAACTTATATATGATGTACATTATATTTTGACATATGTATACCCTGTGGAATGGCTAAATGAATAAAATTAACATATGCATTACCTCATACTTATTTTTTTGTGGTCACAATATTTAAAATCTACTCTCAGCAGTTTTCAAGTGTACGACATACTGTTATGAACTGTATCCGCGGTGATATTGAATAGATCTCTTGAATGTATTCTCCTGTCTGAAACTTTGTATCTTTTGAGCAGCATCTCCCAGTCCCCACAGCCTCTGGTAACCACCAACCATTACACTCTGCTTCTATGAGTTCACCTTTTTTAGATTCCACATATTGTAAGTGAGGTCATGCAGTATTTGTCTTTCTGTGCCTGGCTTATTTCACTTAACATAATGCCCTCCAGGTTCATCCAAGTTACCACAAATGACAGAGTTTCTTTCTTTTCTAAAGCTAAATAGTGTTACATAGTGTATATATATACCACATTTCTTTTATTAATTCATGAACATGGGAGTAGAGATATCTCTTCAACATGCTGATTTCAGATCTTTTAGGTAAATACTAGAAGATCTGAAGGGACTGTTGGATCGTGATAATTCTGTTTTTAATTTTTTGAGGAATCTCCATAGTACAGTTTTGTTCCATGGTGAGTAGGTATATGCAAACTGACCCCCCAAAACTGAGGAGCTATGAGGCCAAAGAAAGCTGACAAATCCAGTTTCTCCAAAAGAAAATAGTAACTTACAAACAGAAGCCATGTCTCCAGTGGCTGTGAGATGGTGGATCCCTGTACTGAGACCCAGGCTTATCTATCGTAAGGAATTTGCCTCAGGGCAAAGTTGTGTTTATGAGAGCATCAAGATTGTTTTGATCTAAGGGAAGGATTTACAGAAAGAATGTGAAAGTAGAAATCTTAGAGGCATTCCCAGAACTGGAGTTAATCAGAAGTCAGCATGGCGGATTAGCATCCAAGATGGAGTTGCTGTAACCACCATAAGTTTCCCGTAATGCCTGTACTAATTTACATTCTCACCAGCAGCATACAAGGGTTCCCTTTTGCCTGCATACTCACCTACATTTGATATCTTTCATTTGTTTGATGATAGCCATTTTCTTTTCGAGAGTCTTGTTCTGTCACCCGGGCTGGCATGTAGTGGCATGATCTTGGTTCACTGCAACCTCCGCCTCCTAGGTTCAAGCGCTTCTCATGCCTCAGCCTCCCGAGTAGCTGGGATTACGGGTGTGCACCACCACGCCTAACTAATTTTTTTTGTATTTTTTTGGTAGATGGGGTTTTGCCATGTTGCCCAAGCCGATCTCAAACTCCTGAGCTCATACAATCCAGCTGCCTAAGCCTCCCAAAGTGCTAGGATCACAGGCATGAGCCACCACACCAGGCCAGATAGCCATTATTGTTATTATTATTATTATTTTATTATTTAGAGATGGAGTCTTGTTCTGTTACCCAGGCTGGAGTGCAGTGGGGCGATCTCGGCTCACCACAACCTCTGCATCCTGGGTTCTAGCAATTCCCTGCCTCAGCCTCTCAAGTAGCTGGGACTATAGGCACACGCCGCTATGCCCAGCTAATTTTTTGTATTTTTAGTAGAGACGGGTTTCACCATTTGTCCCAGGCTGGTCTTGAATTCATGAGCTCAGGCAATCCACCGGCCTTGGCCTCCCAAAGTGCTAGGATTACAGGCGTGAGCTACCTCATCCAGCTGATAGCCATTTTTAACAGCTGTGGGGTATCATTTTAATTTGCGTTTCCCTGGTTTGTAATGTACATATTTTCACGTATCTGTTGACCATTTATATGAAAGATGTCTATTCAGAGCCTTCACCTGTATCTGCTTTCTTACTATTGCTTCAGATCCTTACATGTTTTTGGATATCAACTCCTCTTCAGATGTATGTATGGTTTGCATATATTGTTTCCCATTCTGTAGGTTGTCTCTTTACTCTGTTGATAAGGTAACAGGTTAGGTTGTTTTGAGCAGATTTTTCTTTTTTTGACATAGGCAATTATTGCTATAAACTTTCCTTTTGGATCTGCTTTTGCTGCATACCGTAAGTTTTGGTATATTTGGTTTACACTTTTGTCTCAAGAAATGTTTAAATCTCCTCTTAATTTCTTTGACCCATTGGCTATTCAGGTGCATCTGTTTAATTTCCATATATTTCTGAATTTTCTAAAATTCCTTTGAGGTTTCTAGTTAGTTATATAACATTGTGATTTGAAAGGCACTCCAGTCTCTTAAATTTATGAAGACTTGTTTTGTAGTCTGATACATCATCTCTCCTGCAGTACATTCTGTGTGTGCTTGAGAAGAATTTATATTCTGCTGCTGTTGGATGGAATGTTCTGTATATGTCTTTTAGCTCTGTTTGGTTTAATGTATGTAGTTCAAGTCTAATATATCCTTACTGATTTTCTGTCTGGATGGTAAGTCCATTGTTGAAAGTGGGGTATTGAAGTCCTCTGCAGCTGTGTTGCTCTTTATTTCTCCCTTCAGATCAGAAAGGAATGCTTTTTCTTTCTTTACATATATTCTCCTCTGATTTTTGAATAATATGGCTTTGAACTGCATGGGTCTGCTGATGTACAGATTTTTGCAGTAAATACAGTTGACCCCCTGTATCAGCAGGTTTCACATCTGCAACCAAACCTGTATAAAGAATATGGTGTTCGTGGAATGCAGAGTTCTGCAGGGCTGATTATGGGACTTGAATATGTGTGTCTTGGTATCTGCCCAGGGAAAGCAGTCCCTCAAGATACTGAGGTACGACCGTATTTAGGTGGTCTGATGTTGGGAGCGTATATATTTACAGGTGTTACATCCTCTTGCAGAATTCACCCCTTTGTCATATACTTGTCTCTTTTTGCAGTTTTTGAATTATAGTCTATTCTATTTGATAAAACTGTAGCGTCTTCTGCATTCTTGGTTTCCATTTTCATGGAATATCTTTTTCCCATCCCTTCTTTTTCAAACCATGTGTGTCCTTGTAGGCAGCGTGTAGTTGGGTCTTGTTTTCCTTTATCCATTCACTGCTCTGCATCTTTTTATATGATAGTGTGTTCCTCGATTTTGTGTTGCTATAAAGGAATACCAAAGACTGGGTAATTTATAAAGGAAAAAGGCTTAATTGGCTCGCAGTTCTGCAGGCTATACAGGAAGCACAGTGCTAGCATCTGCTCAGCTTCTGGTGAGGGCCTCATGAAGCTTTTACTCATGGTAGAAGGTAAAGTCACATGTCACATGGTGAGATGAAGGAAGAGATGGGGAAGGTGCCACAGTCTTTTTAAAAACCTGATGTCATGTGAACTCCAAACAAGAACTCACTTGTCACCAAGGGGATGGTGCTAACCCATCCATGAGAAATCCACCTCAATGACTCAAACACCTCCCACCAGGTTCCCACCTTCAGTAATGGAGGTCACATTTCAACATGACATTTGGAGGGAACAAATATACAAACCATAGCCGAGAATTTAACCCATTTACATTCAAGATAATTATTGATAAATAAGGACTCACTAGTGCAGTTTTGTTAATTGTTTTTTGATTGTTCAGCAGACCGTCTGTTTCTTCCTCTCTTGCTGTCTTCCTTTGTGATTGGATGACTTTCTGTAGTGGCATGCTTCCGTTCCTTACTGTTTATTTATTTATTTTTTCTGAGACAGAGTCTCGCTCTGTAGCCCAAGCTGGAGTACAGTGGTGCGAGCTTGGCTCACTGCAACCTCTGCCAACATCCCGGTTCAAGCAATTCTCCTGCCTCAGCCTCCCAAGTAGCTCGGTTGGATTACAGGTACACACCACCATGCCTGGCTAATGTTTGTATTTTTAGTAGAGACAGGGTTTCACAATGTTGGCCAGGCTGGTCTTGAACTCCTGACCTCGTGATCCACCCACCTCTGCCTCCCAAAGTGCTGGGATTACAAGCATGAGCCACCACACCCGGCGACTTACTGTTTATTTTTGTGCATCTACTCTTGGCTTTTAGTTTGTGGTTACCAAGAGGCTTGCATAAAACAACAGGATATTTCAGACTAATAATTTTCGTTGCATTAAAAAAAAAAAAAAACTACGTTTACTCTGTGTTCCCTATTTTATGTTTTTGATGTCATGATTTGTATCTTTTTATATCATATATCCTTTAACAAATTATTTCAGCCACTATTTTTTAAAGTTCTGTCTTTTTTTTTTTTTTTTTTTTTTGAGACATAGTCTCGCTCTGTTGCCCAGGCTGGGGTGCAGTGGCAGGATGTCAGCACACTGCAACCTCCGCCTCCCAGGTTCAAGCCATTCTTCATGCCTCAGCCACCTGAGTAGCTGAGATTACAGGTGCACGCCACCACACCCAGCTAATTTTTGTATGTTTAATAGAGACAGGGTTTTGCCATGTTGGCCAGGCTGGTCTCAAACTCCTGACCTCGGGTGATCTGCCCGCTTTGGCCTCCCAAAGTGCTGGGATTACACGTGTTAGCCACTGTGCCCGGCCCAAAGTGTTGTCTTTTAACTTTCATAGTAATGATGTAAGTTGATTTGCAAACCACCGTTATGGCATTAGAGTATTCTGAGTTGACTACATAGTTACTTTTTAACCAATGGATTTTATATTCATGTTTTCCTGTTAATAATTAGCATCCTTTTCTTTCAGCTTGAAGAATTTCCTTAACATTTCTTATAAGGCAGGTTTGGCGGGTTTGAACTGTCGCAGCTTTTATTTGAGAGTCTTTATCTCACCCTCATTCCTGAAGTAGAGCGTTGCAAGGTAAGTGCATAGTCCACTTCTCTCTGTTTTTAAGGGGCCAGAGCTCTGAATTAATTTACCAATAGTCTTAATGTGGTGGTTTTCTCAAATGCTGGTTGTTCTTAGGTTGTAGCAGTGGTGTACTGTGCGTGTGAGCGGGCTCACTGTCTCCTACAGAGACGGGGAGGTGCAGGTGTTGGAGGTTTACTTGTTCTCCAGAGCTGTGTACTGTCCACAGGAATTACGTTGGGTTGTGCAGTTCGCTGTACTGGCCAGTAGGTGGTGCTTGCGGGCAAGAGCCGGCCAAGCACTGTCCAAGGGGGTCAGTAGAAGTGATGGACCATGGAGGTTGACTGCCGAGCCAGTAGCTCACGCTTGCAGGCAGGCACAAGGTAGTTGCGATGGTGTAAAATTTTTACTAGGCCTTTGTTAATAGGAGAGGTATCAGAGTTCCTAGGCAATGAGTGGGCCCATAGGGTGCCCAGTGGTCCCCATCCCAGCTCTGCTGCCAAGGTGGCTGGCAAGGTTCTAGGTCAGCTTCTAGGCCATTGGGGATATCTTCCAGAGGGGCTGGAGGTGCCTCTCCTTTGCCACAGAGACCATTCAGGGGAATTGGAACAGTCCAGGGTTTTCACTGCACCACGTTGCAGTGGGATCCACCCTGCTCTCACACTCCTGGGCTGGCAGTTCTACCATACCTAGCTATATCAGCAGCAGGACGGAATGGTTAGGCTAGTCCCAAGCCAACTGCATTCAGATTGCCTAGCCACAGGCCATGTGACTCCTTGGGGGCAGAAACCATGGTTATTAGGCCATTTCCTCCTGGTCTAGTCTTGTGGAGGGAGGGCCACCACGCTGCTCTGCCACTGCATGATGATCCCACACCATGCTCTTCTCTGTGTTCTGATACTGGGGGCCCCTACCCGCTTGAGATCAGATCACAAGTCTCCATGCTCCTGGATGGTGTCCTTGAGTCCTGCGGACCCAGTACCAAGCCAGCAGACTTGGCTGCTGGTCCCTTGGGCTCCACCACCAGCTGTGATAGGGAGGAGCAGATTGCCCCCAGGCTGCCAACAAAACACTCGGATGGGGAATGGTGACTGCACTGTGGGGTCAGGTTCGCCCACCCCTGTCCTTTCCTTTCCCAACAAGCCATGGGAATGGCCAGGCAGGCAGACTTGGGAGGGATGAGTAGGCATGGAGGATGCTCAGATGTAGCCTTTGTGGCATGTAAGAGTGAGAGTGCCTGGACCCTGCTCACTCCCCGGCCTGGCAGACAGCAGTAGCTGCAACAGCTTAGGGTAGGACATAGAGTCTTGGGGGTTAGCGCCCAGAGTCACACTTTGCTGAAGTTGTGCGGCACATGGATGCCTTTGTGGTTCTATGCAAGTTCAAGGGACCTCTGTGTGGTCGCCAGGTAGTTCCTTAGCTCCCTCTGCCAGGTCTGTGGGATCATGGAACTCTTCTGTAGGGATCCTTCTTGACACTGGGTCTGGCATGCAAGCCCACTTGAGGTGGCAATGGAACTGATGTCTGATGAGTGACACCCACACAGCAGCATGTGTAAGGGGACTTTAGCTCTGGGGTGGTGAGGGCACTGGTGCCCAGGGCACAGACAGCCTGCTGACAGTTGCTAATTGTATGTGAAGTACGGGAGCTGTGAAACAGGCAGGGACAAGAGCACAACTGTGTACACAGCTACAATGGCTTTAGGGTTGGGGCAAGGCCTAGCCCTTTTTGATGACTGAGCTCGTCTCCAGGGTGTAAACACATAGAGAAACCTTGGCCTCGAGGCCAGGCGCAGTGGCTCATGCCTATAATCCCAGCACTTTGGAAGGCTGAGGCAAACAGATCACCTGAGGTCAGGAGTTCAAGACCAGCCTAACATGGAGAAACCCCGTCTCTACTAAAAATACAAAAATTAGCCAGGCATGGTGGCACATGGCTGTAATCCCAGCTATTCGGGAGGCAGGTGAATTGCTTGAACCTGGGAGGCGGAGGTTGCGGTGAGCTGAGATCACACCATTGCACTCCAGCCTGAGCAACAACAATGAAACTGTCTCAAAAAAAAAAAAAGGAAAAAAAGAAACCTTGGCTTTGGGGTCCAGGGTGCAAACTCCCTTACTGTGGCAGTGGCTTTACTGTTTGCAGCATAGGTGTGCACAGCCCAGCCTTGGAGTCAGGGTCTGGAGCATGGGCTCTCAGTGACAGCTGAGTTGGTGTCTGGAGTGTGGACATGCAGAGAGATCTTGGCTCTGGCTTGCAAACTAGCTTTCTCTGACCATGGCTGTTGGTTACCTTAGTGGCAAAAGAAGGTGGTATCCTCTGCAGAGCAAGTCACATGGCTGATAGGCCCTGCCTTTCTTCTTAGCCATCTCCTGATGTCTCAGGAATTGTGATCTCATAAGCAATTCTTTATGTACATATTGTTTAAATTCTCCACTACGTTGTTGCATTCTTTAATGGGCCCTTGAGGCCGGGTGCAATAGCTCACGCCTGTAATCCTAGCAGTTTGGGAGACTGGGGCAGGAGGATCACTTGAGTTCAGTAGTTCAAAACCAGCCCAGGGCAACATAGTGAGGCTCCTTTTCTACTGAGACAAAACCAAAACCAGCAAAAACTTAGCCAAGCATGGTGGCACCTGAGTCCCAGCTACTTGGGAGTCTGAGGTGGGAGGATCACCTCAGACTCAGGTGAACCCCACCAGGGGTTTGAGGCAACTGTGAGCTGCACACGACTGCACTCCAGCCTGGGCAAGAGAGACCCTGACCCTGCCGTTCATTAATTCATATAGACATACATACATATCCTAAAAGACAATTGCCCTTGAGCCCTCCAGGGCTATTCTGGTTTGTGGATAGCAGTCTTTTTTTTTGACGGGGCATGAAGGCAGCTGTCTCCTACTCCACCATTTGGTGATGTCACTTGCCACAATATATACTTGTGATTTGTGCATTTTTTTGGTAGGTATAATGTAAATTTTAAAGACGTGATTAACTGAAAGTTAGGAGGCTTTTTACCTACATCCACTCTCATACATACGGACTAAAACCAAGACACACACTCACAGCTCAAGTTGTTGGGGGAGTAAACTGCCCACCGGGAGGCCACAGCAAGGCAAGGAGGAAGGTGGGGTTGTGAACAAACAGCCAGAGGGTACTTTCTTTTATTGGGTATCAGCAAATTGGCTTTATCAGGATTAGTAAGACTTGTTAAAGCACTTGTTTAAGACAGTATCCTAAATACTTTACATGAAGTATCTGACACAATCCTCATACAATAAACCTGCACAGTGAATACTGTACCATTCCCATTTTACAGATGACATGGAGGCTAAGACGAGTAACTTGCCCAAGGTCAGAGCAAGCATTTAATCCCAAGCAGTCTGACAGCACAGCCTGCCTGCAGGACGGCACTTAAAAATCTTTCTGGCCGGGCGTGGTGGCTCACACCTGTAATCCCACACTTTGGGAGACTGAAGCAGGTGGATCACCCGTCAGGAGTTCGAGACCGGCCTGGCCAACATGGTGAAACCTCGTCTCTACTATAAGTACAAAAGTATTAGCTGGGTGTGATGGTAGGCACCTGCAATCCCAGCTTCTAGGGAGGCCAGGGCAGAAGAATCAGTTGAACCCAAGACGCAGAGGTTACAGTGAGCAGAGATCATGCCATTGCACTCCAGCCTGGGCGGTCAGAGCAAAACTCATGAACCCAGGACACGGAGTTACAGCAAGCAGAGATCATGCCATTGCACCCCAGCCTGGGCGATGAGAGCAAAACTCAGTCTCAAAAAACCTTTTTTTCTTACATCATTTTACCTTGGTCGTCTTAATATTTAAATCCATTCTCAGATATAAATTATATCGTCTTGTTTTTGAGACGGAGTCTCACTCTCACCCAGGCTGAAGGGCAGTGGTGTGATCTCAGCTCACTACAACCTCCATCTCCTGAGTTCAAGCGATTCCCCTTCCTTAGCCTTCAGAGTAGCTGGGATTACAAGAACACACCCCCAAGAATTTGCATTTTCTCAGTTTCCAGGTAGTGCTGCTGCTCCTTACCCAGACAACCACACTTACAATCTGCCTTTGTAGTTTGGGAGTTTCCTATTTATCTTGAGTTTAATGTAATGAAACAAAACCACACACTTAAAACTTCAATGGAGAACAATTTTATTCTAAAAATAGATCTTGGTAACAATGAAATACCAAAAGCTGGTCATTATAATAAAAGGAAGAGAGTTTAACTTTTTTTCCTGAAAGTACAAAATTATCACTATAATATACTGCCAACTCTTGTTATCTGTATTTGAATTATTCCTTTAATGTATTATTCGAGGAAATTTTAAGATTATAGGCTGGCTTCTGCCCAGTAGACAGACAGACAATACACCTGGATTGTTTTGATCTTCAAATAAATACGTTCTCAAGGAATGCAAGCAAAATTGAGCATTTTCTTAAGTAAACGTAATTAGGTCAGTTTATGCTTAGGAAATATGGTCCAAAGCAAGACACTGTTTTGCATAACCACTTCCTTCAATTTTTATAGGTAACAACAAAAAAACTGCATTGAAAGTACTGCTAAATTATAAGACTTATATACAGAGAAAAGACATAACTGAACTATCTGAAACCAAAAATGACTTAGTACTTAAGTGGTTTTTCTATCTTCCAAGTGCTAAAGAAACAAGTATTCAACGGTCCACAAAGTTCTGAGTGACCTGAAGTAGTGAAATACCAGGAATGCAGTGGACAAATTTAAAAGGCCTTCATTAGTATAAAGTATATCTTAACTACATTTTGCAAAGAAATGAAGCAATCATTGCATAACCCAGGGACAAGTTAGCAACATACGACTCAGCCATCAGCCAGCATTTCTTTTCAAACTAATGTAAATGGATTTTTCAAAAAATTTATTCCATACTCTACAGATTACATACATCTAATCATATCCATATTTTGGATAATTTTTTTTCTGTATTCACCAGATTATTGGTTATAATGCACAGCAAGTAGAAACAATCCATTTCAAAATTCTTATTATCTAGCATTCTCTGCAAACCAAAAGTTGACCACAACAGTTTTATTTCACTCCTGCTAAATGTAGGCACATGTTGACTAGGACATCTCAGCTGTCTGGGGACCTTCAGAAACTGGTGTGATTTACTTTGGCCCTTTAAGACAGAAATGCAATCTTAGTATTTACTGTGACTACATACGTCTCCTGCTAAAACTTGACCCTGAGTTTTGAGTGCTGGAATATAAACTATAAATCTGAAGACACTCCAAAATACACTGGTTAATACTGGTGTCTCTGCAATACTGTGCTTTTTCTCTCATTAACATAAGGCATCTAAAAGTACCTCTCCTTCAGCATGAACTAAGAGGAGGGATCTGAAGGAATATCCCAATCAGGAAGCAGAAAATGTCCTGTCTAAAAATTCCTCTCAAAACTTCCTAAGAATTTATTCGAAAATGTTGCTGTTCCAGTATAAAAATGTCATTTTCCCAAATCTCTGAGTAAAATTTACAGTGCATGAAAAAAAATACAGCATTTTCGTCCTGCAAGTTTAGTAGTCTAGGGAAGTCCCACAATCCTTGGCTTAATAAACACAGCATTACTCTATAGTTATGACTATTATCAAATTCTAAACGTTATTTTGAAAATCATACAAGGAGTTCTTTTTCTTAAAGTTAGGTGTGTTTACACTCCATTAAAAATTTCTAGAAAGCAGCTCTACAGTTCTTAAAATATTCACGAAATATAAAAATTAAATGAACTAAAGTAACTTCCAGTGGTGACAATATTCTCACAGTAGCAAATAATCTAACTTTCTAGGAGTTTTTCCCTATAATGCCAGGATTATTTAATAGTAACTAAGTCTTTAAAACATTATCATGTTTAAACACTGGTTTACCTAAATTACACAGAGAACAAAAAAATTACATCAACATTGAAAGCTCAAAAGAAGTTATTAATAAAAATATATGCTCTTCAGTGCTCCAGTGGATCTCTAACAGGGCGAAGCACAGGTATTATGTCAGGTTTTATTTGAAAACTTCCTTTTTCTTGGTGTATTTTGCTTCCAAACCAACTACGACAGTTTAAAGCACAAAAAATGTTGATGTTTTTCTTAAATTATGCTTCAGATCTGAGTTACTTGATTGTATAATTTCTACTGTGTAGCATTAGTAATTAGGACATATCCAGCTCCGAAAAGCAGTGGAGTTCTTTGTGTGAGCTACAAAGATACTCAAAATCCTGAGTGCTGTGACAAATTCCTTATTTGTATGCCCAGATGGCATTCTGTCTTTCAGTGATGACGTCTTTCAATTACTGGTCATACGTGTCCAATGCCACAAAAAAAAAAAAAAAAAAAGATACGACTTGTCTTACTATGAACTTGCTTAAAAAAGTGAATATAAACCATTGCATTAACGCTGTAAGCTCTAGATGTTTATTACAAAACCCAAACCCTTGTTACCTTGAAGAAACTTTACATATTTATGTAATACACTGTACATTTTATGCATGGCCTGTCAATGCTATTTTCAAGAAGAGAATATTGTTTTAAACTATTAATAAACCAAAATTAATTGATAGGGCTGCATCAATCTGTCTCCCTTCGTTGGTCCATGATTTCCTTAAATGATGGCGTCGTGTTCATCTCTGTAATATATTAAAAGTTACCATTACTTCTGTGTTGCACATTACGACAATTTCTGTCATTGTTCTGTGTAAAGTCCTAAGTATCCAGTATACTGTAGTGGTTCAGGATCTGGGGTTAATGGCATGGGGAACCGCCATCTTGTCTTGCTGCCGTCAGACACAGACACGGCTTCTGTTTGTAAATCCCAATTAAATATTTCTCTCTAGCTGGGCACAGTGGCTCATGCTTATAATCCCAGCACTCTAAGAGGTCAGAACGGAGGATCATTGGAGCCCAAAAGTTTGAGACCAGCCTAGGCAAAACAGTGAGACTGCCATCTCTATAAAAACTTTAAAAATTAGCCTGGTGTGGCACCGCACGCCTGTAGTCAGCTACTCAGCAGGCTGAGATGAGGGGATCACTGGAGCCCAGGAGGCTGCAGCGACCCACGATCGTGCTGCTGCACTCCTGCCTGGGTGACAGAGCCAGGCCAGGTTTCAAAGAAACAGAAAAATTCCTGGGGAACTGGGTGTGTTGGCCTCTTTTCCTTTGGCCTCTTAGCTTCCTCAGACTTTACGGGTAGGTTTGCCCAGACCTGCCCACTGCAGAGCATTCTTTTTAGTCATACTTTTTCTTCTGTGCACTGATCTTAAAGAAGAGTGTTTCTGAATATGCCTTTAATCTGACAAAACACCACCTTGATGTTCTTTTAAAATTCGCTTGAGCCCACAGCCACAGCACTGTGAAGATGTCTGATCTCATCTGATCCTGGAAGCTAAAGGGAATTTGATATGATAAATATATATAATGTAATTTTATTTAAATATAACTTTAAAAAATCTGTTCTTAAGGTTGGACATGGTGGCTCATGCTGTAATCCCAGCACTTTGGGAGGCCAAGGTGGGCACATCACCCTGAGGTCAAGAGTTTGAGACCAGCCTGGCCAACATGGCAAACCCCCATCTCTACTAAAAATACAAAAATTAGCTGGGCATGGTGGCGGGCACCTATAATCCCAGCTACTGGGGAGTCTGAGGCAAGAGAATCGCTTGAACTTGGGAGGCAGAGGTTGCAGTGAGCCGAGATTGCACCATTGCACTCCAGCCTGGACAACAAAAGGGGAACTCCATCTCAAAAAATAAATAAAATCTGTTCTTAAATTATCATTTTCATTTAAGTATTAGTAATGTTAACTGTTAGATCCCATTTTCATTTATGATGTGATGTTTATTTTCAGCTTTTATCAATAAATTGAAAATTTGGGAAACTTCCATGTTCTTATTTAGTACTTCTTACAAATTTGTAAAGAAGTTTGATTTGCTTTTCTGTGTACTGAATCGTATGTAGTGTCAAAACTGGAAGATTCCCTCCAGTGGCCTATTCCAACATTTTCCAAAAATTATTCCACACAGTACTAGTTCCAAGAGACAGACAAGTATTAGCTCCCCTTGAAAAGGGGCAGGAGGAAGGATTTATTCATTCAACAAGTATTTTGGTTAAAAATTTGGGAAACAATTCATACTGTATTCCTTCCTGGAAAGTCAAAATGTAAATGAGCATTTTAAAGGCTTAGAACAGTCTTAGAGTAAACTGTTTTAGTTTACTTTATTCAACTGAACATTTCCCAAACTTTTGGATATAGGAATTGTGTGTTGGACATGTGTATGTCAAGTGTTAACCCACAGAGAAAATTTTGGAAAAGGTCATCTGTTCGATGGTATTTACATACAGTCACAATTTTTAAAAATGAATTAGCTATTGCATATATGCAAAAGAAGGAATGGTTTGTTGAAACCCTAATCCCAGTGATGATATCTTGAAGTGGGGCCTTGGAGGGGCAGTTAAGTCATGAGGGTGGAGCCCCCTTGAACAGAATTAAAACGCTTACAAGTAGAGGTCAGGGAACTAGCTAGTTTCTTTCTTCATGTGAGGATACAATGGGAGTTTGGTGGAATGCAACCTGGAAGAAGGCCGTTAGCAGGATGGAAACGTGGTGGCACCCTGACCGTGGACTTCCTGTGGGAGGTGAATGCCCGTCGTTTAAGGCACCCAGCTGTATGATACTTTGTTGTATCAGTGTGAACGAAGACAGCATGTAAGGTTCAAAAAACAAAACCCAAAAGGACTCCTGGCACAACAGAAGTTTGGATGTATTCCCAAGCCGTAAGACCTATAGTTATATGTAGGGTAAACACAGTTTGTTGGTTAGGCCTTGTTCATAATGCACATCTAAAAAGATGGTTTTGCTACATATAAAGTGATATATTATTTATACTAAGCACTCATTTCAATTATCAGGGACAATGAGGCTGTCAGAGTATTTATTTTGTTTATCTTTGTCATGGAAAGCAAACGCCATGTTGTTACCAAGGATGCTATTTCGTACTGCAACGGACACAGACGTAGTGAGTCAGCAACCTGCTGAGAACTGGTATTTCTTATCATTAGTGGTAGGAGTGAGGGAAAGTGTCAGGGTGCGTTAACTTTCGTCTCTTGTAAAGTACGTTTGACACTAGTAAAATTCATTTTTGTAAGTATATCCGTTTTCATTTGAAAATAATTATCATCACAAGCTTGTACATAAACAATTCACTTTGGGCCAAGAGGGTTCATGGGAATATAACTCACAAATCTATCAATTATTCGTCAGTGAAATGAACACTTGCCTGATACTCTATCATAATTAAAGATGTGCAGAAACGATTTTTTTTAAAGTCCTGGCCATTCAAAACTTACATGGTTCTATACCGAATGCCTCTTGAGTAGTACATTTTGCATCCAATGTAAAGAATAGATAAAACTCCCAGCGTTAATACGATACCACCAACAAAGCTCCCAGTATCAAATCTGGATCCTTTCTGTGCTTCAGAATGCATAGTTGCTGTAACTAGAATAAAACAAAACAAAAAAGCCTTTAGTGCCTTTTTTTTTAACGTTATAATTAGAACACTGGTTTTCTAAAACTAGGATTTAAGGGAAATCTAGGCATATAAAATTTCTACATGTTTTTGCCAGATAAGGAAAAACAGGTCAACTTCAATACATACTTGTTACTGGTGAAGAAACAGACGTCACTGATGTATTGTGGGCTGTGGGCGTCGTGGACGTCGCTACCTGCGATGTGTTCTGTGAAACGCTTGTTGTTTTGGGTGTAGACCTGAAGGCCGCGGTCGTGTTTGCCGAGACCATCCTTGGCGTTGTGTGAGCTGCTGCTGTGGGTTTCGTGGTGACGACTGTCTTACTGCTGGGGACTGAGGCAGCTGGAGTTGACAGTTTCGGAGTGCTGTTGGAAGTGTCATTTGCATGGTCAGAAGGCACAGGTTGGAGGGTCTCTGCAATAACGTCGAGACACATTTAAACCAGAGCTATGATTTAGGGAGTAAGATCTCTTTTCACCGAGACTTTCATGGTCATAGACAAAGCGAGAGATCTTACAAATACAGCAACATTTGATATACTTGGCCCACTGATGCTTTGCATGTACTGCAATAAAATGTCTCACATTACTGAAACACTCAACAGAAACCAAGTCTAAATTTATATAAAGTTAAAAATTGGGGGGAAGATACGAAGGAAAAAACCCCAGATTGAGTTCCTTCAGCGCAGGGACTCTTAATCACTCGTCTGAACATCTCAACACACTTGTTTATCACATAAGCAGCTTTCAACAAATAACTGCTAAATGGATGGATGAATTAACAAATGTAAAATGATTTTTAAATGTCCAGTTCTCTGCTACACCTTCTAGGGGCTTTGAGGACAGTAAATCGGTAGCTGCATGATTCTAAGCCCTCTGGCAGGATGGAAGCACAATGGAGTTTTGAAGAGTAAAGCCAACTTCCCACAATGCATTAGGAAGTGAAATGCCATCACAGAATGTGGCTAGTTGTCATACTGGTTAATAATGATTTCCCACAGATGGAAGGACAGTTCTAAAACAATCTGTGAAAGTTTTAAAAATCCAAAAGCCAATTTTGTATGAAAGGAAAATCAGTGATGATTTAAAATACACAACTCAAACAACAGCTTAGCTCATACCCGAAACTGGGTTTTTCTTTTTGAGGGGGTATGATGCAGAAAAACAAATAGGTGCTGCTCTTGTTAATATCCTTAAAATAATTTTTGTTTTTTGAGACTTAGTTTCACTATGTCACCAGGCTGAAGTGCAGTGGCATGATCTCGGCTCACTGCAACCTTCTCTTGACTCTTGGGTCCAAGCAATTCTCCTGCCTCAGTCTCCTAAGTAGCTGGGATTATGGGCGTCTCCCATCAGGCCAGGCTAATTTTTGTATTTTTAGTAGGGTTAGGGTTTCACCACATTGGCCAGGCTGGTCTTGAATTCCTGACCTCAAGTGAGCCATCCGCCTGCCTTGGCTTCCCAAAGTGCTGGGATTATAGGCGTGAGCCACCATGCTTGGCCAATATTCATTAAAAACTTCAATTATTTTTTTTCATCCACTAGAGGTTTCGTTCTTTTTGTATAAAATATGGCACAAAACCAGAAGCAAACCTTTCTGTGTTAGTATTATTTCATATCGCATCTTTGTAACTTCACAAAAATGTTTACAACTATAGGTCCTATTAGTATACAACGTCTAGGGAATGAAAGCTTTAAATATGTCTTTGTCCATTTAATATGATGTAATATATTTCTGTATTCATTTCCTATCTCATGGTTTATTTTCAGGTTTATTGGTTTTCTATGCTGCCTACTGCTATGGTTTGGATTTGGGTTTCTCCCTATCAAAACGCATATTGAAATTTGATCTCCAGCGTGGCAGCCTTGGGAGGTGGAGCCTAAGGGAGGTATCTGAATCATGGTGGCAGATCCCTCATAAATGGCTTGATGCCCTTCCCTTCACATAGCAGTGAGTGAGCTCTCGCTCTGATGAAATTGATTGGGTTCCTGTGGAAAAGGATGAGTTCCCATGAATGGGGGCTGTTATAAAGCCAGGATGCTCCTCAGGTTTTCTGTCTTTGCAGTTATCCACTTCCCCTTTGACCTTCTCTGCCATGTTGTGACACAGCTTTATAAAAACCCAGAAACCAGGCCTTGCAGAACCTTGAGCTAAATAAACCTTTAATCAGTCACCTAGTCTCAGGTATTCTTTTATAGCAACACAAAATGGAATAAGACACTATATACTCCCATTTTATCCTTTATGTCCAAACACTTAAGCTACAGAGAATTAACCACGGGGCCTCCCTTCTCCTTTCCCAGTGAGAGAAGTACCAATGTCTTTGGGTTCCTTGTCCCGCCACTGCCGTCAAGTACCAAGTCATACTTCATATATTATCCTGTATTCCACAGCTATTTTAGGCTTATTCTTGAAAGACAGATAGAGTGACATTTATTTATTTGAAACGGAGTCTTGCTCTGTCACCCAGGCCAGAATGCAGTGGCACAATCTTGGCTCACTGCAACCTCTGCCTCACAGGTTCAAGCGATTCCCCTGCCTCAGCATCCTGAATAGGCTGGGGTTATAGGCACGTGCCACCAAGCCCAGCTAATTTTTCTATTTTTGGTAGAGACAGAGTTTCACCACGTTGGCCAGGCTGGTCTTGAACTCCTGACATTAAGTGATCCACCCAGCTCGGGCTCCAAAAGTGGTGATGTTACAGGCGTGAGCCACCGTGCCTGGTCCCTGTATTTATTTTTGACTTAACTGTCAAAACAAGTTGGCTTTAATAGTGCTGCTTATCTGCATATCAGGTTTTATTCCTGAAATTTCTACTTTCTTCAACTTTGGGTCTCTGTGATCTCTTCTCCCTAGTATCATCTATTTTCTTAAGGCCTAAGGAATTAATTCTTTTATACTACACAGGCAAATTAACAATAATTATCCAAGTAAATAATACAAATGCAATGAACTTGAGCTAATCTTTTCCTATTCCAAGTCTGATTTCTATAGAGATATAATCACATTTTAACATGCTGAATGGATTCTATTGCAATAAAATTAAATACAGCAAAGAACTAATGTTTATATTATATCTTTAGAGCGGAGCGATCCCGCAGAATAAAACAAGGAACACAGTGCTGCTTTTGGATTCAACACACACACCCTTTCCATTGCCCTCTGGTATAAGAAAACTCTTCAGAGATACTGTACAGTCACATGGGCAAAACTGGGAAGCTGTAATAGGTTAGTTCTCTTTCGCTAAGTCAATCCGAATGTGCTAAAGAAACAGGCCGGGTGCGGTGGCTCACGCCTGTAACCCTAGCACTTTGGGAGTCCGATGCGGGCGGATCACCTGAGGTCAAGAGTTCGAGACCAGCCTGGTTGGCCAACGTGATGAAATCCCGTGTCTACTAAAAAAAAAAAAGCAGGTGTGGTGGTGAGGGTTGCCTGTAATCCCAGGTACTTGGGAGGCTGAGGCAGGAGAATTACTTGAACCCAGTTGGCAGAGGTTGCAGTGAGCTGAGATTGTGCCACTGCACTCCAGCCCGGGTGACAGAGTAAGACCCCGTGTCTCAAAAATGAAAGAAAAAAAGAGAGGGAGGGAAGGGAGGGAGGGAGGGAGGAAGGAAGGAAGGAAGGAAGGAAGAAAAACTGTGTCAATTTCTACAAATTGACGAAACAGACATAAGAAATTTTGTATGAAAATGTGTTTCCTGATGCTTATAAGTCTAAAGGAAATGAAAGGATGCCCTCCAAATCCACATCTGATGACCCAGTCTTCTTCTGTAATAAGAAACAGTTATTTGTTTTCCTCTGTAAATGACACTATACCAACTCTAGTCTTCTTCCCAGCTGCACAGAGGCACAGAATGGACCCATCCACGTGGGACTTGCAAAGGGTGGAGCTTTACCTAACTACTCATCTTAGCCACTCAGTCTCCTCTAGCCGCCTATAAGCTAAGGTTGAAGAGGTCTGAGGAGCATGTGTTGCTGGAGGGTGTGAGTGTACAGTGTGTCCACTCCTGCCTCTGTCTATGTGGGAGAAGAGGAGAATGCTATCCTTCACCTCACACCTGCCTGGGAAGGTTCCTAGGGCACTACCTGACTTAGATGGACACAGACGGTAGGATTTGATTCAAGCCTGAACAGTAAGTCTAAAGGTGAGACACTGGCTGAGCTCTGTCTACCCATCAGCTGAGTTTAAAAGGCTGCACTGGGAGCAGGTCACACCTCCACTAACAGCAAATGTTCTTGTTTCCCATGAACCAAATCAAACTCCATGGAAGATAATGACACGGAGTTGCTTTTAAAAAAGATAGTTTTCAGGCCGGGCACGGTGGCTCACGCCTATAATCCTAGCACTGTGGGAGGCCGAGGCGGGTAGATCACGAGGTCAAGAGATCGAGACCATCCTGGTCAACAAGGTGAAATCCCGTCTCTACTAAAAATACAAAAATTAGCTGGGCATGGTGGTGTGTGCCTGTAATCCCAGCTACTTGGGAGGCTGCGGCAGGAGAATTGCTTGAACCCAGGAGGTGGAGGTTGCGGTGAGCCGAGATCACACCATTGCACTCCATTCTGAATAACAACAGCGAAACTCCATCTCAAAAAAAAAAAAGATAGTTTTCCAAGAGAGTACAGCTTAGAGATGGGGAGGTCACTACCAGGGGGTGGAGCACCAAAACCAAGGGCCAGCTGGAGGAGAGGCCAGTGCATCAAGAGAGCTGAAGCGGGAGGCTTAGCAGGAGGATCTCCTAGGAACCTACCAAGGAGAAGCACACGTCTGCCATCCAGAAAGCACCTGTGCCAAATGAAAGCATCCCAGCCATCAGCTGAACAGCTTTTGTCCCTTAAGCCTCTCTCAGCCTGATTCTGTAAGCTTTGCAAACAGCAGAAGTGAGGAGAAGAGGTGGAACCAGGAAGGAAGCCAAATTAACTTTCCCACCGCAGGCTTCTAAGCCTGAAACAGGCTTGGGCTGGCAGAAGGGACAAGTTTCCATTTTGAATCACTGTAGTTTTATTATTTTCATGTTTCTCTGGACAGGAGCTGCGCCCCATGAAACAGAACTTACTCAGTGAACTGGACATTCTGTAACACCTCAGCTAGGGCAGTTGGGAGGGTAGAGCCAGCAGAGAAAGGGTGTATGTGATACACAGTTGGCCATGCTCAGTGTTAAGGATTGAATCGTTCCCTCTCCATCCTGCCGAAATTCATACATTGAAGTCCTAACTCCCAATACTTCAGAATGTGACCTTATTTGGAGAGAGACTCTTTACAGAGATCATTAAGTCATTAGAGTAGGCTTATTTATCCATTATGGTTGGTGTCCTTATTGCAACGAAAAATTTGGAGACACACACACAAACACACAGGGCGAACACCCTGTGAAGATGAAGGAAGAGATCGTGGTGATGTTTCTACAAGCCAGGGGATGCCAGAGATTGCCACACCAGAAGCCAGAGGAGAGGCATAGAACAGATTTTCTCACAGCCCCAGAAGGAGGCGACCCTGCAAACATCCTCAGCTCTGTGAGACAATTTCCGTTGTTTAAACCACCCAGTTCCTGCTTTGTTTCTGCAGCCCTAGAAATTAATACACTCAGCTTCAAAGGTTTTTTCATTTATAAAAAATGTATCTCTGTGCAACAGTACAACTGGCACTAGTGACTGTATTGAGCTGTTTCCTTTTGCACATCTTTGAAACCAGTCACCATGATACGAATTAAGTCCATAAATACTCATCAAACCACTCACAAAACTTGTTTTAATGGAAGTTCAGATCATCTATAGATGCCAATCAGAGGTTTCAACTCACGTAATTACAGGAAAAATGAAGTGAAGGGCGATAATAACAGCATCCATGCACCTTCCTTCCCAGCAGCTGCAGGGTTCAGCCCACAGTGAAAGACAAAGGAGGTACCCATGGCTATGAGTGATGTCCGGGACTGCTGTAAAGGACATATTCCAACAGCCCAATCAGCTCTCCATTCCTGTGTGGTGGCAAAATGACTCCTGATTTTTCTGTGATTAGAATGAGAGCTTCCACTTGCTGAGCTCTCCTCTTTACCAAGCCTGGTGGTATTTCCCACGCATGCTTGAGTTTAAGCTCAAGCTTGGGATCCGCCCAGCAATTTAGCTGCTTGGGCACTTTAGGGAAGTTACTTAATTTTTCTGAGATTCACAACCATTCCTCGTCTATAAATCAGGGCTATCACAAGAGTGTGGGAGAATTCACTGACATAATCTGCGTTGAGCAACTCCCACAGTGCCTGAGAAGAGCTCAATTAATTCTTTTTAACCATTAGTTTCATTAAATGTAACTTCCCTACAGAGGTGCATTGTACAACTCCCTGTGGGAGGCTGAGGAGGAGGCGGCACTGTGAGATCTTCGAGCTCCCACCGTTACCCTAACTACCATCCAAATAACATCAGACAGAAGAAGACACTATTGGGATATTTTTGGTTTATCAATGCAAACATCCAAAAAGAAAAATCTGAGGCCCAGACCTTTTTCTGCTGATACTAGCCAGCCAGCCACCATGTCGCAACAAGGCCAAGGACACCATGAAGCAGTCCATTTTTCTAGTTTCAAGTAAAAGTACGCAAAGTCGGGATTCATTCCGACTATCTCTACTCTCTGCTGTGTTGAAATAACTTAACCTTATTCCTGTAACCTTGAGTCCAAAAATATCTAAGTGCCATTGTTTTCCTTTAACCTAAATATTTCAAAGGATGACAATTTGTTTTCGTCAGAGCATCAAATATACACTTAAACCAGAGTTGAAAATAAACATCCAATTTTTTAAAATCGCGTATTTTTAAATGGGACAGTAGCTGGTTTTAGTTTCGTATTTTACTTCTCAAAAGGACGGAGCGATTCAAGACTTGGACCGTAGATTTCTGGTGCTATAGTTATTTTGAGGGGTCTGTGATTCTAAGAATGGTCTGCAGCTTGAGTAAATTTAAGAATAACTACTCTTATGCAGTGTGTTTGGAAATTTTTTAAACAGGAAAACCTTGAGAATCTCTTTCCTACAGAATAGTACAACCTTACGCCATCAACTGAGTATCAGTGTAATTCCATAAACATACATTGTTTAGAAAGTAAAGAGGCTTTTCCTCATTGTACAGAGTCAAAGGTTCATTCTAAACATTCTTCTGAATTCAAATTGCCTGGGGATCAAAAATAAACACAATTGAAAATCTGAATTTAAAAAATGACGTTAACAAAACCTAGACAGGCCAGATACGGTGGCTCATGCCTGTAATCCCAGCACTTTGGGAGGCCAAGGTGAGCAGATCAGCTGAGGTCAGCAGTTTGAGGCCAGCCTGGCCAACATGGTGAAACCCTGTATCTACTAAAAATACAAAAATTAGCCGAGCGTGGTGGCGCATGCCTGTAGTCCCAGCTAACTAGGGAGGCTGAGGCAGGAGAATCACTTAAACCCAGTCCCAGCTAACTAGGGAGGCTAAGGCAGGGAATCACTTGAACCCCGGAGGCAGAGGTTGCAGTGAGCCAAGGTCATGCCACTACACTCTAGCCTGGGCAACAGAGCAAGACTCCGTCCCTCAGGGGGGAAAAAATAACCCTAGATAAATCTAGATTAAAAAGTAATACTAAACCTAAGAGAAAACTGAGCTTAAAAAGTAGCATCATGATAAAGAACTGTACATTTTCTGAAAATGTTTTATAAATTTCTCCATTTTTTAACTCAACTAAAATTTTAAAAGGGAAAAACAATGGTATATATTTGATCACAGAAAAGTAACAATTAGGAGTTACAGTATATCTGCAGTAAATTTACTACCACATTTTAAACTATCATTCATTCCCCTGAAATCTGTGAACTTAAAAATTTGTTTCCTCTGGCAAGAAATGAAAGAGGTACCTGTAGTTAAAGTGACGATGACCTGTCTTAAGGACAATGAGAACTAACAACTGAGACACAGTCCCGGTCTGTGTAAGGAAACATTCTGAAGGGTGATCCTGTTCATTCTCAATTGAACTGGAAAGCAGCTGAGCAGAGGGTGAAAAAAGCAGTCTGGCTTCCTAGGGCATGAAACTACCAGATGGGCAGAGCTGTCTGAGCAGTACAGACAGTGTCCAGGCTTCCTTATGCTCTTCCCATAGATCTTCCCCATTCCGTTCCATTTCCACAGACTCAATCCACAATTAATAACCCCTGCTAGTGACAAAGAAAGGCATGACTGACAGCCACAAGGACATCAGGCTAGACTGGTATTTTCCTTCTGTTCCTGCTCAAAACCCCACAGGCCTCTCATCCTGGCATGCTCACTCTCCAGGGAGCAGAATTCACTCTGCTCTTCCTCCTTAACACTCTCCTGTTAGGCTGGCAGCTCGCTCCTCCCTCATTCATTTCCACATACTTGTTTAGTACCTTCTCTGTACCGGGAACTATGCACGAGGCTCTGCAGCCACAGAAGAGATGTGATCCTTACTAGTAAGGACAACAGGAAAACAATACAGTTACAGCATGTATGCCAGGGGCCAGTTCGATTTTCACTTCCTCCTCAGCCATATTCCTTTCTGTTTATTTTATTTTATTTTTGAGACAGAGTCTCACTCTATCACCATGCTGGAGTTCAGTTGCGATCCTGGCTCACTGGAACTTCCGTTTTCTGGTTTCAAGCGATCCTCCTACCTCAGCCTCCCGAGTAGCTGGAACTACAGACACGCACCACCACACCTGGCTAATTTTTTGTATTTTTAGTAGAGATGAGGTTTCACCACGTTGGCCAGGATGGTCTCGAACTCACGATCCACCCGCCTCGGGCTCCCAAAGTGCTGGGATTACAGGCGTGAGCCACCACGCCCGGCCCATACTCCTTTTTATTAAACACCTATTGTTCATTTTTCTCAACTTTTAATATTACTTTAATAATATTAATAACATTGTATTATATCTTGTGTGATATAATACAAAATATATTTGGTCTTTGTCCCTGCTTCCTGGCACAGGGTTCCTAAAACCCTTGGGATTTCCTGAATGATGGCAATGTCTTTTGTTATTCATGAGGATTCCCTTGTGCTCAGCAAGTTTTTGGTTAATTAAATGCTACAGGGTAGCGCCCATACATTGCCTCAGGTTGGGCTCCTCACCAGAAATACCAGGTGATTAAAGGGTTGGAACTTTCAGCCCCACCCATCAACCTCTGGGAAAGCTAGAAATTAAACTCTATAAAAACTCCAGTACTGGCCAGTCGTGGTGGCTCACGCCTGTGAATCCCAGCACTTTGGGAGGCTGAGGCACGCAGATCATTAGGTCAGGAGTTCGAGACCAGCCTGACCAACATGGGGAAACCGTCTTTACTAAAAATACAAAATTACCCAGGCGTGGTGGCGCGTGCCTGTGATCCCAGCTACTCAGGAGGCCGAATCAGGAGAATTGCCTCAACTCAGAAGGCGGAGGTTGCAGTGAGCTGAGATGGTGCCACTATACTCCAGCCTGGGCAACACAGCAAGACTCTGTCTCAAAAACAAAAACAAAATTAAAAAAAAAAAACCCTCCTGGGTTGGTGAAGACATGGAGGTGCTGCGAAGCCGGTGTTCCTACAGAGCACACAGAAGCTCTGTGTACTGCTCCTCCACATACCTACCTTACCCTAAGCTCCACCTTACCCTAAGCATCTCTTCCATTTCGCTGCTCCTGAGTTATATCCTCCATAATAAACCAATAAATGTAAATAAAGTGTTTTCTTGAGTTCTGGGAGTCATTCTAGCAAATTGCCTAACCCAAGAAGGGGGTTATGGGAACCCCTGATTTATAGTTAGGAGTACAAGAGCTGAACTTGCAATTAGCATCTGAACTGAGGGCAGTCTTGTGGGCTGAGCCTTTAATTGGTGGGATCTGACACTAAATCCAGATCGGTAGTAGATAGTGTCAGAATTGAATTGGATTGTAGGACACTCAGCTGATGTCTGAGAACTGGCTCTTGTGGGGAAAACAGCAACACATCTGGCATATTTTCCCAGATCTTGTTTTATTTTTTTCAATTGAATTAACTCCAAGAACTATGTCTTATAGTTTCATTTCATTCTATCAAAGTGTCAGACACAGTTCTGGGAAAACGTGATAATTTCTAGCATATGCTCCAACCTGGGCAAGGACCTAGCAGTCTGGAGCATATACTGTTGGGGGGCACCCAACATTTGTCTGAACTCTTCACTGTTACAGAGAAGTCCCAGTCACCCATCCTTCCTCCCCAGCGGGAAGATCCATCTACCCACCTGTCCCCTGGCATGAATTCATTTTTATTTCTGTTGCTTTGCTATGTTACTTCCGGCATCTGGACTGCTTTCTACCCATTCTCAGCCCAGCTGAAATTCTACTCATGTTCAAGGCCCAGTCTCTATATCACATTAAAGGTATATTAAAAGCAAATCGAATCAATAGGCTATCTAAAAGACAGAGATGATCAGACTGGATTTTAAAAAAAAACTATAAACTGTTTATAAGTAATATAACTTAAATATAAGATACAGAAATACTAAAAGTATTGAAAAGAGTAAAGAAAAGAAGTTCTACAATATAAGTACTGGCCAGAAAAAAGATAACAAACTCTATTAATATGATATGCACGTCTTTAAGGTGAAAACTATCGCTAGAAATTTTTTAAAAAGAAAAGATGTTTCATAAATGGATTAATCTAATAGGAAGGCATATTTCATATACAGGATGAGGAATATGTAAAACGAAATATGACAGACCCGATGGGGAAAAGTCCACACTTTTATGAAGTTGAACTTTTGTCAACAGCTCTAAGCAAAATTACAGAACTCAAAAAATTCTTAAGGAAATTACAAGTTCTCAACAATGTTAACAAATCTGACTTTTTCACATATCTTTTTCAAATATTGTGCCTAAAAACTACAGAATTCTTCACACAAATTCCCAAAGGATTAGAAAATAAGAAACATATTTTCCAGTTATTGATATGAGAAAGTTAAAAAAAATTAATTTAAAAATATTTTGATAAGGAACCTATAACTAAAAACTCGTGGGACCCAACTCAAGCTATGCTTAGAGAGAGAACTTCATAGCAAAAATGTGTGCATTGGAAAGAAAGTAAGATGAATTTTATGTGAGAATAAGCTTTAAAAACGCAGACCACCTTCCAGCAACTCATACAAATGTTTCCATTTCAGAGAAATTTAAGAACTTTTGAAGGCTGTATTCCTCTTAAATGTGAATATTATACTTCAGAAGTTTCTGTTACGGTACATGGCTAGTCTACACCAAGAGAAAGAAGTTGGAATGACTTGCTTTGTCAAACCTTTGTTGGAAAGCATCTCGTGATGGTTCCTCTAGCCAGGTAAGTCTAATTAAAAGTGCATGCACCACTGGCACACATGGGCACAGACCCCACCACCACATCACCACACACACAAAGAACCCGTCACACCACAACCACTGGCACACATGGGCACAGACCCCACCACATCACCACACACACAAAGAACCCGTCACACCACAACCACTGGCACACATGGGCACAGACCCCACCACATCACCACACACACAAAGAACCCGTCACACCACAACCACTGGCACACATGGGCAGAGACCCCACCACATTACCACACACACATAGAACCCGTCACACAACCACTGGCACACATGGGCAGAGACCCCACCACATCACCACACACACAAAGAACCCGTCACACCACAACCACTGGCACACATGGGCACAGACCCCACCACATCACCACACACACATAGAACCCGTCACACCACAACCACTGGCACACATGGGCACAGACCCCACCACATCACCACACACACAAAGAACCCGTCACACCACAACCACTGGCACACATGGGCAGAGACCCCACCACATCACCACACACACAAAGAACCCGTCACACCACAACCACTGGCACACATGGGCACAGACCCCACCACATCACCACACACACAAAGAACCCGTCACACCACAACCACTGGCACACATGGGCACAGACCCCACCACATCACCACACACACAAAGAACCCGTCACACCACAACCACTGGCACACATGGGCACAGACCCCACCACATCACCACACACACATAGAACCCGTCACACAACCACTGGCACACATGGGCAGAGACCCCACCACATCACCACACACACAAAGAACCCGTCACACCACAACCACTGGCACACATGGGCAGAGACCCCACCACATCACCACACACACAAAGAACCCGTCACACCACAACCACTGGCACACATGGGCACAGACCCCACCACATCACCACACACACATAGAACCCGTCACACAACCACTGGCACACATGGGCAGAGACCCCACCACATCACCACACACACAAAGAACCCGTCACACCACAACCACTGGCACACATGGGCACAGACCCCACCACATCACCACACACACATAGAACCCGTCACACCACAACCACTGGCACACATGGGCACAGACCCCACCACATCACCACACACACAAAGAACCCGTCACACAACCACTGGCACACATGGGCACAGACCCCACCACATCACCACACACACATAGAACCCGTCACACCACAACCACTGGCACACATGGGCAGAGACCCCACCACATCACCACACACACATAGAACCCGTCACACCACAACCACGGGCACACATGGGCAGAGACCCCACCACATCACCACACACACATAGAACCCGTCACACCACAACCACGGGCACACATGGGCAGAGACCCCACCACATCACCACACACACATAGAACCCGTCACACCACAACCATGGGCACACATGGGCAGAGACCCCACCACATCACCACACACACAAAGAACCCGTCACACCACAACCACTGGCACATGTGTGTGGACCTGCTGCCACCGCCCTGACAGAGCGCTTTCGCGGGCACCCCCACATTGGAACGTTACTGCCAATGGACCAGGAACGCCTCAGTCTCTCCAGCATGGCAAGTGCTTAACTTTGAAGGGCCAGAGAACAAAGCAAGAGCCCTGGATCCAGACCTCCAGGGTTAGAGCTCAGAGCTCAGGCGTGCTGAGCTGAGCCTTGGCCCCCGAAACCACTGTGAAATGAAGCCAGTCAAATGAACCCAACTTATGCCACAGTCAGATCGAGGGCATCGAAGAATAAAAAAGTAAAAGCCTCATTCAAACAACAGCAACTTCGAAGCCCACAAAGCTGAGAAAAAACCAGAACAAGAACTAGGCAACTGAACAAGCCAAGTGTCTTATCTGCAAACAACCACACTGCCTGCCTCTCAGGCAACGGTTCTTAATGAGGCTGAAATGGCTGAAACATCAGACACGAAATTAAGAATGTGGAGGGCAACAAAGAATAAGATTCAGGACAAAGTTGAAACCCAGTCCATGTAACTTAAGGAATCCAATTAAATAACACAAGGGCTGAAACACAAAACAGACATTTTAAGGAAGAACCAAACTGATCTGATAGAGCTGAAAAATTCACAACAAGAATTTCACAGTTAATTTGCGAGTATTAACAACAGAAGAGGACGATCTGAGGAGAGACTCCCAGAGCTCAAAGAGTTCTTTCAATCAACTCAGACAAAAGAAAGAAAAGAAATGAAGAAAACTTCCTAGAAACATGGGATTATGTAAAGAGACCAAAACCCACGACTTGGGGCCCAAAGTGGCTCCGCCGGATGTCGTGGCGCTTGCGAAGGCGAGGCCAAGAGTTCAAGGCCAACCAACCTCAGCAACCTTACAAGCTCTCAATGATTGGCAAAAAAAAAAAAAAAAAAAGAGGGAGAGACAGCAAGCAACCTGGAAAACATATTTGAGGATACCATCCGTGAAAATTTCCCCAAATTCACTAGAGAGGTCGACTTGCAAATTCAGGAAACAGAAAACTCCTGCACAATACCATATAAGACAACCATCCCCAAGACATACAGTCATCAGAATCTCCAAGGTCAACACAAAAGAAAAAATACTCAAGACAGAGAGAGGAGGCAGGTCACCTACAAAGGGAACCCATCAGGCTAACAGCAGACCTTTCTGCAGAAACCCTGCCTGCCAGAAGAGCTTGGGGGCCTATATTCGGCATCCTTAAAGAAGAGAAATTTCAACCAAGAATTTCATATTTAGCCAAGTTAAGCTTCATAAGCAAAGGAGAAATAAAATTCACTTCAGACAAGCAAGTGCTAAGGGAATCCATTACCACCAGACTTGCCTTACAAGAGGTCCTTAAGGGAGTGATAAACATGGAAATGAAGGACTATTACCAGCCACCACAAAAACACACGTAAGTACACAGACCAATGACACTCTGAAGCAACTACATAACCACGTCCACACAGTGACCAGTCAACACAGTAACAGATCAAATCCACACCGATATTAATAATATTAGTATCAATATTAACCTTGAATGTAAACAAATTAAATGCCCCCCTTAAAAGGTACAGAATGGCAAACTGGATAAAGAAGCAAAACCCAATTGTATGCTGTCTTCAAGAGACCAGTCTCACCTGCAATAACACCCATAGGGATAAACAAAAACCAAGCAAATGAAATTCAAAAAAGAACAGAGGTTACCATTCCTATGTCAAAAAAAAAAAAAAAAAAAAAAACCTTTAAACCAACAACTATCAAAAAGACCAAGAAGGGCATTACACAATGGTTAACTCAATAAGACAATTTAACTATCTTAAATGAATATACACCTAACACTGGAGGAACCAGTGGCAGACTTCAAAACCCCACTGACAGTATTAGACAGATCACTGAAGCAGAAAACTAACAAAGATATTCAGGACCTGAACTTAACACTTGACCAAATGGACCTAACAGATATCTACAGAGCACTCCACCCAACAGCAGAATATACACTCTCCTCATCTGCACAAGGCACATACTCTAAAACTGCACATGGCACATACCATATGCTCAGCCATAAAGCAATTCTCAACAAATTATGATTCTCAAAATCATACCAACCACACTCTCAGACCACAGCACAAAAATGGAAATCAATACCGGGAAGATCTCTCAAAAAATAATCCGCTGATTAGAACTTTGGGCTAAACAATGAAATTAAGGCAGAAATAGAAAAATTCTTCAAAACGGATTAAAACAAAGCTTTAAGATTTTTTTTTTTTTTTAAGAAAAATCTTTGGGACATGGCTAAAGCAGTGTTAAGAAGAAAGTTTATAGCTCTAAATGCCCACATGAAAGCATTAAAAAGATCTCAAATAAACAACCTAATATTTCACCTAGAGGGACTAGAAAGAAAAAGCAAACCACACCAATGCTAGCAGAAGAAAAGAAATAATCAAAATCAGAGCTGAACTGAATGAAATTGAGATGTGAAAAAACATACAAAAGATCAATGAAACAAAAAGTTGGCCAATATATAGATTACTGAGATGGAATCTCGCTCTGTTGCCCAGGTTGGGGTGCAATGGTGCAATCTCAGCTCACGGCACCTCCACCTTCCAGGTTCAAGTGGTTCTCCTGCCTCAGCTTCCCAAGTACCTGCGACTAAAAGCAGGTGCCACCATGCCCAGCTAATTTTTACCCTGAGGCACCATGCCCAGCCCAAAAGTGGGTTATGTGAAAGAATAAGATTGAGAGACCTTAGCTAGACTAATAAAAAAAGAGAGACGATCCAAATAAACAGAATCCGAAATGACTAAAGAAATGTTACCACCAACCCCACAGAAATACAAAAAACCCTCAGTCTACATGAACACCACTATGTACACAAACTGGAAAGCCTGGAAGAAGAAACTGGTAAATTCCTAGAAACATACAACCTCCCAAGATGAACCAAGAAGAAACCGAAACTCTGAATAGACGAATAACGAGTTCTGACGTTGAATCAGTAATAAAAATCCTACCAATGGGGAAAGGCTTGGACCAGACAGATTCAGTCAAATTCTACCAGACACATATTAATAAAATACAAAATTATTCCAAAATTGAGGAGATATTCTACCCTAGCTCATCCTGGAAGGCCAGTATCATTCTGATACCAAAACCTGGCAGAGATACAACAAAAAAAGAAAACTTCAGGCCAATATCCCTGATGAACATAGATACAAATATCCTCAACAAAATACTAGCAAACGAATCCAGCAGCACGTCAAAAGCTAATCCACCATGGAGGATGAGGATTAAAAAACTACCTTTTGAGTACTATACTCATTACCTGCGTGATGTAATAATCTACACCAAACTCCTGCCACACACAATTTACCCATGTAACAAATCTGCATGTGTACCCCTGAACCTAAAATAAAGGTTGGAAAGAAAAAGAAGTGTATGCATTCAAGTTTATGGCTTTTCAGCTTTCATGTTCACTAATCTAAAAATTAAGGTACATGGGCTGGGCGCAGGTGGCTCACATCTATAATCCCAGCACTTTGGGAGGCTGAGGCAGGCAGATCATGAGGTCAGGAGCTCAAGACCAGACTGGCCAACATGGTGAAAACCCCATCTCTACTAAAAAATACAAAAATTAGCTGGGCATGGTGGCTCATGACTATAATCCCAGTTACTTGGGAGGCTGAGACAGGAGAACTGCTTGAACCGGGACCAGGGAGGCGGAGGTTGCACTGAGTTGAGATTGTGCCACTGCACTCCATCCTGGGGCTACAGAGTGAGACTCCATCTCAAAAAAAAAAAAAAATTAAGGTACATGTTATACTAAAGGTCATTCCTTCTTCATCCATATTTAATTTCAATCCTTCTTCATGTTCCTCATATCCTAAGTACTTTTAGCTACCAACATCAATTATCAAACCAAGGTTAAACATGTACCTAGACATGAAATTAATCCAATGGTATGAGGCAAGAAAGCCTCCTTCACAAACCCCCATCAGGAGGTTTAAATGGTGCTCTATCAAGAAATCACCAAGAGAATTAGAAAGTCTCCTCCTCGGCCGGCCACAGTGGCTCACGCCTGTAATCCCAGCACTTTGGGAGGCCGAGGCAGGCAGTCATGAGGTCAGGAGTTCGAGACCAGCCTGACCATCACAGTGAAACCCCATCTCTGCTGAAACTACAAAAACTTAGCTGGGCTGGTGGTGGACGCCTGTAATCTCAGCTACTTGGGAGGCTGAGGCAGGAGAATCGCTTGAACCTGGGAGGCAGAGGTTGCAGTGAGCCGGAACAGCAGCACTGCACTCCAGCCTGGGCAACATGCGAGACTCTGTCTCAAAAAAAAAAAAAAAGTCTCCTCTTTCATCAGCTCTCAGCTACCTAAATTCCCCAGGGCAACTGTGTGTCCAGTGTGTTAGACAATGGCTTCTTAAAAAACATTTTTTAAACTACTTTTAAAATTCAGTATATTCCACGCTAGCATTATACCCTTGAAGATATAAATAGCAGAGTAAGTTCAATGGGTTTCTACTGGAAGGATAATGAGATGGCTGAATTGAATAAGGAACAGATATCAATCTAAAAGGAGAATTCAATTTTTCTATTTATGAACACAAGTTATTAGTGTGGACTGGAAATATTAAGATGAGGTGAGTGGTTTGGCCTACATTTCTACGTGGGAGGCAGCATTATCATTTCTATCCATCGGCTCTTCAACATTTCTCCCATGCTTGGAATGGCTTTTATGGATTAGGTAGAAAATGAACTTTAAAAAAAGAAAAAGAAGGCCGGGTGCAGTGGCTCACGGCTGTAATCCCAGCACTTTGGAAGGCTGAGGCAGGTGGATCACGAGGTCAAGAGATCAAGACAATCCTGGTCAACGTGGTGAAACCCCGTCTCTACTAAAAATACAAAAAATTATCTGGGCATGGTGGCGCGTGCCTGTAATCCCAGCTACTCAGGAGGCTGAGGCAGGAGAATTGCCTGAACCCAGGAGGCGGAGGTTGCGGTGAGCCGAGATCGCGCCATTGCACTCCAGCCTGGGTAACAAGAGCGAAACTCCGTCTCAAAAAAAAAAAAAAAGAAAAAGAAAATGAAAATGAACTGTTTCTCCTTTGTTTTATGCCTTGAAATATTAATCCAGGAAATACACTGTAAGCAACTCAGAATTTTTATATTCCCTTCCAGTTACATGCTGAAGCCAAGTTTCTTTCTGTGGAAACTTATAAAGTATATTAGAAGGCAATGGGGAAGACTTATTTTATACAGAAATATGGAAAAATATATGAATTACATAGGAATTAAGACACTCTGTCTTAGAAACTATTTGCCTCTCCAGATCCCCTCCCCACTCACATACAGCCTGCTCTCTGCCCTAAGAGGTAACACTTACAGACTGCACTGACAGCCTCCCTTACCCCCAAAGGCTTCTGGTTAGGTTTAGCCAAAGGGAAAGCATCATTGTTGACGTTTTATATTCCTTACTATACTTATCAAAAGAGGACAGCCAATGTCTTTTACTGTCTAGGCATAGATCTGACCTGGAATGAGCTCACAAAGCTGAGCCGTGTACTCTATAGGTATCTGTCTGTCCCAGCAGTTTTCAATGAATACTCTGACAAGGCTCATTCTGCATCGAGTACTGTTCTAAATATTTTATAAACATTTGTAACTTTCATAACCCTAGGAGGCAGATGTTATTGTCAACCCCATTTTACAGAGGTTGAGTAACTTGCCTAGGGTCACAAGCTAGCAAGGGGAAGAACCAAGACCTGGACTTCCTGAGGTTGGCTAAGGAGTCCCTGAACTTCATCACTATTAGGCTGGCAGTCACAAGAAGCAGTGTCACAACGTCAAGAAGCTTTGGTATTGCTGGCTAAGAATGACGGAACTAGGGGTCAGGTGCGGTAGCTCACTTTGGGGACGCGAGGCAGGTGGGTCGCTCGAGGTCAGGAGTTTGAGACTAGCCTGGCCAACATGGTGAAACCCTGTATCTGCAAAAATACAAAAATTAGCCGGGCGTGGTGGTGCATGCCTGTAATCCCAGCTATTCTGGACGCTGAGGCACAAGAATTACTTGAACCTGGGAGGGAAAAGTTGCAGTGAGTCAAGATAGCACCACTGCACTCCAGCCTCGGTGACAGAGTGAGACGCCATCTCAAAAGAAAACAACAACAACAACAAAATCTAGGGGATAAGTAGATTTTAGGTACAAAAAAAAAAAACATAAACATGCTCAGAATTACTCCAACTATTTTATAAACCTCCGCTGGGTACGTACCAAATACTCTTGATATCCCATGTTCTATAAACCTGCATACAAGACATACTATCAGTCTGTCTCCATTATAAAATCCACATAAAATAATAACAACTTCTCATACTCTAAAATATTTTACTGTCAGAGTGGGACTAAAATGTGTGAGAAAACACATCTGAAATATTTTCAAATATTATTAGAGCTATATTTGCAGCCCAGAAAGGCTGTGCAGATGGTGCTCTCACTCGGTTTCAGAAGATTTACGGTCTAAACAGGGAATAAGCATGTGTAATGTGCAGCTGCCATATAAGAATTTGGTCATTAACAAGCTCAACGCACCACAACAAAGAGATATTCACTCAGCAAAAAAAAAACCTGTTTGCTCAAATGTCAGCATGAAAGAAATCTCTAGAGATGACAACTGTACAGTTTAGCATCTACTAGTAAATAATTTTAATTCATTGTGTAAAGGCACTAGGAAATTTAATATTTAATACTGAACATGTTTTCTCGCAAGACCAAGTAAAAATGGACACTTCGACAGTTACTAAAAACACACACTTGTTCAGTGTTACCAACAGTACGAAACTGGAGATGGCCGGAATCCGGGGAAGCAGGAAGAAAATACTGAACATTTGCCGTGTGCAGTCCCCATGCTAGGTGCCTTTTATATTTTTAAAAAATTTCACAGGATCTGCAGAACAGCAATGGTAGATGGGTTTGCTCTCCCCAATTTGCAGATGAGAAAACTGACCCAGAAGGTTAAATAAATACCCCGAACTGTTGTCAGAGGTGGCGGCAGTCAAGTCACTGACTCCTCTGAGCCCGGTGCTCATCAGCAGTTTACTGTTTCCTAACAAAAATACACCTGAATTCTAGAGTCCGCCATATTTGCTATTAACTATATATATTGATTAGGCATTAATTTTACCACTGACTGCCTTCACGCACTAGGATAATAATCAATAAAATGTACACACTTCATCACTAATGAAGGTAAAGGTGAAAAGAATGGCCGAGTGTGGTGGCTCACACCTGTAATCCCAGCACTGTGAGAGCCCGAGAGGGGAGGATCACTTGAGGTCAGGAGTTTGAGACCATCCTGGCCAACATGGTGAAACCTTGTCTCTACTAAAAAATGCAAAATTAGCCAGGTATGGTGGCACACACCTGTAATCTCAGTTAGCAGGCTGAGGCAGGAGAATGGCTTGAACCTGGCAGGTGGAATTTGCACTGAGCCAAGATCATGCCATGTATTTTTAGTAGAGATGGAGTTCCATCATGTTGCCCAGGCTGGTTGCAAACTTCTGAGCTCAGGCAATCCACCTGCCTGGGCCTCCCTAAGTGCTGGGATGACAGGTGTGCACCACCATACCCGGCCCAACAATCCCACTTTTAAGAATCTAGCTAAGGCCGGGTGCAGGCCCATCATCCCAGCACTTTGGGAGGCCAAGGCGGGAGGATCACAAGGTCAGGAGTTAAGAGAGTAGCGTGGCCAACATGGTGAAACCCCGTCTCTACTAAAAATACAAAAAATTAGTCGAACATCGTGGCGGGCACCTTTATTCCCAGCTACTCAGGAGGCTGAGGAAGGAGAATTGCTTGAATCTGGGAGGCGGAGGTTGCAGTGTGCCGAGATCATGCCATTGCACAGCAGCCTGGGCGACAGAGAGAGATTTTTTTTTCAAAAAAAAAAAAAAAACACACACACACACACAAAATCGGCCGGGCGTGGTGGCTCACACCTGTAATCCCAGCACTTTGGGAGGCCGAGGCGAGTGGATCACAAGGTCAAGAGATCAAGACCATCCTGATCAACATGGTGAAACCCCGTCTCTACTAAAAATACAAAAAATTAGCTGGGCACGGTGGTGCGTGCCTGTAGTCCCAGCTACTCAGGGGGCTGAGGCAGGAGAATTGCCTGAACCCAGGAGGCGGAGGTTGCGGTGAGCCAAGATCGAGCCATTGCACTCCAGCCTGGGTGACAAGAGTGAAACTATCTCAAAAAAAAAAAAAAAAAAAATCTAGCTAAATCCTAGCTCAAGCTGCCAAAGGTGTGTATGTATGTTCACTGCAGCTCTGCTTAGAAGAGTAAAAATGTCCACAGGGGGCCACGGCTAAAGAAAAATTATGGTATATCCGTACCATACAACACAGTGCAGACGTGTAAATGAATGATACACAGCTGTACACACTGCGGTGGTTTTAAAGTATGTCCATAAATTCTCTGATGAGCTTCCCTTCAAAAAGTGAAGCCTCATTCCATTTCCGTTTGTGGCAGACCGAAGCAGACTCTGAGAACAGGGCAGAAAGAAATGATGCTGTATGACTTCTCAGGCCACATCATAATAAGGATAGACAGCTCCTTCCCAGTTCTCTCTACAGTCCGCTCCCTTTCGGGGAAGCCTGGCACCATGCTGTGGAGACCAGGCAGTCCTACAGGGAACACACATGGAGAACTGAGGCTGTCTGCCAATAGCCAGCCATGTGAGCAAGTCACGCTGGAAGAAAATTCTCTATCCCGTTAAGCTTTTATGACTGCAACCTCAGCTCTGACCCCAGCTAAGCTACTTTCAAACTCCCGACACACAGGAACCATGAGGTGGTAAGAGCAGTTTTAAACCACTTAGTTCTGGGGTTCTGCTACGTATCAATAGATAACCACTAATAAAAAAATCAGTAATTCACAGTTCAGTCAAAAAAGCAACTTGTACAATATTATGTATGTGTCTCTTCTGTAGTCACAGCAGCTAACAGTGATTATTTCTAGGGAGGTACTGGGAAGACAAAGGGAGGGAAGAGCAGGATACTTTGTTTTTTTGTACACTTTGCACTACTGGAAATATTAAGTGCATACATTAACTTCCACAATTTTTAAAAGGCTATCAAGATTTAAAAAATATGAATATAAAAGTTTTAAACCAATTCAGATTTTTTTACAAAATCACCTCCTATAAAAGAAAAGAACAAAATGCTTTAATTTTAGACACGTTGCTAACAAGTTCCATTATGTGGTTTCCTAGTTGACTGCTGATTAAAAGCAGCAAATTGAGGGAGGAGTGGGCTATCAGAGGGAGGCATGATGCCAATACAAAGACAGGACAGTTAAGTCTGTCACCAAAAGGGAGGCAAAAGCTAATATAAGTCATCTGAAGCCACTCAAATGTAGGAACAAAGACCACTACGTATTTAGAAAGAAACCTCTGAGAATGCTGTCTCACAAGACTATTGTAGAAACAATATTTATGAAGCAGTGAATACTTTATTAAGCATTCCATATGCTTTACAGAAGTACACTTACTCCCATTTTACAGTTTGAAAATAAACTCAAGGCCTGGTGTGGTGGCTCACGCCTGTAATCCCAGCACTTTGAGAGGCTGAGGCAGGCCAGGAGGTTCCAGACCAGCCTAACACGGCAAAACCCCATCTTTACTAAAAACGACAAAAATTATCTGGGCATGGTGGTGTACACCTGTAGTCCCAGCTACTTGGGAGGCTGAGGTGGGAGAACTGCCTGAACCCAGAGGTAGAGGCTGCAGTGAGCCAAGGTCACACCACCGCACTCCAGCCTGGGTGAGAGCAAGACCCTGTCTCGAAAAGAAAGAAAGAAACTCAGGAATTGAGGGGAGTCAGGGCACAGAAAACCCTCAATTTCATTCTAAAAGTTCAAATTTGATTTACATAGGTAAGACTACTTATCTGAAAAGGGAGCGGGTCAAAGCTTGTGGATGTGGGTCCTCAGCCAGTACAGCCAGAATGATGTTCGCTCCAGACTACCCAACGCTGTACTGACCGCATGCTCACTGAGCCAAGTTTTTCAGAAGCACACTCTTGGTGAAAGACAAAAATGTTTTTATTTGGTGTTTCCAGGAAACCCTAGGGGATAGAAAATCTGTTTATTGAAAATGTAAGCTGGGTGTGGTGGCTCACATGTGTAATCCCAGCAGGCTGGGAGGCTGAGGCGGGTCAATCACCTGAGGCTGAGTTCGACCAGCCTGACCAACATGGAGAGACCCTGTCTCTACTAAAAATACAAAGTTAGCCAGGTGTGGTGCCGCATGCCTGTATCCCAGCTACTCGGGAGGCTGAGGCTGCAGTGAGTTGAGATTGTGGCATTGCACGCCAGCCTGGGCAACAAGAGTGAAACTGTCCCCCCAAAAAAATAAAAAAAATAGAAAAGAAAGGAAAATGGAGAAGGGAGAATGAAGAATATCCTAATTTGTATCCATTTCTATTATCGAGATGATAGCATGTATGTCTATTATCTGTCAATCAATTACTTGAGATCTCTGAGAAGCATGCAGGCATTTCAGAAAGAAACACAGGCTTTTGCACCAACCAGTCCTGTGCTTAAATTGTGGCCCAGTCTATTTTCTGTGTAGCTCTTTCTTCATCTCTAAAATAGCGAAAGTAATACTTAACTCATATGGCTGTTGTGTGGAATGCAGTAACAAGTACGAAACACCTTGAACAACAATGCCTGGCAACAGCATTATGTGCAACAAATGGTTATCTCTGTTGTAACCACCAGCAACATCATTTTGCAACGGGTGACGTGCAAATGATAAAGATGGTTGGCCTGGACCTTCTTTTGAGCACAAACCCATTTCCTTCCTCCTCACTAATGCTCATGTTGTATCCTCCAATAACACTGATAAAAAGCAATGTCTGTTTTTTCTCCAAACATCTATCAATGTCACATCCACTCAGACCTAGTTCAAGCACTATTTCCTCCAGGTTTTATCTTTATGCAAGGTCTCCCTCTGTCGCCCAGGCTGGAGTGCAGTGGCATGATCACAGCTCACTGCAGCTTCAACCTCCCAGGCTCAGGTGATCCTCCCACTTCACCTACCTAAGAAGCTGAAGCTACAGCCATGAGCCACTACATTTCTGATTTCTGTATTTTTTTGTGGAGACAGGATTTCGCCATCTTGTGCAAGCTGGTCTTGACTCCTAGGCTCAAGCCATCTGCCTCCCAAGGTTCTGGAATTACAGGCATGAGCCACTGTGCCTGGCCCTCAAGGTTTTCCTAACTGAAAGTAATCTCTCCCTTTTTTGAGGGCTCACTTATGTTATCTGCACCTTTATTATTGTACTTACCATACTGGTCTTTTAGTATAGTTATTTTTGTTTCTAACTTCCCAATTAAATTATGAACACCCTAATGGTGATATTTATGTCAAGTCTCTATAGCACCCTTACTACCTAGCACACTGCCCAACACATAAAAGGTACCAAATGAACATTTGTTGAGTGACTATAAAGAAATATCAGAGGCTTAGGTAGTAGAATTTTCTCTAAATATAAAAAAGAAGGTCAGACGGATTTTTGCAGCTCTGGTTTTCAGTCTAAATAACGACAGTTATCGTACTGGAACTCTGACTTTGCCACTCGTGACCACTGTGTTTAGATTACTCTCTTTTTTTTTTTTTGAGATGGAGTCTCACACTCTTGTCTCCTGGCCTGCAGAGCAGTGGTGCAATCTCAGCTCACTGCAACCTCCGCCTACCAGGTTTAAGCGATTCTCTTGCCTCAGCCTCCTGAGTAGCTGAGATTACAGGTACACGCCACCACGACAGGCTAATTTTTGCATTTTTTGTAGAGATGAGGTTTCACCATATTTGTCAGGCTGGTCTTGAACTCATGACCTCACAATCCACCCACCTCATCCTCCCTAAGTACTGGGATTACAGGCATGAGCTGTAGGAAAAGATGGACGGGGGCAGACCTGTGTTACTTATAGTTAAATGATTACAAGCTTGCTTTGCTTTTTATACACTGAGATTTGTGCCACGGATCATTGAATTAAGAAAACTCTAAACTGTGGTGCAGTAAAATAAAAGCAGAGATCAAGTGGAACAGGAGGCCTACAGCAAAGGCCATCTGAGAGCAGTTTAAACCTCAGAAGGCCGAGGTGTGGCTGCAAAGCAGGAGAAACTGCTTTGCTCCCATATTTCTTCCCAACATAGGGTCTGCATGAGGGTCTCGTCAAGAGAGCTTATGCAAGAACTCTGGGAAGGAATGCAACCTCTGCTCACAAGACTGGGTTGGCGGGGTGTGGAGTGGGGGGTGGTGGTCTTTGCAGATGGGAGCTTGCAGGACAAGAAAGTCTCGCAGGGCAGAAACAATGCCACAAGCTCTGCCTATGTTCTCAGAAAATGGAGTAATTCTCCTTGCTCCGTGTCTGCAATGCTCGGGAGATAAAAACCCCTTGACGCATTGTGTGTAGTCAGACCTTTTGACGCCTTATCCGCTGTGCCTCTTTTGCAAATGCACCTGGACAGACAATGGGTGGTAAAAACTCAGTGTCCTTAGTTAGCATTTCTTAGAAGAACCACATTTGCTACTGAAAGCTGCAGACACACGCTCTTCCCCCACCATCTTCCTTCTCAACCCCCTCTCCCCACAGCCAAAAGGTTGACAAGATAAGGCACCCGATAAAAGTGTGTGGAGCCCAGAGCTCAGTGCCAACGCAGTTCACCCCACGTGAGAGCGCCTTGGACCCCTGGACCCATGCTATGAATTCTACTCATCTCTGCCTTATTTTTCTCACTCCCTGTCAGGACATGGGGCACCCGTGCACAGGGCTGGGCTGGTTCCCAGCTGTGAGCCACCAGGCTCTCAACAATAGTTAACACATACATAGTTCCACAGCACTTTACCTACGTCAACTCACTTAATCTTCATAACAACTTTAGGAAGCAGTAATAGAAGGGAGCCACTGTCACAATTCACTTCCCTCTGTTTATATGTATTATCTTTTTTTTTAAGAGACGGGTCTTGCTCTGTCTGTCTCCCAGCCTGGAGTAGATGTGGGTCTCAAGGAAAACTGCTTTGAGCTAACTAGTAGACTTTCAAAGTGTTCATCCTGAAAGATTTTAAAAACAAAACAAAAAGGTTAAAACCATTAGTGGAAAGTTATCTAAGATCAATTTCTTTACGATAATTTTCCCTGCTTAAAGAGGTTGCTATGTAAGTTTTAGCTACTGTAGAAAAGTAAGAAAAATTACCTTTGACTTCAAAAAGCTTACAACCAAATAAGATAGGCAAAGGTCTCTGATGTCCCTTTGTTGACGCTGTTTAACAATGGAAGCAAATTTACTTATTAGAATACAAAGATACAGATTGAAGAAACTCATGGTTTAATGTTTTTAAAGTTGCTTTTTCTCCCCACTTATTGATCAAAATCCACAACTGGCTATTCAGTTGATAAAAAGTTCTGTGTCTGCGTATTATACATCAGTTATTTCATCTGCAGCTGGGATGCTACCAACGCAAACTGAAGTTTTCTAACTGTAAATATATTACCGTCTGCTGCAGGAGCAAGCTCGGGAATTAAGTTGCAGGGTTTCTTGTTTTGTGGTCTTCTGCTGGTTCTCTTTTTCACAATCTAGTCTGTGGCTGCAACACACTAAACATATCTTTATCCTCCATATCTAGTGAGTTCACTGACAAACACTATTGTTCAAACACAGTGGCTTTTGTTTAATTTCTTAAACAATACATGCCTTTTAATATCAAATGGCAGCATGCAATCCTACCATACTTAAATGAACTCAATCGGTCTTCAGTCTTGACTTGTTCCTTAAACTTTTTGTTGACTGGGTTTCATGAAAGAGGACCCAGGTCTCTGCTGAAGTAGTGCATGCCTAAGAGCTGGGAGGAACAAGGGGAGATGGCAGAAGTGGGAGAGAAGGAACAGGGAGGGCATAAATTCTAAGGAAATAGAATTCAAATGTAAACATTCTGCCAGTTCATTTAGGAAGACAAAGAGTATTTATTCTGAGATTCACAAAAGAATATACATATCTTACAAAAATTATCACAACAATTTTCTGGCAAGACACACTTTCTCAACAAGGATGTAAACTTGCTGGGGGAAAAAATGAGATGCTGATAAAAAATGATTTAACCAGGCCATGCATGGAGTCTAGAGAGGTCTGAACGGTCCCTTCCTCACCCTTTCTTGGAGTGTGAGTCTATGGTTATTTACTATTAGCTAAGAAGAAAAAAACAAGAGTAGGTTAATTTTAAAGGTTTCCGTTGGCTTTTCAGATCTACCTTCAGTTTTTTATCCTGAATACATTATTACATGTCACTACTGTAATATAATCTTAACCTATATTCTTCACAATTAAAAAAAAGTCATTCTATTTTACTTTTTTGAGATGGAGTCTCACCGTGTCACCCTGGCTGAAGGAGTACAGTGGCATAATCTCGGCTTACTGCAACCTCCACCTCCCGGGTTCAAGCAATTCTGCCTCAGCCTCCAGAGTAGATGGGATTACCGGTTCCCAAGACCACACCCTGCTATTGTTTTTGTATTTTTTAGTAGCTCCTTCTACTAAAAGTAGAGAGAGGGTTTTGCCATGTTGGCCAGGCTGGTCTCGAACTCCTGACCTCAGGTGATCCACCCACCTTGGCCTCCCAAAGTGTTTACACCTGGAATTACAGGTGTAAGCCAGTGAGCTCGGCCAAAAAGAAAGTCATTTTAAAGAAGTTTTCCCCTATAGATTAATTTATCCTGTAACAGAAATTAAATGGCCACCTGGACAATTACTTTATAAAGCTAACTGAAAAAGACATTCTGAGATCCTTGGGGAAAGATCCATCTCCAATTTAAAACATTTTCACTGCCGCTCACTGAGAACAGACTTTGACTCTGACAAGAGCAGATGTTTCTGAAGAGAAAGAAAACTGGTAATTACTGGCCACTAACACTGGCAAACTCATTACCACTGACTGTGGCTATGGGGCTGGTAGAGTGAGTATCTGCTCTTTTTCCCCTGCCCAGCTCCTGTTCCACTTTCTTCAGGCAATCACCCTTCTCCCATCCCCTGGGGCTTGGAAGGACTATGAGTGGGTAGGCATTAGATTCAAACCAGGTCAATCAGTCTCTCCCAGGAGTATGAACTGTGAGTAGCATACACCAGGATGGACAAGAGTTAACACAGTCATTCTGACGGCAATCACCTCAGGAGATCTGTTAATTCCCACTTCCCACCTCTGAAGTCCCTAGCCACACTAGATCTAGTTCAGTTTTCTTCAAGTTTTGTGAGTGTTGGACAGCAGGTGTTCAACAAGTCCTTGTTGATCTAAGTTCGTTATGGATGGTATCTACCGCTTGCAACCAAAGGATTTTAAGACTATGAAATTTAAATCTAGGTGATGTTCTTTTCTCTTCTTCATAATCATGCTTATGGTTTCTCTTCAGTTTTTTCTTTCTTCATAACAGAATGCACTTTTAAACTCCTGTCAGCAGAAACATTACATGAAACTACTGAAACACAAATTTTGGCATACAGAATAAAGTTCCTAAAAATAAACTTTCCTCTTTGAAAAGGTCTTTGGCACGCTGTAAACCTTCCACTCTTGCCTTGAGAAAACATTTCCTTATAATTAACAAACATAAAAGCACGAATGCCTGTGTGTGTGTATGTGTGTGTGTGTGTGCGCTGTAATGTGACTCTACTTACACCAAACCAAGAAGACTATTTTCAGCACAAAAGTTAACTCCTGACAATCAGAGCATTCTACCTAGCAAATGTGTGACATTTTACATATAGCATCTTTTACTGTAAACTACTATAGGCATTCAGATGCAGCCAGACTTACTGCAATCAAATCTGAACTCCCTGAGGGACTTCAGCAACTGCCCCACCACCACTAAAGCCTCACAACATCCCTTTCCTGTGTCACTTTCATTATCCTCCTTTATGTCAGCAGGACCACAGATGCTTGAACCTTGCCAACAGCCACAGGGCCTCAACAACCTGAGCATCTCCAGCAGCAGCCTGTGAGATGGGAGCACCACACAGCAGGAAGACTGGCTGCCAATATAGCCCTGGGTGGAGGCAGAGGCCTCTCTGTTCTTCTGAATTGCTCTGTCCAACCCTTCCCCAAGCCACCTCCCCCAGCCAGCATCAATGCCTTTTCTGGAGGGGCTTTATCTTTATGGAAACAAAGAGGCAAAGAACAGAGTTGCCCAGGAGCACAGAAGACGACTGTGGCAACTCTCCCTGTTCTGTTAAGTGAGAAGACCAGAATGCAGGGGTGATTTGTTTTGACCCAGGGACTCTATCTCACAACTAAGACTAGGATAGCAAGCAAAAACACCCTCAAAAACTAGTTTACTCCTCCCACAGCACTCACACACCATTTACTGTAGTGGTGAGTGCAATCAGCCTTCCCCCCTAAAGGAGCTAACTTTCTAGTTGGGGTGGCAGAGTGAGATAAAGCATCACATTGTATTACTGTAAACCAGTGTACCAGAAGGTGCTCTGAAGGCAGGTTATAGGCCTAGAGGTCTACGACTGTCCCTGAGGAAACGAAGCTTGAGCAGTCTAAGGCTGAAAGGGTGTTAGCCAGGAAAAGGCGAAGAATGGAAGGAGCTCTTCAGGTCGTGAGAACAGAAATGCAAAGGTCTTGTGGCAGAGAGGGCAGAGCAAGGAGGAACCAAAAAGTTAAGTGTGGCCAGAGCTAGGAGGAACACATTTATTTAGGACCTGGTTTTGTCTATCATCAGTTCTATCTTATAGCAGGAAGTGAGAAGCAGAGATTCAGTAGGTTGTCCAAATTCAATTAATAGTAAATCCATTACTTTTCTCTTTGTATCTTCCCCAAAATACAACATAATACACATACTGGGTGGGGATGACACGGAGCAGGGACCACTCAACTAGTGAACCAAATTGAATGTGGGGTGAAAAAAATAGTCAAACTGGTTCTTACTGAACAGTCAGATAACAGACTAAAAAAATCATCGCTTTTCAACTAGTTGTTCTCATGTCATAAAGATGTAACCACAATAAAATGTTTTATAGCAGAGGGTCAGTTCCCATTTTAGGAAATTGTGCTTATGTGGTTGGGTTAAAAAAAAAAAACAACACTAAAAATAGTTGGTGGAATTTTTTTTTTAAAAACTATATATGGTGTACATCATGATGTTTTGATGTATGTACACACTGTGGAATTGCTAAATTAAGCTAATTAATATATATTATCTCACATACATATCTCTAAGTTGACAAATTATAATTGTATAAATTTTTAGGTACAAAGTGATGTTATGATCTATGACTACATGTGGAATAATTAAATCATGCTAATTAACATATCTATCACCTCAAATACTTACCAATTTTGTAGTGAGAACTTTAACAATTTACTCAGCGATTTTGCAAGGTACAATACACTATTAACTATATTCACTATGCTGTGCAGTAGAATTAAAAAAATATTCCTCCTCTCTGAGGCTCTGTACCCTTTAACAAACATCATCTCTCCCCTTTTCCCCACCCTGCAGCCTCTGGAACCACCATTCTACTCTCTGCCTCTGAGTTGATTGTTTTGGATTGTAAAGATAAGTGAGAACATGCAGTATTTCTCTGCTCTGCAGTTCCATCCATGTTGTCTCAAATGAAAGAATTTGCACATCTGCTTCTTTTATAAAGCTGAATAGTATTCCATTGTATACATGTATCACCTGTACTTTACCCATTCATCTGCTAATGAACAATTAGGTTGATTGTATAACTTGGTGATATGGTTTGGCTGTGTCCCCACCCAAATCTCATCTTGAATTGTAATCCCCACAATCCCCGTGTGTCATGGCAGCGACCCAGTGGTAACTCAATTATGAGGACAGTTTCCCCCACACTGTTCCCATGACAGTGAGTGAATTCTCAAGAGATCTGATAGTTTTATAAACATCTGGCATTTCCCCTGCCGGCACTCATTACCTCTCCTGCCACACGGTGAAGAGGTGCCTTCTGCCTTAATTATGAGTTTCTTGAAGTCTTCCTAACCATGTGGAACTGAGTCAATTAAACTTTTCTTTATAAATTACCCAGTCTTGGGCGTTTCTTCACAGCAGTGTGAGGACAGACTAATACAGTAAATTGGTACTGGGAGTAAGCTGCTGCTATAAGGACATCTGAAAGTGTGGAAGCAACTTTGGCACTGGGTAACAGGCAGAGGTTTAAACAATTTGGAGGACTTAGAAAATGACGAGAAAATGTGGGAAAGTTGGGGACTTCCTAGAGACTGGGAGGACTCAAAAGACAAAAAGACTGAGGAAAATCTTGAACTTCCTGAAGACCTGTTGAATAGCTTTGACCAAAACGCTGATAGTGATATAGACAATGAAGTCCAGGCAGAGGTGGTCTCAGACGGAGATCTGAGGAACGTGTTGAGAACTGGAATAAAGGTCGCCCTTGCTATGCTTTAACAGAGACTGGTGGCTTTTTCCCTGCCCTAGAAATGTGTGGAACCTGGAACTTGAGAGAGATGATTTAGGGTGTATGACAGAAGAAATTTCTAAGCAGCAAATCATTCAAGAGGTAGCAGAGCATAAAAGTTTGGAAAACCTGTATCCTGATGATGTGACAGAAAAGAAAAACCCACTTTCCAAGGAGAAATTCAAGCCAGTTGCAGGAATTTGCACAAGCAACAAGGAGCCAAATGTTAACCACCAAAACAATGTGGAAAATGTCTCCAGAACATAGCAGATACCTTCACAGCAGCCCCTCCCATCACAAGCCTGGAGGGAAAAATGGTTTCCTGGGCCAGGCCCAGGGGCCCTCTGCTCTATGCAGCCTCGAGGCATGGTGCCCTGGGACCCAGCTGCTTCCGCTCCAGCCATGGCTGAAAGGAGACAAAAGGAGCCAAAGTATAATTCAGGCCACTGCTTCAGAGGGTGTAAGCCCCAAGTCTTGGTAGCTGCCATGTAGTGTTGAGCCTGTTGGGTACACAGAAGTCAAGAATTAAGGTTTGGGAACTTCTGCCTGGATTTCAAAGGATGTACGGGCAGGGCCCTCATAAAGAACCTCTGCTATGGCAGTGAGGAAGGGAAATGTGGGGCTGGAGCCCTCACACAGTGTCCACACTGGGGCAATGCCTAGTAGAGCTGTGAGAAGAGGGACACTGTCCTTCAGGGCCCAGAATGGTAGATCCATCAACAGCTTGCACTGTGTGTCCGGAAAAGCTGCAGGTGCTCAATGCCAGCTACTGAAAGAAGCTAGGAAGGGGGCTGTATGCTGCAAAGCCATAGGGATGGAGCTACCTAAGGCCAGGGGAGCCCACCGCTTGCAGCAGCATGACTGGTTGTGAGACATCGGGGTCAAAGGAGAACTTTGGCCCTTTGAAGATTTAATGACTGCCCTACTGGATTTCAGACTTGCATGGGGCCTGTGGCCACTTTGTTTTGGCCAATTCATCCCATTTGGAATGGGTGTTATCCACCCAATGCCTGTCCTTCCATTGTATCTAGGAAGTAACTAACTTGCTTTGATTTATAGGCTCATAGGCAGAAGGGACTTGCCTTGTCTCAGTTGAGACTTTGGACTTGGACTTCTGGGTTAATGCTGGAATGAGTTAAGACTGTTGGGAGGGCATTAAGTGTGAGGACATGAGATGTGGGAGGGGCCAATGGTGGAATTATATGGTTTGGCTGTGTCCCCACCCAAATCTCATCTTGAGTTGTGATCCCCATGATCCCCACGTGTCATGGAAGCGACCTGGTGGGAGGGTGACTGAATCATGGGGGTAAATTCCCCTATGCTGTTCTCATGATAGTGAGTTTTCATGAGACCTGATGGTTTTGTAAGCATCTGGCATTTCCCCTCGCTGGCACTCATTTTCTCCTGCCACCCTGTGATGAGGTGCCTTCTGCCATGATTAAAAGTTTCCTGAGGCCTCCCTAGCCATGCAGAACTGTGAGTCAATTAAATCTCTTTTCTTTATGAAGTACCCAGTCTCCAGTATTTCCTTATAGCAGCGAGAACAAATACTTGGCTATTGTGAATAGTGCTGTAATGAACATGGGAATGCAGGCATCTCTTTGACACACTGATTTCCAATCTTTTGTGTAAATACCCAGAAGTGAGATTGCTGAATCATATGATAATTCCATTTTTAATTTTTTGAGGAACTTACATATTGTTTTCCATCATGGCTGTACTAACTTACATTCTAACCAACAATGTACTAGAGTCCCTCTTTGTCCACATCATCACCAACGTTTATCTTTTGCATTTTTGAGAACAGCCCTAGGTGTGAGATGATTTCATTGTGGTTTTAATTTAAATTTCCCTAATGATTCTTGACATTCAGCAATTTCTCATGTAACTGTTGGATATCTGAATGTCTTCTTTGGAGAAATGTCCATCTATTCAGGTTCCTTGCCCATTTTTTAATTGGATTATTTATTTAAATGTATGGCTTGAAAATATTTTCACTCAAACTGTATGACGTATCTTCATTCTGCTGTTTCCTTTTAATGCAGAAGCTTTTCAGTTTCGTGGAATGTTGTGTATTTTTGTTTACGTTGCCTGTGCTTTTGGGGCCAAATCTAAAACATCACTGCCCAGACCAATGTTGTATAGTTTTTCCGATTTCTTTTTCCAGTAGTTTTACAATTTCAGGATTCATGTTAAATCTTTAACTCATTTTGATTTTTTTCCATATAGAAATCATGTGGTCTGAGATAAAGGTACTATTTCATTCTCATGCATGGACATATACAGTTTTCCCAACACCATTTATTGAAGAGACTGTCCTTTTCCCATTGTGTATTCTTGCACCTTTGTCTGAAATCAACTGATTGATCATCCATATGTGACGGTAATTCTTAAAATCTACTCGCTTAATTTTCAAGTACACAACATATTGTTAACTATAGTCACCACAATGTACAATAGATTTCTGGTAGGAGCACTTTGAATAATGATTTAAAAATATATACTTTGCTTTATTTTCCAGAATTTCTACAACAGGTTGGGTGCAGTGGCTCACACCTGTAATCCCAGTACTTCGGAAGGCCAAGGCAGAAGGATTGCTGAGCCCAGGAGTTTGAGACCACCTTGGGCAACAAATTGAGATTCTGTCTCAATAGAAATAAACACAGAGTGAGAGTGACACAGAAGACACGTGATCTCCGCATTTCCAACTGAGGTACCAAGTTCATCTCACTGGGACTGGTTAGACACTGGGTGCAGCCCAAGGAGGGTGAGATAAAGCAGGGTGGAGCGCCGCCTCGCCCGGGAAGCACAAGGGGTGGGAGAACCCCCTCTCCTAGCCAAGGGAAGCCATTAGGGACTTTTCCTGATACTCCAGCACTCTGGCTCAGATACCGTGCTTTTCCCACGGTCTTCAAAACCCGCAGACCAGGAGATTCCCTTCGGTGCCACAACACCAGTACCCCGGGTTTCCAGCACAAAACTGGATGGCCATTTTAGCCGCATTTTTTTTTTCTCATACCCCAGTAGCGCCTAGAACGCCAGCAAGACAGAACTGCTCATTCTCCTGAAAAAGGGGAATGGAGCCAGGGAGCCAACTGATTTGGCTTGGCGGGTCCCACCCCCACAAAGACCAGCAGGCGAAGATCTACTGGCTTGAAATTCTCACAGCCAGCACGGTAGTCTGAGCTCGACCCGGGACATTTGAGCTTGGTTGGAGGAAGGGCCTCCGCCGTTGCTGAGGCTCAGACAGGTGGTTTTAACCTTGTCTGTGTAAACAAAGTTGTCGGGAAGTTTAAACAGCAACCAAGTGGACCCCACAGCAGCTCAGCAAGGCCGCTGCAGGCAGATTGTCACTAGACTCCCTTCTTGCCAGGCAGGACATCTCTGAAAAAAGGCAGCAGCTCATCAGGGAACTTATAAATAAAGCCCCACCTGCCTGGGACACAGCACCTGGGGAAAACGGCGGTTGTGGGTTCCGCTTCAGCAGACTTAAACATCCCTGCCCAGCAGCTGTGAAGGGAGCAATGGATCTCCCGGCACAGCACTCGAGCTCCGATAAGGGACAGACTGCCTCCTCAAGTGGCTCCCTGGCCCCAGTATATCCTGACTGTAGACAATTCATACAGGAGAGTTCTGTACAGACAGTTCATACAGGATGGCATCTGGCAGGTACCCTTTTGGGATGAAGCTACCATAGGAAGGAACAGGCAGCAATCCTTGCTGTTCTGCAGCCCCCGTGGGTGATTCCCAGGCGAGTAGGGTCTGGAGTGGACCTCCAGCAAACTCCAGCAGACCTTCAGCAGAGGAGCCTATTAAAACAAATAGTTTCAACATCAAGAGAAAGGACGTCCACTCAAAGACCCCATCCAAAGATCACCAACTTCAAACAAAGGCAGAAAATCTACAAAGAAAAGAAGAAACCAGTGCAAAAAGGCTGAAATCTCCAAAAACCAGAATGCCTCTTCTCCAAGGGATCACAACTCCTCACTAGCAAGGGAACAAAACTGGATGGAAAATGAGTTTGACAAATACACAGAAGCAGGCTTCAGAAGGTGGGTAATAACAAACTTCTCCTTCAGAAGGTGGGAAATAACAAACTTCTCCAAGCTAAAGGAGCCTGTTCTAACCCAATGCAAGGAAGCTAAGAACCTTGAAAAAAGGATAAAGGAAATGCTGACTAGAATAACCAGAGTACAGAAGAACATAAACGACTTGATGGAACTGAAAAACACAGCACAAGATCTTCACAAAGCATACGAAAATTTCAATAGCTGAATCGATCAAGCAGAAGAAAGGATATCAGAGATTGAAGATCAACTCAATGAAATAAAACAAGATTAGAGAAAAAGAGTAAAAAGAAATGAACAAAGCCTCCAAGAAATATGGGATTATGTGAAAAGACCTAACGTACGTTTGATAGGTGTACCTGAATGTGACAGAGAGAATGAATCCAAGCTGGAAAACACTCTTCAGAGTATTATCCAGGAGAACTTCCCCAACCTAGCAAGGCAGGCCAACATTCAAATTCAGGAAATACAGAGAACACCATAAACATATTCCTCGAGAAAAGCTACCCCAAGAAACATAATCATCAGATTCACCAGCACTGAAATGAAGGAAAAAATGCTAAGCACAGCCAGAGAGGAAGGTCAGGTCACCCACAAAGGGAAGCCCATCAGACTCACAGTGGACCTCTCAGCAGAAATCCTAAAAGCCAGAATGGAATGGGAGCCAATATTCAACATCCTTAAAGAAAAGAAATTTTCAACACAGAATTTCATATCCAGCCAAATTAAGCTTCATAAGCGAAGGAGAAATAAAATCCTGTTGGTAAAGCAACTGCTGAGAGGTTTTGTCACCACCAGGCCTGCCTTACAAGAGCTCCTGAAGGAAGCACTAAACATGGAAAGCAACAACCAGTACCAGCCGCCACTGCAAAAACATACCAAATTATAAAGACCATCAACACTATGAACAAACCGCACCAACTAACAGGCAAAACAACCAGCTAGTATCAAATTCACACATAACAATATTAACCTTAAGTGTAAATGGGCTAAATGCCCCAATCAAAAGGCAGAGACTGGCAAACTGGATAAAGAGTCAAGTTTCATCAGTGTGCTGTATTCAGGAGAATATTTGTATATCACGTGCAAAGACACATGTAGGCTCAAAATAAAGAGATGGAGGAATATTTACTGAGCAAATGAAGAGCAGAAAAAGCAAGGGTCGTAATCCTAGTCTCTGATAAAACAGACTTTAAACCAACAAAGATCAAAAGATAAAGAAGAGCATTACGTAATGGTAAAGGGATCACAACAAGAAGAGCTAACTATCCTAAACATATATGCACCTTATACAGGAGCATCCAGATCATAAAGCAAGTTCTTAATAACCTGCAAAGAGAGTTAGACTCCCACACAATAATAGTGGGAGACTTTAACACCCCATTGTCAATATTAGATCAAAGAGACAGAGAATTAACAAGGATATCTAGGACTTGGAACTCAAATCTGGACCAAGTGGACCCAATAGACATCTACAAAACTCTTCACCCCAAACCCACAGCACCACATCACATTTATTCTAAAATTGATCACATAACTGTAGGTAAAACACTCCTCAGCAAATGCAAAAGAATGGAAATCATAACAAATAGTCTCTCAGACCACAGTGCAATCCAATTAGAACTCATGATTAAGAAACTCACTCAAAATCACACAACTACATAGAAACTGAACAACCTGCTCCAGAATGACTACTGGATAAATAATGAAATGAAGGCAGAAACAAGTATGTTCTTCAAAACCAGTGAGAACGAAGACACAATGTACCAGAATCTCTAGGACACATTTAAAACAGTGTCTAGAGGGAAATTCATAGCACTAAATGCCCCCAAGAGAAATGAGGAAATATCTAATATTGACACTCTAACATCACAATTAAAAGAACTAGAGGAGCAATATCAAACAAACTCAAAAGCTAGCAGAAGACAAGAAATAACTAAGATCAGAGCAGAACTGAAGGAGACAGACAGACATACACACACACACACACACACACACACACACACACACACACACACACACACACACACACACACACACACACACACCCCTTCAACAAAAAACAAATAAATACATCCAGGAGCTAATTTTTTGAAAATATCAACAAACTAGACCACTGCCAGACTAATAAAGAAAAGAAAGATGAATCAAATAGCTGCAATTAAGAACAATTAAAGGGGGTATCACCCCCGATCTCACAGAAATACAATGTACCATTAGAGGTTATATTATTACAAACACCTCTATGCAAATAAACCAGTAAATCCAGAAGAAATGATAAATTCCTGGACACTTACACTCTCCAAAGACTAAACCAGGAAGAAGTTGAATCCCTGAATAGACCAATAACAAGGTCTGAAATTGAGGCAGCAATTAATAGCATACCAACCAAAAAAAGTCCAGGAACAGACAGGTTCACAGCTGAATTCTACCAGAGGTGTAAAGCGGTACCAATCCTTCTGTAACTATTCCAAACAATACGAAAAAAGGGAATCCTCCCTAACTCATTTTATGATACCAACATCATCCTGATACCAAAACCTGGCAGAGACACAACTAAGAAAGAAAACTTTAGGCCAATATCCATGATGAACATTGATGCAGAAACACTCAATAGAATACTGGCAAACCAAATCCAACAGCATATCAAAAAGCTTATCCATCACAATCAAGTCGGCTTCATCTCTGGGATGCAAGGCTGGTTCAACAAACTCAAATCTATAAATGTAATCCACCACATAAACAGAACCAAAAATAAAAACACATGCTTATGTCAATAGATACAGAGAAGGCCTTCAACAGAATTCAACAGCCCTTTATGCTAAAAACTCTCAATAAACTAAGTATCGACAGAACATATCTCAAAGTAATAAGAGCTATTTATGACAAGCCCACAGTCAATGTCATACTGAATGGGTAAAAACTAGAAGCATTCCCTTTGAAAACTGGCACAAGACAAGGATGCCTTGTCTTTCCACTCCTATTCAAAATAGTATTGAAAGTTCCGGCCAGGGCAATCAGGCAAAAAAAAGAAAGTTTATTCAATTAGGAAAAAAGGAAGTCAACTTGTCTCTATTTGCAGATGACATTAATTGTGTATTTCGAAGACCCCATTGTCTCAGTCCAAAAATCTCCTTAAGCTGATAAGCAACTTCAGCCAAGTCTCAGGATACAAAATTAATCTGCAAAAATCACAAGCATTCCTACACTCCAATAACAGAGCCAAATCACGGCGAACTCCCTAAGAATAAAACACCTAAGAATACAACAAGGGATGTGAAGGACCTCTTCAAGAACTAAAAACCAGGCTTGGTGCGGTGGCTCACATCTGTAATCCCAGCACTTTGGGAGGCTGAGGTGGGAGGATCACGAGGTCAGGTGATCGAGACCATCCTAGCCAACATGGTGAAACCCCGTCTCTACTAAAAATGCAAAAAAAATTAGCTGGGCACGGTGGTGCGCACCTGTAGTCCCAGCCACTTGGGAGGCTGAGGCAGGAGAATTGCTTGAACCCGGGAGGCGGAGGTTGCAGTGAGCCAACGTCGCGAGACTCTGTCTCAAAAAAAGAAAAAAGAACTAAAACCACTGCTCAAAGAAATGAGGACACAAAGATGGAAAAACATTCCATGCTCAGTTAGAAAGAATCAATTTCGTCAAAGCAATTTATAGATTCAATGCTATCCCCATCAAGCTACCATTGACCTTCTTCATAGAATTGGAAAAAAACCACCTTAAACTTAATATGGAACCAAAAAAGAGCCCACGTAGCCAAGACAATCCTAAGCAAAAAGAACAAAGCTGGAGGCATCATGCTACCTGACTTCAAACTATACTATAAGGCTACAGTAATCAGAACAGCATGGTACTGGTACCAAAAACAGAGATATAGACCAACGGAACAGAACAAAGTCCCCAGAAATAATGCCATACATCTATAACCATCTGCAACTTTGACAAACCCAACAAAAACAAGCAATGGGGAAAGGATTCCCTATTTAATAAATGGTGTTAGGAAAACTGGCTAGTCATACGCAGAAAGCTGAAACTGGATCCCTTTCTTACACCTTATACAAAACTTAACTCCAGATGGATTAAAGATGTAAACATAAGACTTAACACCACAAAAACCCTAGAAGAGGCCGGGCACGGTGGCTCAAGCCTGTAATCCCAGCACTTTGGGAGGCCGAGGCGGGTGGATCATGAGGTCAAGAGATCGAGACCATCCTGGTCGACATGGTGAAACCCTGTCTCTACTAAAAATACAAAAAAAAATTAGCTGGGCATGGTGGTGCATGCCTGTAATCCCAGCTACTCAGGAGGCTGAGGCAGGAGAATTGCCTGAACCCAGGAGGCGGAGGTTGCAGTGAGCTGAGATCGCGCCATTGCACTCCAGCCTGGGTAACAAGAGTGAAACTCCGTCTCAAAAAAAAAAAAAAAAAAAAAAAAAAATACCCTAGAAGAAAACCTAGGCAATACCATTCAGGGCATAGGAATGGGCAAGCACTTCATGACTAAAACACCAAAAGCAATGGCAACATAAGCCAAAACAGACAAAAGGGATCTGAACTACAGAGCTTCTGAACAGCAAAAGAAACTATCATTATAGTGAACTAGCAACCAATGGAACAGGAAAAAAATTTTTCCAATCTACCCATCTGACAAAGGGCTAATAACCAGAGTCTACAAAGAACTTAAAGAAATTTAAAAGAAGAAAAAATTCAATAGCACAAAAAGTGGGTGAAGGATATGAACAGACACTTCTTAAAAGAAGACATTTATGGAGCCAACAAACATGAAAAGAAGTTCATCATCACTGGTCATTAGAAAAATGCAAATCAAAACCACGTTGAGATACCATCTCATACCAGTTACAATGGTGATCAACAGATGCTGGAGAGGATGTGGAGAAACAGGAACACTTTTACACTGTTGGTGGGAGTGTAAATTAATTCAACCATGTGGAAGACAGTGTGGCAAATCCTCAAGGATCTAGTAATAGAAATACCATTCGATCCAGCAATCCCATTACTGGGTATATATCCAAAGGATTATAAATCATTCTATTATAAAGACACATGCACATGTATGTTTACTGCAGCACTGTTCACAATAGCAAAGACTTGGAACCAACCCAAATGCCCATCAATGATAGACTCAAGAAAATGTGGCACATATAAACCATGGAATACTATGCAGCCATAAAAAAGGATGAGTTCATGCCCTTTGCAGTGACAAGGATGAAGCTGGAAACCATCATTCTCAGTAAACTGACACAAGAACATAAAACCAAACATTGCATGTTCTCACTCATAAGTGGGTGTTAACAATGAGAACACAGGGACACAGGGAGGGGAACATCATACACTAGGGCCCGTCATGGGGTGGGCGACTAGGGGAGGGACCGCATGTGTATACCTAAGTAACAAACTTGCACGTTCTGCCCAAGTACCCCAGAAGTTAAAGTATAGTTTTAAAAAATAAACTATAAAACGAAAAACAAAATATTATAATTGTCCCTTCATATTCATGGGTTCTATATCTATGGATTCAACAAATGCAGATCAAACAAAAATATAGTTGCAACTATACTGACAAAAAAATTTTCCACAAGAACCTGTATTATCTTTATAATCAAAAATAATAATAAAAAGACACAGATAAGCTAACAAAAAGAGAGCCCAATTTAAAAACCAGCAAAGGAAAAAATATTTCTTCACAGAAAATATACAAATGACCAATAATCACATGAAAAAACGTCCAACCCATTAGTTATCAAGGAAATGCAAATCAAAAACACATCATGCCCATGAGGATAATTACGACCAAAAGCTATACAACGACAAAGTCTGGTGAGAATATGAAGAAAATAAAACCCTTATACCCTGCTGGTGTGTATGTAAAATGGTGTAGCTACTTTGGAAAACAGTTCGGCAGATTTTTTGTTTTTGTTTTTGAGACAGAGCTTCCCTCTTGTTGCCCAGGCTGGAGTGCGATGGTGCAATCTCAGCTCACTGCAACCTCCGCCTCCTGGGTTCAAGTGATTCTCCTGCCTCAGCCTCCTGAGAAGCTGGGATAATAGACATGTGCCACTACATTTAGCTAATTTTGTGTTTTTAGTAGAGACAGAGTTTCTCCTCGGTGGTCATGCTGGTCTTGAACTCCTGATCTCCGGTGATCTGCCTGCCTCAGCCTCCCAAAGTGCTGGGATTACAGGCATAAGCCACTGCGCCTGGCCTTGGCAATTCATTAAACAGTTACCATATGACCTAGCAATTCTACTCCTAGGTATATTCCCAATAAAAATGAAAATATATGTCCACGCAAATGTAAAGAAATATTCATAGAAGCATTATTCATAATAATGTGGAAGCAAAAGGTGGAAGCAACTCCAATGTCCATCAACAGAGGAATGAATAAACCGTATCTGACATACCCATACCGTGAACTGTGCTGCCATAAAAGAGAATGAAGTACGGAAAGAAGACAGTCACAAAAGACTATATACCCTATTATGGCATTACACGAAAGTCCAGAACAGGAAAATTAAAGTAGATCTGTGGTTACTTAGGGCTGACTGGGGCAACAGCAAGTAGGTAAGGTGGTGATAACTAAAGAGCACAGCGTTTCTTTTTGAGGTGATGAGAACGCTCTCAAATTGACTGTGGTGATAGTTAAACATACCTGTGAATATGCTAAAAATCACTGGACTGTACACTTGAAATGGGGTATGTGATTATATAAATTTAATTATATGGTATGTGAATTACATCTCAGTGAAGATTTTTTTTTAAGCATAAAGTTTCCTTAACAAAGACAAAGAAACTAAAAGCCATATGAAATATTCTCGGTTTAACTCATTTTTTAGTTTTTTGAGACAGAGTCTCCCTCTATCGTCCAGGCTGGAGTGCAATGGCGTAATCTTGCTCACTGCAGCTTCCACCCTCAGGTTAAAAGTGATTCTCCTGCCTCAGCCTCCCAAGCAGCTGGGACCAAAGGTGCTGATCACCACGCCTGGCTAATTTTTCTATTTTTAGTAGAGATAGGGTTTCACCATGTTGGTCAGGCTGGTCTCAAAACTTCTGAACTCAACTGATCTGCCCCTCTAAGCCTCCCAAAGTGCTGGGATTACAGGCGTGAGCCACCATGCCCAACTTCAATTTAACTCCTTATAAAGAAATGTAATTCAAAGCCAGGAACACTGGTTCATGTGTTACTTTAATAGATTTTAAACAAAATTATGTATTTAACAGACACTCAAAGAGATCAAGAGCCATGCAGTTAATGTTCCGTGCCAATTACTGTTTAACTCTAATTACCACTGAACTCAAAGTTTCTTCCTAAGACTTTGTGATATAGCTGGCCTAGAGTTAGAACCTGTACAATGTCATTTTATAAAGAACAAAACTGTTTCCATTCTCCTCACAGTGATTGCTAACTTTGGTTTCTGTAAACTGCTAGATTGTTTGCAGGATGCACATTGAAGTAAAGCTGCATGCCTTCTCTTATCTGTAACTATCAGAATTGCTGGCCTTTGTTTACCGGTACTGACCAGAGTAAGCACCCCCAGATAGTTTCATCCTGGCGCCAAGCAACTGAAGAATCTGTGGACCCCACACCTGTCCAAATAATGTCTAAGCTAATGTTTATCTTAACCTCTGTAAACCACTTAAGGGGCAATTGGAATGGCAAAAGTCCCCTGGCCCAGAGCCCCCCTCAATCTCATCTCAGCCTAAGAAATGATTGACAGCTTTCATTCCCATCTCCAATCTTCACCCCCCCACTCCCAAGGTGGCTTTGCAAGTATAAAAAGGTCTTGTCACCCTTCTTTCGGGGCCACGGGTTGGAGAGACGTGAGTCCTCCGTGGTCGCCGGCAATAAACCCTGCAATTTGGCATACTTTTGTCTTGGTGTTGATTTTCTGTGCTCAGTTCGATACAACATTTTGGAGGTTCCACCGAGATCTTTTATTTTTCAGCACCAGACAAAAGCCATTTCAGAGCCTCGCCCGGGCGGCCGCTCCCTCCTCGGGAGCCTCTAGGGGAGGCGCCCCCTGAGCCGTCTCAGGGCCCCGGAGTGCCACTGTGGAAGAGCGCCCACCCGGCCGACGTTCACCCAAAAATTCTTCAGGGTCCTAAAAGCCTCTGGAGGTAGGTTTGGTTTGGAATCTGGGAACTAGTTCAAGGGAAAAGGGCCTGTGTCGGGGGACTGACGAGTCACTGCAACTCTGACCTGGCAAACCTCACCGAGACGTAGCTTGAGGCTTCTGGTAGCTGGCATAGTGGATGCCAGCGTTCGGGTGGCTGGCATAGTGGGTGGCAGCCTTCTGGTAGCTGGCATAGTGGACGTCAGCGTTCGATTGTTTTCTGTAGCCTCTGTGTGAGTGAGAGAGTGTGTGTGTATTTATGTAGTCCCACAGCTGAAAGCTACGGGGCTTGAGTGGGCCTCCACCCGCGGTTCCACGGGAGTGTCATAAGGCATAACAGTGATTCACCTCAGAGCTGTCCTACTCGGACTTCCATCCTGAGGTGACCAGGCCCGGGGGTTATATGGGTACACCTTAGCCAAGACGCACCTGAAAGACCCCTTCGGGGGCGTGGCCGGGCAGGCAACTGAGTGGTCTCCTCTGGGAGGCTCCCATCCTTTGTTCATCACTCTTTTATGTGGTCCTGTCTTGTCTGTAGATTTGTTAGTTTTATTAGACTCCTGCTAGCAGACATACACTGGTTCAGACCATCTTCCCTTGAAGTAGGAGATATTTTACAGTGGTTGCCGAACCACTGGATGCAGGGAACTTTCATTGATTATACCCCTGCAGAGATTACTCTCTTCTTCTTTCTCATGTTTTTCTTCTATCACTGAGGCCTCATTCTGTCTTCTTCCGCCATGTGGCAAATAGTCTTAACTAGAGTTGTTTTAATTCTCTTCCTTGTTATGATTATTGTGGCCTGTAAATTCTCCCAGCCACCTCCACCAGGAAAGGAATATTTTTGCCCGTGCTGGGTCTGAGTCCATGTCGGGAAGGCAGTTGTGCCTTCGGCACCTCAGAAATACTTGCTTTGAGGTTGTAGGAAACAAAATCCTAGATCAGGGTCTATGAGTACTCTTTGTCAAGCTAAGATAGAAAACTATTGACTGCCTATTCTGTCAGAAAAGTGTCCAATGTTGTTATGGGCAGTGCCCAGTGGTATATCACAGGGAGGCCCTACTAAAACCTGCTTTTAAGAGGGCAAAATTTGAATTAAAAACTTTCCAAAATTGGCTATACCACCACAGAAAGAGAAAGACACAAGTAGTAAGCAAAAGTGCGGAGAGAAAGGAAATAAGAGAGGGGAGAGAAGAAATAGCGAAAGAGAAAGCAAGAGAGAGGAGAGAAAAAGCAAGAGAGAGAGAGAGAGAGAAAGTGAGAAGAGAAAAGAAATAGAGAGAGAAGAGACAAAAAAAAATAAAAATAAAAAAGAGAGACAGGAATTAAATGCTTTTCAGGGTCCCTGTGTCAAGGTGACCAAAAGCTGCAGGGGCGGGGAACTCGCAGTCGGCCCAGCGGCTTGGAGCTCAGTTTTAAACTGACACAAAAAGCGTTTTTTTTTCCCCTCTCTGCTTTCAGGCAGGCCACACTGCCTCAGAGTGTAGCTTTTACATCTAAAAACTGGCTTTAAGAACAGCTTTCTAACTCTGTGTAGTGCAAATTATTTATTAGCACAGTAATTAAGGTAGGGAGGGGGAGCAGGCAGCAAGATTGTTAGTTCAAGTCCTCAATAAAGCCAGTCTTAAATTAGTAAAATCTCTCAAGAGAAAATTTAAAAACTGAAAGAAAATGACCAAATGGGCTCATCACAGTCCCGACCATGCACCCCCCTCTGATGCATGATGGAAAACTTCAAATTAGGTTTCTCTGGCCAGTATAGTGTTAAGCTAACCCCAAAGAGGCTTCAGACCCTTTGTAAGCTGGAGTGGCCAGCCTTTAGGGTAGGCTGGCAAAATACAAGGACATATGACCCCAAAATAACTCAGGCTGTCTGGAATATCGTGTCAGGGTCCCCAGGCCACCCTGATCAATTTCCATATATCAATCAATGGTGGAGGCTAAACCAGCACCCCACTCCTTGGCTTGAAAAATGTATAAAGTGTGCTAGACTTCAGGTTATGCTAGCAGGCCCTAAGAAGGGCCCCTCAGCACCTGCTGTTCTTCCAGGCCCTGCTGAAGACCAAGAGTTGCCTCCACCGTATTCTCAGCCCAGTACTAATGATCAGCCCTTATCTCCTCTCCACAATCAAAGCAGGGGCCCACACCCACCAGTAGTCCTTCCTTTCCAAGAGGCTCCCCCAACAGGAGAAAACAATTGGGGTTGCCCATTCTTTGTTCACTTTTTGTCAGGTGACTTATATAACTAGAAAGTGATAGAAATTAAGGAGAGGGCCAAAACACCAAGTGCTGGTACAAGCTTTATTAAGAGCAAAGAAAAATCTGCTGGGCTTCACCCAAAACTGACATGCAGCACCTGTGGTATAGCAAAAAGAATTTTTATGGCCTGCAAGCCAGCAGATGCCTCCAATATAAAGGGCTGGGCAGGAGGGGAGGGGCTAGGGAAGTGCTAAGTTTAATAATTCCTAGGAGGGCTGGGAACTGCTAACATGGCAAGAGGGGGAGAGTTAGAAACCTGCTGAGATAGGAAAAGGTCGTGCTAGGAAGCTGAAGATCGCAAGACAGTAGCAAGGTTTTACAACAGAGTAAGTTCTGTCAAAAAGCTCAACATTCCCCATTCTCTGAGAATCCCCAGGCTTTGACAAGGCTCTTAAAATCTGTACTGCAGACTTATCGCCCCACTTAGAATAACTGCCAACAATTATTACTAAATTTGTTCACCACAGAGGAGAAGAGTAAAATTAGACAAGAAGCCCATAAAGCAATACTTGGGACAGGGGGAAGGTCCGTACAAGACCGCCAGGAACAAATTAGTAAAAATGTTCCCTTCCACTAAGCCCCAATGGGACCCAAACACCCCAGTGGGCATGCAGGCTTTAAACAATTTTCACCGGTACTTGTTAGAGGGGTTTAGAGAAGTGGCCCGTAAGCCCACTAACCACTCCATGGCAAGGACTGTAAGAATCGGCAGGCCACAAATCTAGCTTTTATGTCCCAGTCTGCCTCAAACATCAAAGGAAAGTTGCAAAATTAAAAGGGTTCCAAGGAATGAATTTAGCTCAGTTGTTAGAGAGATTACCCAAAAAGTTTTAACAATAAGAACACCTTAGAGGCCAAGTGAGATAAGAAAATTACTAAAGCAGTGATAACAGCACTCCAGGAAACCCAAGTTAACTCACAGGAACCAGAAATCCAGCAGAGAGGCTGCTGCAAGGTTTTAAGAATTACGCTGAGCCAAGGCCTTGCTGATTTCAGAGCTGAGTTCCCAGAATGCACCCTGCTCCAATATGTAGATAACTTACTCTTAGCCACAAAAACCCAAGAAGACTCTAAAGAGACCACCCAGTCATTACTAAGGACCCTATAGACTTTAAGGTACCAGGTCTCAGCTAAAAGGCCCAACTCTGCCAGCAGAGAGTTACTTACTGGGACTATGTTATAAAGAAAAGTAACCAGGCACTAGCACCCAGCTGAATGCAATCAATGCTGCAAATACCCACCTTCGCCATGAAACACCAAGTTCGAGAATTCCTTAAGGCAGTAAGATACTGCAGACTATAGATTTTAAGATTTGCTGAGATAGCCAAACCCCTGTATGCCTGCACTAGAAGAAATCAGCCCTTGACATGGACAGAGGTAGAGCAACGGGCTTTTGACAAGCTCAAGACTACCCTGACTGCGGCCCCAGCCTTAGCCTTGCCAGACATCTCTAAACCTTTCCAGTTGTTTGTGCATGAAAAACAGAGTTGCTAAAGGAGTGCTCACCCAAACTCTGGGACCCTAATCCCAGCCAGTCATCTACCTCTCAAAAAGAACTTGACCCCGTAGCCTCCGGATAGCCGGCTTGCCTAAAAGTGGTGGTGGCCACAGCCTTATTAGTTAAGGAGGCAGATAAGCTGACTTTAGGGCAGGAGTTAAACTTAGTAACTCCCCACGCAGTGGAGTCGCTACTCCATGGAGCCCCCAGAAAATAGATGTTAAATGCCGCCACATTGCTACCTGACAGCGAGCCAGAGGAGCCAATTCATGACTGCCAACAAACAGATGTCCTCCGTGCGGCATGACCAGATCTCACCGACGTCCCCCCTGCAGAACCCAGAAGAGGTGTTGTATACAGATGGAAGCAGCTTCATGGTCAACGGAGTGAGGTATGCTGGGGCAGCTGTGGTCACCCTAAAGCGGGTTATCTAGGGCCCAGGCTCTCCCACACAGGGCCTCAGCCCAGAAGGCAGAACTCATAGCTCTGATAAAGGCCTGAGACTGGGCAGAAGGAAAAACTGTCAATATCTACACATAGTCAATATGCCTTTTCTACAGCCCATGTACATGGAGCCATTTATAAAGAAAAAGGGCTGCTTACCTCAGAAAGTAAAATCATCAAAAACAAAGAGAAAATCCTACCTTTGCTAGAAACTATATGAAAGCCTAAGGCAGTGGCATTAATACACTGCAAAAGACACCAAAAGAGAGATTCACCAGAGGCAAAGGGAAATAGGGCAGCTGACCTGCAAGCCAGACAGGCAGGCTTAGAGCTGATAAAACCTCTGCCTCTTCTTGTGACTCTGCCATCCCCAACCCTGCCTCCTACCCCAACGTACTTGCCTGAGGAAGAAAACTTTGCTAAAGAACAGGGGGGACGACAAGATTCCACAAGATAGTGGATTCTACTAGACATAAAGATTGTGCTCCCCGAGGCTCTAGGGAGGGCTCTAGTTAAAGACATACACCAAGCCATTCACTTAGGACAAACAAAGCTCACTGAGCTGTTAAGGGTCAAATACTACATTCCACATTTACATGAGATTGTTAAGGAAATTACCATTCATTGTAATGTAAGCCACAGCGTAAATACTAGTCCAACTAGGAAGTAAATTTTACTAAAATAAAGCCCCCAGCTTGCAGCTATAGATACCTCCTTGTGTTCGTAGACACTTTTTCTAGATAAGTTAAGGCTTTTCCTACTATGTCAGAAACTGCACTAATAGTAACAAAGAGACTGTTATAAGACCTAGTTCCTCAGTTCGGCTTGCCTCTGACACTAAGATCAGATAACGGCCCTGCCTTTACCGCACAAATTTCTCAGGGCCTAGCCAAGGCCCTAGGCATATCCTGGAAGCTATACTGTACTTATTGCCCCCAGAGTTCAGGGCAGGTTGAAAGGATGAACCGGACCATAGAGGAAACTTTAACAAAATTTATCCTAGAGACCGGTGAAAACTAAGTCAACCTGCTTCCTTTTGTTCTCCTCCATACCCGATGTACTCCCTATAAGAAAAGCTTTACTCCTTTTGAAATTATGTTTGGAAGGCCCCCTTCCTTACTTCCCAGACCCACGGATACCGTGCATGCTGAAGTCTTTAACAATACACCCCTTAAGTCCTTACAGGCACTCCAGTCTGTTCAGTCCCAGGTACACCCTCTCATCAAGAGAGCTCGACCCACCCCAGGGGACCTCACTGACCAGCCGCTACACCCCTTCCAGCCAGGGGACAAGGTCTTAGTAAAAAAGATTCACTGCCTCCGGTCTGACTCCTCGCTAGAAGGGACATTACACCGTGGTTCTAGTCAACCCCCATAGCAGTCTAGGTGGACAGACTGACTGCCTAGATTCACCATTCACACGTCAAGACTGCGCCCCCAGATGCAAGATGGGAAATAGTTGCATCCTCAACAGACCCGCCTAAAGCTAAGACTTTCGAGCCATTCACAGTCGTCATCCTAATCTCTTTAATTCCTGTAACCACCCCCCGAAAGGGGCCCCCCCTTAACACGCACTTATTATCAATAGGTCGTCACAGAAGGCTCAATAGGACAATTTGTTAGTACTATACTTAGGGCTAAAACCACCCTTGTCAACTTAACCCTAGAGTACATTCCCAGAGATCCCATAACCTTCTCCCTAGACCTCTGCACTCTCTTATGTGAGAGCCTAGATGCAAATACTATAAGACAAATAAAGATAAAAAGATGAAATGCAGTGAAAGCAAAAGAGATATAGCATGTAAGAATGTAGTGGCCGAAAAACGGCTTCAGACAATAAGACTATATCTATGCCCAAAGTCCACACCAGATAAGAAGTAAAATTCTCATAGCACCCAATACAGACAGATGTTAGAAACAAGCCCCCATAATCATACCCCTATTACTAAGACTTAGAATAGCAAGGTCCACTGCTATAAGAATATCTGCCTTAGTCACTGAGGACCAAAAATTTCAAAAACTCTTTCACACCAAATAGATGCAGATGTTACCCATCTAAAAAAAATCCATCACCAAATTAGCTGAACAAGTAGACTCCTTAGCTAAATAGTATTACAAAATAGAAGGGGGTTAGACTTATTGTTCTTGAGGAAAGGGGGACTGTGCGTGGCTTTCGGTGAGCTATGTTGCTTCTATGCAAATAACTCTAGAATTATCCGAGACAACCTTGCTCTAGTTAGGAAAAACTTAGAAACAAGGAAACACCTCAGAGAGGCCTCAAGAAATTAGTACCAAAAACTGTTCTCTTAGTCCCCCTGGCTGACATCCCTGCTCACTAGATTAGCAGGACCCTTAATGTTAATAGTTCTAGAGTTGACATTTAGACCATGCCTTTTAAACAAGCTCCGCAAATTTATCCAAGAAAGAATAGATTCGGCAAAATTAATGGTTCTAAGATCTAACTATGAGCCCCTGTGTCAAAAAAAGGACACTTATTAAAGATTTAATACATGTTATAAGAACAGGGGGGAATGTGATATAGCTGGCCTAGAGTTAGAACCTGTACAATGTCATTTTACAAAGAACAAAACTGTTTCCATTCTCCTCACAGTGATTGCTAACTTTGGTTTCTGTAAACTGCTAGATTGTTTGCAGGATGCACATTGAAGTAAAGCTGCATGCCTTCTCTTATCTGTAACTATCAGAATTGCTGGCCTTTGTTTACCGGTACTGACCAGAGTAAGCACCCCCAGATAGTTTCATCCTGGCGCCAAGCAACTGAAGAATCTGTGGACCCCACACCTGTCCAAATAATGTCTAAGCTAATGTTTATCTTAACCTCTGTAAACCACTTAAGGGGCAATTGGAATGGCAAAAGTCCCCTGGCCCAGAGCCCCCCTCAATCTCATCTCAGCCTAAGAAATGATTGACAGCTTTCATTCCCATCTCCAATCTTCACCCCCCCACTCCCAAGGTGGCTTTGCAAGTATAAAAAGGTCTTGTCACCCTTCTTTCAAGGCCACAGGTTGGAGAGACGTGAGTCCTCCGTAGTCGCCGGCAATAAACCCTGCAATTTGGCATACTTTTGTCTTGGTGTTGATTTTCTGTGCTCAGTTCGATACAACAACTTCATACATCTGGGAAAAATTATTCCTGAGAAATCTTTGTGTTACTCAACATGATGGTGCAAGTCATCAATTTTAGTCTAAAAGAAGGAAGTCACGGGACTCTAGAGCACGCCTGTCGGCTCTCAGTGAAAAAGGAGTACTTAATGCAAAAGAAAGAGAATAAAAAAGAATGCCACTTGAGTCCATTCTCCTATTCACACTAGAATTTAGATTCAACCCACTGTGTGCCCGATGGCTTCATTATCGAAAGACAACAGGAACCCAGAATTTGGTTAGCTGACTTTTCTGGCTTAGGTCTACTTTTTTGGGCCAATTTTTTTTTTTAAAAAAAAGATGGGGTTCCACCATGTTGGCCAGCGTGGTCTCGAACTTCTGAACTCAAGTGATCCACCCACCTTGGCCTCCCAAAGTGCTGGGATTACTGGTGTGAGCCACCATGCCCGGCCTCACGGCCTATGTTTTATCTTCTATACCATCTTTTGTTTTCTCTGCTTTCGAAAAGATAAAAAACAAGTATTTAAAAATGGTCCCAAGTTTTGTTTTTCTGTTAGTTTTATTGCTCTTCTGCACTTTGTTTTTGGGATTTTTGCATGCTTTTTCAGTTTGTGTTACCTCCCTCTGACTATTTATCTCTTCTAATCCCCATTCATTGTGACCTCCTCTCCTTGCTCCCACCACCCCACAGGCATATTCAGTATTTCCTGGGTTTTCCCAGAATTTACATGACAGGCTGGTTACTCAGCCTCATCACTCTAAATCTTCAAATACAATAATTAGCTGGGTGTGATGCCACACACCTGCAATCCTAGCTACTAGGGAGGCTGAGGTAGGAGAATTGCTTGAACCCAAGAGGCCTAGGTTGTAGTGAGCCAAGATCACACTACTGTACTCCAGCCCGGGTGACAGAATGAGACTCCGTCTCAAAAATACAAAACAAACAAACAAACAAACAAAATTTAAAGTTTAAAATGTTAAACATTCCCCTTTACAGTTCCTATCACAATGAAGTACAGCAGCAGTCCTTAATCTCAACTGGAATCATTTCATTTGGGTCCTAATTACAACTTTAAGAATCGAGGCATACTTCACAAAAGAAAGCACCAGTGCAGTTCCAATTTATTATTTTATCTGCTGCCTTGGGATTGCAGGAAGTATGGAGTACACAGTGGTTCAGAATCACTGTAGAATTCAAAAAGATCCAGAGATATCAACAAGAATCCACATTCTAAGTTGTCAAAATCCACACTTCTGGTCTCCGCTACTGGGGCCTGCTGTTTTTGATGTCTCAAAATATAACCATTTTATCTAAAATCTATGTTCCTCAGTCCTGTTTCAGGGCTTCTGCCTGGAATGTTCCTCCCCCTAGTATTTGTAGGGCTAGCTCCTTCCTCCACACAGGTCTCAGCTAATCCCACTTCAGAGGGGGCACTTCCCCGACCAACCAACCTGCAGCCCTTCTCTAGTCATTCTCTTCCACATTACCTTCTTTACGCATGGTGGCAGACATGTATTTTATCCTTTTTACTTACTTATTATTTTTGAGACAGAGTCTTGCTCTGTCACTCAGGCTAGAGTATAGTGGCACAATCTAGGCTCACCGCAACCTCCGTCTCTCAGTTTCAAGCAATTCTCCTGCCTCAGCCTCCCGAGTACCTGGGATTATAGGCACGCGCCACCACACCCAGCTAATTTTTGTATTTTTAGTAGAGACAGGGTTTCACCATGTTAGCCAGGCTGGTCTCGAACTCCTGACCTCAAGTGATCCGCCCACCTCGGCCTCCGAAAGTGCTGGGATTACAGGCATGGGCCACCATGCCTCGTCCTATTTATTTTACATCACAACCCAAAAGTATCTTCTCTAGCTGTTTACTTCCTTATAGTCCACGTCTCTCCACCTGGATATTATCTTCATGAGAGTAGGAACTTACCCATCTTATTTACCACTTTATGCCTTGTGCCTAAATAGTGACTAGCAGAGTGGGCAGTCCAAACTAATAACTGTTCACTGACTGAGTGCGCATAATACTGCATGATTTTCCCACATTACATTCCTTTAAACAAAATTAGATGATGTTAAACATTACCAGCAATTTTCAGATGCAATCTCAAAAACATGAATTGAACACAATTAACTTTCTGAGGAGTTTAAGCAGTTACGTGCACTATGAATTCTTTAGTTAGAAAAATTATTTCCTACATAAAATCTCCAGTTAAAAACCAGTATTGGCCGGGCGCGGTGGCTCACGCCTGTAATCCCAGCACTTTGGGAGGCCGAGGTGGGTGGATCACGAGGTCAAGAGATCGAGACCATCCTGGTCAACATGGTGAAACCCCGTCTCTACTAAAGATACAAAAAATTAGCTGGGCACGGTGGCGGGTGCCTGTAATCCCAGCTACTCAGGAGGCTGAGGCAGGAGAATTGCCTGAACCCAGGAGGCGGAGGTTGCGGTGAGCTGAGATTGCGTCATTGCACTCCAGCCTGGGTAACAAGAGCGAAACTCTGTCTCAAAAAAAAAAAAACAAAAAAACCAGTATTGATATCTCTATGTCTATCTATGACCGTTTGTATCTATCACCATTTGCATGCATCCATGCATCCATGCATCCATCCATCTCACCATTTGCAACTAAAGAAACCTGTCAGGCCAACTGGTTCCTGTCTTTGAGTTACAAACTCACAGAAAGTTTTCATCTAATATTCTTTTCACATATAAAATATTTCATCTAAAACAAAGAAGGTAGTGTGGCATATGGAATTATATACCTGATAAATACTTTCCACTTCAGTTAGATTTTCACTGTTGCATTTGGAAGTAATAATTGGAATACAGAGTAAGCTGTTCCCAAATTTTGACGACATTCTTTTGTAGAAATCTAAATGTAAGCCGGGTGCAAGTGCTGAAAACCGTGGTTAACAGTTCAGTAGTGCAGAATTAGATTCAAATGGAAAAGGTACCTAATAGTGTAACAAAGCGTTTCTTAAATAAGACCCTCTCTCTCAACTACCTATCCCTGCCATGTCTATGGATAAAACTAACTTCACGAGAGTGGCCCAAAGGACTAGACCAAGGATGAGTAACCAAACCAATGGCAATCATAATGAATGGAACATACATGATTAGAAGATAAACTGCTTTGGAAAGGAGTTGGTGCAAATTATGTCCAAGAAAAGAGCTTCAGATTGGATGATGGTAACCCAGCCCTCTCAGATCTCTCTTTCTAGGGAAGCCTCAATGGCAGGTGATAAGGAGACAACTGTATCCTGAATGATACTGAGCTGCTATTCTAGTTACTGATGAGATCTACACTCCACTCTAGACCATGTCACATTTCCTTACATCCTTGCCCAAACCCATTATGAAAAATAATCTGGGTATGTGCCTTTCTTGCAATATCAAGAGTAAATTCATCCATCCACAAAATCTAACATAAAATACTCTGACTACAAATGAAGTAAAGGGAAATTATTATCTCTGTAAGCTGAAAGTGTGTCTAACAAGTCCCTGCAGAAAAGAATGTCCAAAGTATGGCTGTCCTCAAATAATGATTAGGGGACATAAAAAAGTACAACTGTTGCATGTAATTCAGTGGTATATTAAAAAGCAACATCCATTCCTGTTGTTTGACTTCAAGTACCTATATTACTGTATAAACAGAAAAACAACTATAATAATGGACAGGACTGGAGCACAAACCAGTACATATCTGCAAAATGTGTATAATAGTGTTTCGATAAGAAAAGTCAGCAATTACAAAATATGTATTTCCTTCCACAACTCAGTTCAACCAACCAAAAATACACATATTCTGCATACCTACGAAGCACCAGGCATAGAGTGAGATGTTAGAATGAATAAATCAGAGATTTCACTCTCAAGGACTTAGATGGAGACCAGAACAAACAAGAGAAAAAAAGTCTCCGAAATTCCAACATGGTGAGTCCTATAAAAGTGACAGACATCCAGCGTTCTAGGCAGTATTGCAGGCAGTCCCCACTTTTTCCAACAGTACATTCCTGGCATACATAATGGAATCTGCCCAAGATGCTATATTCCCAGTGAGATGACCCCATCATAGAAACTGCACTAAATAAACAGCACCAAACAAACTGGTCAACAATAAGTGCAAACAAACAATGCTTCAACAATGAAAGGGTCTGTTACTAAAAAGTTAAGCATCCATCCTGTAAAAATACACAAACTTAACATGTTTCAAAAGTGTTTTCAAGATTCAAAGAGGAATACAACAGTTATGAGAATTATAACACATAGGCCAAAAACATTTTTAAATGGTTGTATTATCTGGTTTCCTTCTAGAAGAATTTGAAGCAATGCTTTTCTTTTTTCTCAAAAAATTTCCCTGTGCTAGAAGGGGCATCCAAAATCATCCCACTGACTCCAGAGCTGCCCTCAGAGTATTGAGTTGATTTCTAATAATCATTCACAGTGAAAAGCATTTTTTAAAAGTAAGACCACACCACCATTGCAGAAAGTGTGATAAAGGGATATAGCTTTTAGAATACAATTAGGTTTCAAATCCTGAATGTGACACTTAGTGTCATGTGATCTTAGTCATTTCCTAACCACTCTAAGTTTCAATTTCCCCATGTGTAAAACAGAAATGACACCTACCTCACCACTGTTAGATTAGTAAATGTATGAGGAGTAGCTTATAAGCTGTAGGCATTCAATAAATGTTGTCTATTGTTAATATTAGTCTTTATCATTACATTTCTTCTACCTCCTTTGTTTATCCAAGGTTAAAAGTTCAGTAGTCCTGAATTAGATTCAATAAAGGACAAAAGGAAAAGGTACCTAATAGTGTTTAAAAATATTTTTTAACTAAGACCCTCTCACAACTACCCAGTGATAACTACTATTACATTTCAGAGTAATCCATCTAGCCTTTTTCCCTCTCAATGAAAATGTTTTACATAGAATTACTAAAACTAGAATAAAAGTATGTTCCAACTATGTGCCACCAGACACCAGTCAAAAAGGCAGAGAAAATGAAAGAATAGCAGTAAACTGAGAACATAAACTAAGTAAAACACTGGAATGCTCCACAGGAATAAAAACTCCAGCAAGTTGCATAGCGGTGTGAATGTACTTTTTGTTTTTTGAATGGGAGTTTCGCTCACCCAGGCTGGAGTACAATGGCGGGATCTCGGCTCACCGCAACCTCCGCCTCCTGGGTTCAGGCAATTCTCCTGCCTCAGCCTCCTGAGTAGCTGGGATTACAGGCACGCGCCACCATGCCCAGCTAATTTTTTGTATTTTTAGTAGAGACGGGGTTTCACCATGTTGACCAGGGTGGTCTCGATCTCTTGACCTCATGATCCACCCGCCTCGGCCTCCCAAAGCGCTGGGATTACAGGCGTGAGCCACCGTGCCCAGCCCCGGTATGAATGTACTTAATGCCACTGAGCTTTACACTTAAAAAAAAGGTTAATTATATATTTTATGTCATGTATATTTTGCCACAAAATAAACAAAAACTCCTAGAAGTCAGGGCTTGGTCCATTTTGTATTCTTAGAACCTAGAATGTGCCAGCTCATTAGATTCAGTAAATATCCCCCAAATAAAAGTAACCACGTTAGTGATAGTGATAGGTTAGTGATAGGATAGGATTTTCTAGTTTCCAACTCAGTCAACTATGAAGAATATGGGTAGTGAGAAGATAACCTAAAAATTGTTTACAAGAAACATATCTGGATGATTTACTACTAATATTGATGACATCAGCCTAGCTCCTATATCTTCCATGCTAGTGAACTCAGAAGCCCAAGACTTTGTCCCAAACTAAAACCACAGGTTAAGGGCCTCGCCAATTGTTTGAGTTGAAGTCTGCCTAATGGGTGAAATGTAAATAGGGTCACCTTAGAGTCAGCAGAGGTATATTAAGGCCACGGCTGACTAGCTTCATGTGACTTGTTTCATCAGCAAGACCTGCATACTTCTGTACTGACATTTCAGATCTACAGGCAAACTACAAAACCCTCACATCTAAAAATGTACTTCAGAAATTCCTAACATGAAATTCTGATATGCTTTTTTTTATAATTTATTCACACCTTGACAAGACTGAGAAAGATTAATCCAGTGAACTATGACTTACTCATACCTACTATGGAACATTAGGGGAGGTTATTTGGATTCGCGGGTGAATAACTCAGGGTTAAGACAGGTCAGTGTACAGCTTACTTCCCTGGCTGTTATTCACGTACCCTAGACAAATGAAAATCTGTTTTTTTAATCTTTTAAAACTCACCTGTTGAGTTAGCACTAGAGTTGTGTGGAGGCACAGAATTCTCTATGTTTGCAGATGCTGTAAAAAGAAAGAAACATCCTGTTATGAAAGAACATTTAAGAATACTGGCAATGTGGTTTTCTGCCTAAGGGGAGGCGGGGTAGCCGCGTGGGAGAAGGCAGATTATTTCACAGTAAGTTCTACTTTTGCCTCTGTTGTTACAAACATACCTTGAAGCTCTCAGTAAAACAAACTGTATTATCGGGTTTTTCAAGATAAAAAACATCTAGCTTATGTAACACTTATATTGTACTTACTATGTACCAGCCACTGAATGCAATAGCTTTGCCAAAATTCATTCACCCACATAAAGACAGAACAACTGGGGACAGATGGGCCAATTTCTGCACTGACAGCTCTGCTCTCCTGAGTGGAGGGCACCATTTCAGGAGAGGCCTTTGTACTCATAGGCATCTCTAGGTCTCGCAACACCAACACCCTAATTTCACACCATGGAGGGATAAACAGGATTTTCTCATCTAACTGCAAGCCTTCTCAGTACCATTTTAATTTTTAAACTAGTACCTTTAGATTTGGAAAAAACGTAAGAGATTTCTATGTCCCAATTAAGCAACTTTTCAGAGTGGTTTATTCATTTTGAGTCTTTGTGTAGTGAAGAGTAAATATGCATATCACAAAGGAAGACAGCAACTACACTACGGGGTCCTTTTCACAAAGATGGACTCTTCCCCCACTTAGAAATCCCCACAGTACAAAGAAAAGCAGTAACTTTGAAGGATTTATCTTTCCTTCTTGGGCAAATTTCTTTCTTGTGAGAATTTCTTCTTCTTGATGGGACTACCATCTGTTTACCACAAAAGGATACAGTGTAAGATTAACTTGAAAAAAGATCAAGGTCAATAGACTATATAGATCAATTTAGCAGCAGGCATCAAATAATTGCCAACATCATTAGGAGCTTATCACAAGCCAGGGTTATGGGCATTAGCTATCTAACCCTCCCAACAATTCTTAGGAGTATTGTTTTGCAGACAAGAACTGAGGCCCAGAGAAGGCCACCCAGATAGAAAGTGGCAGAGTCTGAAACTGAAACAGGCTGTTTGATTCCTAAGCCTGCAGATATGAGTGCCAAAATGTAACTACTGATTTTCTACTATAAACCTGCTCCTTCCCCCAACCCTCCCAATTGTTGCCTTACCAGCTGCTCAACCCCAAAATGAAGAGGTCATCCTTTGATTCTTTTCTCTTCCTCATCCCACCCTCCAATCCGTCAGCAAGTGACTAGTCCCACCCACCCCAACAGATCTAGAATCCACCCTTTTATCTCCATGGCCACTCAACATCATCTCTTGCCTGCACTAACACAAAAGCCTGTTTTTGTGACCCTGCTACTGTCACTCTCATGCAATGATTTCTTAATTTCTTGGCAACTTATTTGAAACCTTGAATACAGCAATTTTTAAGCCACCTCAATCCTTGCACTTTTCAGTTACAAGAGTCAAAAGGTTCCTTCTTTCCACTAAGGTTGTTCAAAGTGGGTTTCTGTCACTTGCCACTAAGAGTAATGACTAACAGCCTCCCCTCCCATCCCGTTAACGTCGTTCATTGGACTACTACAATAAATCCTGTTTGCTGATTTGCAAACTTGTTCATAGTCTCCCTCCTCCCTCAACTGATGGTATTTATAAAGCTGTGCAGCAGACTGTGAAGAGTATTTTAAAAGCAGAATTTCAATAATGCTTTTATCTTCTCCCACAATATTCTAGGCAATCATAGTACTGCGGAATAAAAAGCATCTACTTTAAGAGCCATCATCACCTAATGTGGCTTAGTGGTGAAACAGTTAATTGAAAATTTGGATTCTGATTTGAAACCAAACAGGTATTGTTTCACTTTCCATAAATTAGCTTACTTATCTATAAAATGGGGATAATAACTGTGAAGATCCAATGGGATCATTTGGGAACTAAATTAGCATTGCGTGGGGTGCACAGAAAATGTACCCAGTAAAAATCAGCCATATGAGTTTTAGTATGTTAAAAATCACTACACTTCGAAACGACATTTTATGCAGATTACACTGTATCTGAAGACCAGGATAACAGTTCCTTGCTTTTTTGAGAAATATTCTGTCGTACCTTCTTTTAGTCTAGTTGCAAGGTGACGTTAATCTGTAAAAACAGATTCTACCTCAGGGTGGTTATACTAGTTCAGGAACTCAGGGCTCTCCTAATGTAGAGCACTTAAAGTTTTCCAAATGGTACTAACCTCTAGTAAGACATTAAGTAATAAACAGAACAGTGAGTGTTAAAATAGGGCAAAAGAACATCTGTGTTATGAGGGCAAAAGAAAAAATCATGGTCACTCACAGTTTCTCTGATCATTGGAGAAACAGTAAAGTTTATTTTCACAAACATAGCAACAAATTTTAAAAAATGAAGACCTCGCCTCATGAAATAAGTGGTCTAAAATTAGCACCAAGATCCTGGATGGACATGATTTTATCATTTTCTGAAATGATCTCAAAATTAGGTCTGGGAAGCCAGTGTGTCACATGCACAATTAAGCAAACAAAAAAAAACTTCAACAAAACAAAAATTATTTAATTCACCCAGATTATTCCCACAAAAGCAAGTGACGTGCCTGAACCTTCTGGATTTACAAACTGCCTTCTTTTTCTCTTGCTGAATAAAACGAACCTAAGGCTAAACATACAGTGGATGGACAGAATTTAAAACCCTGAAAACCTTAGGTCCCCTCAAGTTAACTTTTCCTAGTTTACTGCCCACTACCCTAGGGACCTGACTTAACAGTTGACCAAGGAAAACAGAATTTACACAGAAAATCCCAGCTTCCTGGTTTCATCCAAAAAGGGCTTTTTAAAGTCCCCAAAGGGCCAAGGGCCTAAAAGGAAACAAATTCTGCCCTACACAGAAGAGCAATGTCAACATCATCCTGTGACGACCTTACTGGCGACGTGGTGGGCCCCTTGCGCCCGTGCAGCTGTGCCGTTAACGCAGCGCAGCTGACGCGCGCCGCGGTCCGGTGTTTATTGTACACGAGGCGCGGAAAGCGCCCCACCATGGGGGCGGCCGCGTCAACTGCCGCGAGGGCGGGTCGCGCTCCCAAAAGCTCCCAACTAGCTTCAAGAGCCCCGAGGTCTAACTTCGAGCGTCAGGGGGGCCTTAAGACCGTAAGTCATCCAGATAATATTGCCCAATCTTAGGCGTTAAAATGCCGGGGAGACGCTGGAAAGGCTCCCCAACTAACTGGGAGACGTTTCCGCGGCCCTGGGTAGACATTTTCTCAACTCAGCTAATCTTGTTTACAAACGAAAGCCTCGGATAAACCCTAACCCGGTAAACATTAACTTCAGGGAAAGGCTGTAAAAACCAACTTGCGTAACTCAACAGGTTATTCCGACCGTCCCGGCCTGCGACGCCGCTTCCAGAAAGCGCCGGGAATCTCCGCAGCCGGCGGCCCGGAGCCAGCCGGAGACTGGCCCGAGTCTCAGTTTCTCCCCAGCCCGCCCAGTCCCCTCCGGGTCCCCTCCGTGTGTCGGGCCAGAGACACACAAACTTTCCGCAGCAGAGCCCAACTTGGGAGCCCGAGCCTCGGCAGCGCGCTGCCTCCAACGAAGGGGCGAGCGACCGCCGCCGTCCTTACCCGCGGAGGCTGCGCTGTGCTCCAGGGCGGCCCCCAGCAGCGCCAGCACCTGCAGCGTCCCCAGGAGCAGCGCGGCCCAAGCACCTCGCGCGCCGAGTCCCATTGTTCCAAGGGCAGGATGCGGCGGCCTCGTGGGTTCCCAGCCGAGGAGGCAGCAGCGAGAGCGGCTCCTCTGCGCAGTCGGCGCCGGCTCCGCGTCCCCTCAGGCGGCGCACGCCTCCCCTCCCGCCGCTTGCCCCCCGAATGACCAAATAGGGCGCAGGAGCTGGGCCTGGAGGGGGCGTCGCGTGCGCAGCCGGAGCGGCCAGGCCGGGCGGGGTGGCGCGGGGGCGGGCTCGGGGTTCTGGGCGTGGCGACGCGGCTCCCGGCCTCCCTCGCAGGCGCGCGCCTGGGAACCCCAGAAGCCGCTTCCTTTCTTTTCAGAAATGGCAGTTCTGTTGTCCTGGATGAAGGCGAGCGCCGCTGCCTCTCCGAATGCTGAGCACGCGCGCTTCGCGGTGCCCGGAAGGAAGTCTTTGAAGAGTAGTTTTGCCGGCAGGGAGGTTACAGGGGTGCGTAGGGCTCAGAGTGAGAGGGTGGAGCTGCAGGGCGGGGGCGGCAGGAGGGGGAGGGCCCGGGGAGGAACTTGAGGGGATGCGATTCACTCTTAAGGAGTCCCGGGCGGTTGGAGCTTCCCCCCTCGCGTGACCCAGCCTAAGGGGGAAGTGGAGAAAAACAGCGCGACAGATTCGTTGCTTAAATTCAGACGTAAAACACTCGCGCTCTCCTTATCCCAGCGGTACCTCGTCGTCTCCACGGGTCCCTTGTTGTCTCCGGATAAGACAAGAGATTAGTGTAGTGGGCGGGTGGGGGCGCGCGCTGGAGTTGGTAGCAACACGCACCGAGATACAGTAGAGCCGCGGAGAGCGGGGGCTGCATTAATCTAATCAGCCCCCTCTCTCCTTGGGCCCCGCTGTCCCAGTTCGGATGAAACGGCCAGTTTTGAACAATTTTTGGCCGAGTTCCACTTAAACCCTGGGAGCCAATGCTGCTCACTTATCTTGACTTGCGGTGCTTGGAAGGTCTGCATTTTGTGCCCAGAACTCTGAAGTGACAGCGACCTGTGGCTGATGCAGGCGACTGACAAAGGCTGAGTGCTGGCTTGGGTGGGAACCCTCGGCTGAGGTAGACACAAGGATCCAGGGTGCCTAGAATCACAGTGAATCCCCACCTGCAAAGGTCTTAATGTTGCAGATCTTTGGCACCTGAGCCGGATTTCATCACAAAAAGACCTCCTTGCATTTAAGTTCTCAAAACTTAAATGTTATGAGAGGTAGGACTTCCTCGTGTCAGGCAAATCCATCATTACAGAGGTCTGACTGGTCATAGTGATTAACTGGGACAATCTGCCCTGAATTTACAGACTTGCGTCTGTGGATTCAATCAGCCAATCTGCAAATGCTTCCCAGCATCTATTATGGACAAAAAAACAAGCACTGCACATTTCGGTTTTGGTTACTTAACTGGTGAATCTGGTTTAGGAACAAACCGTTCTGGTGACTACCCCATTATCCAAGCATTTCACAATCCAGGCTCGACCTGACTTTCCAGCCTTGGTGCTCTCTGGTTCCTGGCATTTGCATACCTTGTGTTTTCCTTCTGGAATGCCCTCCTCCATTCTCTTCACCAACCCACAGCTAGTACTTCCTTTAAGGCACAGTGTACTTATAGCCTGGGAATCTGGGGTGGAATATGAGGTCTGGATGTGTATATCCTCAACACATTCATGTGTTGAAGCCTAATCCTCAAGGTGATGATATTAAGATGTGGGGCTTGGCCGGGTGTGCTGGCTCATGCCTGTAATCCTAGCACTTCGCGAGGCTGAGAAGGGTGGATCGTTTGAGGTCAGAGTTCAAGACCAGCCTGACCAACATGGTAAAATCGGGTCTCTACTAAAACTACAAAAAATTAGATGAGGATGGTGGCACATACCTGTAATCCCAGCTACTAACGAGGCTGAGGCACAAAAATTGCTTGAACTTGGGAGGTGGAGGTTGCAGTGAGCCAAGACCACTCCACTGCACTCCAGCCTGGGAGACAGAGTGAGACTTGTCTCAAGGAAAAAAAAAAGATAGGGGGCTTTTGGGTGGTGATTTGCTTGCTAATGCATGGGATTAGTGCCCTTATAAAGGGGGCCTGAGGAAACTTGTTTCACACTTCTGCTCTGTGAGGGCACAGCAGGAAGAAGCCATCCATGAAGCACAAGGCCCTCACCAGACACCAAATCTGTTGATGTCTTGATCTCTGGACATCCCAGCCTCCAGAACTGGGACAAATAGTTTTCTATTGTTTATAAAGTATTCCATTTAAGTATTCCATAACAAATAGTGTTATAGCAGCAGAAATGGACTAAGTGTGGAAAATTCACTTGGACAGTTTTTCCTGGGAACTGACCTGATGGAGATACCTTCAGATCTCTGCTATCTGATTGCTGCACCACAGTGTGTGGGTGTGCCCAGCTTTGCTTGGATACTAACAGCTCAGTACTGTGCATTGCCCAAGTTTTTTCTAGTCTGAGGAGAGGGGAAAGAGCAAGGAACTGTGGCCTTCCTGCTCTCTTAGAAACTCGATTGGGAGGACTATCCTCCCAGGGGAAGTTATAGCCCCGGGCGTGCCTCGTGGTCAGCCCCTATCACTGTACCAGCATTTTACTTTGGTGATGTGAAAAGTTAAAAGAACAGCACGGGCAGCCCTTGGCCATTTAGGTCTCTCCTCCTTTCCAGCCTCAGGTCTGGATCCCTCTCTGTAACCTGACCAGACCACTCAAAGTTTTCCAGCTATGCTGGGCCTTCCATGCCCCCCTGTTCTTGCTCCTGTTCTTCCCTTTGCCTAAGATGCCCTCTAACCTCTGCTCTTGGGCAGTTTCCACTCCTGTCACAAGATTCCCTTTGTATCTCATCTCCCCCACCATCTGGGCAGATTTTAGTGCTTGGATCCTTCTGCTCATACTTTGATCAGATGGGTCTTTACCCTTGTTCCCTATAAAATATTCCCCACGTATCAGCCAGTGTGATTCTTTTAAAATGTCAGATTATGCTCTTCCTTTGCCACCGTACAGAGTCCAAAACCATGGCCTGTAAGGCCTCTGTGACATGGTCCATGGCTGCCCCTTCCACCTCGTTTTCCACCCTCTTCTTCACCTACTCAGCTGCAGCCTTCTTGCAGCATTTAGAAATGTCAAGTCAGTTCCCCTCCCAGAGCCTCTGTCCTTTCTGCTTCCTCACATCCTTCAAGACTATGCTCATCTGAGAAAAACCCTTCTCGAATTCCCTAGTTTACAGCTCTGCTTGTCTTTGTGGCATCTAGTGCTATCCATCATTATGTTCATTTGTGTGTTTTTGTCTCTCCTACAAGAATGTAAGTTCCGTGAAAATAAAAAAGTGAATATATTTTTGGCCTCATACCTTTTGCATATTGCTACTGAATTTTTGTCATACAAGTCACTTTACTTTTTTTTTTCTTTTGAGACAAAGTTTTGCTGTGTCACCAGAATGGAGCGTGGTGGGACGATCTCAGCTCACTGCAACCTCCGCCTCCCAGGTCCACGGGATTCTTGTGCCTCAGCCTCCTAAGTAATTGGGACCACAGGCATGTGCCGCCATGCCTGGCTAATTTTTTATTTTTAGTAGGGACGGGGTTTCCCCATGTTGGCCAGACTGTTTTCAATCAAACTCCTGACCTGATGTGATCCGCCTGCCCCAGCCTCCCAAAGTGCTGGGATTACAGGCATGAACCATCACGCCCAGCCTGCTTTCTTTTATTTAGAACTGAGATTCCCAGCCTTCATTACAATTGTGCTCAAGAATATGACCTAGGCTTTGCCAGTCAGGTTCATCCATATCAAACTTAAATTCGGGTATGAGTATTCAGGGGCAAGTGGCTCATTATGGAACTCCTTGACTTGCTGGTATGAATAGTCCTATTAGCCAGCCGCTGGCTTTGTTGACAGCACTAGCAATGAAATTAGTTCCTCAGTGATTGTAACATTGCATTTCTAATGTAATAGTGGTATTGACGGAGAGCTGCAATGGTGATATTTCTCTCACGGGGCTAGTTCTTCAGTGCTTTTGTGCATTATTCCTGGAGGCTTGGCCCCAGTCCTAAATCTCTACACCTTCCAACACACCTGAGAGCTACCCAGTATCTTCAATGTAATTCTTTTCTATGTTGGCAAGAGTCAGCAGCTTCTCTTTCTTTTTTTTTTTTTTTTTTTTGAGACGGAGTTTCGCTCTTGTTACCCAGGCTGGAGTGCAATGGCACGATCTCGGCTCACCGCAACCTCCGCCTCCTGGGTTCAGGCAATTCTCCTGCCTCAGCCTCCTGAGTAGCTGGGATTACAGGCACGCGCCACCATGCCCAGCTAATTTTTTGTATCTTTAGTAGAGACGGGGTTTCACCATGTTGACCAGGATGGTCTCGATCTCTTGACCTTGTGATCCACCCGCCTCGGCCTCCTAAAGTGCTGGGATTACAGGCTTGAGCCACCACGCCTGGCCTAGCAGCTTCTCTTTCATACAGCTAAGGATCCTGACTCTGTAGGATTGTGTACGTTTTCCCCCACAGTGGGCTACGGTCTCCATTAGACGATTTGCCACATATTTATTGAGCTTACTCAGTGACAGACAATGTCCTGGCCCAGCTTACAATATAGTGGCAGGGCAGATTCACAGATAATTACACTACAATGTGACAAATGCTAGGAAGTGATCTGGGAAAGCACACATTGGAGGCACAGTCCATGTGTTCATCTTTGGATCAGAGGCTTTAATGCACTTTCATCATATAGAAGCATTCAGTTTATATTTGTGGAATGAATTTTGGGTGGAGATAAACAGCAGCAGAATGCTGGTGTCCTTCCCCATCAGTAATGTTCTCTTTGCAACCAACCTGTATTTCCTGTACGTCTGAGTCTTTAACTTAGGGTCACCTGAGGGTAGACCAGAAGTTGGAACCATCATTTACTCAGTCTATATTCAAACCTCTATTGAACACATGACATGTATCAGACACTATGCTAGGTGCTAGGAAACAATAGAGAATAAGACAAGTCTATCTGCCTTGAAAAGAGACACCAGTGAGTCCTTTGAAAGTTAGTTGGTTTCTACCCATAGAGACAGAAAGTATTATAGAACGGTGGTCAGCAAAGGCTGGGAAGAGAAGAATGGGGAGTTTTGTTTAATGAGTACAGAGTTTTAATTTAATTTGCAAGATGAAAAGAGTCATGAAGATGGATGGGGGTGATGATTGCACACAGTTTGAATATACGTAATACTACCGAGCTGTACCTGTAAAAATGGCTAAGATGATACGTTTAATGTTATATATAGTTTACCACAATTGAAAAAAATTATACCCCTGCCCCCAAAATAGAACAATAAAATTTAAAATGTTGATAAGAGAAAAATGTGAGTTGGTTTCGAATATGAATGGTAAAAGCTGCTGTTATCATTGTAAAAATATATAGAGATTGCATGCTTTCTCAGTGAGATTTACTTATATCCCACAGTAAATTTTGATTCATTTTTTAAAAGAAACAGGTGACAGAGGACGGTTCATCTAGCTTGATGTGCACGGATAATTATCTTCTAGCTATGTATGAATTAGTCTGTTAATAAATCAATATTTGCATAACGAAAGAATCAGAATCTGCCTGGCTTTGAGACTGACGTGGTTGCAAATAAGGCAAGGCACTGGAGAGATTTAACAAAGGAGAGCAAATTGGCCTGTGTCCATTTCCATTTCTGCCAATTTCCCATCAACTTCCATTTTCGCAGATTGACAACATGTTATAAACTGTGATTAAGTTTTCACAGTGAAAGCTGATTTGCTGGGTATTTTCCCCATTTCTGTGCCTCTGCTTCCTTTCCCTTGTATTCTAGAGCCCCTATTTTCTTGCATCTTCTTCTTCCCTCACTGTTAGGTTTTTCCTTCTTGTTTCTTCCTTTACAGTACAAACTGCAGACAGACTATGCATCTATATAATTAATCAAAAGAAATTTATTATTTTGTGTTCAACACTTATAGGATTCTTAGATTCAGATGAGCAAAAGTAAAAATAAAACAAGTAAACGCTGAGATGAACCAAACAGGCCAGGCATGGGGCTAACGCCTATAATCCCAGCACTTTGGGATTCTAGTCAAGAGGACTGCTTGAGCTTAGGGGTTTAAGACCAGCCTGGGCAACATAGTGAGATCCCATCTCTGCAAAAAATAAAAAATTAGCTCATCATGGTGGCGTGTGCCTGTGGTCCCAGCTACTCAGGAGGCTGAGGCGGGAGGATCACTTGAGCCTGGGAGGTTGAGGCTGCAGTGAGCAGTATCTCACATGATAGCCTATCTCAAAAAGTAAGCAAACAAACAAACAAAAAATAAGCAGAGAACAATGAAATCCAGTGCAATTGGATTTTTGAAATGAGGCCAGAAAAAGTTCTGTGTGGACTGACGTTTTTAAAGATAATTTCTCAGAAAGGGAGTGGGGGAACTGTGAGAGGTGGTTATGTGAGTTTTCAGTCAGTTCTAGGCAGGATTATGTTGTGCTATGAGGACACAAGGCAGAGGAGAGATGTGAGTTCAGAGGTTTTGTAAGGAGCATGTGGGGAAGCCCCATGGGCCTTTCCAGTGTTAAGTCCCAGGTTATTTATCAGCTCCTACTTTGACTTTCTTTTGTTTCTTCTCTGTAGGAGGCTATAGGAACTCAGCCTATTTTATTTCTCTGTTGAAAGTCACCGCTTTCTGCCCCCATCCTTGGGGGCTTTCTGCCTCCCAAGTCTACATATGGAGTGAGTTGCAAGTCTCCAGGCCATTCCTCTTTGCTGCCTCTGAACATAGTCACTTTCCATAGCAAAAGTTTAATTGCAATCACAACAGAAAAATTGACAAAAGGTAACATTGCTATTGTGGAGAAGGTTTAAAAAATATGAAAGTTGTTAGATTCTTAACCCCTATTCAGTATTTTCTGTTGTGCATCTAAAAAATGGAGGAGTAGGGCTTACCAGTCCATTCATTTAACAAAAACTGAGCAGTTGAACACACACATACATACACACACACACACACACACACACGCACACGCAAGAAACATCTAGAAATAAGTGTGGTGCTGAGAAAACATACCGATGTGATGAACAGCTGGGTGGTGACTTCAGAATAAGTAGTCAGGGAAGTCCTCTGTAGTACGTAACAGTTAAACTGAGCCCTTAGAAGGAGCCATGTGAAAACCAGGGAGAAAGTATGTTCCAACCAGCATGGTGTGTTGGGGACACAGAAAGAAAGCCAGTGAGCCCGAAGCGCAGTGAACAAGAACAGAGAGGTACAGGGAGAGATCTCGACCTTTTCAGATGAGGAATTTAGATTTTATTTTAAATATAATGTACAGAAGGAACAGGAACAACACAACAAAATGTGATGGGAAGTCATTTGAGAGTTGGCAAGTCACCTTATGCTTTATATATATTTTTAAACACAAAATATACATTCTCCACTTTAAATACACAAAATATTGATCGGCCATTATTAAGACCCATTTTTAGAATAAAGCAATATTCTCATTCTCTCTCCCTCTTTTTCTTTTTCTTTCTTCCTTTCCTTCTCTCCAAAAAAAAAAAAAAAAAAAAAAAAAAAAATCACACCAGGGGCTGGATGCAGTGGCTGACGCCTGTAATCCCAGCACTTAGGGAGGCCGAGGCGCGTATATCGAAAGGTCAGGAATTCAAGACCAGCCTGGCCAACATGGTGAACCCCCGTCTCTACTAAAAGTACAAACATTAGCTGGCCGTGGTGGCAGGTGCCTGTAATCTCAACTACTCAGGAGGCTGAGGCAGATAATTGCTTGAACCTGGGAGGCGGAGGTTGCAGTGAGCCAAGATCGTGTCACTGCACTCCAGCCTGGGAGACAGAGTGAGACTGTCTCAAAAAAAAAAGAAAGAAAGAAATCACATCAGAGGAACAGAATTAGAAGCAGACCAGTTATGAGGCTATTGCTGGGGGTTTGAACTAGGGTAGAAGTGGTGAAAATGGAAGAAGTGAATGGATTTAGGATGTGGATTGAGAGTAGCTTCAACTGGATATGATGGCTGAGGAAAAGATAAATTAAGCTCTTTAATTTGTGACTTGAGCAACTGGGTGAGTGGTAGTTTCACATCCCATACCTTGGAATGCTCACACACCTTTTTTGAATTCCGTCCTACTATCTTTCAGTCGTTTCTGAATCTCTCACAGCAGCCTCCCTCAGGAATGTATACAGAGTTGGCCAAACTGAACACAGCATTTCAGTGATCATCTATTGGGATCTACATGGATCAAGAGGGAAGTAAGCCCTACTGGGTGCTCCCTCAGTTCACTCTCACCCAGGAATGCTGCATTTTGAGTATTACTTGTGTTGGCCGTGGTGAATCCACATGGGTCTGCAGCAACCTCAACTCTTGCCTCCTCAGAAGAAAGAATTTGATAAAGGGGTATAAAACAGAGTGAGAGAATGAGGCAAGTTTGGGAGCAGGAGTGAAATTTTATCAAAAAGTTTTAAGGCAGGAATGAAAGAAAGTACACTTGGAAGAGGGCCAAGCGGGCAACTTGAAAGATCAAGTGTACTGTTTGACCCTTGACTTGGAGTTTTATGTTGACATTCTTCTGGGGTCTGCATCACTTCTGCCTTGATTCTTCCCCTGCAGGTGGGGGGGGGGGGGGTGTTGTCTGCCTGTGCAGTGGCCTATGGCATTTGGGATGGGCCACACATACACTGTGTTTACCGGAACTGTACACATGCTCACTTGAGGCTTTTTCCCCTTACTAGTCTAGCCTTCCTAGAGGAAGGTCAGTTACCAGGTAAACTCTGCCATTTTGCCTCTGAGTGCGCATGCTTGAGCCCTCTCACCCAATTCGTGAGATCTTATCAGGAAGATCACCAGTTTCAGGTTTTGTGTCTGCTGGGTGACTGCCTTTCCCTGGCACTGGCTGCAACCAATTATTATCTTAGACCGTTTTAACAACTGCTTCACCATCACCTGATACTGCCTAACATTCCTGGTTAGGGGGGCAGGGGGTCCTCTCCTGCCCTGCTCACGTCTGACTAGCTACCTACTGTAACACTTGGACTGAGGAAAGAGAGGAGATAAGAACTCTGGCTAACTAGGTAAAATGATTTCTGGAGGGTCATCATAGTGTTAGAGAAATAAAATAGCCCTTCTAACAAAGGACCCTCTTTCCCAATGTAGAAGAGAGAGAGAACATAATTTTAATATTGGATAAGCATGATCAGAGATAACATGCATGTAAGAAAACACAAAAGCAACTATAAAGTTGGAGGTTTTTACACAAATTTATACAGAAAAGTAAAAGAACAATTAAAAGCTCTTATTTCTGTGAGAGTAAAAAGGGTATACTGTGTGATGTCTCATTACACCCATTGTTATATCTATGAGAGACCTCAGCAAAATCCCAGAGATAAGAGTTGACAGTTTCAAAGGTCAGAAGGCCCATGACCTTGCATGTGAAATCAAAAGGTCAGAACTCATGTTGTCAAGGTGACACCCTAAAGAGGGGAGGGTGGGTAGGCAGTGTCCTCCCTCCTCAAAGAAAATTTCATTATTTTACCCTTCCCCTTCCCCAGGTATTTTTTCCAGAGACCTTTCATGTAGCGCACCCCCAATAAGTGTTGTATTACATTTCACTGTGTAATGAGGATAAGCATTTGTGATCTTCTCCTCTCTCCTCCCTTCAGCCCTGACTCCTGTGTCTCCTGCTGAGAGGCTGAGCCATCTCCACTTCCAGCGGGTCATGGAGCAGAATCAGTGACCGAGGAGAAAAGGGCTGAGTGAAGAAACAACTGTGAGTACCAAGATGATGCCAAGGGCTGTGATTTCCTGGCACGGGGGGAGAAGGAATAGAAGTCAAAGGAAAGGGTAAGAAAAGAAAATCCAAAAATTATACGGCATCAAGTTCACGGAGAATTTTGGTAGAAATTTGGAGACTAGGGCTTTAAGTCAGTCATGAACTTGAGACATACTGAAGCAAGAAGAATGAAAGGAGAAAAGAAAAGGGGGAAGAAAAGAATAATGGGACCAAGGAGGATTTAAGAATCCTGTTATGGGTTACCAGTCGAATTCTGTTTAATATTCTTAAAGCAATCAAAGTAAAGATTCAAAGAGCTTTTAAAGTACCTTTGATTACTAAACCAAGTTTCTTGGAATGTGAAAGTCCCGAAGATGGCCCTGTGGGGCCTGGGTTGGGCTAGTGCCTATGGAGATTCTGAGGGGATTCTGAGGAGATTAACAATGGCATGAAATCAGTAAAAATAATGCAAATGCTTTTTTCCTGAGCATCTGTTGTATGTGCGGCATTGTATGAGGCATGGAAGAAAAAGCGATTAGCTGGGCATGGTGGTGCGTGCCTGTAATCCCAGCTACTCAGGAGGCTGAGGCAGGAGAATTGCCTGAACCCAGGAGGCGGAGGTTGCGGTGAGCCGAGATCACGCCATTGCACTCCAGCCTGGGTAACAAGAACAAAACTCCGTCTCAAAAAAAAAGAAAAAGCGAAATAGTATAGTGCATGGCCATGCCCCTGCAGGTGTTATATTTAACTAAATCATACATTTCCATGAGGAAAGGTAAGTAATAGTGCCCCACCCAAAACTGTCACCAGACTATGAGGGCTGTAAGTTGGTAGGAAGAGGTACTAACTCGATGTAGAACTTAATATCTATTTTTCCTTACGTGATTTTTAAATTTCACCCCAAAATTATAATAATTGTTTTAAGCTTTAAGATTTTATGATTCCAATAATACATACCAAGCAAAAACACCATTCCTAGAAAAAAAGAGTCTTGAAAAAAAGGTAAAAATTAATAGTCATTTTTCTGGTTGACTGTTCTCTGGGTGATCTTTTTTTTTTCTTTCTACTTTTCTGAGTTTTTCAGTTTTTCTGAAATAAATACGTATTGCATTTCAAGGAATTTTTTAAGCTGTTATTTTAGAATTGTTCTAATAATGATAAACATTTTCTGACTATCCTGTAATTAGGTACCAGACTAAAAAATATGATCTAATCTGTTAGAACCTAGGCCTGAAAAAGAAAAGGATAAAGAAAACCACATTTTATGATGGAGAAAAGACTCTAGAACTTACTCAGATTCTTTCTTCTAAATATATCAAGAGACCTGTTTGTAATGACTCCGTCTTTGTGTAGACATTGCAGCCGTTTGCCTGATCATGTGGTTTGAATCTTAGTGGATTTAACCTTGGAAAGACGGTATGTCTACACTGAGAGTCAAGATTTTCGATGTCAAGCTGTGCAGTGCAGCTGACTCCATGTTTGTCTGTGGTCAGGCTGTCTCACTGGCGTTGCCCTTGGGTTCTTCATCTTAAAAATGAGCATTTTACATGCATTGATGGGGGGAATGTAAAATGGTACATTCACTATGGAAAACAGTTGGGTGGTTCCTCAAAAAGTTAAATATAGAATTATCCAGTATACTTTCCCCAGGAATATCCAATATACCCAGTATACACTGCCCAGTAGTTCTATTCTTAGGTGTAGAATCAAATGCAGGAATTCTAACAGATACTTGTACACAAATGTTTTAATGGTTACCTACGATATCCAAAAGGTAAAAACAACTCAGTTGTCCATCAAAAGAAGAATGGGTAAAGAAAATGTGGTAATCACATTTGATGGAATACTAATGAGCCATGAAAAATGATGTGGTCTGATACATGCTACAGCGTAGATGAACCTTGAAAACATTATGCTAAGTGAAATAAGCCAGATGCAAAAGGAGATATATTGAATCATTCCATTTGTGTGAGGTGCCTAGAATAAGCAAACTCGTGGAAACAGAAAGTGGATTAGAGATTGTCTGGGGCTAGGGGAGGCAATAATTAAAGTTATCGCTTAATGGTTGCAGAGCTTCTGTTTGGGGCGATGAAAAAATTTCGGAAATAGCTAGAGGTGGTGGTTGTACAACATTGTATCTGTAATTAATGCCACCAAGTTGTGGACTTAAAATTGGTTAATATAGGCCGGGCGCGATGGCTCAATCCTGTAATCCCAGCACTTTGGGAGGCCGAGGTGTGTGGTTCACAAGGTCAAGAGATCGAGACCATCCTGCTCAACATGGTGAAACCCCGTCTCTACTAAAAATACAAAAAAGTAGTTGGGCATGGTGGCGGGTGCCTGTAATCCCAGCTACTCGGGAGGCTGAGGCAGGAGAATTGCCTGAACCCAGGAGGCGGAGGTTGCGGTGAGCCGAGATAGTGCCATCGCACTCCAGCCTGGGTAACAAGAGTGAAACTCCGTCTCAAAAAAAAAAAAAAAGACAGTGTGGCAAGTCCTCAAGGACCTAGAAATAGAAATTTCATTTGACCCAGCAATCCCATTACTGGGTATATATCCAAAGGACTATAAATCGTTCTACTATAAGGACACATGCACACGAATGTTCATTGCAGCACTGTTTACAATAGCAAAGACCTGGAACAAACCCAAATGCCCATCGATGATAGACTGGTCTGGGAAAATGTGGCACATATACACCATGGAATATTATGCAGCAATAAAAAATGATGAGTTCGTGTCCTTTGTAGGGACATGGATGAATCTGGAGAACATCATTCTCAGCAAACTGACACAGGAACAGAAAATGAAACACCGCATATTCTCACTCGTAGGCAGGTGATGAACAATGAGAACACATGGACACAAGGAGGGGAGCACTACACACTGGGGTCTATTGGGGAGAATAGGGGAGGGACAGTGAGGGGGAGCTGGGGAGGGATAGCATGGGGAGAAATGCCAAATGTGGGTGAAGGGGCGGAAGGCAGCAAAACACACTGCCATGTGTGTACCTATGCAACTATCTTGCATGTTCTGCACATGTACCCCAAAACCTAAAATGCAATAAAAAATAAAAAAGTAAAAAAAAATAAAAATAAAAGAAGATGTGTATATAAATAGCTAAAATATTAGGCAAAATGTAAGTGCAATAACATTGTAATAGGGATTCTAGGGGAGACAGAAATAAGTTGATTGTGGTACCAGAAAGAACCCCAAGGATGATAGAGAGATAAAAGATGGGATGGAAAGTCTTCTTCAAAGTGTAAGAAAAACAATGTGAAGAGAAAGGACAAAAGAAGGACCAGCTCCCATTAGATTGAGCACAATATTTAGAATGCCTGGGAGTGATACAGAAGTGAAGACTCCCCTATTAACCTTCTTTCTTCTGAGCACCATACTCTTCTTAAGTCAATCTTAAGGTTAAGCCATCATTTTTTTCAGGTATATCTCCCTAGTGGCTTATCTGGATTTCGAGATGAACTGAAATCTTCTGGTGTTCCCACACAGACATTGTCCGTGACTGCAGGAGGAATACGTTGCATGTGAACCATTCTATCCCGATTTTTAGTCACCATGATATCCATTAACTCATTGAGTCCTTTATTATCTAACTGTGATAGCATTCCAACGATAGGTATTGTCCTCGCAGTACGCATTAGAGCTGTGCTAGGTGGTAGGGAGACAAAGGTGAACATGGCAGGTTTCCTTCCTTGTGGAACCTCAAGTAAGTGGAGTACTTAGCTAGAACATCTGTGTACCCTAGTCTCAGAGGTAGTGTGCCCTGATTTGAATCTGTTTCAAGGCCTGATCTTCACTCTTATTAATAAGTGTTAGCTTGCAAAGGTTCTCTACCACTTGTATGAGTCTGGTGAGAGAGAACACTCATACAACCAAATTAGGCAAACAGATGTATTACTCACAGATAAGCATCAAGAATAAACCAAAGGCCGGGCGCGGTGGCTCACGCCTGTAATCCCAGCACTTTGGGAAGCCGAGGCAGGTGAATCACGAGGTCAAGAGATCGAGACCATCCTGGTCAACAAGGTGAAACCCCGTCTCTACTAAAAATACAAAAATTAGCTGGGCATGGTGGTGCGTGCCTGTAATCCCAGCTACTCAGGAAGCTGAGGCAGGAGAATTGCCTGAATCCGGAAGGTGGAGGTTGCGGTGAGCCGAGATCGCGCCATTGCACTCCAGCCTGGGCAACAACAGTGAAACTCCGTCTCAAAAAATAAATAAATAAATAAACCAAAGCCTAGGATCCATGACAAGCTGGTCCTCCAGAGCTTAGGAAAGCTGCCCAGGTGGGTGGAGTCTCATCTGCACAGACCCCATGTCACACTACAGCTAAGGACACTGAAAGCACTCCACCCTGGGCTTTCATATCCTGGGTGCCACAGGGCTTGCTGAGTTCAAGTGTTGCCGAACAGCCTGCAACGTTGATCTCCAGATGTCATATTCTCCGTGCATTCTGTAAGAAACCTAGGTGGGTCAAGATCATCCAGAAACGTGTCCTCCTGCGTAGCCCGGTTGGAAGGGACCAGCATGTGGCTTGCTGGTGCCTGAGACACAAGAGTCTAGTGAGATGAGCTGAGTATGGGAGGTGATAATTTGCATCCTCATTCAGGGAAGCCTTGGTTTTTATTTATATTATATTTTATTGTACCTATTCACAGATCAGTATACCTTAGCAGATGGAGGAAGTTTTTTACTTAGACTTAAAACATTTTTTTTTCCTTGCTGAACCTGTTAGTTCACAGGGCCCTCTGGCATATTAGAAAGGTAGAGTGGCTCTAATAATGGGGGCATTATAATAGACTCTAACTGGACATGTTACTTCGTTCAGGGCTCATGCTGTTCAGATTACTTTGTTTCGTATTGTCTTGTTTTATTGCTTGTTGTACATTATAAATGTTACAATAATAAACTGACCTAGGGTGAGAACAATTTTCAACTTGCTGGATTTCTATATAAATAATACGATCTATATATCTCCCGTATCAGTTTGCTCAGATAGCGTATAAAACGCCAACAAAATGTCTGACTTGAGGCTTAAGGAAGTCGCATAGTATGGTAAATAGACACCTGTTAAGTGTTGGAAGATAAGGCTTCTAATCTCACTTCTGCCACTTCTAACTGTGGAGCACAAACCACACATTCATTTCCTCTTATGGAAGGTAACATAGGGTTCAATTGACAAGGGTGTCCTTAGTGTCCCATCCAGCTGCCAAAAACAACAGCAAACCCAGAACCAAACCAAGAGACCCAAGTGTGTATGCTGACCCCAGAGATGCATGGCTGCATATCCTCCTAGTTAAACATTTGCTGTGCCACCTGACAGCCTGACCTTCAATCTGTCCTCTCCTCTCTCTACAAACCAAAGTCCCTTAGCTTCTTGGAACTTCCGTTTCTTCAGCCGTAATATAAGGATAACAAGAGTACTGTCACCGGAAAGGGGTCCAGATCAAGACTCCAGAGAGCGTTCCTGGATCTCACACAAGAAAGAATTCGAGGCAAATCCCTGTGGTAAAGTGAAAGCAAATTTATTAAGGAAGTAAAGAAATAGCAAGAAGGTCTTTGGTGCAGTGGAGAGAGTCTTGGACTTCTAGTCCAGATCCAAAGAGATTAAAAGAAAATAGAGGAGTAGAGAAGGGCTACTCCACAGACAGAACAGCCCCAAAGGCTGCTGGTTGCCCAGTTTTTATGGTTCTTTCTTGATTATATGCTAAGCAAAGGGTGGATTGTTCACGCCTTCCCTTTTAGACCATATAAGGTAACTTCCTGACATGGCCGTGGCAGTTGTAAAGTGTCATGGTGCTGGTGGGCGTGTAGCAGTGGGGATGACCAGAGGTCACTCTCGTCGCCATCTTGGTTTCGGTGGGATTTAGCAGGGTTCTTTTCTGCAAACTGTTTTATCAGCAAGGTCTTTAGACCTATATCTCGTGTTGACCTCCTGTCTCATCCTGTGACTAAGAATGCCTTAACTTACTGGGAATGTAGCCCAGCAGGTCTTAGCATTATTTTATCAAGCCCCTATTTAAAATGGAATTACTCTGGTTCAAACACCTCTGACAGTACCTCTGTCATAGGGGTGCCTCGTGGTCAGAACAAATTTATACACAAAAATGTAATGTGATGTACAGAAATTGGAAGTGAGCTACAGAAACAGCTAGATTGGTTACAGCTCAGCATTTGCCTTATTTGAACACTCAGCAGTATATGACTCGTTGAAGTATGGCTGCTGGGATTGGCCAAGACTCAGTGATTGTTACAGGCACATACTCCTGAGTTAGGTTTTCAATCTTGCCTACCTATGAAGTTAGGTATTGAGTTCACCCTACCTATTGAGTTCATCCACAAGGACTCAAATATAAAAGTATAGAGTCCTTTCTGGCAGGGTATAGTGGCTCACACCTGTAATACCAGCACTTTGGTAGGCCAAGGAGGGTGGACCAGCTGAGGTTGGGAGTTCGAGACCAGCCTGACCAACTTGGAGAAACCCTATCTCTACTAAAAATACAAAATTAGTCGGCATGGTGGCACATGCCTATAATCCCAGCTACTCAAGAGGCTGAGACAGGAGAATCCTGAACCTGGGAGGCAGAGGTTGCGGTGAGTTTAGATCACGCCTTTGCACTCCAGCCTGACCAATAAGAGTGAAACTGTGTCAAAAAAAAAAAAAAAAAAAGTATGGAGTCCTTCTCAGGCCATGTTTAGTTTGCCTTAACACACTAAATAAAGAAAACATTTTTGAAATGCAAACAGAAAAATTCCAAATGAACAGTAAATAAAACTACCAGTCAGTGAGCCATTTTTCTTGGCCTACTCACAGTGAAAATGCATAAAAGTATTGGATAAAGTGTAATATAAAATGACATTTAATGAAGAAGACTTCAATAGATTGATGAGGAAGTTAGGATTTTCCAGAGGCTAAAACGTAAGTCAAAGCAGAAACACAAAAGGTCAAAGAAGAAGTTGGCTTGTACCATGGAGATATTTGCCAAAGCAAACTCTGGTTTTCATCCCTGAGAAGCCCAAATGACCTGGAGCCAAGGCTTGTGACAGTAGGTAGCCAGGCAGACATGGGCAGGGCAGGAGAGGCCCCCCTTCACCAGAAATGTCTGGTGACCATCAGGTGATGATCAAGCACTTGTTGAACTGCCTCTCTAAAGTAACAGTTTGCTGCAGCCAACGCCAGGGAAAGGCAGTCTCCCAGTAGATAGAAACACCTGAAACTGGTGATCAGCAGCTTCCCAGGGGAGTTGGGCGAGTGGGTTCATGCGTGTTACTTAGCAGCAAAATGGCGGAGTTCAAGTGGTATGAGACCTTTTAGGAACACTCAAGTGGTTAGGGAAGTACGCCTCAAGTGAGCATGCATGCAACTCCAGTAAACAGTGCATAAGCGGCTCCTCTCAAGTGCTGGCAGGTCACTGTGCATGCAGATGCCAGCGTACAAGACCCCAAGTCGCCGGGCGCGGTGGCTCAAGCCTGTAATCCCAGCACTTTGGGAGGCCGAGGCGGGTGGATCACGAGGTCAAGAGATCAGACCATCCTGGTCAACATGGTGAAACCCCGTCTCTACTAAAAATACAAAAAAATTAGCTGGGCATGGTGGCGCGTGCCTGTAATCCCAGCTACTCAGGAGGCTGAGGCAGGAGAATTGCCTGAACCCAGGAGGCGGAGGTTGCCGTGAGCTGAGATCACGCCATTGCACTCCAGCCTGGGCAACAAGAGGGAAACTCTGTCTCAAAAAAAAAAAAAAAGACCCCAAGTCAAAGGTCAAACTACACACATGACCTCTCGGGTCAACTGCTTGGCCCTCTTCCGATTAGGCTTTACTTCCTTTTGTTCCTGCTCTAAAGGATTTAATAAACTTTCACTCCTGCTTTAAAACCTGCCTCAATCTATCCATCTGCCTTCTGCCCCTTGGTCAAATTCTTTGTTCTTGGGAGGCAAGAATTGAGTTGCTGCAGACCCAGATTCATATTCACTGCTGCTAACAGACTCGCCTGAGTTAAGCAGACCCCTGTCAAGACTAGAAGACATAAAAGGTGGAAGTGTTGATGTCTTCTTGGATTTCTTCTTCCTTTTTTTTTTTTTTGAGATGGACTTTTACTCTTGTCACCCAGACTGGAGTACAATTGTGTGATCTTTGCTCACCACAACCTCCACCTCCCGGGTTCATGTGATTCTCCTGCCTCAGTCTCCTGAGTAGCTGGGATTACAGGCATGTGCCACCACACCCGGCTAATTTTGTATTTTTAGTAGAGACTGGCTTTCTCCATGTTGACCAGGCTGGTCCCGACCTCGTGATCTGCCCGCCTCAGCCTCACAGAGTGCTTGGATTACAGGTGTGAGCTACCACCCCCCCGGCACTCCTTTTTCTTTTGGATGCCTATTGTTCACGAAATCCTTTTCATTCTGTAATCCAGTCATTGCTCCTGGTCTTTGACCCTTTAGGCATTGACACCCTCCACCACTGAAAATCTCACATGTGGAATCTTAGGGAAAAAGAAAGTCAAATATGCAGAGTTAGAGAATAAAATTGTGGTTGTGGTTACCAGGGGAAGGGCAAGGGGTTGGGAGGAGGGAGGAAACGGAGACATGAAGGTTAGAGGTTACAAAGTAGCAGATACATAGGATGAACAAATCTAGTTAATGTACAACATGAAGTCTGTACTTAATAAAATTGTACTTTATTTGGGAATTCTGCTAAATGAGATTTTAGCTCCTCATGACACACATATAAACACACAAATGGGTAACTGCATGAGATGATTGATATTTTAATTAGCCTCACTATAGTAACCATATTACTAACTATATGTATCCTACAACATTATGCTGTATGCCTTAAATACACATACGCAATACAATTTATTTAACGAAATTTAAAAAAAAGTCATGGGTATTAGAGTATGTTTAGATTTGCACAATTTATAGCATGGAGTAGGTACTCAAAATATATTAGTTTTCTCCATCTTCAACAAGAAAACAGGAGATTGTAATGTTAAAGATGCTTAAGAAAGAATGTTACATATTAAAAGCAGAATTTTAAGAATCTTAATGTAAGCCGGGCGCGGTGGCTCAAGCTTGTAATCCCAGCACTTTGGGAGGCCGAGGCGGGTGGATCACGAGGTCAAGAGATCGAGACCATCCTGGTCAATGTGGTGAAACCCCGTCTCTACTAAAAATACAAAAAATTAGCTGGGCATGGTGGCGGGTGCCTGTAGTCTCAGCTACTCAGGAGGCTGAGGCAGGATAATTGCCTCAACTCAGGAGTCGGAGGTTGCAGTGAGCCGAGATCGCGCCATTGCACTCCAGCCTGAGTAACAAGAGCGAAACTCCATCTCAAAAAAAAAAAAAAAAAGGAATCTTAATGTAATAGCAATGTTGGAAGGAAGAGCTTTAGAGAATAGGACAGTGTTGGACACCGTTTAGGGCAGTGCTTCTCAAACTATTTCTGATGAGACAGTTTCTTTCTTTTTTAATCTATTGCAGGTCAGCTGTAAGATAGAATTAAAACTTACTAGCAAAATTAAATTTAAACAATTGGCATATGGAAACACAAGCCCAACGTTCTATTTTTAGATCCAACCAGCAGACATAAAATTACTTTGTCAAATTGCTGTCAATTCTTCTAACTTCTAAAATTCTCCAAATTTTCATGGCGATTGCTTTGAGTAATAACTCTGTCTTCCCCATGTCATGGTCAGCGTCATGTCAAACTCTTTCTGTATATCAGAGTCACAGTGAGTACTGTGATAACTCTCAATTTCTACACGTGCCTTGGCTGGGAACCAGCTGTTCATGGAAGGGCACTGCTCTGCAGCAGCACTGGCCAGGAGCTGGGGCAAGAATCCTTCTGTCAATGCCCTCTGGTCAAAGACCAACAGGAGCACACCCATTACTGATCAAGTTGGGTTTATGAAATCACTTTGCAATAATTTTAAGTGACAAAATTATGACAGTGAAAGAAATCTGGTCTAACCAACCTCCATCTTGCCTTTAACCTTCAAACCACCCTTAATCATTCCTGGGCTTAGGCCAAGATAACTGTAGGAGACATATAGTTTATAGTTGTTTTTTTTTTTTTTGAGACGGAGTTTTGCTCTTATTACCCAGGCTGGAGTGCAATAGCGCAATCTCGGCTCACCGCAACCTCTGCCTCCTGGGTTCAAGCAATTCTCCTACCTCAGCCTCCTGAGTAGCTGGGACTACAGGCTGCGCCACCATGCCCGGCTAAGTTTTGTATTTTTAGTAGAGACAGGGTTTCACCATGTTGACCAGGATGGTCTCGATCTCTTGACCTAGTGATCCACCCACCTTGGCCTCCCAAAGTGCTGGGATTATAGGCGTGAGCCATCGCGCCCAGCCTAGTTTATAGTTTAAATGATAATACCCCTTGACCAAAACTAAACCACCTTGATAAAGCTAATGAAAGGCCACTAGATGAGGAGGGTATGAGGAGCCTGAATTTGGCTAAGGGGTAGACATTAACATTACACAGATTTGCAACTTTCCCAGTTTCTCCTGCAGATAACAGCACCATTGTAGAATTTAAGATTGGCCTTTTGAGATGTCTTTTCAGGTTTTTGCATTTCTGATGACCAATGGTTCCACCTGGACCCACCAACCCTCACTAACAGGGCCTGCCAAACTATACTTGAAAAGCCCTACTTTGGGAGGCCGAGACGGGTGGATCACGAGGTCCAGAGATCGAGACAATCCTGGTCAACATGGTGAAACCCCGTCTCTACTAAAAATACAAAAAAAATTAGCTGGGCATGGTGGCGTGTGCCTGTAATCTCAGCTACTCGGGAGGCTGAGGCAGGAGAATTGCCTGAACCCAGGAGGCTGAGGTTGCAGTGAGCCGAGATCGCGCCATTGCACTCCAGCCTGGGTAACAAGAGTGAAACTCTGTCTCAAAAAAAAAAGAAAAGAAAGAAAAGAAAAGCTCTGGCCTCCAAACTTTCATGGCGGTTGCTTTGAATAGCAACTCTGTCTCCCACGTGCCATGGCCAGCATCATGTCAAACTGTTTCTTTTTTTATTTTATTTTATTTTATTTTTTGAGACGGAGTTTCGCTCTTGTTACCCAGGCTGGAGTGCAATGGCGCGATCTCGGCTCACCACAACCTCCGCCTCCTGGGTTCAGGCAATTCTCCTGCCTCAGCCTCCTGAGTAGCTGGGATTACAGGCACGCGCCACCGTGCCCAGCTAATTTTTTGTATTTTTAGTAGAGACGGGGTTTCACCTTGTTGACCAGGATGGTCTCGATCTCTTGACCTCGTGATCCACCCGCCTCGGCCTACCAAAGTGCTGGGATTACAGGCGTGAGCCACCGCGCCCGGCCGGTGTTTCTTTATTGCAACATCATGGTCACAGTGAATTGGTTTTGTCTGTGCAGTGCGTGGGAAGACCCTGTTAGCAGAAGTATCCAAGAGACACGCACCGCAGTATGTTAGTGGCGGCAAATCCATACGGGTCCACAGCAACCCCAGTTGTTGCCTCCTCAGAAGAAGGAATTCCAGGGAGGGGCATAAGACAGCGTGAGAGACCAAGGCAAGTTTTAGAGCAGGAGTGAAAATGTATTACAAAGCTTAGGAGCAGGAAAGAAAGGAAATAAAGTATACTTTACCTCTTTCAGTGTCTCAGTCATAAGTTTGCAAAGGTGATTTCAAGATCAAGTGCAGGCTTTGATCTTTTGACTTGGAGTTTTATATGATGGCATACTTCCAGGGCCTTGCATGACTTCTGCCCTGATTCTTCCCTTGGGGTGAGCTGTCCACGTGCACAGTGCCCTGCCAGTGCTTGCGAGGGGCTGCATGCAAGGTGTGCTTACTGGAGTTGTGAGCATGCTCACTTAAGGTGTTCTTCCCTTACCAGTCTAGTGTTGCTGGAGGAAGGTCTTACAGCCGTTTAGCTCCACCATTTTGCCTCTTAGTGCACATGCTTGAACCCACTTGCTCAGCTCCTAAAATCTTACTGGGAAGTTGCTATCACCAGTTTCAGATTTTTTCTACCTATTGGGGACCTGCCTTTCCCCTGGCACTTTCCCCAGTGACCAAGTATTATTTTAGAGACAGAATTCACAACCACCTGGCCATCACCTGATGGTTGCCTGACATTCCTGGTGGTGGAGGTGGGGGGGGTCCTCTGCCGCCCTGCTCGTGTCTGACTAGTTACCTACTGTAACAATCCCCTCAGGTGGTTACGTTTATAGCAGGAGAGCTTGCACATCCTGGGACATCTTAGTAGAAGCAAGTGAGAAAGGCTTATTTTAGGATTTGAGCTTGTATTAGGTGTTACTGAGAAGTAGAGCTTAGCCTGGATTGGTTGCTGTCAGGGAGCAGAGGCAATTTTATGACTGGGTATTTTAACAAATCTTACTGAAGGAAGCCGGAATAAACCGAGTCTGAAGCTTTAACTGGTAGAGGCAAGATCCTCTCATATTAGCTAGGACGGGGGATGTTTTGGTTATTTTCGTGGTTTGGACATGCCAAGATCCTCTCATATTAGCTAGGACGGGGGACGTTTTGGTTATTTTCGTGGTTTGGACATGCTTGTTTTTCTGTTCAGACATGATGATGGGGTGGTCTTGTTCTTGTCTCGATCACAGAGTGCTGCGGTCTGATGTTGACGTTCAGTGAAACTGTTTACGTTCCACATCAAGGCCTGACCCTCAGTGCCAGGCCAACTTTCAGTTGTCAAGGGCTGCTTCTCCCTTTCTTACCTCTGTAGGGTGAGATAGTTCCTGTGTAAAGGTAAAAACATTGGAAGGATAAAGGAACAAAATGTGGTGGATTGCCATAGAGGACTAGCATTGAGCCTCGAACTTGGACATGCATTAGAATCTCCTGGTAGACTTATGAAGACGTGAAGGGCTGGGCCCCAACCCCAAGTTTGATTCAGTAGGTCTAGCTTGAGGCTTGAAAATTTGCATTTCTAACCAGTCACCAGGTGTTGTCTACGCTACCAGACCACACTTTGCAAACCACTGAAGTCGATGGAGGTATCAAAAGTGATGATTACAGTATGAGAAAATTGACCCAATAGAGTTAACTGCAATTTCCAAGATAAAAATTTAGAGTGGGCCGTGTGCAGTGGCTCATGCCTATAATCCCAACACTTTGAGAGGCCAAGGCAGGTGGATCATCTGAGATCAGGAGTTCAAGACCAGCCTGGTCAACACGGTGAAACCCCGTCTCTACTAAAAATACAAAAATTAGCTGGGCATGGTAGCGCGTGCCTGTAAATCCCAGCTACTCAGGAGGCTGAGGCAGAAGAACTGCTTGAAGCTGGGAGGCAGAGTTTGCAGTGAGCCGAGATTGTGCCACTACACTCTAGCCTGGGAGACAAGAGTAAGACCTTATCTCAAAAAAAAAAACTAGAGTGGTCTTTATATTACCGTCTAATGCAATTCTAACACTGTGTGAGTATGCATTTTCCTATTTTAAATTACCAGTCTTTCAGAAAGAAGAGCATATAGGAAGATTCTCCCCAAAATAATTTCTGCAAATTATGGACAGCTGAAATTTGTAATAAACATAAAAGTAAAAATTTTAAATGTTTATCGTTCATTTTCTAGGAAGTTCTCAATTACAACTAGGCAGATCTTGGACCAGGAGCAGGTCTTGCATCTTGCTCGAATGAGTAATTAACTTCAGTTTCTTCATTTGTGAAGTAAGGGGCCGAGAGTAGATCATCTTTAGGGAGTCCGTGCTCTGAAATGTTTAAACTGTTAAAATAGGACTAGGGCTATCAGGTTCAATTATGTGGTACTCTTCTGTTTCCCAGCTCTTCTTGAATATTTTGTTCAGTATCAGAAGGATGCTGAGAACAGGGCATGTATGGAGATGGTGAAAGATCTAGGAACAAATCAGGAAGAATTGGATGAACAGACGATGTTGAGCTTGGAAAAGCGATTCACGGCGGCAGAGGCATGAGATCTCTTTCTCTGAAAAATATGGAATCTCTCCTGTGAAGAAGGCAAACACGTATTCCAAAAGCTGGGAGTGAAACTTGCAAGGAGACAGTTTCAGTTCCTGTAGGCTCCTTTATCTCCAGCTCCCAGTCACTGGTCCTCTAGAAGATCTTTTGATCTCTGGGCCAGTGGCTTAAACTCTGCTCTCCAAAACCCAATCGCACCTCCTTAGCACATTCCTATGTAAGTTCTAAAACTCCTACTTCCCTAGAAAATCCTTTAAACATCAACTGTCTGCTTCATCTTCCGTTTCCTTGCAAAATTTTCAGAGAGCACGCCAGCCTGATCTCTAGGCTCAGAGTATGTAGGTCACTCATGTCAATACTGACAGCCAGAAAATACACCTGGCACAGGCCCTGGTACGTGCAGCTGGTCTTGCTTTGCTGTGCCTTACAACTCCTCCTACTTCCTGGTGTTCTGTAATCAAACTCCTTCAGTCACAGACCTTCCCATACAATGCCTGAGACTATATCCGGGCTCCCCATGGCAAAGAATTCATGTCCCTTGGACAGAAACAGATCTTTTACATTTCAAAGCCCGTTTGCCTCGGCTTTTGAAAGAGCTTATCAAATTTAGAAAGGAGTTAGAAAGATTAGTGGCCATTTACAAGTCAGTAGCCAGTGGAGGCTCCCATTCATAGGAGGCTTCCCATTCATAGGAACCTCCACTGGCTACTAAGGGGTGTTCTTTCCACCCATGATTATACTGTGGTTATCAGACATTCCAGAAAGCCTCCAGATGAATGTCTTACCTCTAGATGGAACAGGTGGCCAAAACTTCTCCCACATCTTCCCAGGAAATGGCTGAGTTATGGGGCCTGATAGGGTCAGAGAGCTTCTCCTCTAAGATGAGCCGGTCTAGGATTGAATTACGTACTCAGAAGAAAGGCCTATGTGGAATGATTTATACAAACTTTTGAAAGGTGTACTGCATTAAATCCTGAAGTTGTAGTGAGGAAGGAGACCCTTAATCCTCTTAAGCTTCTAAGAGCCCTTCCCCCTAGACTTCTCCATTCCATTTCAATAGGAGAGGTAAAGGCTGGCAGACATGGGGCCACCCTTAATTGCACTCCTGGAGATTGCAGTCATGGAATGGAGGAATCTTTCCGGAAGGCATTGTTTTTGCTCAAACACGATCAAACCCCCACCTAGTCATGTACCCCATGCCTACTTCATGGCTCAAGACCCTTTCACATGTAATTTCTAGAATTCTAAGCCTTTAAAAGGGCAAGGATTTTCTTTGTCGGGGAGCTCGGTTGTTAAGGTATTTTCACCTGCCGCAGCTCCCGACTGAATAAATCACCATTTCCTTCCCCATTTAGTGTTTGAGAGATTTGTTTTCGGCTGCTTCCGCTTCACTGGGACATTTAAAAAAATTAAAATTCTGTCTTGGTTAGAAATCATCCTGATATAAAGAGGCAAATCAAAAATAGTGTCGTTGGCTGGACAGGTCAGTCTCTCAATGTTATAGAAGGAGCTATGTAATTATTTAAAAATAACTTGCAGGAGTCCGGGCGTGGTGGCTCATGCCTGTAATCCAGGCACTTTGGAGGCCAAGGCCGGCGGATCACCTGAGGTCGCGAGTTCAAGACCAGCCTGACCAACATGGTGAAACCCTGTCTTTAAACAAAAAAATAAATGAATAAAAAACAAAAATAACTTGCAGGAAAATAAGAGGGAAAAGGGATTACAGTCAATAGTACTTGCTTTGCAAATTGATTCTTTACAAAAGCAAAATCATAACTCCAGGGAAAACTCGAAACCCACTCACCTTTCTCAACAACTACAGAGCTTTGTCTTCAGATGTTTGCAGATATTGTAAAAAACAAGGGCATTGGAAAAATAACTGTCCTACACATACGAGAAAGGAAAACTTAAATCACACTCTCCCTAGACCCCAGCACCTTCATGAGGTTAGCTTTCTCTCTCCTGCAGCACAATACCCCATCAATTGATGGGGTCAGCTAATGGTCAGTCACACCCTAGATCCCACTATTAAACTTATAGTAGTGGATTGAGAATGGAAATTCTCTTGCCTTCTTTTTAAAAGAGAAAAAGTCGTGCTATGTTGCACATACTGGACTCCTGGGCTCAAGCAATCCTCCCTCCTCGGCCTCCTGAGTAGCTAGGACTACAGACACGGGCCACAGGGCCAGCTGGGAACTGTGATACTTGATTGCCACTGGTGCAACTTTCCCTACCATCTGCTCAGAGGATCTGTCTCTCTCTGTTACCTCTGATTCTGTTCAAGCTATCGGAGTTTCTGGGCAATCTATTTCACTGCCCATGTATCAGGTCACTACAACACCCTTAGGCCTCCTTTTTTATTTTGATTTTTGAGAAGGAGTCTCACTCTGGCACCAGGTTGGAGTGCAGTAGTGCAATCTCAGCTCACCGCAACCTCCGCATCCTGGGTTCAAGCGATTCTCCTGCCTCAGCCTCCCAAATAGCTGAGATTACAGGCATGCGCCACCATGCCTGGCTAATTTTTGTATTTTTAGTAAAAACAGGGTTTCACCATTTTGGCCAGGATGGTCTCAATCTCTTGACCTTGTGATTCGCCCGCCTTGGCCTCCCAAAGTGCTGGGATTACAGATGTGAGCCACCGCGCCCGGCCAACACTTGGGTCTTCTTAACACCCATCATGTAACTCTCATAGATTCATCATTGTACAATGTATACAGCAAATCAACAGGCTGAGACACATACTGGGGGCAGCAGAGAAAGAGGTTTAATGGTACTAAATGAGGAGATGAGGAAACCTCAAATCCACCTTTCTGAGGAATTTGAGGTTAGGGTGTGTAAGGATTTTGAAGTAGGCAAAGCGTGGAGATGGTTATTGGTCAAAGAGTACAGGATAAAGTAATGACTTGGGAGATGAAGAAGCTGTGTTTTCCCGCTGACCCCATTCCTGTGTGCTGCTCTTTAAACTGGTTGCTGGAATTCAGGGTATGAAAGAAAATATATGATTCTAATGTCAGAGATCCTGTTTGTAGGAACAATGGGGATGGAAATCAATTCTTTTTTTTTCTTTTTTTTTGAGACAGAGTTTCGCCCTTGTTACCCAGGCTGGAGTGCAATGGCGCGATCTCGGCTCACCGCAACCTCCGCCTCCTGGGTTCAGGCAATTCTCCTGCCTCAGCCTCCTGAGTAGCTGGGATTACAGGCACGCGCCACCATGCCCAGCTAATTTTTTGTATTTTTAGTAGAGACGGGGTTTCACCGTGTTGACCAGGATGGTCTCGATCTCTTGACCTCATGATCCACCTGTCTCGGCCTTCAAAAGTGCTGGGATTACAGGCGTGAGCCACCGCGCCCGGCCCGGAAATCAATTCTTAAACAGTGTTATGACCTGGATGTCAGCAATCCCCTTCCGTAAGGAACAAAGCAGTTGCATCTGCTATGGGACTTTCAGCAACAAGGAAGCGGGCCGAAGTGCAGCCTGATTAATGCCGAATTATAACTATATTTCTGTCTAGAAACTGACATTCAATGCTTGTCAGCCCTGTGGGAGTGGTTTCACTCAAGCCTTTCTAGTTTCTGAGTCCTTACCAACAAACTTTTTAGGTGGAGATGTGTTATCCAGTGTAAGGAGAGAGGCATTTTAATTTCTCTGGCCTTAGACTTCCTCCTTTCCCTAATGGAAATTCATCTTGATTTTAATCCTCTAAAGAGGATGCAACCTTAAAAGATGTCTCTACTCATCTGCCAGCCTCACATGCCAATGAGGTTGAATTGCTACTGCATGCAGAGCCTGTAGGTATTGCCTGGAAAAGAATAAACCTTTCCTGTTAGTGTCTCAGTGTGTCCTCTCACAATATGCAGAGCAAGAAACTAAACCTGAAAGAGAAAGAAAAAAAAACACAACCCCTTTTATCTGAGGAATGCAAACCCCTTTAAATTACCAGGCCCAGAGAGGTATTTATAATATAGCAGTCAGGTTTCATTCACGCTTGAGCTAAAGAATTATCTCTTAAAGCTATATGTTCTGTGTGAGCTGTAGGCTAATTGATGCCACGTAGCCATAAAATGTCATATACTCTATAGTTCAACAACTTTTTCTGTAAATCAGCGAGAATTCTTGACCAGCGTATTTTGTAATCACCCCCGCTCCTGATTCGTCCTTTCTCTTTAAAAACTTGAACCTCTCCTTGGTTCTCCTGAAGGCTTGCCAAGGCAACCTGGAATCGGGTTGCAATCCTCAGCCTTGGTGCAGATAAATTCTTTAATTTTGCCTCAGCTTCTTCCTTTTAGGTCAAGAAACTTCTAATAGACTCTTTTTTACAGAGGGTGTTCTTGTCTTTACTTTCTTTCTTACTTTGTAATACCTTAATCTTGCCAGTAAAGAAAGAAGGAACATTTGATAACCGGAATAAAATTGATTTGTACAGGATCTAAGAGCCTGTAAACTCCTTTGTGATTTTTCACCACCCCTTAGTCCTGAATCCAGCTGACATTTCTACTTCACTTCTGCTGATACAGCCTGGTTTACAATGATTAACACCTGCTCGATTTTCTTTTCAATCCCATTGCACTCTGACTCAAAATTTCTCTTTACATTTACATTTAGAGGGAGACCATTAACATGAACTCATCTACCTTAGGGATACCTGTGAGGTGTCCACTCACAGGACTGAGAAGGACCTTTTCAGTGTTCTCTGCAGTCCTTAAAGCCAACTGAGATTCTGTGTCCTTTACCCAAGGCTCCACTCTTGTTCATTATTCTGATGATCCTTTAGTTTGTTAATGAACTAAGCCAGCTGCTCTTCTAGACTCCCTCCTTCTCCTAAAGGCAGTAGATCCACAGAGGCCTTAAAGCCTTCTGATCTCAACTTCACTGGGTGCAAGTAACTCTTACTTATGTAGGACTGAATTGGCAGGTTGTCATATCTCAGGCCACTCAAAAGCTCACCCCAAAATGCCTAGAGTCAATTTTGTGCATTCCCCTCCCCAGAAATCGACATAAATTTCTAGGGGCAGCTAGCTATTGCCACCAGTATATTCCTAATTTTGTTGCCCTTGCTAAGCTCCTATATACCCTTATCCCAGATAATACTTCCGAGCCAATTTTCTTGGCCTGCAGAGCCATAAATATCCTCCAGAGCCTGAAAATTAACGTTCATACCCCCTGCTCTCAGCTAACCTGATTTTGACAGACCTTTTCACCCATCTTGCCCTGAAACAATGGGATTGCCGCAGATACTGAGAACATTTTTTTTTGCCTCTCTGATACGCCCTGTGGCGTATTTCTCCTGTCATGCAGTAACCACAGCTACCACCCTAATCACTACTGATCAGCACCGGAATTTTGACCTGCTTGGTTTCCGACTTGGGCTAGTTCACCCCTCCTTATGCCAACCTGGTGGTCCCCCCCTCCCGGAAGGTCATCATATTGATGCCGAACGTAGACACCCTACCAGCATAGCGCACTACAGCCCAGGACGCCTGGGCTCAAGCGATCCTCCTGTTGCATCGGACCGAGCACAGGAAGTCAACACCAAGACAAAAGTATGCCAAATTGCAGGGTTTATTGCCGGTGACCACGGAGGACTCACGTCTCTCCAACCCGTGGCAGAGAAAGAAGGGTGACAAGACCTTTTTATACCCACAAAACCACTTTGGGAGTGAGGGTGAGGAGTGGAGATGGGATGAAAGTCTTCAGATATTTCGGGGGGCTGTAAATCACCTTCTGGGGAGAGAGGAGGGTGATTGGTTCCGGATATTCCAAGGACTAGGGGATGGGCTTGACACTTTAAGACATTTACAGAGTTTAAGATAACCATTTGCTTACACATCGTCTGGGTAGGGGTTACTTGGCTTCAGAATGGAATTATCTGGGGGTGCCCACTCTGGCTGGTGATCAAAGGCCAGCAATTCTGGCAGTCACAGACAAGAGAAAGTATGCAGCTGTTACAGACAAGAGAAAGTATGCAGCTTTACTTCTCTTTGCATTTTGCAAGGTAAATTAGCAGTTTACAGAAGCCATAGCTAGCAGTCATTGTGAGGAGAATGGAGACAGTTTTGTCCTTTATAAAACGGCGGTGTACAGGTTCTAACTCTAGGCAAGCTATATCACACTCCCACCTCAGCCTCCTGAGTAGCTGGGACTACAGGCTCGCACCACCGCAACCAGCTTTTTTTTTTTTGAGATGGAGTCCTGTTCTGTCACCCAGGCTGGAGTACAGTACAGTGGCACAATCTTGGCCCACTGCAGCCTCCACATCCCGGGTTCAAGCAATTCTCCTGCCTCAGCCTCCTGAGCAGCTGGGACTACAGGTGCACTGCCATGCCTGGCTAATTTTTGTATTTTTAGTAGAGACAGGGTTTCACCATACTGGGCAGGCTGATCTGGAACTCCTGACCTCATGATCCATTCGCCTCTGCCTTTCAAAGTACTGGGATTACAGGCATGAGCCACCACACACAGCCAGTATACTCTCTATTAGATTCCTTCATTCGTTAATATGTTTCCCATGCTGTCCGTTCATTGACAAGTTTGTAAGATACAGCACCTTTCTCCAGGTGACAGGCCACCTATGAACAGGCCCTGTTCACCGCCGCCTCCATCATGTTGTAACACTTTAAACCCAGCTACTCCACTTACCACCCTGTGATGGAGAGCCTCCATTCCATACGATCGCCTTGCAACCATAGAAAATGTCTGAAAGCCACAGGAAGACCTTCTAGACACTCCTTTAGACAATCTAGACATATTTCTATTTTGTAATGGCTTCTGTAGATGACATTTCCAGGAAATGTAACTGTTAAGCCATAGTTTTTCCTTGTGAAACACTGAGGCATCCTCTTTGTTCCCTGTAAAGTCATTCCAAGCTGCTGAGTGTATGGCTCTTGCTAGAGCTGGCATAATGGCAAACAGAAAAATTGCCACTATTTACCCTGACTCTAGATAGGCCTTTGGCATCTGCCACACTATTGACACTCTGGAAATCCAGCAGATTCTTAACTTCTGCTGATAATCCTGTTGCCAATAAGCATGTAATTGCTGCCCTATTACAGGATCTCGCCTCCCTACTAAAATTGCTCATGTTCATTGTTCAGCTCGTCCTAAGGCAACTGATACTATATCTCTAGGGAATGAGAGGGTGGAGAAGCCTGCTAAGAATGCAGCCCAAAGGTCCATTCTGTTCTTTTCCAACCTTTATTAACCTGCCTTTACTAAAAAACCCCACAAATGAATACAAAAGAATGTCAGATAATTATCAGGCGTATCATGCATTGGGCCAATGGACTTCCTATGGCCCATCCCCCACTCTTTCTTTTTACTTTTTGGCTTCAAGCACTTATCTCCCTTCAGATGACACATATGTACATACAGAGGTTAGAGAATGAAGAGATAATTGGTTTCGCCTTGGGTATTTACAAATTACTGACTGAAATATTCTCAGTGCCCTGACAATAAATCCCATCCAATTTTTGGAGGAGACCAACATGCCTCAGCAGGTCCTCTAAGACGTTAGGCTTTAGGCTCTTCTCACTGTTTGCTTGTTGTCTGTGTGTTTAGTGGGTAGACTGCATGCTCTCTGACTAGATGTGCTGACACCATGACAGGGATAAAGAAATTAATAACAGGTCAGGCATGGTGGCTTCCACCTGTAATTCCGGCACTTTGAAGGGCTAAGGTGGGCAGGTCATCTGGGGTCAGGAGTTCGATACCAGCCTGGCCAACATGGCAGAACCCTATCTCTACAAAAAATACAGAACTTAGCTTGGTGTGGTGGTACACGCCTGTAGTCCCAGCTGCTCGGGAGGCTGAGGCAGGAGAATCACTTGAACCTGGGAGATGAAGATTGCAGTGAGCTGAGATTGTGCCACTGCATTCCAGATGGGGAGACAGAGCAAGACTCTGTCTCAAAAATAAATTAATCAATTAATAAATAATAAATAACAGATCATTCTTCTTTTGGGCATTCCATCATGGGTTGAATCAGACCACTGGAACTTATTTCACAGCAGAAATGAAACACTTGCTTATACAACTTCTGGGATATTCATTGAAATTTAATACTCTATATCATTCCCAATCCTCAGAGCAAGTGAAATGTGTAACACTGAGACACAAAAATGACTTTAGAAGTCTGTCAGGAAATTGGACTTAATTGGCTGAAAGCATTATGCCCAGCCCTTATAGTAATGTGGAATACTCCAAATCGAAGACATGGATTAACCTCTTTTGAAATAGTGTTTGGTTGCCCCATGCCTACTGGCATCTCTAGACTTTCCATTTCTGGATTGAATGAACATTACAGGGGCTTAAGTGAACGATTTGATGCTATGACTAGCTATACACAGACCCTATCATATTTACAGCATATCATCAGCAGGTAAAAGGGGCATGACTTCTGCTGACTGACAAGCCTTACGATAAACTTTTTGACTGAGAAATCAGAGTACATCAAGGTTTCTAGAAGAAAACATATGCTGTCACCTAACTGGGAAGGCCCTTACGAAGTACCGCTAACCAGCTACGCTGCTGTCAAAATAAAAGAAAAATCCTCCTGGATTCATGTAAGCCAAACTAGACCCGGATTACTACTCCCAGGGCAATTGGAAGACCGTCCCCACAGGTGACCTTAAAGTAAGGATTTCCAGAGTCTAGACCTAGGCCCTGGAAGCAAACAGTATCACGAAGTAGACCGTTTTCCTCAAGATCACAGATCAAAAAACTTTGCTTGCCCCCCCCCTCTTTTTTTTTTGAGACAGAGTTTCACTCTTGTTACCCAGGCTGGAGTGCAATGGCGCGATTTCGGCTCACCGCAACCTCCGCCTCCTGGGTTCAGGCAATTCTCCTGCCTCAGCCTCCTGAGTAGCTGGGATTACAGGCACGCGCCACCATGCCCAGCTAATTTTTGTATTTTTAGTAGAGACGGGGTTTCACCATGTTGACCAGGATGGTCTCGATCTCTTGACCTCGTGATTCACCCGCCTCGGCCTCCCAAAGTGCTGGGATTACAGGCTTGAGCCACCGCGCCCGGCCTTTACAATGTTTTATTCTGAATCTTAAAGCGCAGGTGTGAGAGAAGCATAAAGTTTCTTTATGAATCCACCTAATTTTTACTCCAGGCTGCCATGCATTAGGGTGGTAGGAAGGTGAACGTAAATCATTCCAGTAGGTTTGAGTCCCACCTCAGTCACACTCCGTTAACTCTGCCAAGGCTCTGGAGGCCTTCCTTTCTTTCATCTCCTACACCAGTCAATGCGGACATGCCCATTGTCTGTGTCTACGCAATACTGGCATGTCTGGAAGAATCTGGCAGTCTACATGACATATTTAGGACACTGGACTATTTGGCAAAGCTCTGCAACCCATTGCCTAGGGCTTTGTTTTCCTAGATGAACTCCATGCCTCCTGCCTGGAGCCGCGTCCAGTAGCAATGACCCAAGCAGAGAATGGGTCCTTCTTGCTTCTACACCTACAGATCTCTTCTCCTCAGCACCTCTGAAGGAGTCTCTAGCCTCAGTGGATATTTCTCCCTCTCGTTGTTTCATCATATGCTTTCATCGTTTGTCAGATTCATAACTTGAAAAACATGTTCCCCTTTGCTCCAGGGAAGGGAGGGATTACTAATTCAAAGTGAGGGAAAATATTTGCACTTCACTTTCTAGTCCATCAAAGAAAGGGAAGAAAAACAATTAAGATTTTGCACTGAAGTCGTGAGCATTTACAACTTGTCACCTATTTGTGGAGAGGAAGATCAGCAAGTCGGAGGAAATACCCAGGCCTCAGGAAGGACTCAATGGATGAGGCAATCAGCAGGACATGTGATTGGTCCGAGAGTGACTGAAGGTGATGTCTTTAGACTTGGGCTTCCCTGATTCTTAGAGTGGAGCATTGTGATGAGCCTGCCCCCAGGGTCCATAGGTAAACCTGAATACCCTCAGTTGCCTAGTAGACAGGGCTGAGGGTGGTGGTGGTCGGGGGGCTAGGCATTGGTGGTCTAACCTTGCATATACTTTCCTGCTTCTAGTCAAGAAGGCTTTGGAATTTTGTTGGTACTGGGTGCTGAATTTTTGCTGTAATCTGTGAATTGTTGGGGATGGCCATTGCTGAAATTAACTAACTTTAAAAAATAGGCCAGGCGCGGTGGCTCAAGCCTGTAATCCCAGCACTTTGGGAGGCCGAGGCGGGTGGATCACGAGGTCAAGAGATCGAGACCATCCTGGTCAACATGGTGAAACCCCGTCTCTACTAAAAATACAAAAATTAGCTGGGCATGGTGGCGCGTGCCTGTAATCCCAGCTACCCAGGAGGCTGAGGCAGGAGAATTGCCTGAACCCAGGAGGCGGAGGTTGCGGTGAGCCGAGATCGCACCATTGCACTCCAGCCTGGGTGACAAGAGAGAAACTCTGTCTCAAAAATAATAATAATAATAATAATAATAATATAATAATAATCGGTCAGTTTACTTGCTTTATTTAATTCATTCTTCAAACTACCCAAAGAGGCGAATGTCACAGTTTCCATTCTGCTGATGGGAAACCTGGAGCTCAAAGAGGCCTGGGGGATTTATCACAGTAAATACGGCTGGCATGTGGCTTCAAATCCACGCATATACTCACTCATAGGCGGGTGAGAAAAATGAGAACACGTGGACACAGAGAGGCGGTCTGCTATACACTGGGGACTGTTGGGGGGAATGGGGGAGGGACAGCCGGGGGGGCTGGGGAGGGATAGCCTGGGGATGAATGCCAAGTGTGGGTGAAGGGGAGGAAGGCAGCAAAGCACACTGCCATGTGTGTACCTATGCAATTATCTTGCACGTTCTGCACATGTACCCCAAAACCTATAATGTAATAAAAATTAAAAGAAAAAGAAAATCCACGTCAGTTACTGTAGGTTTACCCTAGTGGATAGTTTGTTGCCCAATAGTGGTAATTTGAGAATGAGAGGGGCTGGGGCTGCTATTAATAATTATCTCAGGACTATACATATAAACTGGAGTTTTCATGTACGGTCAGTAAACTTGGTAATTTCTTTATTCTTATTAACTTTTTAAAGAACAAATTGTAATCTTTGTAATCATTTCTACTTTAAAAAAAAATCTTTACAAATTCTTTTTTGCCTGGCCACCAGGGCAAAATCCTGTCTCTACTAAAAATACAAAAAATATCCAGGTATTGTGGTGCATGCCTGTAGTCTCAAGCTACTCAGGAGGCTGAGGTAGGATCGCTTGAACCCAGGAGGTGGAGGCTGCAGTGAGCTGAGATTGTGCCAGTGCACTCCAGCCTGGGCAACAGAGCAAGACTCTGCCTCAGGAAAAAAAAATCTGTCTTACTGATTTGGTACTTTTAGTTTTATTGTTTCCTTCCTTTAAGAAAGATAAGAAAGACTTCTAACTCCTTTTATGAAGCCAGGGTAACCCTACTATCAGAACCTGGTAGGAGAAGTGCAATAAAGTAGATTACAGATCAGTCTCACTTCTGAACATAAGTGCAAGAACACTAATATGCATTGGGTAACTACATTTGGTAATTACTAAAATAACACATATAATGATTTAAAAATATAGAGGACCATGACCAGTCATGGTTAGTTCTTAGTACTGTAAGGAGATAATTCTACATTAGAAAAATTTATTAATGTGATTTCCCATACTAAGAATCTAAAGAAAAAAATAGAACATTTCAACAGAGAAAGCATTCGATAAAGTTTTATATTTATTTATAGTTTAAATTGGCAGAAAACTAGGAACAGAAGGAAATTTCCGTAATGTGATTAAAAAGATATTTACTGTTTACCTGGAAAATCTTGAAAAATGTTTACTTTAAGATTAGGGATAATTCAAGAATACTGACTATCATAATGTTCTGCCTCACACTGGAGGCTCGGGGCAATGTAGTAACATAGAATAGAACACTAAGAAATATAAGGATTGGATTTGAGGGAATAAAATTGTCATTTGCAAGTGTTGTGATTGCTATGACCATTTACATAGAAAATTAAAGTATGTCAACAAACTCTTAGAAGTAATAAGAAGCTTATCGATTGCAAGATCAATATGCAAAAATCATTAGTATTTTTCAATACGAGAAATAATAAAGAAGATAATAAAAAGACGATTCTCTAAAACAACCACAAAAAAACCTGTAAAATATGAAGGACTTAATAGACAAAAGCTCATAAGACCGTCACAGAAGAACATTTTGAAACTCTACCGAAGAGCACAAAGAAACCTGAATTAATAATCAGAAAAATCGTCTTCATGAATGAGACAACAGTATTTAAGATAACCATTTTCCTCCACTTTGTGGTAATTCCAATCAAATTATAGCCACCTTTAGGGAGAATCTGCCTTCTCGTATTTTGAATGAACCCCACTGAGTAAGTCTTGACGGAGGGCACAGCCCTGCCTCTCTTCGTGGAAGGGGGAAGAACCAGAACCTTCTTTCTCTCTGGAGACTAGGATGTGAGTCTGTGACCCTAACTTGGACGTAACATTCTCCTTTGCAGAGCGCCGAAGCTTGTGTGAGTGGCAGGGTGACGTGGGACACCCTGTGACACACAGGGTGAGACCGTTTGGAAGAACCTGCTCCGCGGCAGCCTCCTGGTGGTGTCCCAACCGGGCTCTCTGCTGTGCTGTAACTTTCCCTGCCCCTTGGTTCCTGCCCATTTTCTGAGCCTGTTTCTCTAACCTTCTTTCTGACTTTGTGAGCTCTCTATTGTCCAATTCATTTCTATATTAATTTAGAATCAGTTTCTGTTCCTTACAATCAATAACTTGGAACTGGGAAGTTTACAAAATGATTCTGAAATTCATGTAAAAGTATACACGTCCATGAGTAATTAAGACCACGGATTGGTCAACTTCTTCTATACAAGACCATATAGTAAACATTTTAGTTTTTGGTGGCTGGATGCAACTACCCAATTTGGCTGTTGCAGCGTTCAAAGAAGCAAATGAGAGGAGTTGAGCTTTAATAAAACTTTACTTATTAAAATAGTGAGTGAATAGGGTTAGGCCCATGAACTATAACTCCCTGACTCTGGCCTAAGACAATCACTGAAAAAAAAAAAAGAAAAAAAAAGAAAAGAAAAGAGGGGACAGATTGATTCCATTAGATATTCAAATATATTTCCCAGCCATAGTATGCAAGCCGATGTAGTGCTGGTACAGGAACATACGAACAGAACAGGGAATTGAATAGAATCCAGAAACAGGCAAATGAGAATTTGGTTTATTTTGGAGAAAAAATTAGTTTTTATGGAAAAATAAAAATTAGATCCCTACCTAAGGTGGAAATATAAAAACAATTAAAGACTTAAATGTGAAAGATTGCAACTGCTAGAAGAAAACATAGAGGTCGGGCATGGTGGCTCATGCCTGTAATCCCATTGCACTCAGGTGAGAGGATTGCTTGAGTCCAGGAGTTCAAGACCAACTTGGGCAACATAATAAGATCCCTGTCTCCACAGAAAATACAAAAACTCATTGGGTGTGGTGGCACGTGACACTGGTCCAGCTACCCAAGAAGCTGAGGTGGGAGGATCTCCCGAGCCTGGGAAGTTGAGGCAACAGTGAGCCTGCACTGTTCTCCAGACTGGAGTTTAATAATTCATTGCCTTATTCAGCAGATATTTAATGGGTGCTTACTCTGTGCCTTTCTTGCTGCTGAACAAAGTAGATAAATTCCTTGCCTGAAAGTAATTAAGGTAATACCTTTTAATCATTAAGATAGCCAGAATATCAGGGTTTAGCTAAAAAGGCTTAATCGTCTGATATGGACATGTAAGAAATGAAGTTCACAGTAAATCTGTCCTAGGTAAATTGTAATTAACACCTAAGTGTTAATCGCTAACAAACTGAATAGAAACCATTTAACTCTTTCAAATTTAAATTAGCCTCTATCTTACCTATTATTTTTAATTTATGCCACTCTCTCCTGGAAGATGTGTAAATGAAAATTCTAATTGAGTAAGTTAATACAAATAAATATCCACCCATCCATCCATTCATTCAATCAATCATTCAACAAATATTTTATTTTATTTCATTTATTTACTTTCTGAGGCAGAGTCTTAATCTGTCTCCGAGGCTGGAGTACAGTGGCATGATCTCGACTCACTGCAACCTCCGCCTTCCAGGCTCAAGGGATTCTCCTGCCTCAGCCTCCCAAGTAGCTGGGACTACAGCTGTGTACCACCACACCCAGCTATTTTATTTTTTATTTTTTGTATTTTTAGTAAAGATGGGGTTTCGCTATGTTGGCCAGGCTGGTCTCAGCCACCCGCCTTGATCTCCCAAAGTGCTGGAATTACAGGTGTGAGCCACGGTGCCTGGCTTCAACAAATATTTGTTGAACAACTTTTATATGCTAAACTACGCTAAACGTTGTTTCTAACTCTGAACAATTCAGACATAGACTCTACTTTTTCTGCCAAGAACTCCACTTTTCATTTAAATATTTTATGGTAGAGGAGGAAAAACTTTAAAAAAAAGTAGTAGGTTAATGATATTTTTTATACTGAATGATCTCTTAGATTAAGAGATTATAATCTATTTACTTTGAGGTAGATTGATCCCCGAATGAGTGGTCTAGTTGCTGATAACCGAAAAAGTACAGTTAGGTATTAAGTTTGAATAGAATTTCGGCCGGGCGCGGTGGCTCACGCCTGTAATCCCAGCACTTTGGGAGGCCGAGGCGGGTGGATCACGAGGTCAAGAGATTCAGACCATCCTGGTCAACATGGTAAAACCCCGTCTCTACTAAAGATACAAAAAATTAGCTGGGCATGGTGGCGCGTGCCTGTAATCCCAGCTACTCAGGAGGCTGAGGCAGGAGAATCGCCTGAACCCAGGAGGCGGAGGTTGCGGTGAGCCGAGATCGCGCCATTGCACTCCAGCCTGGGTAACAAGAGCGAAACTCCGTCTCAAAAAAAAAAAAAAAAAGGATGACAGGTTGTTCCTTTGAAGTTTAACTCATCATCCTTTGGTGATCATAACTCCATGTTTTATACCTCCCCAATTAAAGTTCCAAAAGGCAACAGTAGGTCACAGCTGTCTCTTAGCTGGAGTTTAGGCTCAGGCACGATTTACTCTCCACTGTATGCTTGCTAGTAATCGAAGGAGTAACAGTTCCACACACCTAGAATGATCATCGAGTCAGTGGCCAGGGCTCATGCTGGCTGACAGCCTTCTATACTTATAGAAAATACAGAATTTACCCTCAAAGAAACTACTGTGGTCAACAGGGTCATAGTCTAGATTCATGTCATCTGGACTGTAAAGCACTAGACCTGAATTCCCTTTGTGTTGATGAGGGTATTGACAGTTGGGCCGTAATGACAAAAGCAGTTGTTAACTAGAACTTACCTTTGCTGATCCATATAGCATTTTAGTTGTAGCAAGTATACTTTTGGTTACAATTAATACATCTCTTCTGGTTTGTATGAAGTCTCGTGAAATTGATGGAACTTAGTGGTTTCATAAGAGAAAGGGTGACCCCATGTGGCGATTTGGAAACATAACAGCAAATTATTTAGCATTCCCAGCTTCAAGGAGGTAGCGTATATTGATTGCCTTATTTTAACTCTGGTTGTGTCTGTGGTTACTTTTATCAGCAGAGTTATGGCAGGAGTGAGGCTATATGACTTCTATGACTAGATCTTAAAAGTCATACAGCCTCCATGGTGGAGGAGATGCCATGAGTAGGCAGTATGGTTGACAGTTCCAGCTGAGCCTAGATTTCCAACTATCTACAGTAATGCAGCCAGACGCCCGAATGAAGCCACCCCAGATCCTCCCAACCAGCCCATCTGCCTCATAAAAGAAAAGGATCACCCAGGGCAGCCTTGCCTGAATTCCTGGCCTACAACATAATGAGATATAATACAATGATTTTTGTTTTGAGCCACATTTTAGGGTTGTTTTTATGCAACGTTAGGTAACTGGACACTCCTTGTGCTAATTCGAGTTCTCCAAAAGCCGATACCAAGAGGAGATTTGACCTAAAAGAGGTTTTTGGGGAATCACCTTTGAAGGATAAAGTGGGAAGGAGTAGAGTAGGCAGGGAAAGCTTTCAGATTCTGATGCAGGTCTGGAATCTGAAGGAAGGAAGATTAGGCAAGAAGAGTCTTATGCTGTTTCACAAAAAAATAAAGTTCTTTTCCAGGCTGTAGTGGGGGTGGGAGGTTCTCAAGCCTGTTAGAAAGATACTGCTCATCCCAAACGCTTTATTACTGAACTAGTTTTGAACTTGTGTGTGGCACGTTGGAATTGATAGAATGTAGCTTAGAAGCTCATCAAACCAGCTTATAGAATCCCAATGTTAGGACTTTCTCCCTGTCACAATGTATATCATCTATTATTATACCTCTGAAAATGTAGTATAGTTTTTTTTTTAAGATGGAGTTTTGTTCTGTCGCCCATGCTGGAGCGCAGCAGTGGTTGGCCTGAGCTCACTGCAACTTCCGCCTCCAGCTTCAAGCAGTTCTCTCTCCTCAGCCTCCCAAGTATCTGGGATTTCAGGTGTATCCCACCATGCCCGGCTAATTTTTGTATTTTTAGTAGGATGGGGTTTTGCCATGTTGGCCACCCTGGTCTCAAACTCCTGACTGCAAGTGATTTGCCCCCTTTGGCCTCCCAAAGTGCTGGGATTACAGGCGTGAGCCACTGTGCCCAGCCAAAATGTGTTATACTTTACATAGCCATGGCATTCATCAGACTTTGAGATTCTTGAAGGCAGGGTCTGTGTGGTTTTTATCTTTGTATCCTTCTTCATTCCCCAAGTTCCTGGCTCAATGAATGCTTGTTGATTGACTATGAATAATAGTGAAATCACATTCCTTATGTGGTTCTCAGAACAGATATTAATTACAGATGTAATGAATATTCAGATATTAATTATGTTTAAACAGACTTGAAAATAATGGTGAAGACAGTCACATGAAAGCAGGAATTTCTCTTTAACGGTACTTTGCTATTCCTATCTCAGTAAATAGTTTCTGTAGTCTTGTCTGCTAGCACTGCTCTCCTAACATTTTCTGACAGGATTATGGACAGGAGAATTCGGAAGTAACTAGACTGACATTGTAGTTTATTTCTTAGAGAATACATTTGATCTTGTAAATTCTGTACCTAAAATCTTCCTTGGCCCCGTATCCTACTGTGGTGGCTCCTGAATTTTTGAATTTCATTGGATTAATATCATTTTTAAAAAACTGGGATGCTGACACTTATTTTGTAAAGCAAAAACATCAGAAATAATCTATGGCCTGTTATTACCATCATTTTAAAAAAGAAAGGCTACGTTCATAACAAAAAGAAATAAAAGTATCTCAGAATTTTAAAATGGAACGAACAGAGACCGATTACAGTTAATACATCACTGTACTGTTTTCATTTCTCTACAGTTTGGTACCAACCTCTGTACCTGAACTATTGGTTGTAAATTAAATTTCAACTTATTTAAGGCTTTCCTAGTTTCTGCTCAGCCTACATCTCCAGCTTTTTTTTATCCCCATATCTAGCAGCTGTCATTTTCCAGGAGCTGGGAAAGAGGAATGAGAATGTCCTGGGGACAATGCTTCCTTTTTTTTTTTTTTGAGATGGAGTTTCATTCCTGTTGCCCAGGCTGGTGGGCTGGCGTGCAATGTCACAATCTTGGCTCACTGCAACCTCCGCCTCCCGGGTTCAAGCCATTCTCCTGCCTCAGCCTCCCAAGTAGCTGGGACTACAGGTGCCTGCCACCATGCCCAGCTAATTTTGTATTTTTAGTAGAGATGGGGTTTTGCCATGTTGGTCAGGCTGGTCTTGAACTCCTGACCTCAGGTGATCCACCTGCCTCAGCCTTTCAAAGTGCTGGGATTACAGGTGTGAGCCATCCTGCCTAGCCAATGTTTCATTTTTATAGAGGCAACACTGGATTTGCACACCTCACATTTGCTTACATTCTGTTGGCCCGGACTTGGTTGGAGGAACAGACCAGTGAGGCTGGGGAATTCTGGTCTGTAGCTCTTGGCCATGTACTTGGTGATTCTGTTTTTGAAAGGAAGGGGAGAATGGATACTGGAGAAAACAGTGATCCGTCACAGTCCACTCCTTTGGCCCTCGTGTGGCCAGACTCATCTTTTTTCTCACCAGTGGAGCATAATCAGCATGTACCAACAACCGAAAGTCCTGTCTGGGTGCTGCATCCATCCCCAAGTCCAGGATTGCTGGGTGATGTGCTGTCCTCTCCATCAGGTGACAGGGTGGCTCTTTCCTCCCACACCCACATCCAATATGTAGCATTGCTGTAGAATTTATAGCTGCAATAAAATCTCTCTTTCAGAAATGGAAAATTGGGAAATGGGAAAGGTACAGGACTCAATGGTTTATAACACTGGCGAAATTCTAATGGGCAGGTGAACAGACTCCTTGCCCTGGGAATGGAATACATTCTTGGATAGAACTTGGTCTATTTTCTGTGAGCAATTCTTTGTCTATTGTCCTTTAATCATTATTCTCTACTTTTTGCAAGTGTTAGAAATATGTTCTTGTAGAAGTCTGTTCAGATTTCATAGCCTTCTTCCTGCTGGTGCAAGATAGGTGTGCCTGATCTATTTGCTAGATGCATTATTTAGAATAGGCTAGAGACCTCAGAACGTAATGATTTAAAGAAAAGATAGTTACTTTCATTTTTACAGAAGAGTTCTGTGCTGGAGTTTTGTATCAGCAGTGGCCCTGCTCCACACAGTCCTTTGAGGACTAACATCAGTAGAGAATGAGCTAAGCTTCTTAACAAGGGGATATATATATGCAGAGGCTTAAAAAATAGAATTTAATTTCTCTCTGTATTTCTGCCTGCTGGCTGGAAATCGGACACAAGCAGAGCAAGCTTGGGAGCCTCATGTTGAGGAGAGCCCCCGCCCCTGTCCAGGTCTGTGCACCGCTGGACTGTCAGATAAAGGAGAAATAAAACTTAGTGCTGTTTGAGCTTCTCTCCAGCTAGCTTTTCAGGCTGCAAAATGTCAGAAAAGCGTAAGACCAACAGTCACCTCCCTTTCAGCTTTCCTAGATATCCCACATAACGTTTCTGTATACTCTCTTTTAAGAAAGTCAGAGAAATGCTCTTTGATTTACAATGGCAATGTTATTAGCTAAAAATTGGGGCTCTCCAAAAAAAAGAAGCAGAGAATGAATGTTTGAGTAGCCATCTAGCAGTCTATGCCATCCTATCTAAATGCCAGGAGAAAATTAGTTGGCCTTTTAGATGGCTGCCTTAGTCTGTTTTTTGCTGCTATAATAAAATACCACGGACTGGGTAATATATAAAGAGCAGAAATTGCCGGGCACGGTGGCTCAAGCCTGTAATCCCAGCACTTTGGGAGGCCGAGGCGGGTGGATCACGAGGTCAAGAGATCAAGACCATCCTGGTCAACATGGTGAAACCCCGTCTCTACTAAAAATACAAAAAAATTAGCTGGGCATGGTGGCGCGTACCTGTAATCCCAGCTACTCAGGAGGCTGAGGCAGGAGAATTGCCTGAACCCAGGAGGCGGAGGTTGTGGTGAGCCGAGATCGCGCCATTGCACTCCAGCCTGGGTAACGAGAGCGAAACTCCGTCTCAAAAAAAAAAAACCTATAAGGAAATTCTGGATATGACCATGAATACTATTTTGTTCTTTATCATTCCACATCCAAACGTATGTTTATACTATATTTATACATTTTAAAATGTTAAAAAATATACCAAAAATATAACTGATAATTTAGTACATAGTATTTTACAAATTGAATTTTAACTTGTGATCTTTTTTCATTGTAAAGATTTTTCTCTTTTCTGGGGAAAAATACATATCAGATAAAATTTGCTGTCTTAATCATTTTTAAGTGTACAGTTCAGTGGTATTAAGTACATTCGTATGTTGTGCAATCATCACCACCATTAATCTCCAGAACACTTTCCATCTTGCAAAACTGAAGCTCTGTGCCCATTAACAATAACTGTCTATCGCCCCTTCCCCCAAAGGCCCTGGAAACTACCATTGTACTTTCCATCCCTGTGAATGTTATTACTCTAAGTCCCTCATGTGAGTGAACTCATGCAGTGTTTGTCTTTTTGTAATTGGCTCATTTCACTTAGCATAATGTCCTCAAAGTCTATCCAAGATTTTCTTCTTTTTTATGACTGGCATTCCACTGTATCTATACACCACATTTTCCTCACGTGTTCATCTGTCAGTGGACACTTGGGTGCCTCTGCATTTTAGCTCTTGTGAAAAATGCTGCTCTGAACGTGAGTGTACAGCTGTGCCTTTGAGATCCTGCTTTCAGTTCTTCGAGTACACTCCCAGAAGTGGAATCGCTGGATCGTTTGATAATTATTCTACTTTTATTTCTTGGAGAACCACCGTGCTGTTTTCCACAACTGCTTTACAATTTTTCCTCCAAGAGTGCACAGAAGTCCCAATTTCTTCATATCTTTGCCAAGATTTCTTCTCAGTTTTTAAAAATTGTAGCCATGAGAGGGGATGTGACGTGGTATCTCGTTGCAGTTTTAATTTGCATTTCTTTAATGATTAGTGATGTTGAGCATGTTTTAATGTGCTTATTGATCATTTGTAAATCTTCTTTGTAGAAACTTCCATTTAAGTTCTTTGCTCGTTTTTGAATTAAACTTTTTTTTCTTGTTGAATTTTAGGAGTTCTCTAGTCTCAATATGAATCTCTTATTGTTGAGAGTGTTTTTTGATGCACGAAATTCTTACATTTTCATGAAGTCCAATATATGCATTTTGTTGTTGTTGTCTGCGCTTTTGGTGTCATATCCAATAAATCATTGTCAAATTCAATATCATGGAGCACCTGCCCTATGCTTTCTTCCCAGAATTTTTTTTTCTTTTTTGAGACGGAGTTTCGCTCTTGTTACCCAGGCTGGAGTGCAATGGCGCAATCTCGGCTCACCGCAACCTCCGCCTCCTGGGTTCAGGCAATTCTCCTGCCTCAGCCTCCCGAGTAGCTGGGATTACAGGCACGCGCCACCATGCCCAGCTAATTTTTTGTATCTTTAGTAGAGACGGGGTTTCACCATTTTGACCAGGATGGTCTCGATCTCTTGACCTCGTGATCTACCCGCCTCGGCCTCCCAAAGTGCTGGGATTACAGGCTTGAGCCACCGCGCCCGGCCTTTTTTTTTTTCTTTTGAGACAGAGTCTCACTTTGTCATCCAGGCTGGAGTGTGGTTGCCTGATCTGGGCCCACTGCAATTACAGGCGCATGTCATCACACCTGGCTAATTTTTGTGTTTTTAGTAGAGACAGGGTTTCACCAGATTGCTCGGGCTGGCCTTGAACTCCTGACCTCAAGTGATCCACCTGCTCTGGCCTCTCAAAGTGCTGGGATTACAGACTGGAGCCACTGCACCTGGCCTCTTCTCAGAATTTTAGTTTTAAGTTTATATTTAGGTCATAGACCCTTTTTTCTTTTTTTTTGAGACGGAGTTTCACTCTTGTCACCCAGGCTGGAGTGCAATGGCGCGATCTCGGCTCACCGCAACCTCCGCCTCCTGGGTTCAGGCAATTCTCCTGCCTCAGCCTCCTGAGTAGCTGGGATTACAGGCACGCGCCACCATGCCCAGCTAATTTTTTGTATTTTTAGTAGAGACGGGGTTTCACCGTGTTGACCAGGATGGTCTTGATCTCTTGGCCTCGTGATCCACCCGCCTCGTCCTCCCAAAGTGCTGGGATTACAGGCGTGAGCCACCGCGCCCGGCCCTCCAACTCCTCTTGAGTGAGAATATGTGGTGTTTGGTTTTCTGTTCCTGTATTAGTTTGCTGAGTATGATGGTATCCAGCTTCATCCATGTCTCTGCAAAGACATGAACTCATTCTTTTTTATGGCTGCATAGTATTCCATGTGATGTATATGTGCCACATTTTCTTTATCCAGTCTATCACTGATGGCCATTTGGGTTGGCTCCAAGTCTTTGCTGTTGTAAATAGTGCCGCAATAAATATACGTGTGCATGTATCTTTATAGCAGATTATAATCCTTTGAGTATATACCCACTACTGGGATTGCTGGGTCAAATGTTATTTCTGGTTCTAGATCCTTGAGGAATCACCGCATTGTCTTCCACAATGGTTGAACTAATTTACACTCCCACCAACAGTGTAAAACCATTCCTATTTCTCCACATCCTCTCCAGCATCTATTGTTTCCTGACTTTTTAATGATCGCCGTTTTTCTTTTTCTTTTTCTTTTTTTTTTTTGAGACAGAGTTTTGCTCTTGTTGCCCAGGCTGAAGTGCAATGGTGAGATCTTGGCTCACTGCAACCTCCGCCTCCTGGGTTCAGGCAATTCTCCTGCCTCAGCCTCCTGAGTAGCTGGGATTACAGGCACACGCCACCATGCCCAGCTAATTTTTTGTATTTTTTTTTTTTTTTTAGTAGAGATGGGGTTTCACCATGTTGACCAGGATGGTCTCGATCTCTTGACCTCATGATCCACCTGCCTCGGCCTCCCAAAGTGCTGGGATTACAGGCTTGAGCCACCGCACCAGGCCAACAATCACCATTTTAACTGACACGACGTAGTATCTCATTGTGGTTTTGATGTATGTTTCTCTAATGACCAGTGATGATGAACTTTTTCTAATATGTTTGTTGGCCACATAAATGTCTTCTTTTGAGAAGTGTCTGAAGCTGACAATGTAGACTGGACTCTTTAGTTAAACAGAGGATTGTTAATTCAGTGAGGTAAGTGATGACTGCGAGGGGTAAAGTTTATACCAAGACAGCTCTTCCGAGGAGTGTCTAAGCAGGTTTAGGTGAGTGTGAGAGCAGTGAAGATCTCTGGACGTAGAGACATACAGGCTGAGAGATGAAGAACTCCAGAAGAAGCCAGGGGAGAAGAAGCGGCCGTTTTTATGTCAGTCGTGAACTCTGAAAGCTGGGTTGTTTCCCTTGTAGAGCCGCAGTGAGTGATTCTGATGCCACACATTTTCCTTCACATCGTTTTTCATGACAGAATTGATAGCATTCATAAATTTACTCAAGACTGAAATAAAATATTTCGACATGTAAAGGATTCTAAAATCATAACCAATTATTGGTAAATATTATCTTATTAGTTGATCATTAAGTTCTATAACTAGAAGGATCATAAGTCTTGCTTTATAAAGTAAGAGAATTAAAATAAATGATGATCCGTAGCTGACAGAAGGTAAGGAAGCCCAAGGCCTCCCTACTAGTTAGGGCATAATTAGGATCAAAACAGTACAGCAGACACAGATCAATATTTTTTCCATTTCATATGATTATTTTTACATTAACAACAACAGCAACAACAATGTGAGAACAGCCCTGGTTAGGGTCACACTAGGCTGGCACTGGGAGAAAAAAGTAACTTATTTGTTTATACCACTGCAGTCACTTTTGATCTGGTCTTCATTCCGCATTGTTGGACTCTATTTTTCTGAAAGGTTTCATGGCAAAGATGGTGAATGGCACCAACAAGGAGAGGAAGACTACTGCATTTTATTTTATCCTTTCATAGTTAGATTCATTTGTTTTTGTGCTAGCATGGCACAAATAATTTATTGGAAGAACATCAGAATGCTTTATGAAATCCTAAAACACTGTTAAAGAACCAGGGCTTGGGAAAGAAACGTCCTACAGTATTTCTGGGATCTTCAGCAGCTTATTTGAAAGATATGGGTCTTTTCTGTGGGATCTGTGCCAACTGTGTGCTATCCCAACTCCTGCCACAGCTGTGGGATCTCACCATAAAGGAGACTCAGCTCCCAGCTCCCAGTCTCTAGGCCTCTCTGTTTACTGTAGTTAGTTTATGGAGTCTGTGTGCACCCAAGAGTTTGCTCTGTTCAGGATGGCGTCTTTCAGGTGAGAACAGGGCCTGGAAAATGGTTGCAGTGGTTTGGATATGGTTTGTTTGTCTCCACTGAATCTCATGTTGAAATTTAACCCTCATTGTGGTGGTGTCAGGGGGTGGGGCCTGGTAGATCTTTTCTCTGTTCTATTTTCTTTTCTTTTCTTTCTTTCTTTCTTTTTTTTTTTTGAGATGGAGTTTCGCTCTTGTTACCCAGGCTGGAGTGCAATGGTGTGATCTCGGCTCACCGCAACCTCCGCCTCCTGGGTTCAGGCAATTCTCCTGCCTCAGCCTCCTGAGTAGCTGGGATTACAGGCACGCGCCACCATGCCCAGCTAATTTTTTGTATCTTTAGTAGAGACGGGGTTTCACCATGTTGACCAGGATGGTCTCGATCTCTTGACCTCATGATCCACCCGCCTCGGCCTCCCAAAGTGCTGGGATTACAGGAGTCAGCCCCCGCGCCTGGCATCTCTGTCCTATTTTCTATATGTAAATGGTCTTTCAGCTCTTCATTCTGAGTGGTTTTATCTTCCAACTCTTTTATTTTATACTCCTATCTCAACAATCATAAATTCAATTTTCAAGAGTTTCAGCTTATTCTCTGATAATTTTTAATAAAATCTTGGTATTACTGTTTTGTTTTTGAGACAGAGTCTCACTCTGTTGCCCAGGCTGAAGTCAAGTGGCACGATGTCAGCTCACTGCAATCTCTGTTTCCTGGGTCCAAGCAACTTTCCTGCCTCAGCCTCCTGAGTAACTGGGATTATAAACTCCTGCCACCATGTTCAGCTAATTTTTGTGTTTTTAGTAGAGACAGGGTTTCACCATGTTGGTGAGGCTGATCTCGAACTCCTGACCTCAAGTGACCCTCCCACCTTGGCCTCCCAAAGTGCTGGGATTACAGGTGTGAGCTACTGTGCCTGGCTGGTTACTGTTTTTTATGTATAAAATATCGTCTCAAATTTCTGTGAGAATGTCCTGTTATTTTTTCTTATACCTCTTCTATTCTCTAAATTATTTCTGTTTTTTTCTGGGGTAAATTTCTTTGGTGGCACTTTTTTTTTTTTTCAATGAGCTATTAGTTTGTCCCCCATTTCATTGCAATAATGGGTGTGGAGGCTAAAGCAATTCCATCTTGGATGTTAACTTCTCATTAACCTCAGTTCTGGGAAGGCCTTTATTTTTGTTCCCTGTGTAAGAGTAGGTACTTATCATAAATTTCTGCCCTTAGCTGAAAACAACCTTGATGTTACTGTGCTACAGGTTTCCTATACGACCCTTCTGACGCATGGATACCCTTTCTCTATGGCATGTGAGTCCTGGTTCTGGGGGTAATGGTGCAGGAATCCACCCTCTTCTCTTATGGCTGCCCAAGATAAGGCTTCTGTTTGTAAGTTACTAGTAAATGTTTCTTTCTGAGAAACTGGATTTGTCAGCCTCTTTCTTCAGCCCCACAGCTTCCCAGGCCTTTGTGGGTAGGTTTGCGTAGATCTGTCCACTGTGGAACAATGCAACAATAAGAAAGCTGACTAGAGGCTTGGTGTCCATGGATGTTCTTGTTCACGTACATTTAAGTTAGGATGAGCAGATGGATGGAGCCTTCCCTACTCCCAGCCTCAAAGCCAAAATACAGATATTTTGTTCAGAGGCACAGAACCCAATTTAAATGTCCTGTTCTCTCTCAAAAATTTTAAAACATTTATCTAGCAAAGAACCATTTGATATTTTGCTTGAAAGTGAACATCTGGCTCTGCCATTTTTGTTAAAGGGATGAAATGAAGTCAATTGCCTTATACACATATACACGTACACAGTTAATCCCCTAATACTGTTTTTCATCCTGCCTTCGTTAAACCTTCTAACTGAGCCTCTCAGGAGTTGGACAGTAACTCCCATTTTCACTGTAGGCCTGTTTGTACATCCTAGGCTGAGGCTGCTAGGTTTTGTCTGTCGGCTGTATTAGATCTTACAGAAATTTATTGAAATCTCTTGTCCATTGCAGACCTCCTCCTGTTCTGTTTTATTCCTGCCTAGCGCTTAAATGAAATCTTTGAAGGGAGGGAAGACACATTCATGTACTCAGGCCTCTTAAACTGGAGTTTATTGACTTTAAAACTAGAAAAATAACAAGTGATTTACAAAATACACACAAGTCTTATTGACTTCTATAAATACATAGTACCCTGGCTTTGGAATATAGATTTTTTTTTTTTTTTTTTTAAGGCAGGGTGTCACAACTCGTATCCCCTGGGCTAGAGTGTAGTGGTGTGATCTCAGCTCACTGCAGTCTCTACCTCCTGGTCTCAAGTGATCCTCCTGCCTTAGCCTCCCAAGTAGCTGAGATTACAGGTGCCTGCCACGACACCTGGCTAATTTTTGTATTTTTAGTAGAGACAGGGTTTCGCCAGGCTGGTCTTGAACTCCTGACCTCAAGTGATCCACCTGCCTTGGCCTCCCAAAGTGTTGTGAGCCATGCTCCTGGACAGTATACAGGTGTCTTCCATTTCTCAAAATGTGACAAACTCTTTTTTGACATTGGCTTCAAAAACAGGCAATGTCTCCTTAATCTCTTACTGGCTTTCCTTTCTCATGGGGTAGTACAGAATTAGAGTACTGTGGGTCCTGGTAACAAAGTAGAAGGATACTAAGTATAATGCAATGAAATAGTTTGTTCTTTAGCTCAGTGGTTCTCAGCTGGGGGCTGCTTTTCCTCTCGGGGACATTTGGTACTGTCTGAACACATTGTTGGTTGTGAGAACTGGGATATTCTACTGGCATCAGTGCATAGAGGCCGGAGGTAACTGTAAGCATTCTTTTTCTTTTGAGTCGGGGTCTTGCTTCTTGCCCAGGCTGGAGTGCAGTGGTACAATCATGCCTCACTGCAGCCTGGACCTCTTGGGCTCAAGCAATTCTCCCGCTCAGCTTTCCAAGTAGCTGGGAGCACAGGTATGTACAACCAAGCCTGGCTAATTTTCAATTTTTTTGTAGAGATGGGGTTTTGCTCTGTTGCCCGGGCTGGTCTTGAATATCTGGGCTCACACGATCTGCTCGCCTTAGCCTCCCACAGTGCTGGGATTATAGGTGTGAGCCACTGTGCCTGGCCTGGCATTCTTAATACATAGGACTCAATAAAGAATTATATCGTCAAAAATGCCAACAGTGCTGAGGTTAAGAACCTTTTCTCTTGTGCAACAATGTGAATATACTTAACAATACTGAACTATACACTTAATGGTTGAGATGGCAAATTTTATGTTATGTATTTTACCACAATTTAAAAAATGGGTCCTTATTTGCTAGGAAAAGTTTCTGTTTGTCTGTTAGTTTTGTGCTATTTGATCATAAAAAGAGCATTTTATTTACTTTTATGCTTTGTTAGAGCTTACTTCATTGTTAAGACTGAAATAAAATATGTTGTGAAACAGAGCAGAGCCCACATGTCTAGATACCCCAGGAGAGCCAACTAAGTGACTGTGCCAGGGATGTTCACAGCACAGACATAAAATAACTGTGGATAACTTAAGCAATAGACAAAACGTATTGGAAGGCAGTGCAGTCAGTTGTAAATCTGGAAAAGAAGCCCTGCACCTAAGCTGTCAGAAGGACAGGGCCCAGGGAAGCTTCAGGGAATCTGTCTGGGTGCAGGATTGAATAGGCAGTGTCTGCAGTGCCTCGCGGCCAGGATGAATCCACCTATACTCCCTCCAGGGTTTTTGGGAGAGAGTGTCTGATAGGCCAAGCTTGGGTTCTGTATTCTTCTCTCAGCCCAGGAAGCTTGGGGCAACCTATGTGACATCTCATGAAGATTGTACACAAGGGGAAGAGGCAGTTTCTTGTCCCCAAAAGTAGGGTGATGGGATGCTGGGCACGAAAAGCAATAGATATCTGCTTTAGCTGCAAGATAGATACTGCCTCCTGCTGTCCAAAATCAAAATACAAAGAGCGAAACAAAGAACAAAATGCTGAAATCACCACTTTGGCTTGCTGTGAACCTTAGGGAAATCAGGTAATCTCTGTTTTGTTCTCTACAAAATGAAGAACTTGAATTTAATGACATAACTTCCTTTTTATTCCAGCATCATGTATATTTCCTTAGGTTTTAAAAGGGTCTTTGAACTCTTGTTCATGTATACTTTATATTTTGCCTAGATTGTGGATTCTCCTCTCATTTGCTCTATTCTTGGAATAGCTTCCTAAGGCTGTGGGACAGTTCTGAATTTTGGGATATTATCTGCTTTTAGGGTACGTGTGGGAGGGATAATTTTTATCAGTAAGAAAGTAAATTTCAGTGGGGTTTAAAGACAAGAGGAGTTGGGAGAGTCCTGGTAGGAGGCTGCAGCCTGCAGAAGTAACAGATTCCTGACCTGGGATGAGTAAAGGATTTGGGTTTGGCACGGTGGCTCACACCTGTAATCCTAGCTCTTTGGGAGGCCAAGGCTGGTGGATCACTTGAGGTCAGGAGTTCAAGACCAGCCTGGACAATATGGTGAAACCCCATCTCTACTAAAAATAAAATAATTGGCCAGGCATGGTGGCATGTGCCTATAATCCCAGCTATTCAGGAGGCTGAGGCAAAATAATTGCTTGAACCCAGGAGGTGGAGGTTGCAGTGAGCTGAGATTATGTGCCACTGCAGGCCAGCCTGGGCAACAAAGTGAGACTCTGTCTCAACAAAATAAAACAAACAAAAAACAAAAAAGGGCTGGGTACAGTGGCTTACACCTATAATCCCAACACTGGGAGGCTGAGATGGGCAGATCACGAGGTCAGGAGTTTGAGACCAGCCTGGCCAACATGGTGAAAACCCATCTCTACTAAAAATACAAAAAAATTTAGCTGGGTGTGGTGGCATGCCTCTGTACTCCTAGCTACTTTGAAGGCTGAGGCCGGAGAATCTCTTGAACCCACGAGGCAGAGATTGCAATGAGCCTGGATCATGCCACTGTACTCCAGCCTGGGTGACAGAGCAAGACTCTGTCTCAAAAAAAAAAGGGGGGGGGGCAGTTTGAAGGATGGGGATGACATCCAATTTTAGTTTTGTTCAATTTCATGGCCCTTGTACAGTACAAAATTTCACTGTTTATGCAAATCTCCAGCAACATCTACATTTTCATAAAAGCCTTTAAGGATTGGTTTGTAGAAAGTTAAAGAGAAGAGGGTGAGGCCAATATCTGGGCTGGCATGAGGAAAAGGGAAGGGAACCTAGAGAGCGGCTGCGACAGGAGAGGTTGCAGGAAAATCGGGAGGTGAGCGGGAGGTAGAAACTTGGAGCTGGAAGTGACCATGAGGCGGTAAGTCCTAAGTCACTGGAAATTCTCAGACATGTGTAGGAAGAATTAGACTTTCCAGAGGACTCAGAGTGAGAGCATGGGCCACAAAGGTAAGGGGAAATTAGTGTAGCTTTGGGCCACACTAATGAATAAAAAAGAGATGGGTGGTAGGTGAGGTGCTGCGGAAGACCCCAGAACAGTGTGAGGGGATTCTTTTTTTGTCTTAGTCTTTCATTTCATCATATAGTATGTCTTCGTTTGCCACAGAAAGGGTGCTACGAAATATAAATAGATTTACCATGGAATAAACATTTTATTTATTTGCGTATATATCATTTATTGACATCTACCCACTGCGAGTATAGATGAGTAAGACACAGTCATGCCATAAAGGAGTTTATCCTCAAAAATGTGAAAGACATTAAAAAACCAACTGCAATAAAAAAGGTGACATAATTGCTAAATGGAGTGAAGGAACAGTGTTTATCAATTCTGACCGCGGAACAGTGATGTGAATCCGATGAATGAATGGATGTTCTCGCTGAAGTTTCTATTTCTTTTTTGAATTACTTCTGGTTCCTATTGAAAGAAAAAAAATAAGAACCTTCTGACATGTAGAAAATGCATAAAAACCATCCTAAGATTATACAGATGAAGGAAACGTCACAGAAAGTTTAATCTATTATTCACTCAGCGCAGTTATGTGTGCCTGGGACAAAGATTCTGAAGAAAACCTCCAGAGGTTAAGAAGGCAGGACTGACCAGAGTGTAGGCCCAGGGCTCAGGTATCTTTGCATCTTGTCTCTGCCAGTTTACTGGCTGTGTGACCTTAGATAGTTTACTACTTACCCTCTCTTAGCATCAGATTACAAATCTGTAAAATGTGGATGATGATGTCTCATTGAATTCTTGAGTTAAATGAGTTAATCCATGTGAAGCCTTGGAATACTGCAAGTACTCAATGCATGTTAGCTATTATTTATTTGTGTTTTGAGGCAGAGTCTCACTCTGTTGCCCAGGCTGGAGTGCAGTAGTGTGACCTTGATTCACTGCAACCTCTGCCTCCTGGATTCCAGCGATTCTCCTGCCTCAGCCTCCTAAGTTGCTGGGGCTACAGATACCCACCTTCACACCTGGTTAATTTTTGTATTTTTAGTAGAGATGGGGTTTTTCCATGTTGCTCAGGTCTTGAACTCCTGGCCTCAAGTGATCCACCGGCCTCGGCCTCCCAAAGTGCTGGGATTACAGGCGTGAGCCACCATGCCCGGCCCAATAGGCTTTTTTTTTTTTTTTTTTTTTTTTTTTGAGACGGAGTCTCGCTCTTGTTACCCAGGCTGGAGTGCAATGGCGTGATCTCGGCTCACCGCAATCTCCGCCTCCTGGGTTCAGGCAATTCTCCTGCCTCAGCCTCCCAAGTAACCGGGATTACAGGCACGCGCCACCATGCCCAGCTAATTTTCTGTATTTTTAGTAGAGACGGGGTTTCACCATGTTGACCAGGATGGTCTCGATCTCCTGACCTTGTGATCCACCCGCCTCGGCCTCCCAAAGTGCTGGGATTACAGGCTTGAGCCACCATGCCCGGCCCAATAGGCTTTTTGATATAAGTTCCAGTGTGGTTTTCCAGGTAAATACTCATTTCCTAGCCTTTCTTTTCCTACCCCACTCTAAAAAGAAAATGTGAAATCCTCTTATTTAAAATAATAAATATTACCATATAGCTTCTGAATGCCTTTAATATCATCCTGGGAAAGTTTAAAATTTTGCGGATCTCCATTTCCATAGGTTGGATACATCACCGCATTGGGATCAGAGGAATGTCCCATACCCAGGGAATGTCCAAGTTCATGAGTTGCAGCATACAGGAAGTTAATTCCTACAACCGAAGAAGTGACAAACCATAATGGTAGAAATAACTGCATACATTATGTGATATTATATATAATACATGACAGCACAATTTAAAAAACTAAAGAAAAATACCTAATTCTTAGCCCTCGGTAGCCTACTTGTTTCTAGATTTTCAAAAGTGGAGAGGGGTTAGAAGGATAATCTGAATAGCAGTGGTTTAATCTCATCACCACTTCTGCTTCTTAAAAATGTGTAGTGTTTTTCTGTTTGCTTCTCTCACTGAGGCAGTAGTGCTCTGTAGTGGAAAGCAAAGGTTTTAAAGCACTAAGACCTAGGTTTGAAATGTAGCTCCACTCCTTACTACCTGGACAACTCTGGACCAATTAATCGATGTTCCTGAGTCTCAGTTTCTCACCTGTTAAACAGAGACATAATTCCTGCCCTATAGATTTGTCATGATAACTAGAGTTTTTCAGTATTTGGGAGTCATGATCATTCAATAAATGTTAGTGACTCTGGGTATCAGAAGAGAGAAAGTTGGCTTTGAGAAAGCCAAGATCAAAAGGTCTAGGATGTCCAGGCAATGCTGGCTTTGTTTTTGATTTTGATTCATTAGCTTGTATTGCACATATCCTTTGCTCTCCCTCAGACTTATTGAAAGGCTTTGCAAGCATGTGGAAGGTGTGAGCCTGTGAATTTGAGGAGTGGCCAGAGCTCTGGTGGTGTTGCATTGGACTGAAGGAAGCTGCCTTTAACCTACCCTGAGTGGGAGGAAAGAAGAATGAAAGGCTATGCCAGATGTGAATGGGAGGCAGCATCTCAATTTTATATAGATTTTCACAGCAAGGCAGCAAACTATGGTGAATTCTCTTTGGCAAACACAAGTACAAATTTCCTTGTATGGCCAGATGATAGGGGCTCTTCTCCATTAGTTCTCTGATGTGCCTATAATATTCTACTATGTAAAATGATAAATATGATAGACTAAGTCGTGGAGTTGGTTCTTTTTGGAAAATAGTGAGTAATTCCAGATTTGCATATACTTCTTAAATATCATAGTTTCTGCTTCTCTTTCTTTTCCATTTGGGGCATGTATTTTTTTGAAATATGAAGAAGGAGCTATCATTTATTGAATTATTAATACATTTAAAGTACTATATGAACATTATTTAATTTAAATAACCCTTGATGTGGGAACTATTTATATTCCCATTACACAGAGGAGAAAACCGAGGCTCACAGAAGTTCAGTAACTTGCCCAATGACACAGAGTAGTTGGTAGATGCACAGCAAATTGGACCAGTGCTGTTTGACTCCTTAGCCTGAGCATCACCTTCTGTTGAGTAGCATTATGAGTATATCACATGAAATAATGCATTTCAGGCATATCGTTCAGTGTTTGGCACTTAGCAAGGGATCAACACTTATTAAAAATTAAAGTAATTATTAAAGTTAGTGTAAGTCCAGGATTTTTAAAAGGATGTGAGTAGAAGAGACATGGGATACCTAGACTGCTACCGTCTGTCCAGCGTTCATCTTCATCGAAATGAGCATCTCCTCCGAGACCCGGCCCAGGTGCAAAGGCATGAGCCAGCGTGTTTCCTGGCCCATCAAATGGGTAGGGGTCCCCATGAGCTGAAAGAAAAGCAGTGATTGTTCTTAGTGCCTGATTTTTTTTCTTCTCCAGTCATTTTATCTTTTCAGTTTACTTGATTGTTGAGACTAGAAAAAGCAGCCCGGTGCAGGCCAGGCATGGTGGCTCATGCCTATAATCTCAGCACTTTAGGAGGCCAAGGCGGGTAGATCACCTGAGGTCAGGAGTTCCAGACCAGTCTGGCCAATATGGTGAAACCACATCTCTACTAAAAATACAAACATTAGCTGGACGTGGTGGCACAAGCCTGTTATCCCAGCTACTCGGGAGGCTGAGGCTGGAGAATCGCTTGAACTCGGGAGTTGAAAGTTGCAGTGAACCGAGATTGCACCGCTGCACTCCAGCCTGGGTGACAAGAGCAAAACTCCATCTCAGAAAAAACAAACAACCAAAACAACCAACCGAAAACCAGCCCAGTCCCAGCAGCTGGCGTTGTTGTTAGACACTGTCAGTTGCATCACAGGGTAGTGTTGTTAGACACTGTCAGTTGCATCACAGGGTAGTTTTGTTAGACACTGTCAGTTGCATCACAGGGTAGTTTTGTTAGACACTGTCAGTTGCATCACAGGGTAGTTTTGTTAGACACTGTCAGTTGCATCACAGGGTAGTTTTGTTAGACACTGTCAGTTGCATCACAGGGTAGTCTGGGTGCTTTCCCGGCCCAGGCACTTCTGAAATCACTGATAATCACCATATACTGAAAGCTTTCTGGGTGCAGGACTTAAAATGCAGTTATATCTAACTTATGGTTGCATTTAAACTTTTGTTAAATTTGACCACTTTGCTTGGCCAAAGAGTGCTGGGAGGTAGAATGAATGTGAATACCGCATTTGGCAAGTAATTTGTGCAGCATTTCATATTTTTTTTTTTCTTAAAAACCTAGCTTATTCTTTGTAGGCACAGTCTCTTAGAGAACCATGCTCAAGATCTCTTAAAGTAGCTTCTGATACTCTTTGTATTTGTGATGCAGATTATCTTCAAAGTGATATGAGGCCAGTTCAGTTTGTCTTGCTCTTAAAAACTTGTAGTGCTGTGATTGGTGCTTTCCCATAAGATTTGCTTCAGTGTTGTCAATATTGTGAGGTGAAGTTCAGATCTCAGCTACCGTAGCCAGGCAGTTGTACACAGAACAGACCGAAATGGGTAACGTTTTTCTCTAAATCTGCACCACGAAGCAATTAAGAACAGTTGGGCTGGGCGCGGTGGCTCACGCCTGCAATCCAAGCACTTTGGAGGCCAAGGTGGGTATATCACCTGAGGTCGGGAGTTCAAGACCAGCCTGACCAACATGGTGAAACCCCATCTTTAAAAAAAAAATAAAAGATTAAAAAAAAAAAGTTTATGTATATGGGTTTTATATATAGAAAAACCCACATGCAAATATATATTATATATATATATATGTATTATACATATATAAACTTTCATATTAAAATATATAAAATATAAAAATATTTTATGTTATATAAAATTTATATATAAAATCATATCATAAATTTATATATTATATAAAATATATAAACATATATATAGTGTATATATACTCTGTGTGTATATATACATATATTTGTATATGTACAGTGGTGTGATCTTGGCTCACTGCAACCTCCGCCTCATGGGTTCAAATGATTCTCCTGCTTCAGCTTTCCAGGTAGCTGGGATTGCAGGCATGCATCACCATGCCCAGCTAATTTTTGTTTTAGTAGAGAGAGGGTTTCACCATGTTGGCCAGGCTGGTCTCAAACTCCTTACTGCAGATGATCCACCTGCCTCGGTCTCCCAAAGTGCTGGGATTACAGGCGTGAGCCAGCACACCCTGCTGGGTTATGTATTTTTAAGCTTTTTAAAATGAAAGTTTCCATTTCCTACTTCCTTGTCACGTGAAAGGCATTAGCAACAGCTCATAGGACTATACCACTTCTCAGGGGCCTCTTGAGGCCTTTGGAAGCTGTAACTGATTTAATATTGATGTTAGCGAGATACATTGTAAACATGTAGTCGTGTGCTGCATAATGATCTTTCAGTCAACAGACCAGTATACAACAATGGTCCCATACGAGTATAATGGAGCTGAAAAATTCTCACCACCTAGTGATGCAGCAGCTGTGGTAACGTCATAGTGCAATGCATTACCTTTCCAATGTTCAAATCTGTTTAGACACACAAATACTTGTGTATTTGTATTACGTAACTTGTGTCATTGTGTTAGGTAACGTGCTGTGTAGATTTATGGCCTAGGAGCAATAGGCTGTACTGTATAGCCTGGGCGGATAGAGCTGTATCACCTGGGTTTGTGTAAGTCTACTCTGTGGCATTAGCACAATGACAAGATTGCCGAAGGTCTCATTTCTCAGACTGTATTCCTATGATTAAGCAATGCATGACTGTGTATATTAATAGTAATTCATGTGACAACACAGGGGTTGGCAAACTTTTTCTATAAAGGATCAGATAACAAGTGTTTAAGCTTTGTGAACTCGATGGTCTCTGTCACTATGACCACAGTCAGTCATAGATGATAGGGAGATGAAGAAAAACTTTATTTACAGAAACAGAAGGTGAGCTGGATTAGACTCATGGGTTGTACTTTGCCAACTGCTGCTGTTGAAAGTGGCTCTACATTATCAGGGTGTACGAATTGTAATAATATTGCTAAATCTATTATCTATCTATCTCTCTATCTGTCTGTCATCTCTTATTGAAGGTTTTTAATTATCTTAAGGAAAGAGCACTGATATAAACAATGAACAAACAACAGGACACAGGAATCTTTCTTACCTCCTCTTGCAAAGCCAATCATGATGTCAGCAGTTCCCCATAGAAGTTTCCTGAAATGCAAGGGGATCTCTTTGCCCCACATGTTTAAAGCCTTTGACACTAATCGTTCCACTGTTATACGTGGTAAGTCTCGAGTATATGATATGATCCTAGTAGCAAACAAGAAAACAGTATTTGACCTCTTGGGAAACAGGCTTTATTGTTTTTTCCAAAATGAGCTAGGGCAAAACTAACCTGTAGGTGACTACTTTGGAAGTCCATTTTGAGTTATCTGGAAATAGTGAGTATTCTGCAACATCTGGCACTCCACATCTGGGCTTCTTCATTATTTCTATGATGCGGGAGTTTAACATTCCAGTTACAGGCAGGCCAAAGAATTTTTGCATCTCCTTGAGTTTGGCTTCTAAACTCTTGACTTTATTTGTTGTTGAGTCATAGAGATAAAATTTCTTGAGATAGTCCTATTAAAAAGAGAGCAGTCATTTATCTTCTAAACTGTTGACTTTATTTGTTTTTCAGTCGTAGAGCTAAAATTTCTTGAGATAGTCCTATTAAAAAGAGAGCAGTTAATCTATAGTTCTTGTTTATTACCTTCTTTTATCTTGGAAGTCATACATCTCTTGCCTTAGGTTCCTGTGGATTCAAATAATGGTTTGAAGATAGAATAATTACGCTGTCACTGAGTAAAATAAGTGTGCATCAATGAGGAGAAAGTTTAATATTACTAATGAAGCACTGGCATGCCGTTCTGTGAGCAAAAGAATCCCTCAATTTTTGAAAAATCCCATTAAATGTTTTGGGGAGAAACACACCATATGCTTTATAAAGCCTAGGTGTTTGTGAGAGCAATCAGGTGGCATGTAGCAGTGTGTCCTCAGGGGTATGACTGAGAACTTTCCTCAGTGTTATCATAGACCCTGTCGGGAGATCCAAGGCTCAGCTGAGATGTGGCTCCAGCTAAAAGTTAAAGGGTCTTAACATTTTCGTTCTGGGAAGAGATGTTAGGAAATTATTAAATAGTTCAATTTAATAATCTGCTGAAGGAACCAAAGCTCATAGCAACTAAATGTTGTGTGTGCCCAGGCTCACACATTGAGTTTGCAGCAGAACTGGACCTGACTTTCCTGCCTCCCAGGCCTCCGTTTTCCTCTTTCTGCTCATTCCCAGTCCCTCTTTCTGCTGTTATGGCTCTAGTCAAACCCACTCTGGGTGACTACAGGACACAGTAGGTCTCCCAGGTCTATTCCATGTAAGGTGGGGTTCTCGGGAATTTCTTAAAGGTTCTCAGTATTTGGATGTGAGGTGGGAATCCAGCAGCACAAAGACAACAAGAACAAACCGGAACGAACTGACAACAGCAGCAAAACCTCACAGGAACATCTCTAAGCACTTACTAGTGCCAGATACGTACATAGTTATAACCAGCCCATGAAACAGCCATGGCATTGTTATCCCTGCTTTATATATGAAGAAACACAGCTCACACAAGTGAAATAAATTGCGTAAGATCACCTCGTGAGTAACTGAAAGAGCCAGTATTTGAACTCAAGTGTTCTGAATTCTGTACACTAAAATATGTGTAGGGTTGTATGATGCACGGTGGTATTGTTGTTAAAATGATGTAACATTGGCTCACTAATTTGCAGTTTATTTGGAGTAGATGGTAATGGTGACCTGTTTTAGGACCTCTCAAGAATATGCAATTAATGTAGGAAATCTGATTAATATTGTACCATCTTCTCCTGTTACCAACAATTGTGTTTCGTTAAATACAACAGATACTTACTGTTTATCTATGACAATTGATAACTGATCTAGAAAAAAAACCATTTAATCCCTTATACCTTCTGGAAGAAATCTTTCTGTGTTGTTGAGTTGACTTTGCCTCCTCTTTGTTAAACCTAGCTATTTTCCCTCCAAGTAAAGAAAGTTTTTGCCAATAAAGAAACTAAATACAAACTAAGTTTTGCCAATAAACTAAGTTTGCAAATTAAGGCAAACTTAGAAAAGAAAGAAGAAAAAGAAAAAAAGAAACTACATACAAAGTACTCTTTCTGGAGAATTCATGAGGTGGAACCATATAAAATTATTGTTTTGGACATTTTAAAAGTTAAATGTTAGTAATTTCATATAATTTCAGTCTATCTTGTTACTGGAACTTTTTAAAAGTCTAAGTAAATGTGAATTAAAACTTTACTTTTCTTATATTTAAAGCCTAAATTTACAAATAATACTTATGAGTAATCGTCTCATTAGTTGACCGTATAATAATTAGTAGACTGCTAATATTTATTAAACTGCTTATTAAAAAGCATATTGGAGGGCCTGGTGCGGTGGCTCACTCCTGTAATCCCAGCACTTTGGGAGGCCAAGGTGGGCAGATCACGAGGTCAAGAGATCGAGACTACCCTGGCCAATATAGTGAAACCCCATCTCTACTAAAATACAAAAATTAGCTGGCCATGGTGGAGTGTGCCTATAGTCTCAGTTACTCAGGAGGTTGAGGCAGGAGGATTGCTTGAAGCTGGGAGGGGGAGGTTGCAGTGAGCCGAGCTCGCGCCATTGCACTCCAGCCTGGTGCCTGGTGAAAGAGTGAGACTCTGTCTCAAAAAAAAAAAAGAAACATTTTGGAAAAAACATGATTTTTGAACCAGAAGCACTTGTCCTTGATTCCTATCTCTACCACTAATAAGTATGCAAATCAACTTTGGTTTCTTCTTTTTATAGAACTAAGGGTTAAATGATACAATGTATATGTAAGTACTTTATAATCCACAATTGTTACATACATGCTAATTGTTTTGTTCTCACCTCATTCACTCTTAGAATACCCCATGAGGTATAAAACACATGGTATTATCACTTCTGCTGGACACATGAGAAAACACTCAGAAGTTAATGCCTTGTCTATTGACATTGGCTTGTGAGAAAATTGTAATTTCTACCCACATTTTCTGACTTCAGATATCTCAGTTACAAACGTTAATGGAGATATTTACAAGTTGTATCTTAAGAGGCAACATTCTGTATACTATAGAAAAAGAATCTCAAGTTATAATAATAAGAGCTTAATTTAAACAATGTTTCAGGTAGTATTGTGTTGAATGCTTTCCAACACCCTCATTTGGTTGATAGCATTCTTATCTCCAATTTCCAAATTGGAAACCTGAAGCTTAGGGGAAGTTTGATGACCTTCCAGAGTCTATCTACATAGTGAAAGGGGGTTGGAACTAGGCCGGATTTTAGCAGACTCTGAAACCTGCTCTTAATGGCTACTTGATGAAAACATATATTGCTTTTATAATCAGAAAAGCTACCCCAAAGAAAATTCCACTGCAATACTAACATGGGAGGGGAAATAATTGAAAAACACATTTCTTCATGCAGATGGCAAAAGAATGGAACCCCAGGAAAGTGGGCTGTGACGTACCTGAGCCTGTTCCCACTGTAGCTCACTCATGCCTCCCGCCTCTTGAGGCAGCGGCAGGGCCAGGCTGCCAGGCAGCAGGTACACAGCGCACAGCACGGCGAGCCGCATAGCTGCCATCCAGAGACAGTTGTTCTTGGACCTTTGGTTGATTTGGTGTTTTCTGCTAGAGGCTGCAGAAATTTATATAGCTTCTCAGCCCGCATGTGGAAACGGGTGACTCATTTGAGTGTTTTCTTTCTTTTTAGAGTCGACAGAACTTTGAAAGTATGTTATTTTTCATTAACTAAAACGAGGAAGTATTATATCCTTATTGGCAGGAAGCACACAATGTATTTGTCTTTCAAAGGACTTTTTTTTTCTGTCTGCTGCATGAATTGAATCCATGAGAAAACTCATTTGTTTGCCAAAGTCAAATGACTACTCACATAGGTCTTCTCAATTTAAAATGTGGGTGAGCATCATTCAGGACAGTATTATACCATATATTTTTAAAGGAGTTTTTAAAATCAAAAGGTATGGAAAAGTGCACATAACATATAAATAATGAAATAGTTAAGGAAATACTGTATTTGCTTAATTAACAGTATTTGGTAACTATAGCAGTCACCAACGTCAAGAAATAAAACGCCGCCAACATCCCGTCGTTCTTTATAGAGGGGAAAGATGGCAGGAGGCAGATGGAAATGGCTGTGTGGCTGGATTAGTGGCCACCGTAGAACTGTCTATGTCCCCTCACCTCCCAGGTCCCTTACCAGAGTAGTGATAATTCTCTTCTTTGGGTCTCCTTTTAATCAGTGTATGTCTTTTCTTAATGGTGAACACTGCTTCTAATTCTTCTTGAATTAAACATGAAAAAATACCAAGCAAACAAATATCTACAAGCATGAGCTTAACTGTTCAACTGACTTACTTATTCTGCTTCTCATTTTATAGTAACAGATTCTTCCAAAGCTAGACCTTCAACTTGAAAATCATCGTACACATTTTTTTTCTTCCAATCACTCTGACTCTGGCTGCTACTCAGCTACAGGTAGGGCTGCATTGGTCCTTAATACACGAAATCAGGCCGGGTGCGGTGGCTCACGCCTGTAATCCCAGCACTTTGGGAGGCCGAGGCGGTTGGATCACGAGGTCAAGAGATCGAGACCATCCTGGTCAATATGGCGAAACCCCGTCTCTACTAAATATACAAAAAATTAGCTGGGCATGGTGGCACGTGCCTGTAATCCCAGCTACTCAGGAGCCTGAGGCAGGAGAATTGCCTGAACCCAGGAGGCGGAGGTTGCAGTGAGCCAAGATCGTGCCATTGCACTCCCGCCTGGGTAACAAGAGCGAAACTCCGTCTCAAAAAAAAAAAAAAAAAAAAAAACAGAAAACACGAAATCGTTTTACATATAGCAAGGATCCACTACCTACAGATTCGAGTGCAATGACTCCATTCTTACCAAAGATTAAACTGAGGCCAAGATGACAATTTAAATTATTCTATGTCTTCCAGCTCACACAGAAAAAGCTCAGTGCTTTTTTTTATCCCACTGCACTGCCTATTCACTTTTGTAATAGGTCTGTCTCCTTTGTTAAGTGATACATTTCTTGGAGAGCACCGTGGCTTTGACTCTGATACGTCAGGGGAAACACTCCAAATATACTGACGCTAAAAAATTTAATTAGTCACATATCACATAAATTACCTGGCAATCGATCACTGTGAGCCAGCAAGGTGAAATTTTTAGATCAGTTAATTAAATTTGCTCTCTTTACAGAGATGCCTGGATTCTGTATGGTCACAGTTTAACTAGAGTAATTGGTATCCTTAGTCAGAATTTGACATATGATAGGGTGCACAATAAATATTTGTAGAATAATGAATATGAACTTTACTTGAATCAGCTAAAAATAAAATATCAGGTTTTTTTTAGTAATATTTACACTGAATTACAATCAAGAGGCATTTCCTCAAGTGAATGAGCACACAAGCCACAAATTGGGTGAAAATAAATGCAAAGACACATCCACGGCCAGGTGCGGTGGCTCATGACTGTAATCCTAGCACTTTGGGAAGCCAAGGCCAGCAGATTGCCTGAGCTCAGGAGTTTGAGACCATCTGGGAAACATGACAAACTCTGTCTCTAATAAAAATACAAAAATTAGCCAGGCATGATGGTACACACCTGTAGGCTTAGCTACTCAGGAGGCTGAGGCATGAAAACTGCTTGAACCTAGAGGTAGACGTTCCAGTGAGCTGAGATCACTCCATTGTACTCCAACCTGGGTCTCTCTCACTCTCAAAAAAAAAAAAAAAAAGACACATCCAATAAAGGACTACTATCCAAAAAATATAAGTAACTTTTAAAACTCAACAATAATAACACAAACAACTTGATTTTAAAAATGGGCCAGATGGCCGGGCGCAGTGGCTCAAGCCTGTAATCCCAGCACTTTGGGAGGCCGAGGCGGGTGGATCACAAGGTCAAGAGATCGAGACCATCCTGGTCAACATGGTGAAACCCCGTCTCTACTAAAGATACAAAAAATTAGCTGGGCATGGTGGTGCGTGCCTGTAATCCCAGCTACTCAGGAGGCTGAGGCAGGAGAATTGCCTGAACCCAGGAGGCGGAGGTGGCAGTGAGCCGAAATCATCATGCCTCTGCACTCTAGCCTGGGCAACAGAGTAAGACTCTATCTCAAAACAAACAAACAAACCCAAAACACACACACACACACACGTACTGTTCTAGTGGGAAATGTTGATAATGGGGGAGGCTATGCATGCGTGGTGACAGGAGAATATGGGATATTTCTGTACTTTTAATATTGCTGTGATCTTAAAACTGCCTTAACAAAATAAAGTAAAAAAAGGCATTTTCTAGATTTTGTATTTTATATTTCTGTTTACTTTTAGCAATTCAAAGAGCATTAGAAATTATAAACTCCCTTCAATATTCACTTTTGAATAAGGAGAAAGAAATCTCTTGTTCATCTAAACTGTAATTAGTGAAAAAAGACCCAGGGGAATCAAGCCCCAGTTCCAGCCTTTAGAAGCTCATGCTCTAGGGTGGCAATATCAGGAAGTAAATACTCTTTAAAACAAAGGGACACTTGCTTATAATGTGCAAAGTTACCAAAGAGAAGGGAACAGCCAATCCTTCTTGTGGGAATTGAGGAGTAATCCATACAGAAGGTGGCATTTTGTCTGGATTTTGGAGGGTAACTCGGAGTTCCCTTGGAAAGGGGCATTCCAGGAAGAAGACATGGGAAAAGAGCATGGATATAGGCGAGTGAGCAGTCGCCATGGCTGTGGTGGGGGATGGTAAGTGACTGGAAAAGCAGGTGGGGGTCAAGTTGTTGAGAGCGAGCCTCGTGCCAGGGAGTTTGGAGTTTATCCTAAGCGCATCAAAGAATGTTTTATTTTATTTATTTATTTATTTATTTCGAGACGGAATTTCGCTCTTGTTACCCAGGCTGGAGTGCAATGGCGCGATCTCGGCTCACGGCAACCTCCGCCTCCTGGGTTCAGGCAATTTTCCTGCCTCAGCCTCCTGAGTAGCTGGGATTACAGGCACGCGCCACCATGCCCAGCTAATTTTTTGTATCTTTAGTAGAGACGGGGTTTCACCATGTTGACCAGGATGGTCTCGATCTCTTGACCTCGTGATCCATCCGCCTCGGCCTCCCAAAGTGCTGGGATTACAGGCGTGAGCCACCGCGCCCGGCCCCAAAGAATGTTTTAAAGGAAGAAAGCAGCGTGACGGGATTTGTAACGCTGTAAGAAAATGCAGGTGGTGGTTGTAAAGACAGATTGTGGAGGATGAGATGATGCTCTGTAGAGCAATATCGGAGAGGCAGACAGACCAAGCAAGAAGTTACTCTAATAACTCAGGGGAAAGAGGGGGAAGATGGCCCTAACCTAGATTGCGACCATCGTGATGAAAAAGAGGAAGGGAATTCAAGGCATATCTGGAAGGTAGATTTGATAAAAACAGAACAAAACCAAAACTCGGGAGATGATTGTTTGCAGGAGTGAGAAGAAAATCAAGGGCGATCTGAGCCTAATAGACTTGCGGAAACATGGCTTACAGGAAAAGAAACTAGGCGTTGGTTTTGTGAGGGACACGAACTTGGTTGTGGGAATACAAAGGCAGTGTGACCCCCTGGACACTGGGTTCAAGGTTTCAGCCGGGAATCAGGTCTCTGCTCTCTAGGTTATGAGTGACTTATTTTTGAGGAAGAAAACTATGTTTCCTTAGCTGGTAAAATATACTCATATAAAATCTATCACTTTAACTACTTTAAAGTGTACAGTTCAGTGTCATTACGTACATTCACAGTTGTTGTATCGAACCGAGCACAGAAAGTCAACACCAAGACAAAATTGTGCCAAACTGCAGGGTTTATTGCCGGCGACCGCGGAGGACTCAGGTCTCTCCAACCCGTGGCAGAGAAAGAAGAGAGGCAAGACTTTTTATACCTACAAAACCACCTTGGGAGCTTTGGGAGTGGGGATCAGGGGCAGAGACAAGATCAAAGTGTTCAGAGATTTCGGTGGGCTGTAAATCACCTCAGGGTAGAGGAGGGTGATGGTTTTCCCGACATCCAGATGGCTGGGGGTGTGTTTGACACTTTAAGAGATTTACAGAACTTGAGATAACAATTTGCTTACACATGGTCTGGGTAGGGGTTCCTTGACTCCAGAATGGAATTATTCGGGGGTGCTGCTTCTGGTCATCACCAACGATCAAAGGCTAGCAATTCTGATAGTTACAGATAAGAGAAGGCATGCAGCTTTACTTTTTGCAAAGTAACTTAGCAGTTTACAGAAACCAAGGTTAGCAGTCATTGTGAGGAGAATGGAAACAGTTTTGTCTCTTTTTATAAAATGGCCGTGTACAGGTTCCAACTCTAGGCAAGCTGTATCACACAGTGTTGTATAACTAACACCGGTATCCATTTGAGAGCTATTTTGCCATCCCGGTGAGAAACTCTGTATTCATGAACAAATAGCTCTCTTCTTTCCTCTCCCTCCAGACTCTGGTAATTTCTACTCTGCTCTCTTTCTCTGTGATTCTGACTCTTTGAGGTACATCCTATAAATGTAACCGTACAATAGTTGTCCTTTTGTGTATGGATTATTTCACTCAGCACAATGTTTTCAAGGTTTACCTGTGTTGTAGTAGCATGTGTCAGAATTTCACTCTTTTTAGATGGCTATATAATATTCTATTGTATGGAGAGAGCATATTTTGTTTATTTGTTCATCTATCCATGGGCACTTAAGTAGATCTCAGCTTTTGGCTGTCCTGCATAATTAATTGTACAGTGACCACTGGTGTACAAATACCTGTTTGAATTTTTGTTTTCAATTGCTTTGCATATATACCTGGGAGTAGAATTGCTGGGTCATATGGTAATTCCAGGTTTAACATTTTGAGGAGCCACTAAACTGGTTTCTATAGTGGCTATACCATTTTACATTCCCACCAGCAATGTGCTGAGATTTCAATTTCTCTGTATCCTCTGTATTCAAAATAACATGTTATTTTTAATTTAATTTCTATTTTTTAAAATTATCATGACTGTCTAAGTAGGTGTGAAGTTGTATCTTACGTTTTTTTTAAAATTTGTATTTTCCTAGTGACCAATGAATAAGGCTACACATCTTTTCACATGCCTGTTGTCCATTTGTATATCATTGGATAAAGTTCTATTCAGGTCATTTGCTCATGGTTTTAATTGGGTTGTTTGACTTTTTTTATTGAGTTGTAGGAGCTCCTTATATATTCTGTGTATCAAACCGGTATCAGACATGTGATTTGCAAATATTTTGCAAATTTCTCTGGGTTGTCTTTTACTTTCTTGATAGTGTCTTTTGATGCACAAAATTTTCTAATTTTGATGAAGTCCAGTTTATCTATTTTTTTCCTTGGTTGCTCATGCATTTGGTGTCACATCTAAGAATCAGCTGCCAAATCCAAGGTCACAAAGATTCATTTCTGCATTTTCTCCTAAGAGTTTTATGGTTTTAGCTATTATATTTAGTTCCTTGTTCCAGATACTTTGATTCTGATCACTTTCCTTTACATACCTTTGATTTCCCGGTGCTGTTATGTGATTTTCTGCTGACCAGACCGACTTAATTTGTAATTACGTTAAAGGAGAGTCATTCAGCCCTGGTTAGATTCCTTCTGTGTCACAGTGACCAAATATTTGACCTTTCTGAAATTCACCTTCCTTATCTGAAAACTGGAAATAGTACTTTTCCTTAGGGCAATGGTGAGGATTAAATGAGAGAATTAAGTGCATAAAAGACTTAGCAGTGTTTTTGAAGCATAGTAAAAGCTTAGTAAATGCTAGCTAGTATTGATGTCATTGTTCTCATTATTATGCTGAAAGCTTTTATGTACTATAATATCCTTTTTTCCCCATCTATGAACCTAGCATGGCGATCATCCAATTTTGTTGATATCAATGTTTTCTGAGACACAGAGAGGTAACTGTCTTAAATATTTCAATGTGATTTGTTTTAATAATCAACCAAAGTAATCTCCTTACTGTAGAAGCTATTAACTTTTTAAACAAGAAAAGTACATGGTCTTTATATCAATAAAATCTTCGGGTATACAGTATGAACAACAGAACAGATTCATGGGGAAAACAGTCATGAAAATTGAAATAGGGTAAATCAGATAGGAAAAGTACCACAATTTTAATTTCAAATGGAAACATTTTATATTCCAGAGCAGGATTTATGCAGAGAAAGGGAAGGTGGAGCACCTTAGTGGATGCACCTGATGTTATGAGTGGCCTTCTCTCTGTTTGGGTGAGAGGCAACCAAACAAGGTGACATCTTAGCCTTTTGCAAGGCACGTGTAAACTGAGGCAGCAACATCACGTCTCAGTGCAGCTGTCATTTCCCTGGGGCTCATACATCAGTGGATGGAAAGTTCTAGAACTGCAGGAGTAAGCATAAAGAGGAAAGGAAAGTGAGGGGAAGTGAGGGAGAGGATGGTCTGAGAGACTGTAGCCTTCCCTCAGACGCCATGCTTTCGGAAGCTTGCTTTCTTTACCACCACAGGGAGAAAGGAAAAACAGAACTATGTACTCTTCCTTTCTGTCTATTCCTTCCTTTCCCCTCAAACTCTAGCCTGGGAATAATTTAGAAGTTACTTAACTAAGTACTTCTCCCCTGCTTACAGGGGGAAGGGCAGGGAAACTCTCTGTCAGTGCCAATTTTTACAAGTTACACTTCAGAAAGGAAGTGAAGTAATAATGCTTGCCCCAGCCTGAACTCTGAAGTAGGATATATTATGTTTGACCTCCTCCATGTGGACTCACAAGAAGTAGCTTTGTAAAATAGATGTTACTGGTGAGGAAGGAGTAAGGAGAGGCAAGTTTCAGCCCAGGATCATAATGTAGGTAACTTAAAAATGAATATTAAGCTTCCCTGTCCTTAAAAAAAAAATCTTTCAGCAAATAGATCTTCTGCTTCTGCCCTGGCTTTTCCTATTCTATATTCCTTCACTGCTTCCAATGAACTTTCATTCATTTTTAAAAATTAGGGCCCCTTTGCTAATCTCTAGGCTGTCTCCTAATAATCCAAGCTTTCAAGGCCTTCCTTGCCATCGGCAAGCAGTTAGTTAGGTTTGTTGTTGTTGTTTTTTAAACAAAGACAGTTATTTCTCTAGAGAAACTCTGTGCCTACTGATGAAACAAGAACTTAGCTGCTCAGCTACATCAGGTAACGTGAACTCCCCTTAGAGTTTGTAAAGAGGTAATCATAGTTATGACTATATTTTATTTTGTGATTTAAAAAATGGAAGCAAATAATTTACTTCAGATCACGCCTAAAACTGTGACGGCAAAAATCTTCTGAGTAATTACTTGGACTACCTGAGAATATTTTTGTCTTTCAATGAAACTCTCAGAATATTTGACTTTCCCTGTCCTCTCTTTTCTCATGTTTAGATTAATGCTGAAAATTAACTAGATGATGCTTAGGACCAAAACATTTATTGGGACTTTTTATTGTATTGTTTATATCAATAGCTTTATGCAGTTTACAAAGCTAAAATCAGCAATCATTTTTGAAGCCCAGTACCTACAGCATGGGCTGACTCAGGAGGAGGAGGGATAGACATAATCTGTCCAAAGGGCAACCCCTGGGCTCTGGCGGGACCACACGGCCACACGCTTTGATTCTTTTGAGGCCAGATTTGTGGTTCAGCAAGGGTGGTGTCTTCACTCATTTTTCTCATGTGGGGATGGTTGAGGGAATTTGCAAATTTAAAACTGGGCTCAGGTTGGGCACAGTGGCTCATGCCTGTAATCCCAGCACTTTGGGAGACTGAGGTGGGAGGATCACTTGAACCCAAAAGTTCAAGACCATCCTGGGCAACACAGAGAGACCTGGTCTCTACAAAAATAAAAGAAATTAAGGCAGGGACACCGGGTTTAGAGGCAGGTGGGAGGCAGGAAGGCAGGGACACCGGGTTTAGAGGCAGGTGGGACGCAGGACCAGCTTTCAGCTCCTACTCTGATGGACGAAGTAGCACGTGGAGACTCACATTGTGGACTTTTGTTCTAATGCTTTCTGAGTATTTAACCTTTGCAATCCTGTGATGTAGCTATTGTTGTTAATCTCATTTTTACAGATGAGGAATCCAAGGCACAGAGTGGTTAGTAACTTGTTCAAGTTCTTATGAGATACTAAGTATTGAAGCTAGGATTTAAAACCAGACAAAATCTGATGCCTGAGTCTAGAAGTCTAGACTTAACCACGTCTGTGATCTTAAACACCTTTGGTTAAGGGTCTGAACCCTTACCTTGTCTCTCCATTACCCACCCTTCTTCCACCTACCATTCACCCTTGAGGGTATAAGTGCCCTAAATTTGTGAAGCTGAAGCCTAACAATAAAGACAACATTATTTTAATGTGGCGTTAATGGAGTTTTAGGATCTGATAACCATTTACCCCTCCGGCCTCATTTTCTGTCGCTCCTTGCCACTTACTGCTTTAATCATACCAAGTTATATCTGACTTACCGAATTAGCCTCACTGTGCCTTTCCCACTCTCCTTCCTGAGTTCCCTACCCACTGCACCCTATCCAGAAAAATTAACTGTCTGGAGAATCTCACTGGTCTTTTACACGTTAGATGTTGCTCCCTCTTGAATCACCCCCATGTCCCAAGGAAACATTATTCGTGTTTCAATGTTTGTCTGTCTCTCGCTATAGCACAATCTACACCTCAGCACATCTGTCTAGACTCTGAAGTCCTTGAGGCAGGAGCTGTCTGATATAATGTCCTTTGCCCCATGTGTAATATATACAGTTTTTGTTTCTGGGGTAGACAATTTTTTTTTTTTTTTGACAGGGTCTTGCTTTGTTACCCAGGCTGGAGTAGAGTGATGCAATCATAACTCACTGCAGTCTTGACCCTCCAGGCCCAAGAAATCCTTTTACGTCAGCCTCTGGGGTAGCTGGGACTATAGGTGTATGCCATCACTCCCAACTAATTTTTGTATTTTTAGTTGAGATGGGGATTTTCCCTGCTGCCCAGGCTGATCTGCAACTCCTGAGCTCAAGTGATATTCCCACCTTGGCCTCCCGAAGTGCTGGGTTTACAGGCATGAGCCACTGCGCCCGGCCAGTTTTGTTCTTTTTCTGCAATAGGAGTTACAAGAACCATACAAACTTGGAACACATAGTGGTGTTCTTGTTAGGACCTGGAGAAAATGTTTGTGAACAACACCAAACAGAGGTCATTAGATTTCCAGTTAGAGAATTTGAATCCCTTTTTCCAGTCAGACATAATGGAAGTTACACGGCATGGATTTCTGAATTATGCAAGTCAGTAAAATTTCCCAATTTTAGTTTGTTAGTGATTGAGATTGTTTGGGCTGGTTTTCTGACACTTTTGACCAAATAAGTTCTGTGTGATACAGGAGATTATTATTATTTCATACCAAAAGTTACATAGTTAACACATGTGGAGCTTGGGTGTGAATCCAAGCCTGCTTCTCTGTTAAGCTCATATTTCCTTCAATATTCCATATTATTTCTCATTCAGTAATTCAGACATTTTTCATTCATTCTACAAACATAGTTAGTGTATGTGTCATGCCAGGTGCTAGGACTATGGAGACACATGACAGAATGACAGACTCTTTTTTTTGAGATGGAGTTTTGCTCTTGTTGCCTGGGCTGGAGTGCAGTGGCATGATCTTGGCTCACTGCAACCTCTGCCTCCTGGGTCCAAGCAATTCTCCTACCTCAGCCTCCTGAGTAGCTAAGATTACAGGCACATGCTACCACACCCAGCTAATTTTCGTATTTATTTTTGAAAATTTTTTTCCAAACATATTCTACCATAATTTTTGTATTATTAGTAGACAGGGTTTAACCATGTTGGCAAGGCTGGTCTTGAACTCCCGACCTCAGGTGATCCACCTGCTTTGGGCTCCTGAAGTACTGGGATTACAGGTGTGAGCCACTGCACCCAGCCGAGATTTCTAATGCTAGGTTTTTGTGTCATTGTGATAATCATGGTTATTAATAATGAATATACAGTAAAATGGTTTTGCCAGCCAAATTGTTATCTGTTCTGATTATCCCTGTATCCTGAGCCCATTATAGTTATGAAAGGCTCCCCGACTCTTGGTGTGGTAACTGTGAGGGAATGTGCCCTTGAGTCAAAGGACAGAGGATTCTCCAAACCCACTGCTACTGCTCTACTTATGGCTCTTAGTATCCCTCATTTGGGTGTTTGCATGAGTTCTTCTTTCTGCTTCCTTCCTTCCTTCTTTTCTTTTTTTTTTTTCAAAAGCCAGCATCCTACCCTATCACCAGGCTGGAGTGTGGTGGTGCAGTCATGGCTTGCTGCAGCCTCAAACTGCTAAGCTCAAGGGATCCTCCCAAGTACTTGGGAATACAGGCACATGCCACCACATTAGCTGTTTTTTTTTTTTTTAATTTTTTTTTTTTTTTGCCAATCAATGAGAGCTTGTAAGGTTGCTGAGGTTGGTTGGCCTTGAACTCTTGGCCTCGCCTTCGCAAGCGCCACGACATCCGGCCGGAGCCACTTTGGGCCCCCTTTTTTTTAATTTTTGTAGAGAAAGTCTCGCTATGTTGCCCAGACTGGTCTTGAACTCCTGGCCTCAAGTGACCCTCCCACCTCGGCCTCCCAAAACACTGGGATTAAAGGTATGGGACACTGTGCCCAGCTGCATGAGTTTTTCACTCTTTTGTTTACTTACCAAATATCTACAAAGCTTATGCTGTGGTTTGGCCCTGTGGTGGGAATGGGGCACTCATGAAGAGTAAGCCCTGGAATTTGCCCTCAAGAAGATTATGTTGACACAGACATACAAAACTGGTAGGTAATGTGGTCCACACGACGGTAAAGGTATTTGGTAAGGTAAAAAAAATAGAGAGGATTTAAACATTTAGCAGGGTCTCTGTGACTGATGCACTGAGGGCAGTGAAGGCAGACCCATGCCTGTAATCCCTGTCAGTCCTAATAAGCATGAGTGGCTGTCCCCTATAGGGTAGAGGGTTCTTGACTTAATTAACCTGTAACCAAGTGACTGGTTGGTGCCATTGAAGGATGGTACCATATTGAGGGTTTAGATTGAATCCTTAATGCTGCCAAGTCAGACCTTCAGCAGCAGCAGAGGCTAGGTCAACTGCAGTGGGACTCATGAGTCACCTGCATGCCTATTACCACAGCCATGCCGTTTGTGGGCCCAGCGATGTTCCTTGGGTAGCTGAGGACACAGGCTGGCTGACCCCCACTGGATGCCTCATCCTGTCCACACAGGTGTTCAGTGCTTCCTCCTTAGGAGATGTTCTGTCTTGGGCATTGATATGAGACACAAAGATCCACACATTTTATGGTTAAAATTTCATAAATTCATTCAGGCACTACTTTCCCAAACATCTTTGTCTCTGATTTTATAATCTTGGTATCCTGCTCCATCCAGAATGTGACAAAAAAGCTCAGCAACTTGATTGGCGGGTAATCTCCATGCACTCTTACCCGTGGTCACTTCCCTTCCCCTGCCGTGCTGGGTTGCTGACCGCTAATCGTCATCATCATCAGTACCAAACGTACTCAGCGCGCTGCTTACTGGAGGCAGCGTCTTCTCCACTGCCTTTCAGAGTCCCACTGTGTGAGGCCAAACTGCAGCAGGAGTCTATTTTCAGTCAGCCAGGCGTGAGCTTTCTCTTCCTCCTTGGAGAAGTTAGTTAATAGGGGCAGCAGAGTATGCCACTTTGGCATAGGATCATATTGAGCTGAAGGCAACTGAGAAGAAGCAGATGCAATGAAAGCTCTCTGCCTTTTCCCTATTTGCCTAAGAGTGTGACACAAATTTGTAAGGTGTCCTCCATCCCATTTGTAGTAGGAAGGATAGAAGTTAGTCACTTTAGTTGTTTCTTTTTGTTTTTTTAAAGATAGGGTTTCACCATGTTGTCCAGGCTGGTCTTGAACTCCTGACCTCAGGTGATCCGCCCACCTCAGCCTCCCAAACTGCTAGGATTACAGGCGTGAGCCACCATGCCCGGCCATACTTTAGTTGTTTCTATGTGGAAACAACTTTAGAGCTTTCTTAGCCAGAAGCATAACAGAATTTAAACTAGCTATTATCTTCCATTACTGAGTTCCCTCATGCATTTCCCTTCACATAATTTGCAGCCATAGAAACTCAAAGTCCTTTCCCTTTGTTTTGTCATTTCTCTCAAAATTTGTCGCTCTTCTGTTAAGATGCTCTGTAAATCCAGGTTCTTCCTCCTGCTTTCAGCTACACATCACTTTTGTGTACACCCGTGTTAATAAATGTTTGTCTTTTTCCTGTTAATTTATCTGTTGTTGGTCTAATTTTAGGGCCTCAGTGAGAGAACCTGGGAGGGTAGAGGGAATAATATTTTTTCTATCCTATATTAGTCATAGGGAACCCTTACTGGGTTGTAAGTATTGGCTGGGGAAGAGGTATCGGTGCAGAAGACATAAGTGACGTGAGAGTTTTGGTTACTTGATCACATGAAAAATCTTCTCCCTTTCCTTAAACACAATAGTTAGTGCTTTTTTTTTGATAATTTGCATTGGATTATTTTTGGTCTTTTTCTTCTTAATGTAAATCATTATTAAATTATGTAGCATGCCACTACTTTTTTTTGGGGGGGTGGCATTCATTTAATAATAGATTCAACACTTTTGCTATCAGGACTTTCTTTTTTCTGAGACGGGCTTTCACCGTGTTGGTCAGGCTGGTCTTGAACTCCTGACCTCAGGTGATCCGCCCGCCTTGGCCTCCAAAGTGCTTGGATTACAGGTGTGAGCCACCACGCCCGGCTGCTTTCTTGCTTTGAAGCAGTTGTATTCATTTGCGGTGAAAGAAAGAATTCTCTAATGTTTCGTACATTCCTTGGAAGGAAGCCTGACACCATGTTACATACTAGTCATTTCAATCTGAGAATTCCCTAAGGTGTTTGTACAATCAGAAGTTTCCGTTCCCCTGGGTAGATATGAAACTGCACCACTTCTTCTTTTGTCAGGGCCTGCTTCATTGACTGAACTTCCCCCACCTTCATGTCTAGCCTCATGATAGATTGCCTAAATTCATGTACTGTTGGCAGAATTATTTTGTATATGGGACATTCTTTTTCCTTAGGGACCTGAGTTTGGGGTATGCTTATGAGCCAGACAGATAATTGGGGAAGCAGAATTGAAGTTCCTTGTTGGTTATAAATAATGTGGGTGGGTAGCAAGATGCTGGAAGCATTGGTGCAGCACCCATGATGCCCTTGACCACATTTACGAGTCCCTTGAGGCAGTGACCAGCCCTGACCCTGGTTTGTGATCACAGAACTGGTTTGTTGTGTGACATGCAGGAGGCAACGGAGGGTGGTGAAAAGAACATAGACTGAAATAAGGAACCTCTGGATTTAAGTCTCAGAATTAATCATGTGGGAAGGAGGCCTTATTTCTTACCTCCAAATGTGTTTATATAGAAGGTCTAAAACCCTCTTGTTTCTGCTCCCCCTGGGTCTTAGGGAATTTTTTTCATAGTGCCCTTAGGCCAAAAGAAATGACCAACAATCCTGTTTATTACAGTAGTGTTTATTAGGTCTAAATAAACTTATTAAGTATGTCCCAACAACTTAGTAGCTATTTAAAAAAGAATATACATAAATGTTAAGAAAAAATAAATTTTAATTTTATTCTTAAATAGTCTAAATTCCTTATGGATTGAATTTGTGTGCCTTTTGGATGCCATACAATTTCTTGATTTTTGGAATAAGGTCAGTCCTCACTGATTTTCATATAGTGTTTACTTTTTTTTTTGCGATGGAGTCTTGCATTCTCTCCTGGGTTGGAATGCAGTGGTGCGATCTCTGCTCACTGCAACCTTCACTTCCTGAGTTCGAGTAATACTCCTGTCTCAGCCTCCTGAGTAGCTGGGATTACAGGCACCTGCCACCACGCCCAGCTAATTTTTAGGAGGACGGGGTTTCACTATGTTGGCGAAGCTGGTTTCGAACTCCTAACCTCATGATCCGCCCACCTTGGCCATCCCAAGTGCTGGGATTACAGGCACGAACCACTGTACTCAGCCTCACAGTGTTTACTTGTTATTACAGCAACAGCAGAAAAACCAGCTTTGCAAAGTTCAGTGATACATAATGGAATCTACTATTAAAATGGTGAACCTCATTGAGCAGTTTGTACAGTGTCCAGCAAATGTCGAGTGTCACTGTATTTCCCTTGGAAACTTGAAGTATTCTGTGAGTTCACTGTTGCAGCTCGGGTTGTCTCAACATGCAGTTTGAGAACTGGGCATAGAACTGAGAAAATGTAAGTGCAGGGATGGTGGGAGAGTAAACGTTTCAGTGATTAGGGAGCGCCTGATACCTCATAGGGGCCCGATAAAGCAGCTATACATGTGCTGGTTGAAAGAAAGAGAAGGGAGGGGAGGGGAAGTGGAGGGGTGGGGACTAGAGGACTCAGAAAAACATGGCTCATAACTTGATCCAGCAATGATTCTTCTGAAAATAAAATCTCAATGTGCTGAGACCGAGTCTTCTGTGTACATACCTCTGGCTGTTGCTCTGACACGTGCTACGTGGTGGTACCGTCTTTTTCACACACACACGTGATTGGCAGGTAGTGCATTGGAAAGAACCTGGGAATTCTACCTCAGAAGATCTGAGGTGGTGGTTTCAGTTTTGCTGTTGAGTAACCTGGGGGAAATTATATGGCCTTCCTGAGCCTCAAGTCAGGACAGACAAGTTGGGGGCACCTTCAACTTGTAGAGTAGTTCATGGCAAACCGCGCTAATTGGCGACCAAGTGTCCAAGTGCTGGCCTCCGGGTCAGGGTGGCGATAAGGGAGAGGTGATGACTGCGGTCTGCTGACCAAGTGTCCAAGTGCTGGCCTCTGGGTCAGGGTGGCGATAAGGGAGAGGTGATGACTGCGGTCTGCTGACCAAGTGTCCAAGTGCTGGCCTCCGGGTCAGGGTGGCGATAAGGGAGAGGTGATGACTGCGGTCTGCTGACCAAGTGTCCAAGTGCTGGCCTCCGGGTCAGGGTGGCGATAAGGGAGAGGTGATGACTGCGGTCTGCTGACCAAGTGTCCAAGTGCTGGCCTCTGGGTCAGGGTGGCGATAAGGGAGAGGTGATGACTGCGGTCTGCTGCAGAGCCACGGCCAGGCCGAGTGGGGCAATTGCTACTCAGTTCTAATTGATTGTGACTGAATTGTCTGATTTTTCAAGAGATGTCAGAAAATGTTAACACTGTATGAGAACTCTGATTTTTAAGTATCAACTAATTAAAACGAATACATTTTTAAAAGAACACTACTGTGTGGTCAAACACCACAGAAACCCCCCAAATATCCCTTTAGATTAGGTTTCACCCAGGGGCCACTCCTTTTCAACCCTGGAAGCAGTCCAGTCCCTTTACTTCTAGTTGGCAGAGGCAGCAGCAAACCTAGTATATACGGCCCATGGATTGAACCATCTTTTGACAGCCCCATTCTGTATACACCAAAGCTATTTCCTATAATAATCAGGAAATTGTTGGCTGGATGGGGTGGCCCAACCTATAATTGCAGCACTTTGGGAGACTGAGGTGAAGGATTACTTGAGTCCAGAAGTTCAAGAGTAGCCTGGGCAACACAGGGAGACCCCGTCTCTACTAAAAACATAAAAATTAGACAGAGCAAGACCCTGTCTCAAAAAATATATACATAAACTGAAAAAGAATGCAGAATACAAAATTTTCAGTTACTGAACATTTTATAGATAACCATGCTAGGAAAACAAATAGAAAATAAAATAAATATGCAAATACAAAAGGGAAACTTAATTATCATAGTAATGACTAATGTCACAGTTTTTATTTTTGAGCCTAAACTTCATCACAACTGACCTTTGCATATTTATGTTAAATAATGTGTCAGTCTATCTAGATTCATGGTTAATTGGAGAACACACTTTTTATTAATTTTAATTTTGGGAAGTTTCTTCACATGGAGTAAGTAATATATAAGTAATCAGGAAAAGTCTGAAACATAAGATTAAATTTGTCAAAGTCATAAGAAATCCCACTGTGCCTCAATTCCAGAAATCACAATGCTATCAGGCAATTTTCATATATCTCTAGAGTTGAAAAATGTTTAATACAAATAAAAGCTCTATGTATGTATCATAGACAATGACAAAACTGAAGGAATTCAAGATCTGTTTTCCCATCTTTACAACCCCATGCTCCTGTTGTTAATTTTGAATAAACTGTTTAAATGCAGGAATGTGTAGTGCAGAGGAATTGGCAGAACAAATTGTGCCAGAGTGAGCAGGAGCCTTTATGGACTCATATTCAAAGGGTATGTGTACAGCTCAGTCCTCATTTGTCCCAGGTGAACTGAATAGCTAGAAGTCCTCCAAACTAACTTCCATGTGGTGTACAATACCTATCAGGTTATAAATATGTGCTAGTTGGATATATACTTATATATTAGTAAAGTTCAGCAGTCTCTTCAGCATTTGCTTAGAACATAGACCTATATGAGATTAGTCAAGGAGGAAGATTTTGTCAATGATATTGTTTAGAATTGCTGGCACTTGGTGATTATAAAAAGCAGACTGAGTTTTAGTCTGAAAAGATGCAAGTCATCCAAGAATACAGAGCTTGAGACCTGGACTAGAACCCACACTTCTTATTACCTGGCGTCAGGTAACAAGATGGATAGCGCCACCACATGGGGCATGTCCTTAGGGATTTAGAAGGGACGTAAAAATTCAAATTATTCTACTGTTATACCAACTGTTAAATGATTGCTCTTTGTGAACAGTTGTGCTAAGATCTTTGTCTAGATTATCTCAATTCTCATAACATTAATTCTGTAATTATTATTCCCATTCCATTTTGCAGTTGAGAAAACTGAGGTTTAGAGTAGCAAATAATTAGTCCCAAATCACGTAGCTCCTACTGGCCTGATTACAGACCCCATAAACAGTGACATTTTAGTAAGGTATGTGCATTGGAAAGGTAAAGGAGGACAGATCACAGAACCACATAACTGCCTAACATTGTGAGCTCCTGTTGTGGCCACTGCCACCTTCTCCCAGTCTCCACCCACCTAGCAATTCACCTTTTTACTTTTGGATTATGGGAGCATATGCTGGGTCTGAGTTCTAGTTTCTGTTTAAGAACCTGTGGAATCATAGACATGTTATTTAGCTTTCACTGCCTGATGAATGGCACGAGAAGGTGGGACACATGTCATCAAGGGCCCTTCTAGGAGTGGGACACAAATCCCTTTAAGAGCACGCTGACCGTAGCAGTTCCAATGGAGTCCAGAGAATTCCATTTGCAGCTCTCTCAAGTTGCAAAATCCTGCTTGTTTCTGGAGTTTTCACAGATAGCCAGGGAGACTTTGAAGCTGTTTCATCCCAGGCATGTGGTGTTTGGTCACAATGCACTGATCAGCAATCTACATCCCCTGTACAATGATGCTTTCTTCTCACTTCTCGGTTGACATTCTTCTCACTCGTGGCTCTGACAGTTGGGCTGGAAATCCTGCCCTTCCTTCACAGTATTACCCATGAAAGAGGATAAAATGAGATCATTAGCCCCTCTGTTTGCTCCTGGGAGACGGGGGAAACTAGAGTGTTAACTGTTCTCCTTCTACCTTTGAACTCCTGGGAGGGGAAAGCACAGGTACTTTTGCCAAGAAACTAGAACTGGAAAGTTTGAAGCCGTTAAAAAAAAATTTCAGAGATCCAGGCTACCAGTGTAATTGGAATACTAGAGTGAACAATTTTCTCCTGAGAATATAGTTTATGGCATTTTGGAATTATGAAAGTCACGATCCAGGAAATGGGAAATGGAGGCAAAGGAAGTAAAATTGATTCATGTTATAAAGCAGTAGGCCTTTTCTCTTCTTCCTAGTGAGTCCTGAGGAGTATTACAGGGTCTCTGAATGTGGAAAATTAGGAAAAGGAAGAAGAGAGGCAAGAGGAGAGAAGAGAGGCCACAGCAACTGTGAGAGACTATGGCTCACAAAGAGAAACAGGAAGAAACAAGATTGAGATGAGAATGGCCAGGAAAGGTTACAAGAGCGAGGTCCGATACTCATTAGTGAATTGTTTCCTCTCTATGCTCTGATCTCCCTCTTAAACCTGCTGCCCTCATCAACATTGTGAAGCGGTGAGATGGAGTTGAGGAGGAGCTGTGTCCACACTGAAGAACTCCAGACTCAGGAAGGGTGACAAGCACAGACAATCATGACAATGCTCAGGGTGGAGCTTGGAGAGGCTTTGATGTACGTAATGTAGAGAATGTAGGCATCCCCCCAAACAGAAGCATTATTAGAAGGATTTGGGTGCTGGTGGTGTTTTGGCAGGAAGGGGATAACTGGAGAACCAGTCAGGATGGGGGATTTTGTCATTGTATTTGGATGTTAGAGAAACGTGTGGCCTCAAAGGTGGACATGTGGAGACACCTGAGCTAAAATGTACTGCTTTAAGCTGGTTCAGATAAGTGTCCACAAAAAGTAAGGCCAGGCTTGTCTTGGATCTCAAAGAGGCGGATAGAGTTTCCCAGGGCTTTCTTCCCCTGAGGGAGGTCCAAGTGTTTTAAGAGGTGAAAACTGATGATCTATGCACAGAAACGCTCCACTTGTGGGTTGCGGAAGGTGGTTAGACAGCAAGAGGTTCAGGGCATCCTTCCAGGGGTTTACCTCAGATCCGCAAGGCAAGGCTCATCAAAGGGACTGCCGACATTTTAAGAGGAATTCCCATCAGAGTGGTGACACATTACAGACAAGCACCGGCAGAATGAGGAAGAGAGAAAAAAAACCCACTCAGAAACAACAAGCAGAACAAAAGAAGGAGTTCCAAGGAGACGTCACTGAGTGATGCTCTCCCCTGGGAAAGGGGAAATGTCTGGAAAAATCACTCCTTCATTTAAGACCCTGGGGTCTGTATTATTCTGGGGAGAGCTCCAGGAAAAGCAGACAACTCACTGCAAAGGATGACATCTCTGTAAGGCTGCAGATGCAGATGGCAGAGTGAGCCACATGCATAGAGCTCTTGACCGGTTTGCATATTCTCTACCTCCCAGCCTGGCCTGGGCCACCCTTCCCCTCCTTCCGAATTGCCTGATCTGTCTTCCCTGGCTAACTCCATCTGGAAGCCTCCTTTCCTCATCAGCCTTGTGCAGTGCTGACAGTTAACTTACGCACAAGATAAAATGCTGCTCTTCCTTCAGTGTGCTTTGATGGGTATTTTTCACGTGTTTTCTCTGTGGCTACAATTGCATTGAAATCGATCTCAGGGAGGCTTAATGGCTAAGAGCGTTGGACATGGTTCAAATCTTGGCTCACCTCTTTTTAGCAACTGACAGGGGCAGGTTCGCTTAATCTGAAAATGGAGAAAACAGTAATACCAACTTCACTGGATTGTTGTGAAGTTTAAATGAAACAGCACATGTAAATCACTTCGTGGATGGCATATAATAAATGCTGAATAATAATGATCATTCAATAGAACTCAGTGAAAACTCTGACACACTGTGGTGGGAGTGTACATGAGAACAACTGCTTTTGAAAACAGTCTGGTGGTATATATTCAAGCTGAAGGTATGCATAGATTATGGCTGAACAATTTCACTTCTGTGCCCTCTTAGGCCTTTGCTTTCCCAAATACATGCATATTAGTTACCTAATAATAAATCACTCCAAAATGTAGTAGCTAAAACAGCATTTATTATCTCAGTTTCTGTTGGCCAGGAATTCAGGTGTGGCTGAGCTGGGTCCTCTGACTCAGGGTATTTCACAAGGCTGCAGTCAAGGTGTCAGCCAGGGCTGTGGTCACCTCCAGGTCTGCTTGGGGTAGGATCCACTTCCAAGCTTACCAATGAAGTTGTTGGCAGGATTCAGTTCTTCATGGGTTGTTGGAATGACAACTTCAGGTTCACACAGAAGTCTGTCCTCAGTTCCTTCCCACTAAGCCTCTCCATAGGGCAGCTCAAAACAAGGTGGTGGCTTCATCAGGGAAAGCAAGCAAGAAGATTGAGAGTGAGAATGGGCAAGAGAGAGAGAGAGACATCCCCAGCAAGACCAAGGTCACGGCCTTCAATAACCTAATCTAGAGAGAGACATCCCCAGCAAGACCAAGGTCACGGCCTTCAATAACCTAATCTAGAGAGAGACATCCCCAGCAAGGCCAAGGTCACGGCCTTCAATAACCTAATCTTGGAGGGCAACACTCCTTCATGTTTGCCATATTCTATTTGTTATGAGTCACTATGGCCACTTCATGCACAAGGGAGGGGATTACATAGGACAAGGATAGTAGGAGGCAGGGACCATTGAGAACTGTTTTAGAAGCTCTGCACCACATGAGTTTCACTAATAGATACTCACAGGAATATTCATAATAGCACTATTTGGAACAGTTAAAGCAGGGAAACACTCCAATGTCCATTAACAATAGAATGGACCAATCAATTATATGAATATACAGTTACATTCTAAATAATAGTGAGAATGAGCAAATTATAGCTACATGCAGCAATATGAATAAGACTTTCAGACATAATGATGAGCAAAAGGGATCAAAAAAGAATATACTGTACATTTCACTTAAAGGGTTTTATCCTTATTCAGAAATAAGTATAGCATAGACAGTGAGCTTGGGAAAACTACTAATGTTCCCAGCCTAACAAAGTAGAATCTTACAAAGCAGTTGCCTTACCTAACCTCCTAACCCCTCCATGTTGTGTTGATATATGGAACTTACTGGAAACCGTACTGGACTTCTTTCTCCCTTGGATTTTATTTCTGAGAGACGGAGACACTCTTCGGACTTACCCTCTTTCTAGGTAAAGAAGCAGCCCTTTCCGTTCAGACTGCCTTTTAAGAACTTGGGTGAGACTTGATCATCTTTTTCTATCCTGTTACAAAGTAGCAACAGTAGACATTACCAATGTCTAATAGCAGACATTACCAATAATATGTATTTAGTAACTCACATTGATTTGGACCACGGTACCTTAAAGAACAGAAAATCTAAGTAAAAATATTAGCTATATTGAAAATTAGTTGTGAGGCCTTTTGTGGTACAGAAGGTGATACCCTAAAATACAGTGCTTTTGCATGCTGAGTGCTTGGAATTTTAAAAAAATTGAAGGAGCTTAGAAATAAGTCTCAGAACCAAGGTCTTTCTCTGGCCTGCCCCCTTCTCCCTGTCTCTCTGTGATCCTTTTTCTTCATGAGGAAAGAAGGGACTCTGTGAAATTTCCTTTTCTGACTAAGAAAGCTTCTTTCAAGAAGAATTGCAATTATCTTAAAACACCTTTCCTAAGAATCACATCAAATGACCGGAAAAGACCAACCAGCAGAGAAGAGGAGGGACTGGCTGTCATCAGCACCCCTAGACAGACTCTCCATCTACTGAGGGCAGCCCCAGGAGGTTACCTGGGAAGCTTTAACCGGATAAGACGACTGCCTTTGTTCACGGTGAAGTTCTGCCCTTTGCCTTCTTTCCACCTCCCTCCGAATTCAAAGGAACTTTCTTATTTACTCCTTGCTGTTTGAAGAAGGCTATATAGGCATCTGGACCTCATTGGATTATTGGGCAATCATTCTCCTGTGATTCCTCCATGCCCACGCACATTAAATACATTGTTATGACTTTCTCCTATTAATCTGCCTCTTGTCAGTTCATTTTCAGCAAACCTTCAGAGAGCAAAGGTGAAGCTTTCCCTCTTTGCCCTAAAGGCCCTTGAGTTATCTTGAAATATATTCTTCATTACATTAAAGCAATTCTTTTTTTTTTTTTTTTTTTTTTTTTTTTGAGATGGAGTTTTGCTCTTGTTACCCAGGCTGGAGTGCAATGGCGCGATCTTGGCTCACCGGAACGTCCACCTCCTGGGTTCAGGCAATTCTCCTGCCTCAGCCTCCTGAGTATCTGTGATTACAGGCATGCGCCACCATGCCCAGCTAATTTTTTGTATTTTTAGTAGAGACGGGGTTTCACCATGTTGACCAGGATGGTCTTGATCTCTTGACCTCGTGATCCACCCGCCTCGGCCTCCCAAAGTGCTGGGATTACAGGTGTGAGCCACCGTGCCCGGCCTACATTAAAGCAATTCTATGCTGTGAGAAAGAACAGCAGTTAGTCTCTGTCAATTTATTCAAAAAATTATTATTAGGAGGCTAAATATTTTCAGCGGTGGAAATAATTTTTCTTTTTTCTTTTCTTTTTTTCTTTTTTTTTTTTTTTTTGAGATGGAGTTTCACCGTTGTTACCCAGACTGGAGTGCAATGGCGTGATCTCGGCTCACTGCAACCTCTGCCTCCTGGGTTCAGGCAATTCTCCTGTCTCAGCCCCCTGAGTAGCTGGGATTACAGGCACGTGCCACCATGCCCAGCTAAGTTTTTGTATTTTTAGTAGAGACGGGGTTTCACCATGTTGACCAGGATGATCTCCATCTCTTGACCTTGTGATCCACCCGTCTCGGCCTCCCAAAGTGCTGGGATTACAGGCGTGAGCCACCGCGCCCGGCCAATTTTTCCTTTTCTACGATGAGCTTAAATTGTACTAAGTCACTTAGTATGTGTTTGTGTAGGCGTTCATTGAACTTCTACCATGTACCAGGGGTTTGTGCACACTAGTAATCAGTATTTTATTGTATCAGCTGTTTTTATGTTTCCAAACACAGTGCCTTAAAATAATCATTTTATCGAGCTTTTGGGTATTTGTGGTTGGCTGGGATGTTTGCAATGGCTGAGACTTTTGAGGCAGATAAAATGGCTTAAATAGCTGGCTTCTCTCTGGTATAACTTCCTATTCTCTGGAAGACTAGCTGAGATTTTTTCACATGGTGGTCTCAGAGTTTCTGACAGCAAGACGTCTCAAGCTCCAATGTGTACCTACCTTTCAGTCCTTTGCTTGCATTACATTTGATAATGTCCTATTCAAGCCCAAATTGAAGTTTAGATTTAAGGAATAAAAAATAAATTTCACTTCATCATGGAAGGAGTGGCAAATTCACATTTAAGTGGGCACATGTACAGGGCTGGTAAGAATTTCTGTGGCCATTTCTTTCTTTCTTTCTTTCTTTCTTTTTTTTTTTTGAGACGGAGTTTCGCTCTTGTTACCCAGGCTGGAGTGCAATGGCGCGATCTCGGCTCACTGCAACCTCCGCCTCCTGGGTTCAGGCAATTCTCCTGCCTCAGCCTCCTGAGTAGCTGGGATTACAGGCACGCGCCACCATGCCCAGCTAATTTTTTGTATCTTTAGTAGAGACGGGGTTTCACCATGTTGACCAGGATGGTCTCGATCTCTTGACCTCGTGATCCACTCGCCTCAGCCTCCCAGAGTGCTGGGATTACAGGCATGAGCCACCGCCTGTGACCATTTCTGCAAGCAATTTATCATAATTAGTATCCCCATTTTTCACTGAGCAAAACAGGCTCAGGGAGCAATTTTAGCAAGTGGATAAAGTCAGACAGGATTTGAACACAGACGAGTGACTTTCAACTTTATATTCTTCCCGTATATCACCCTGCTCTTAGGTAGAATGAGTTTCACAAACCATTTTTCAGAGATTGCCAACTCTGAGAAAAAGGAAAGATGTGACTTTACAGCAACCATTTCGCCTGTAACAGGAGGGCAATCAATACAAAATACGGTCTTTTATGTCATTGTGTCAGTGCTCTGGGCAGAGTCAGTGCTCTGGTAGGTCTCCCTGGCAGCCTATTCCCAAGTACAGAGGACTAACTTAGACTTAGGGCATGAAGAATTCGTGAAAAGAGAGTTCAGAAATTTAGTGTACTTCCTGCCTTCAGGGACCACTTCACTGACTTCACACATATTGGGGTCTGTAGTAAGTGTAGTAATCAGGTGAGGGGGCATGGCTCTACCTAGGATGGCAAGGGTATCAGGCAGGTTTATGAGATGTCTGTGGCCATGGCTGCATGTACAGAGGACAGCAACCATAATAGTGTCCTAGAGGAGAATCTTCCTAACAAGATTTAGTTACTAAGTTAACATTGCAGGTCCTAGAGGAGAATCTTCCTAACAAGATTTAGTTACTAAGTTAACATTGCAGGTCGTAGAGGAGAATCTTCCTAACAAGATTTAGTTACTAAGTTAACATTGCAGGTCCTAGAGGAGAATCTTCCTAACAAGATTTAGTTTACTAAGTTAACATTGCAGGTCCTAGAGGAGAATCTTCCTAACAAGATTTAGTTTACTAAGTTAACATTGCAGGTCCTAGAGGAGAATCTTCCTAACAAGATTTAGTTACTAAGTTAACATTGCAGGTCCTAGAGGAGAATCTTCCTAACAAGATTTAGTTTACTAAGTTAACATTGCAGGTCGTAGAGGAGAATCTTCCTAACAAGATTTAGTTTACTAAGTTAACATTGCAGGTCCTAGAGGAGAATCTTCCTAACAAGATTTAGTTTACTAAGTTAACATTGCAGGTCCTAGAGGAGAATCTTCCTAACAAGATTTAGTTTACTAAGTTAACATTGCAGGTCCTAGAGGAGAATCTTCCTAACAAGATTTAGTTACTAAGTTAACATTGCAGGTCCTAGAGGAGAATCTTCCTAACAAGATTTAGTTACTAAGTTAACATTGCAGGTCCTAGAGGAGAATCTTCCTAACAAGATTTAGTTTACTAAGTTAACATTGCAGGTCCTAGAGGAGAATCTTCCTAACAAGATTTAGTTTACTAAGTTAACATTGCAGGTCCTAGAGGAGAATCTTCCTAACAAGATTTAGTTTACTAAGTTAACATTGCAGGTCCTAGAGGAGAATCTTCCTAACAAGATTTAGTTTACTAAGTTAACATTGCAGGTCGTAGAGGAGAATCTTCCTAACAAGATTTAGTTACTAAGTTAACATTGCAGGTCCTAGAGGAGAATCTTCCTAACAAGATTTAGTTACTAAGTTAACATTGCAGGTCGTAGAGGAGAATCTTCCTAACAAGATTTAGTTACTAAGTTAACATTGCAGGTCCTAGAGGAGAATCTTCCTAACAAGATTTAGTTTACTAAGTTAACATTGCAGGTCCTAGAGGAGAATCTTCCTAACAAGATTTAGTTTACTAAGTTAACATTGCAGGTCCTAGAGGAGAATCTTCCTAACAAGATTTAGTTACTAAGTTAACATTGCAGGTCCTAGAGGAGAATCTTCCTAACAAGATTTAGTTTACTAAGTTAACATTGCAGGTCCTAGAGGAGAATCTTCCTAACAAGATTTAGTTACTAAGTTAACATTGCAGGTCCTAGAGGAGAATCTTCCTAACAAGATTTAGTTACTAAGTTAACATTGCAGGTCCTAGAGGAGAAACTTCCTAACAAGATTTAGTTACTAAGTTAACATTGCAGGTCCTAGAGGAGAATCTTCCTAACAAGATTTAGTTTACTAAGTTAACATTGCAGGTCCTAGAGGAGAATCTTCCTAACAAGATTTAGTTACTAAGTTAACATTGCAGGTCCTAGAGGAGAAACTTCCTAACAAGATTTAGTTACTAAGTTAACATTGCAGGTCCTAGAGGAGAATCTTCCTAACAAGATTTAGTTACTAAGTTAACATTGCAGGTCCTAGAGGAGAAACTTCCTAACAAGATTTAGTTACTAAGTTAACATTGCAGGTCCTAGAGGAGAATCTTTCTAACAAGATTTAGTTACTAAGTTAACATTGCAGGTCCTAGAGGAGAATCTTCCTAACAAGATTTAGTTTACTAAGTTAACATTGCAGGTCCTAGAGGAGAAACTTCCTAACAAGATTTAGTTACTAAGTTAACATTGCAGGTCCTAGAGGAGAATCTTCCTAACAAGATTTAGTTACTAAGTTAACATTGCAGGTCCTAGAGGAGAATCTTCCTAACAAGATTTAGTTTACTAAGTTAACATTGCAGGTCCTAGAGGAGAATCTTCCTAACAAGATTTAGTTTACTAAGTTAACATTGCAGGTCCTAGAGGAGAAACTTCCTAACAAGATTTAGTTACTAAGTTAACATTGCAGGTCCTAGAGGAGAATCTTCCTAACAAGATTTAGTTTACTAAGTTAACATTGCAGGTCCTAGAGGAGAATCTTCCTAACAAGATTTAGTTTACTAAGTTAACATTGCAGGTCCTAGAGGAGAATCTTCCTAACAAGATTTAGTTACTAAGTTAACATTGCAGGTCCTAGAGGAGAATCTTCCTAACAAGATTTAGTTACTAAGTTAACATTGCAGGTCCTAGAGGAGAATCTTCCTAACAAGATTTAGTTACTAAGTTAACATTGCAGGTCGTAGAGGAGAATCTTCCTAACAAGATTTAGTTACTAAGTTAACATTGCAGGTCCTAGAGGAGAATCTTCCTAACAAGATTTAGTTACTAAGTTAACATTTCAGGTATTATTTTAATTGTATTCCCTGCTTTATGCAACTATTAAATTCGATTTTTTTCTTAGGGATGATCTTTTTATTTTATTGATAAAAACATAGTGACAATACTTCACCTACTTCACAGAGTTGTTTCTGACTAGTTGGCTCAAAATGCTACCTCTAGGCCAGGGATGGTGGCTTATGCCTATAATCCTAGCACTTTGGGAGGCCGACACAGGACGATCCCTTGGGCCCAGGAGTAAGAGACCAGCCTTGGAAACATGTGAGATTCTTGTTTCTACAAAAAATTTAAAAATTAGCCTGGTGTGGGGGCATGCACCTGTGGTCATAGCTACTCCGGAGACTGAGGTGGGAGCATCACTTGAGCCGAGGAGGCAGAGGTTGAAGCAAGCTATGATCACACCACTGCACTGCAACCTGACTGACAGAATGAGACTTGTCTCAAACAAAAACAAAAACAAAGACCCGATAATCAAAATGCTGTCTTTAGTTTTCTGCCTACTTATAATAATGTATATGCATATTTCTGATGTTTATGATTGTAGAATGAATAGACTGATCAAAGCTAAAGCACAAATGCAAAAATTGGCATTGATGAGAACTGATTCTACTTATGTGGCATTCTGGAAAAGACAAAATATAAGAACAGAAAACAGGTCAGTAGTTACCAGGAACTAGAGAAAGGTGAGGGAATTGACCACAAAGGGGAACAAAGGAGCTTTTCTGGATGATGGAAACATTTTACATATTGATTGTGGTGTTGGTTACCTGACCAAAACTCATAACTGTACACTTAAAATAGGTGAATTATACCATGCATACATTATACCTCAATAAGCCCAAATTAGGCAAACAATAAAAATAATGACGACTCAACCTTCTTATTTAAATAACCTACATTTTAAAATGCTAATATACAAGAAATTTAAAAAATTTTCAAAGATTTTTACTGTTTAGAAATTTATCATTAAGGAAAACCATTCAAAAATTAGAAGACGTAGATGTGGTTGTGTCCTTTCAAATTCATGTAAAAGCATTGTCTACCAAGCTCACCTGAGGGACATCTGATGCTTAGAATGATGCTACTGTGACAGCAGGAGGCAGACATATTCCTGCATCCCCAGTGAAACCTGACCCCAAGCCAAAAACAGCCTGGAACCTGAAAACTGGGCTGCAATTCTAGATGGAGTCTGTGACCTGAGTGAGAACTATTCCTGTTTGCCCGCTCTTTTCTAATTGGTTCTTTCTGAATACTTCTTTTCATTCAATCAAATGTTGCCTTTTCCAAGGCTACCTACAGCCCATACCTCCCCCACTCTGAGCCTACAAAAACCCCAGACTCAGCCACATGAAGGGCCTACCCAACTTTGGGAAGGTGCTACTCACTTCAGGTCCCCTCTCCATGAAGAGCTGTTTTGCCACTCAATAAAACTCTTCTCTGCCTTGCTCACCCTCTGGTTGTCTGCATAACCTGATTCCTCTTGGATGTGGGACAAGAACCTGGGACTTTCTGAGTGATGTGCAAAAAGGACTGTAACATGTTCCTGGCTGGTTCACTGAGCTTCGAGCAGTGACAAGCTCCTGTTTTCTGGACCATGGGAGAGAAGAGCTGCAACCCTTCTGGAGCCCAGACCTCAGGACTTCCCAAACTGGAGCTGTAACACCCTCTTTGGGTTCCACGGTTGCTGAGGTCTCTGAGTGTTTCAGCCACCACCATGTTCTCCTCATCCAGATGCTGGCACCCAAGGTGGAAGCCACTTGTGGTTTGCCTGGTCCAGCTGTAGCCTCTTACAGAGCCAGCGCCTGGAGCCACTTTTGCTGCTGTAGCAGCTGGAGTTCCTGGGTTGCCCTTGGTGGGCATGATATCCAGGCCAGCAGCATGAGCACAGCGCAGCGTGCTTGCCTGAGTGCATGGAGTGAGTTCAGTGGTGAGCCCTGAGTGGAGCAAAGCTGGGGCAGGAGGCCACCAGCAGCAGAAATTCCAACTGGAAAGTGGCACCTAAAAATCCTGTCATTTCTTTTATTAAAATTACTATTTGGACTTCAAACTATACTACAAGGTGACAGTAATCAAAACAGCATGGTACTGGTACCAAAACAGAGATATAGACCAAGAGATACAGAACAGAGATGTCAGAGGCAAAACAACATATCTACAACCATACAATCTTTGATAAACCAGACAAAAACAAGCAATGGGGAAAGGATTCCCTGTTTAATAAGTGGTGTTGGGAAAACTGGCTAGCCATGTGCAGAAAGCAGAAACTGGACCCCTTCCTGACACCTTACACTAAAATTAACTCCAGATGGATTAAAGACTTAAACATAAGACCTGGCATCATAAAAACCCTAGAAGAAAATCTAGGCAAAACCATTCAGGACATAGGAGTAGGCAAGGACTTCATGACCAAAACACCAAAAGCATTGGCAACAAAAGCCAAAATAGACAAATGGGACCTAATCAAACTCCACAGCTTTTGCACGGCAAAAGAAACAGTCACTAGAGTGAATCGGCAACCATCAGAATGGGAAAAAATTTTTGCAGTTTACGCATCTGACAAAGGGCTGATATCCAGAATTTACAAAGAACTCAAACAGGTTTACAGGAAAAAAACAAACAAGCCCATTCAAAAATGGGCAAAGGATATGAACAGACACTTTACAAAAGAAGACATACATGAGGCCAACAAACATATGAAAAAATGCTCATCATCACTGGTCATTAGAGAGATGCAAATCAAAACCACATTGAGATACCATCTCATGCCAGTTAGAATGACCATCATTAAAAAATCTGGAGACAGCAGATGCTGGAGAGAATGTGGAGAAATAGGAACACTCTTACACTGTTGGTGGGAGTGTACATTAGTTCAACCATTGTGGAAGACAGTGTGGCAATTCCTCAAGCACCTAGAAATAGAAATTCAATTTGACCCAGCAATCCCATTACTGGGTATATATCCAAAGGACTATAAATCGTTCTACTATAAGGACACATGCACACGAATGTTCATTGCTGCACTGTTTACAAAGACCTGGAACCAACCCAAATGCCCATCGATGATAGACTGGACTGGGAAAATGTGGCACATATACACCATAGAATATTATGCAGCAATAAAAAAAGATGAGTTTGTGTCCTTTGTAGGGACATGGATGAATCTGGAGAACATCATTCTCAGCAAACTGACATAAGAACAGAAAATGAAACACCGCATATTCTCACTCATAGGTGGGTGATGAAAAATGAGAACACATGGACACAGGGAAGGTAGTACTACACTCTGGGGTCTATTGGGGGGAATAGGGGAGGGACAGTGTGGGGGGGAGCAGGGGAGGGATAGCCTGGGGAGAAATGCCAAATGTGGGTGAAGGGGAGGAAGGCAGCAAAACACACTGCCATGTGAGTACCTAAGTAGCTATCTTACATGTTCTGCACATGTGCCCCAAAACCTAAAATGCAATAACAATAAATGAATGAATTAATTAAAAAAATAAAATTACTATTTACTATTGATTAGGATTAGATTCTAGGAATTAACATCTAATGTTACAGCGTTGAAAATAATTTTTATCGGCAGAGATGAAGTTGATTTCTGTGTGATTGTGTATGGGAGGAAAAATGCTTCCTTCTACCCTTCTGTGTCCTGTGGCTGGTCTAAGAATTGAGTGGACATAAAACACATTAGCAGGAGAAAAATAATTTCAATTATGCACATATGCCTGGGAATCCCACTAAAGAGGAGACTCAAGGAAGTGGCCAGATAACTGAGTCATATGTCTGTCTAAGCTATATGAAAAAATAGGGGTTTGGGGCTTCTGGGGAGTGGTAGATGCAAATGATGGGAAGCTGAGGGAAGGAAACATAGGGCAAATATAGTTTACCTTCTTATGCGGATGTAAGTCTCTCAGGCAATAAAAGTTGTCCTCTTCCTGGTAAGATACCTTTACTAATAGAAATTTTGTCTTTTTTATAGAAGGGGAAATTTATATGTTATTTTAGGCAGATGAGGGGAGGTTAAGAGCTTTTTCTGCATTGGCTGGTTCTCAGTTTACTTTAACTTGAAATAAGCAATATGCCAAGTGGCATATTTTGGGGGTAGCATGTTCTGAACCCCTTCAGTAATCCAGAGGTTATTATTTTATTGCTCTTTAGGACATTAGCCAGTTTTGCTCTGTTGGGAGGAAAACTTTCCTCTAACCCGCTTAGGTTTGAATGGTCCAGGCCTTTGGCTTAGCTAAAAATATATTAATAGGAGAAAAATTTATGTGTGCACAGAAGTATTCAGTAATCAGTAACTTGTTTAGTAGCCGGACGTCAAGGTTTGTACTCCAATTTAACAGAAATGCAGGAGAGGTTTAGGGCATCAGCAGGAAAGTATGAGGGTCTCTATTTGGCTTTTCTAAATTTATACTTCCTGGAGCTGAGGGTAAGTACTTTCTGAAACAGGAAACTCCCTGGATGAGGGGCTGTGGGTACTGTCAATGGCAGTCAGTATTTAATGTCAAAATCTACACTTAGGAGTACCTGCATAAATGTAGATAATGTTTTATTTTTACTTTTTGGTGATTGCAGATTAAGATGCTTTCAGTTTAAAATAATGTTTATACCACTTTGGTGAGCTGTTAATCTACCCAGTATCTAATTTAGCAATCTTATTTTAGCATCTTTTCTTTTACTAATTCTATATGCCAGTCTTGCATAGACTTCTTTAAACCACTTTTACCATCCTAATGGTTTCCCCATTAGTAAGTTTAAACATTTGAAACATGCTTACTATGTATTTTCATAAATATGTATTTTTTAACAGTAAAAATTCATACTTTCACAATTTTCTATAATTTTTTATTCCTAGGACACAGTACTTCTCTTACATACACATGTATGAGCCTTTTGTTAGTTTATAAGATCATTATTATGGGAAAATGTTGTGACTTATGAAGAGCCAGTGGAGAAAGTTTTGAAACACACCCGATTTTAACTTGAGGACTGTGTGTTAGTCTGTGGTTTGGTGTTCTCTGGTACTTAAATTCCTAAGCTTTATTGGCTCGAAGTTCTTGGCACCCCATGGGCAGATAAGCCATGTGGCCATGCTTTGGAGTTTGGGTTCTGTGAGAAGAATAATTAAATCTCAGGCAGAAATTGGCTGACTTCCTAGATAGGCAAGGGTAAGTCTCATGACACTAGGCTACTAGGCAGGGTTTCTTGGCACGACAGCTATTACATTAAAGTGTTTGACCATTTTCATTGTAAAGAACATTCTTTTTTATACAGTAGTCCCCTCATATTTGTGGATTCACCTTCTGCAGTTTCAGTTACTCACAGTCACTGCAGTAGGTTATTTTTATGAACATAAGATATTTTGAAAGAGACAGAGAGAGAGAGAGACCACATTCAAATAATTTTTATTACAGTAAATTGCTGTAATTGTTCTATTTTAATATTGATTATTGTTAATCACTTACTGTGTCTAATTTATAAATTAAAGTCTATTTTATGTGTGTCTATATGGGAAAAACAGTATATGTAGGGTTTGGCACTATCCCTCACTGCATCTACTGGGAGTCTTGAATGCATCCCCTGTGAATAAGGGGGGACTACTGTGCCTCCTTAAATTCTCACCTGGTAGATTTAACCCAATGTTCTTTTATTCTCTCCTCAGTGCAATTTTGACATTTGGTCGTGATATTTTATTAAAAAGCCCTTACTGAAATAATTTTTGGTATAATTATGAAATTGATAACCAATGCTACTTTTTCCTCCTCCTTTCTTTTCCTTCTTTCCTCCTCTGTGGTATTTTAAAATATTTCAGAAAAGTAGTGTATATGATATCAACACACTTTACAGATGATAACTTTTAGTTACAGCATCCTCAGTTTGGAAACTTGCTGAGTGATATTGTTCATACAATGACAGGTTTGCAATGAAGGCACATTATTTTAAATGGATATGCCCTCAGGGTTGCCCAAAATGTGGTCCATGGACCAAGGCCTGTCTGCAAACTGTTGACTACCTGTCTGTAATGAGATTTCTTCAGAACTTGAAAGTATTTTTAAAATTTGTAAGCAATTTATGAGTAATTTTATGTCTGTTAAATAAACCTGTAATGTTTTTCTAAGAGAAGAATGTGGTTTTTTGTCTTGCTTTTCCTCCTTTTCCTGCTAATTCTAATTCTTCTTCTCCCTTGTCCTCCTCCTCTAGATATGAAAGTCCACTATATTATGCAAGGTACATAAGTAATTGTTCCTTTCAGTTACCTTGATAACTTATTAATTTAAAATACTATTTTAAACATCACCTTTATCTTATTGCTCCATTGAAAAGCTGTATTTTGTAACCCACATTTTTTATGAAATAAATTATTCAGCTTGATTTTCAGGATCTTTCCGATATAAGCACAGTATAACAGTCCTAACTACTCATAATTCCCTTAAAAATTATGATGATTTCCCCTTTATTGTATATTTATACCATTTATCTTCCAAGGATGGATTCTCTGCTGACTTATTATTTGATTCACCCATGTAATGAATATTTGGCATCAATTAAATGCTGGGCAGTGAGTTCCTGCCACTCAGGAGTTTAACATCTAGAACATAGTCAAATACTTACCTCTTCTTTAGGAATGTCTCCATGAAATGTGATTAGAAAAAGCACAGCTGGGCATGGTGGCTTACACCTGTAATCCCAGCATTTTGGGAGGCCAAGGCAGGTGGCTCATTTGAAGTCAGGGGTTTGAGACCAGCCTGACAACATGGTGAAACCCTGTCTCTACTAAAAATACAAAGAAATTAGCTGGGCATGGTGGCAGGTGCCTGTAGTCCCAGCTACTCAGGAGGCTGAGGTAGGAGAATTGCTTAAACCCAGGAGACAGAGGTGGCAGTGAGCCAAGATTGTGCCACTGCACTCCAGTCTGGGAGACATCGTCTCAAAAAAAAAAAAAAAAAAAGAAGCACTAACAATAGTCGGAACAGTGGAACAGGAGAGAATCACAGGGCTTGGGGACTGGGGAATAAATACCAGCTGGTTAAGACCCCTAACTCCTTGGGTCTCCTTTGTGGACTCATCTGTAAAGTGGGGATGATGCTGATCTTTCCTTCATAAATGATATTTAGAAAAGGGTATGTTAAATAATGAGGTGAAAGAACCTGGCACAATGTAAAATTTATTCAAAGCTATTTTCTTCTTGTCACCTATGAAAAAAAGTTTTCCTTTCTATTTCCTTTAGTTCTGACATCAAAGGCTGTCCTTTTCCTGTTGTACACCGTGCACATTTTAACCTAGTTCTGTTTCCTGATACCAGCTTTCTACTCCAACTCTCCTTTTCATTTCTGCAATGCACACTCCTCCTTTTCCATCTGCCCAAATTGTATACTTCCTTCAGGCTGAGGTTCAAAACCCCACTCCTCCATAATCACTCATGGGCCTCTTGACTTTTCTGGAATTTTCTTATAGAACTACTTCAGCTCTTGGCAATGTTATCTCTGGTGTTGACCATTTTATTAATTTTATCTTGTCTTCCCAATGAAAATGAATATTCTTCAATGGTAAGGAATTTCTTTTTTCCCTTTCTTTCTTTGCTTTTTTTTTTTTTTTTAAATAATAACCTCCTGTCCAATTATATGGTATTTGTTTTTCTTTGCTCCCTAGAGTGTATGAAAGATAGTTAAAAATACAGCAGAACCTTGACACTGGTGAGGGCTATGGGTAAGCTGTGTGGATGTGGATGCCCAGTGGCGGGGGGGTTTACTGCTCAAGAACCTCTCCCATGCATACCATCCTCATGTTGAAAGTGCACCAAGAAAAACGATCCAAGATGGCTGACCACTAACATCTCAAGATTGCAGCTCCCAGTGAAAGCGCAGAGAACGAGAGGACGCCACACTTTCAGACAAATTTTGGTCGCTCACGGAGCAGAAGAGTCCCAGTGGAGGAGCTGCACGGGTCGCCAGTGCGACTCTTGTGGCCGGCGCAGCGGTTTTGCCGGCACCTCGGTGCGGCAGCTCTTGGTGCAGAGTAAACGGGACTGGTTCCCCTTCTGACCGAGGTTTGGAGCCCTGGGAAGGCAGAGTCGCCTATTACGGACTCAAGAAGGAAGTCAGACTGGAGATTTCTGGGCAGAAAAGCACCAACAATCTTAACACTGCTGTTTTGGCTGGCGCAGTGGGTTGCTCATATTTCGGCCCTGGGAATTAACAACTTGGACATCCACTCAGAGACCTAATTTGAAAGGTGGTAATTACAAAGACCACAGGTGGATAAACTTACAATGATGGGAAGAAACCAGCATAAAAAAGCAGAGAATACTCAAAATCAGAATGCCTCTCCCTCTGAAGAGGATCACAGTCCCTCATCAACAAGGGAACAAGGCTTGATGGAGAACGAGCGCATCCCAGTAACAAAATCAGGCTTCAGAACATGGATAATAAGAAACTTCTGTGAGTTAAAAGAACATGTTGTAGCCCAATGTAAAGAAACTAAGAACTTTGAAAAAAGGTTTGATGAAATCCTAATGAGAATAGACAATTTAGAGAGGAATATAACTGAATTAATGGAACTGAAGAATATGGGAACTCCGAGAAGTATGCACAGGTTTAAACACTTGAATTGTTCAAGCAGAAGAAAGGATATCAGAGGTCGAAGTCCAACTTAATGAAATAAAATGAGAAGACAAGAATAGAGAAAAAAGGATAAAAAGGAATGAGCAAAGTCTCCAAGAAATGTGGGACTATGTGAAAAGACCAAATTTACGTTTGATAGGTGTACCTGAATGCGGCGGAGAGAATGAATCCAAGCTGGAAAATATTCTTCAGGATATTATTCAGGAAAATTTTCCTAACCTAGCAAAGCAGGACAATATTCAACCCCAGGTAGTACAGAGAACACCACAAAGATATTCCTCAAGAAGAGCAACCCCAAGGCACATAATCGTTAGATTCACCGGGGTTGAAATGAAGGAGAAAATACTAAGGGCAGCCAGAGAGAAAGGTCAGGTTACCCACAAAGGGAAGCCCATCAGACTCACAGCAGATCTCTCAGCAGAGACTCTACAAGCCAGAAGAGAGTGGGGGCCAATATTCAACATCCTTACAGAACAGAACTTTCAGCCCAGAATTTCATATCCTGCCAAACTAAGCTTCACAACTGAAGGAAAAAAATCTTTTATGAACAAGCAGGTACTCAGAGATTTTATTACCACCAGGCCTGCTTTACAAAAACTTCTGAAAGAAGCATTACACATAGAAAGAAACAACCAGGATTAGCCTTTCTAAAAATATACCAAAAAGTAAAGAGCATCAACATAAAGAAGAATTTACATCAACGAATGGATACAACAGCCAGTTAACATCAAATGGCAGTAATCCTAAATTTAAATCGACTAAATCCCCCAATCAAAAGGTACAGCCAAAACCCAATGGTTTCCTATATCCAGACCCATTTCACATGCAAGGATACACAAAGACTCAAAACAAAGGGATGGAGAAAGATTTACCAACCAAATGGAGAGCAAAAACAAACAAACAAACAAACAAACAAACAAATAAATAAATAAAAAGCAGGAGTTGCAATTCTCGTATCCGATAAAATAGATTTTAAAGCAACAAAGATATAGTGGTAAAAGGATCAATGCAACAATAAGAGCTAACGATCCTAACACCCAGATACATAGAGACTTTGACTCAATGAGACAGAAAATTAATAAGGATATCAAGGACTCGAACTCAGATCCGGAACAAGTAAACAATAAATATTTATAAAGCTCTCCACTTTAAATACACAAAATATACATTCTTGTCAATACCACATCACACCTACTCATAGGTTTAAATGAAATATTGATTGGCCATTATTAATACCCATTTCTTTTAGAATAAAGCAACATTTCCGTTCTCTCTCTCTCTTTTTCTTCCTCTTTCTTTCTCTCCTTCACTCCTTTTTTTTCTTTCCTTCTCTCAAAAAAAAAAAAAGTAAAGAAAAAAAAAAGAAAAAAGAAATCAACTTGTAGACCTCTAGATCCAGGTCGGCAATGTCTCTCTCATTGCCTGATTTCCTTCCTTCCCTTCTTTCCCTCCCTTCCTCCCTCCCTCCTTCCCTCCCTTCCTCTCTCCCTCCCTCCCTCCCTCCCTCCCTTTCTTCCTCCTCCCCTTTTTTCCTCCCTCCCTCCCTTCCTCCCTCCCTCCTTCCCTCCCTTCCTCCCTCCCTCCCTTTCTTCCTCCTCCCCTTTCTTCCTCCCTCCCTCCCTTCCTGCTTTCCTCCAAAAAAAAAAAAAAAGAAAGTGCACCAAATTTTCACATTAGCAAAATGGCAAACTCATGTCCTTGTACATCCTGTGCTTGCAAAAAGCTGAAATTTCAATTGTCAAAAACATCAAATGCCAAGAGTTTCATATGTTTTTGATTAAATTGTGGTTGTACCCAAAAGTACTTTGTAAAAAGTTTTTATTTAACCCATTGTTTCGGCATTTCACTGCCTCAGTAGTCATCTCCAGTTACCTATCAGGTATGGGTTTAAAGGGTGGTTTCTGGGTGAATACAGACAGGGAATATCTTTTAATTCTTGCCTGGAGGCTCTGGACCCACTTGCACTTTCCCAGATATGAAGGAGCAGCACTGCCCTTAGGTGTTCAGATGAACTTCTGGAGGCCAAATCACCTGTCCTCAAAAGCCCTGACCCAGGAAATGTCCCTTCTCTCAGATGTCCCCTTTCTCAGTAGGTTCATCCAGTAATCAGTTTGATGAAGAACAGTGTTTTTCAAACTGGGGAGAGAAAGCAGTGTTTTGATTTAGAGGACTCTCTTCTTTTCTGTTTAGTTTTAACTTTCAATATGTTGTTTTTAATTGTAGAAATTACTTCAAAAGGAAATTAAAGAATTGAAATCTCAAGTCCTAGCATAATGTTAGGAACTAATATGAGGGCTTACTTTCAAATAATGGCTGACCCTGGTGGGATGCTTATTATGTGTCTGTGTTGGCTTCTCATCATCCTGACACATACATGGAAGTATTTATCTTCCTGAGAGTATTTGATTGTACGGGGTGTGCACCTATGACTTTCTCTGATGACTAGGCCATATTTATAGCTCTTTAGAAATAGAAACTACTTTGGAGAAACTGATAACAATGCAAGTATTTCCTGTCTACAGTAATGCAAACGACTCTTGTTCATAGAAATGCAAAGGCATATTGCCTTTCGAGATAAAACTTTATTATGTTTTATAAAACATTATAGAGAGAAAACTTTAAAATGTTTACTGACTTATGGGATACCAACCAGTTTTGCACTTATTAGCAAGATCATTTTAGCATTCCATTTTTTGTATTTTTAGTAAAGATGGTGTTTTAGCATGTACACATTCTCCAAACTCTTTTGCTAGTCTCCTCATTAATTAAATCAACAAATTATTTGAGACATGTTCATTTTACATTTGTTTGAGTCATGATTTTACTTTGTAAAAATTATAGTTTAGCAATTTTGAAGGTTCCACTGAAAAGCCCAAGTGGGCTTTCCTGACAAAGTAAACTGCTAATTAGATTTAGGACACACTACAAAAATAGTACCTTGGCATATTAACTATTTTCAGCTACGGAAATTTGAGAAGCAGGAATCTCAGTCCATTTCCCCCCAGTCTTTCTCCCCTGAAGCAGACCATAAACCTAGGAAATATTTTCTGATCTTTCCCTGAAGAAAGAGGCTGGCTGACCTCCCAATACCTGGAGGAATGTCCTTATCTTTTAAGATAAAGTGACACAGAGAAGAATCTGTACAAACAAAATGAAACTGCCTTTGCAAAATTAAAACAATAAGAAAAATCTGACAGAGTTGATTTCATCTTGCTTCTGAACTTGGTCATTCCTGGGCATAGGGCAACTTAACTTTAGGAGGAATTTTGTTTTTGTTTCTGTTTTTTTGAGATGAAGTTTCACTCTTGTTGCCCAGGCTGGAATGCAGTGGTGTGGTCTTGGCTCGCTGCAACCTCCACCTCCCAGGTTTGAGGAATTCTCCTGCTTCAGCCTCCCAAAAAGCTGGGATTACAGGTGCCTGCCACCACACCTGCCTAATTTTTTGTATTTTTAGTAAAGATGGTGTTTTATCACATTTGCCAGGCTAGTCTCGAACTCCTGAGCTCAGGTGATCTGCCCACCTTGGCCTCCCAAAGTGCTGGGATTACAGGCATGAGCCACCATGCCCAGCCCAGAATTTTGTTTATAATTTAACTTCCAAGCAAGGATGAGAATAATCCCTCCCTAAAATGAATCCACTCCTTATTTAGGAACCAACGACAATCTCTGTAAGACTAATGAAAGGCCAGAAGAATGGGATCATGGGAGGGGCCTGAACTGTGCTAAGATGTTGGGATCATTTCTATAATCTTCTACTGCTCAGGAGTCATATGGCCAGAGGTCAGAAGATTTGTGACTTCTTAATTGCTCCTCTAGATAACATCACAATTGGAAACCCTAAGATTGGTGTTTTTGAGATATCTTTCAGAATGACCCAACATGGACTCATGACTCAACTGAACCTGTGGCCAGAAGTGGACTCAGTGCTTGAGAACTGTTTTCCACACCCTATAGTTTCATCCCCTGCCAATCAATAGTACCCATTCCCCAGCCCTTTCCCCACCAAACTCCATAGAAACCCTAAACTCTGAGCCTTCAGGGATATTGATTTGAGTAATATTATAACTCTGTCGCCTGCATGGCATGGTCAGCCTCATATCAATTAAACTCTTTCTTTACTGCAATGCCGTGGTCTCCATGAATCCGATTTGTCTGTGCAGCAGGCAGGAAGAACTCCTCAGGAGATTACAAAGGTTTGCTGTTTTCCCCATTGTATTACTTCGAGATCATACATTATGTCCAATCGTATTTCTTCATGACAGTTCACTTGTCATCAAACCTAATGTAAAAATATGCAGATTTTGCTATTTTTTTCTGGTCTTCATTTTTTTTTTTAATGAAAGCTTCTGTGTCATGTGAAACTTGTATTAAGTGAATTGTATGCTTTTCTCTTGAGAATCTATTTTGTTAAGGGAACTCAGCTGTGAACCTAGGATTTGCACAGAAAAGATGGTTTTCCTACCTTACACTGTGTTGCTGGAGAAGTTTACCCATTGTTGCTTAACCTGGGCACATCTTTTCTTTATTTTCATACTAAATTCTGAGTAAAAGCAGATCTTTGGCTTTGCTATTTACTCTCTGTTTATCTAGTTTGGCCCTCTTTAGTAATTTTGTGTTTGATTATTGTTTCTGGTTTGCTCATAGTCAACAACTTATTCTCAATTGGTTGTTGCAATAATTGGGAATTTGGTTTTATAATATAACCATTTGGTGATCTCTCTAAATAATGGAGAAGATTTTTTTGTTGGGTAAATGCAACAGGGAATCTGGTAAGTTTTTGTTTGTTTTCTGTATGTTCATCTATTTGTGAACTCAAATCAATATAGAATATTGTGTCCACTGGGAAGGAGACTAGATTTTTGATATCAACCCTAGTTAGTGTTTGTATTTCTGTATTTATTCTTGACCCATGGCAGAATTAAAAGACTGAAATAAGATCTCTACGTACTGATGCATCTATATGTATTAGTATTTGTCATTAGGAAAGACACTGCCCTTTAATTGTAAGAGTTGGAAAAATTCTTCAGCTTTTGGAAAGTATTAATTCTAGAAAGTATTTATAAATTAGATTATAATGTCTCTTAAAGAAGCTGTCATCTTATTTATAGAGACAAGTAAGCCCTTATATAATTCTAATTTTCCCCAATTCACAGAAAATAAGAACATTGAATTTTTAATGTTAAATGTACTTGACTTTTTAAAAAATTCTTTTTACAAAGACTTTTATTTCAGAAAAATGATAAAACTTTAAGTTCACATAGTAATATGAAATCTTTGGCAGATCTGACTGATTTAGTAATTTTTTTAAACATAGCCAAAGCTTTTATTTGATTTATCAGTATTGCTATAATATATGCATGAGTCCATTTTCACACTGCTATAAAGAAATACCTGAGACTGGGTAATTTATAAGAGGTTTAATTGACTCACAGTTCCTCGTGGCTGGGGAAGCCTCAGAAAACTTACAATCATGGCAGAAGATCAAGGGGATTCAGGTACCTCTTCACAAGACAGCAGGAAAAAGTGAGAAAGAGCAAAAGAAGGCAGGAGTGCCAGACACTAATAACACTCCTGAGAACTCACTCACTATCCCGAGAATGACGTGAAGGAAATCACCCCCATGAGTCAATCACCTCCTACCAGGTTTCTCCCTCAACACCTGGGGAACATAATTCAAGATGAGATTTGGGTGGGGACACAAAGCCTAACCATATCATTATGCCTCTGGACCCTCCCAAATCTCATGTCTTTTCATATTTCAAAACTTATCATGCCTTCCTGACAGTCCCCCAAAGTCTTAATTAATTCAAGCATTAACCCAAAAGTTCATGTCTAAAGTCTCATCTGAGACGAGGCAAGTCCCTTCCATCTATGAGCCTCTAAAGTCAAAAGCAAATTAGTTACTTCCAAGATACAGATATTGGATACATGTACCCATTCAAAATGAGAGAAATTTCCCAAAACAAAGGGCTACAGGGCCCATACAAGTCCAGAATCCAGCGAGGTAGTCATTAGATCTTAAAGCTTCAAAATGATCTCCTTTGACTCCATGACTCACATCCAGAGCATGCTGATGCAAAGACTGGGCTCCCAAGGCCTTGGAGAGCTCTGCCCCTATGGCTTTGCAGGAAACAGCCTCTGAAGCTGTTTTCATGGGCTGACATTGAGTGCCTATAGCTTTTCTCGGTGCATGATGCAAGCTGTTGCATTTACCTTTCTGGGGTCTGGAGGACAGTGGCCTTCTTCTTACAGCTCCACTAGGCAGTGCCCTAGTGGGGACTCTGTTTTGGGACTCCAATCTCATATTTTCGTTCCACGTTGCCCTAACAGAGGTTCTCAATGAAGGCTCCATCCCTGCAGCAAACTTCTTTCTGGACATCCAAACATTTCCATACATCCTCTGAAATCTAGGTGGAGGTTCCCAAACCTCAATTCTTGACTTCTGTCCTCCTGCAGGTCCAACACCACATGGAAGATACAAGGCTTGGGGCTTGCACCCTCTGAAGCAATGATCTGAGTTGTACCTTGACCCCTTTTAGCCATGGCTGGAGCTGAAGTGGTTGGGTTACAGGGCACCAACTCCCGAGGCTGCATAGAGCAGCAGTGGGGGCTCTGGGCCTGGCTCATGAAACCATTTCCCCCTCCTAGGCCTCCAGGCCTGTGATGGAAGGGGCTGCTCTGATGATCTCTGACATGCACTGGAGACATTTTCCCCATTGTTTGACTGTTAACATCCAGCTCCTTGTTATTTATGCAAATTTCTGGAGCTGGCTTGAATTTTTCTCCAGAAAATGGGGTTTTCTTTTCTACTGTATGATCAGCCTGCAAATCTTCCAACTTTTTATTCTCTGCTTCCCCTTTAAACATAAGTTCTAGTTTCAGATAATCTCTCTCAAGTTCAAAGTTCACAATCCCCAGGGCAGGGACAAAATGTCACCAGTCTTTTTGCTGAAGCATAGCAAGAGTAACTTTACTCCAGTTCCCAGTAAGTTCCTCATCTCCTTCTGAGACCATCTTGGCCTGGACTTCTTTGTCCACATGACTATCAGCATTTTGGTCAAAACCATTCAGCAAGGCAAGTCTTTAGGAAGTGCCGAACTTTCCCACATCTTCTTCTGAGCCCTCCAAACTGTTTCAACCTCTGCTTGTTACTTGGTTCCAAAGCCACTTCCAAATTTTCGGATCTTTTTATAGCAATTTCCCACTCTACCAGTAATAATAATTTGCTGTGTTAGTTCCTTTTTACACTGCTATAGTGAAATACCTGAGACTGGGTAACTTATAAAGGAAAGAAGTTTAATTGACTCACGGCTTCTCATGGCTGGGGAGGCCTCAGGAAACAATTATGGTGGAATGTGAAGGGGAAGCAGGCACCTCTTTGCAAGGTGGCAGGAAAAAGAGAGAAAAAGAAAAATAAGGAGGAACTGCCAAACCCTTACAAAACCATTAGATCTCATGAGAATTCACTTACTATCATGAGAACAGCATGGAGGTAACCACCCTCGTGATTCAATTACCTCCCACCAGGCCCCTCCCTCAATACCTGAGGGTTACATTTGGAGATGAGATTTGGGTGGGAACACAGAGCCACGCAGTAAAGAAAATGGATTTTCTTTCTCATGAAGATGATATTTTCTACCTTCTCAGTGAGGGCTTTTCTGGCTGATCTACTTGAAATTGCTGCCTCCCCAGGTTGTGATTCCTAAATGTCTGGGCACTGCCCTACAGTTATTATTTTTCTATAGACCTTATTTTCTAACATGCTCTATAATTTGATCACTTATTACGTCTACTGCTTATTGCCTGTCTTCTCCTTGTACATTGGAAGTCATAGAAAGGCAAGGGATTTTGTTGTTTCCTGATATAACCCAAGAGCAAACAGGCATTCAATGAATATGTTTAAATAAATTAATGTGGAGTTGATGCTGGATGTCAGCAGAGATGGGATGTCTGTAACAAGGTGTGTACAGCCTCACCAGCTCCAGAGAGATTCCTTCTTTCACTCCTTCCCAGGATGGAGACTACACCATTATAGACATAGTAGCAGCCCCCAGAAATACTCAAAGCCTGAGACTGAATTTCTGAGGGGTCCTTGAGAGCAGGATTTACTGATAAGAGTGAATGAGAATGAGGGGGGTTGAGTCCAGACTTCATTACCAAGAATGCTGCCCTGAGGTGCTTCAATCCCATCCCAGCCTCTATGCTCATCAAGCAGGGAACAAAAAAGAGCCAGGCCCTCACACCTCTCCTAGCTGGGGAAACTGATGATCCCATGGAAATGTGAGCTCACAGGTGAAATCAGTGAGACATCCGAGGAGAAAAAGAAAGTTCACTTACTGAAAACCTGTATCTGAACACACAGCGTTAACAAAAATTTGATCACATATTGAGTCAAAAGACAAACTTAGGTAAGTCTCAACAAATTTAAAATAGCTCGTATCATTCAGACCACATTCTCAGACAATGCAATTAAATTAGAAATTAATTAAAAATTAATTGAAAAAATTGCCTTATTTGAGAACTTTATTAAGGGACCTTGCTAGTCACTTTCTCTGCAAGGCTTGGTGAGATTACAAACAGGGCTGTTTTTATTATAAGAATAACATAGATGTTTCTAAATCTCAAAAGTTCTTTTATCCTTCTTAGTGAGTTTCCTAGCCTACGTTTAACTGTATTAATACGTAATACTTATTAGCATAGGATCTTCTTAGTTCCTAAAAAACAGTCCTTAAGATTTTCCATGACTTTCCTTTAGAGCAATCTTTAAGATTTTATATTTTCTGTTCTGATTTCTTCTTTGACTTTGAAAACAAGAAATACAAAAATGAAGACTTAAAAAAAAACTTCAAAAAAAGTGTGCAACTTTGCTGAAAACTAAACTGTGTCCTTGAGGTGGGAAAGAATGGGTTTACTAAAACACTGGACGATAATTCAAAAAACTTGAGATCATTTTTCATCTGCCTACTTATATTTTAATAATTCATGTTGCCCTAAATTCCACATAGTATGTGGGGGAAATCAAAAAGAATGTAGATAACAATTTAAGGCTTAACTCCTAAATTTCTATCTTGGGTCTCAAACTCTTCCTTGAACTCAGGCTTTTTATATCTATCCACCTACTTAAGCTTTTTATATAAGGACATTGTCCCTTGGATGTCTAATAGGCATCTCGAACTCAATGAATTCAAAATTGCACCCTTGATTTCCAGCCCCTATAAACCTGCTCTTCCTTTAGTCTTCTCATTTCACCACCACTCTTTCACTTGTTTAGGCCAAAAGCGTTGGAGTTACTGCGGACCCTTCTCTTTTTATGAAATTCTGCGTGCACTTTAGACACCAATACAGTTGGCTTTACCTGGAAAATATTACTCAATCTGACAATCTTAGTTTTCACTGCTACCTCTTTGTTCAGTGCCACCAGCATTTCTTCCCTGGAAAATGGCACTGTCTAATGCCCCTGAATCCACTCATGTGCTTCTATAATGTTTGCTACTCAGCAGTCAGATCATGTTATGCATCTGCTCAAAACCTTTCTTATCACAGGGACCTGGAAGGCTTTCTATGGCTTGGTTAGCTGCTTCTCTAATCCCATCTGTTTCTTTCTCCCTCACTGTCTCCAACCACACTGGCCTTCCTGCTGTGCCTCAAACATGTGCAAATCCTTCCTCCCTACATCAAGGTCTTGCACTTATTGCTTCTTCTAGAGACTTCCACAGCTTCCTCCCTCCCTTCAGTCATTCTGCATGAATACCCTGATCCAGTATGGCCTTTTCCCAAGTATATTTTTATAAAACGGCACTCCAACATTCTGTATTACCTGCACTGCTTTATGTACTTTTTCGAAGCACTTTCACTGCCTTTCATTGTAGATCTCTATTCATTTGAATATTGTGTGTCTCAATAATAGAATGTAAGCTCCTTGAGGTCAGAGGTTTATGCAGGAAAGCAGCTGAGCATAGGTTGGTGCCAGCACAAAGTAGGTGCTAAATGATAGTATTTTCTAGTGAATTAAGAATGAATAATAAGGGTAGAGATGGTGAGGTAGATAGATCTTTCAAAAGTAGTGAATTGATTGTTTGTAAAGATGAACTAATTTTAGAGATTGTTTCAAAAGAAACAACTGATAAAATCACTCACAGAAATTGCTAATTCATATATGGAAATATGTTTAGAATCTGGTAAAGTGGCACACTACAACCATTGAGCAGTCTGCAATTCACGTGGAATGTGCTATAATGGGCTTTCGACGTCCATTCTCTACACAGCTCTCAACACATTTAATATCCAACTCAAAAACTCATATTGCTTATCAATGCATTACAGACCTGGGACTTACCAAGAATAAACACATTGCTAACTATTTATACAGACACTCTTTTTTTCCACTGCAAATGATCCAAAATGGACTTAACTGTTAACATTTCTCAACAAATGTTTTGCAATTGTTTTTCCATTAACGCCCTCCCATGCTTTTCTGTTCTCATCTCTCCTCAATCTCTTCTCAGAACAACACGGTGCATTGTACAACAAAATTTTACTTTCATCTCCAAACATGTTAAATGATACGTTAAAGGAAAGAATGTTAAGATTAATGGAGAAGATATTAAAATGAAGAGATCTTCATTAAAAAAAAAAAAGAGTCCTCTTTTGGATCCCAAAGACATTCACTAATTTCCCATTGTAGTTTATTTACCAGCAAGCTTCCCAGTTCTGCTTCTAGTTCAAATCCAAGGGTCTAGGTGTTGGGAGCAAATCTGTGATTATGGCATTTTGAGTATAACAGGAAACCTTTTAAACTAGTCGTGTTGACAAACCACTGAGAGACTGGAATGAGACCAAACACAGGAGGCTCCACAGATGAAAGATGATCAAAAGATGCTGTTTCTACTTTTTACCCAGACCTACTGGGGAGAAATGCAGACGATCTTTTGGCCTGGACTCTTCTGAGCTCCATTATAGTAGTCTAAAACACCAACCTGTTGGCTAGCATTATGCATTTCCTCTCAAATGGCCCTTCATTGGGTAACTTTAGCTATGAATATTCACCAAGAACCTTCAATTTCATTGTAAGAGAAAAATAACTAATGGGATAAAAAAAATCTGGATAATATATAAATAAAAGCACCTTGATGACCCTGTGACCATTTAAAAATACGACAAACAGAATTCCAAATGAAAAACTGCTTAGTTTGTTTGCCATCTGCTTTGTGAAACAGACATCTATGGTGTTTCCCAATAAACATTTGGAAAGAAACAGAAGACCCAAAAGACAAACTTCGGTCTTCCATTTAGCACTAGGTTAGATAAAAGAGGGCTTGGTTTATACCACAGAAAATTTAATATGGAGCTGTTAGGAAGGCTCCCCGCTGGGGCGAATCCATTCATCCTTACTAGCTTGTTTAGTTCTTTCAAAGGCCTCTGCTCACAAAAAGTCGTCACTGAGATTGATGGGATAATGCAAAGAATTCATCAGAAAGTGAACTCTATTTTGCTACCTCTTGATCCTCAAAGGAGTACTTCAACCTCACTTTGTCCAAAACTGTTATTTAATGAGTCATGTTTGCACTCAGTTACTCTGAAGCCAAATGAGTAGTATATTTTATAAATTATTTCTGCACAAACTTCTTATATGAAGATAGGTGCTCTGTGTTATGACACAATCACCCCTTCTTGTGCTTTAGAGAGACTGTATCTTTCCAAAATACATACAAATTTTCTATCTGAGAGCCAATTTTTTTTTATTTTTTTGAGACAGGGTTTTTCTCTGTCACCCAGGCTGGAGTGCAGTGGCTCAATCTCAGCTCACTGCAACCTCTGCCCCCTGGGCTCAAGCAGTCCTCCCACCTCAGCCTCCCAAATAGCTGGGATCACAGGCGTGAGCTACTATTCCTAGCTAATTTTTGTATTTTTATTAGAGATAGGGTCTCAGCATGTTGCCTGGGCTGGTCTCAAACTCCTGAGCTCAAGTGATCTACCCACCTTGGCCTCCCAAAGTGCTAGGACTACAGGTGTGAGCCACCATGCCTGGCCTAAGAGCCAATAATTCTTCAACTCAATAAAATGATGATTTGTAAGAATTATTTTTTGGAGATGGGGGCTAAACATAGTATTTTTAAATTATTTAATTTGACATTTGGAAGAGAAAAATTTCAGATCATTGATGATCAATTCTTGTGATATTACAACTCATCAGATCTTTAGTTATCTCAAGGGATATATACAAATTCTCCAAAATATCACAAAACAAAATGAACTCTAATGGCTTCAACAACAACAAGTATAGAGCCTCTGTAGAGTGCCAGGGACTACTTTGCATATTTTCACTCATAGCTTTAAGCCTCTAAATATGCTTAGGAGGTAAAAACTGCCGTTATTCCGTTTTTATAAAGGAAGACGCTGAGACAGAGAATGAGGATGAGGGAATTTGGTCAATATCACACAGTTGAAAATAGACGATGTGGAGTTTGAATCCATCAGCCAGACCTGAGAGCATATGCTTTACTGCTTTCATTGAATTCACTGACTAGTGAAGTGCCTTTATGCACAGTTCCGGGCTAGTGCCGGACGAGAGGAGGACATCGGGCTGGTGCTCCACTGTCATGTGGTCCCTGACACAGCTGCCAGAACGCATGACCTCCATGAATCATCACACCACTTTGATCTCCTTGTTTACTTTTTTAATGTAACAGCTTTATTGAGATATAGTTAACGTAACATAAAATTTGCTCATTTGGAGTGTACAGTTTAATGGCGTTCAGTGTATTCACAGAGTTGTACAACTCTCACCCTTGTCAGTTTTAGAACATTTTCATTATCCCGAAAAAAGAACCCCATGCCCATTAGTAGTCACTCTTTGTAACCCCCTCCTCCAGCTTCTGACAAGCACTGGTCGGCTTTCCGTACGAATATTTCATATAAATAGAATCATACAATATGTGACCTTTTGTGTCTGGCTTCTTTCATTTACCATGATGTTTTCAAGCTTCATCCGTGTTACAGCATGTGTTAGGACTTCATTTCTGTTTATTGTCAAATAACATTCGATTGTCTGAATTTACCACATTTTATGTATTCATTTATTACTTAATGGACATTTTTCCATGCTTTGGCTATTATAAATAATGATGCTGCAAATATTTATGTGCAAGTTTTTTGTGTAGACGTATTTTAATTTCTCATAGGTATATATTTAGGAGTGAAATTGCTGTGTCATAAGATAAATCTATGTTAAACATTTAAAGAAATTGCCAGCCTATTTCCTCCTGGCTTATTGATAGTAAGAAGTCCATCTTAGCAGTTTTTGCAAAAGTGACTTTTCACCTCTGTAGAAGCACCTTGACGTTAGAAGGCAAAGACGGCAGACCTTGCCTTCAACAAATATTCAACATCTGGTTGGCTATAAATGGCCACTTTCAGTAACAGAAACCAGATGGAAAGTATAGAATAACCTTGAGTAACTCCTCCATCCCTTCTTAATATTGGGTCTTTTAAGTGAGTGTATGAAACAAATGTCATAAATGGTGGCAGCAACAGTAGCATCTGATAAGCACTGTAGATGTACCAGGACGTCTGTGAAGTATGACAAGTATTTTATCATTCAATTTTAGAACCATTAAAATGTTTTAGAATCCTTACATTCTAGGGAGTAAGATTAAGGCAAAATTGTAAGAATGACAGGCAGCCATAGTTTTACCTATACTGACGTCTAGGTAGGAAAAAAGGTTTAGCTTGAAGTAAGAATAACTAAAACAAGAGAAGAACTTCCCTGAATGGAAGACTATTCAAAAGACACTCACTTGGCTGGGTCAAAGGTAGTTTCACTGACTCTATTTTCAGGAATAAGGTAGTCAATTAAGTTACTGTTATTTTTTCTGGGTCTGTGTACTTATGATGCTATTTTATGGTTTGATTTTTCTACGGGTACAGAATTTGTGGGTGGCTAAAGTATTATAGAAGCTAGTAAATATTAACAGAAAAAAGAAATGAGGAACTGTTCTATTCAAACATTTTATTAGCTTTTGTTAAAAATTTTCCTGTTGCAAAGTGCCCATCTCTTGCCTACTATGAAAATTTGTTTGGATAGGTTTATCCATCTAAGCCTACATCAGAGACCAGTGAGTAGACACAAACTAAACAAACTAGAAACAAATCTTATACAGTATTTTGTTGTGATGTCTTTTAAGTAAAAATTGGGAAAATTTGTATTAACAAATGATGGCCAAATCATGGCCACAAAAGCCATTGCTTGCAAATAATTATAGTTTGTATAGTAATAACATTTCCTATTAAAAGAATTATAGTATATGTCATGGAATTTACCACTAGGCTTCCTCCTGGAAATAAAAATCAAACTGATCTGCTTCAGTATATTAGGTGAGGAAAAAATAATGGTGTCTAACTGGAGAGTGCATTGTGTTGATCTGGGTTTTGTATAAAGTTGCCCACATAGACACTTTCTAATGTGGATGAAAATTCTGAATATACAACTGTGAAAAAATTTGGAAACATTATTTTCAATGAATTCTAATTAGACTTGAAGGCCATGGGAAGAATCCCTGTCCTACATTCTGCTTCAGTCCTTAAGATCCAGTTAGAAGCTGCTTGGCATCCTCCTCGTTGTTGGGAAGAGCAGGCTTTTCCGTTTAGCAACCGATCCAGGAGCTGGATTTCAGCACACTAACCACATCTTCCTTCTCGGCGTCATACTTGTATGTTTTTGGTCCGGAAAAGAAGTAAATGTAGCCTGAAAGAGACAGAGTTGAAAATGTGGTTACTGAAGATGACCAGCAAAATTATAAATGGAATTTGTCATTGTCACTTACATTGTCAGGTGTCATCAAAGGGGAGTTGGGAATTTGTCAGGCGGCTGTTAGCTTGTCTTCTGACATGGCTCCACCCTACCCAGAACCCAGCTCCTCAGCTTCTCAGTAATTTCTGAGCTTTCTCCTTGTTCCAGCCAGGGTAAAGCCTTCTACCTGGGGTCATCCAATGTGCCATGCTCAGTCATGCGCTGTGCTTCTGCTAAGGCTGTTCTCCTCCAGGAAGCCCCCCGACTTTTCTTTCTGGTGAAGCCTCTGGCCAATCTTTAAAACCCATCTAAAGTCTCACTATAACATTTCCAATGACTGCTGTGGATTCTGATCTTTTATTTCTCAGATCAGCTCTTGTAATTATTGTGAAGTCTCCACATGACTCAATAAGAAATTATCGATTATCTGTTTTCCAGTCATTTCATCTGTGTTGGATGAACCATTTCATGAGAGCAGAGGCCACTTCTGGAATGGTCTTTGCACTTCTGAACAGTGTCCAGCCCTGTGCTATTTTTTCAAGAAGAGTATGCTAACTGATTGATGCAGAAGATTCAATTAAATTCATTCAACAAAATTCTATTCAACTTTCCTACCTATGTGTTAAATTGCAGGAGTTGGGTGATGGAAAGTTGAGACTCTTTTTTTTTTTTTGAGAGTGGGTATCATCACTGTTGTCCAGGCTAGAGTGCAGTGGTGCAGTCACAGCTCACTGCAGCCTTGACCTCCTGGGCTCAAGTGATCCCCACTCCCAGCATTCTGAGTAGCTGGGGCTACAGCTGTGTGCCACCATGCCCAGCTAATTATTTTTGTAGAGACAGGATTTCACCATATTGCCCAGGCTGGTCTTAAACTCCTGAACTGAAGAGATCCTACCATCTTGGCCTCCCAAAGTGCTGGGATTACAGGTGTGAGCCACTGTGCCTGGCCAAGACTGTGTGTGTGTATTTTAAAGATAGAAAAGGTAATCTTGACCCAGGTAGACTTTATGATCTAGCTGACTAATTGATTGAAGGTATAGTTCAAAAACTTTCTATTAGGAGAGAGAGAACTACAATACTAGACCTTTTATAGTTACTCTTTCTAGTGGATAATCTGGTTAGCTAAACTTATGAAAGGACCAAGGACCAAATATAAGAACCAATGACTCCCACTTGGAAATCCATTTTCTGTTGTGTTAAAGTAGAGCTCAGATTTCTTATGAAAGTTATCAGTGGAAACACTCACCGTTTAATTCTACAGCAGCATCGATTTGGCCATTTACTCCTGAAAATTCTTCTTCAGTATTCTTTGGATAGTCTTTTTCCATTTTTCTTTTCCGTTCATCGTAGCTAGAAAAAGTATTATTTCATAAATCCTATTAATAAGAGGTTTTTACTGTTGTAGATGACACTATGTGGTCAGGCATATGTAACCTGCAAGTTATTTAGGTGATTCTCTCTCATGTACACATACGCTTGCATTTATGTTATTGTTTATTTTGTCTTTGTTGTGTTTTTGTTTCTGTTTGAGATGAGGTCTCATTCTGTTGCTCAGGCTGGAGTGCAGTGGTACCATCACGGCTCATCGGTGCCTGACCTCCTGATGCATCACAGCTCGTCGGTGCCTTGACCTCCCAGGCTCACACTATCCTCCTGCCTCAGTTTACTGAGTACCTGGGACTACAGGCATGTACCACCACACCCTGGCTAATTTTTAGTTTTTGTAGAGACAGGGTCTCTACAAAAAGCCATGTTGCCCAACCTGGTCTCAAACTCCTGGTCTCAAGCAGTCTTTCCATCTCAGCCTCCCCAAGTGCTGGGATCAGAGGAATAAGCCACTGGGTTTGGCCCTTTTTATTGTTTAAATTGGACTCTTAAAATACCTAAAAAAGATTATAGACCTTTATCACTATGCTCCCATGTTCCTGAGATTCTGGTACCACAAACTTGGAGGTCACTTGTTTTAAGCAGTCTCCAAAGAATGTCTACATATATTGTTTAGAATTATTCATTCTATATATTATAGCAAAACATTCTGTTAACTTAAAAAAACACTTGCCTTTTGAAAGCAAGTCTATATATCTTTATTGCGTGTTTCTTCTTGTAATTATTTCTCTCTCTGTGTATCCATTCTTTGGTTCATCAAACAATGAAGGCCTTTCATAGGGGCTTTTATTCATGGACTTGTGCCATGTGACCATGAAGAAAGGGTTGAACAAATAATGCACATAGAATGAATAAATGTGTGAACAATAAGTAAATCAGAACCAAGGAAATATGTAGCCATTGAAAATCTGCCTTTTAAACCAATTTACTTGAATTCCATTGTTTTTGTTTCTTGGAAAGCTTGTATGACTGACTGCATAGTAGACCTGCTTTATTTTTCTGGATCAGCAGCCAGCATTCAAAGATAACTCTGAAGATTGATGAATACATCTCTTTATGATCTAAATTACCCATTGTTAAAAAAAGACTGTGACTGTGTGAGTCCGCATGATATGTATGAGAATAAGACTTCATTTAAAGTGTGAGAAAGTCCCTTCTTCATTAGCACAGAGCTCCAAATGGGGACATTCCCAGGTGGATTTCCCACTCCTTTCCCACCAAAAGCTCAGATAATTTCTCCCAGTACCTGGGCCACTGAGAAGTTTCCCGTGGCAGCAGGTCACACCCACCGTCTCCTGAAATGTGCCTCTTGTGTGGCTGTGACTACACAGGCCAGGAACAACTCTCTAGTGATGCTGAGCCAGAGGCAAACATCGAAGAAGACTGTTCAGGCTAAAACTAAGTGCAGGACTGAGCTGCTTTACAGAATGTTTGGGCTGCGGTGGAAGCTAACTCTCCCAGCACTTTATCCATGTTAACTGTAACCATTAATACGTCATGCATAGACACGCAGACGGGGGCCTGCGTAACTAACACAAGGTTACCCACTTTTCATTTTACTAAGAACATTACCATTTAACCATCAAATGGTTAAATACTACCACCTGTGTTCACTATCATTTCACAAGGAAAAAGAAATGTTAACACCACAAAGGCAGAACGGACACAAACTCGGAATGGTTCTGGACAATAATCTGTTTTTATGCTGACACACACTGCAGCTCCCTGGTTTATAATATTGTGCTGTTTTTATTTAGCTGTGAACTGGTGAGAACTTTGTGATGATCTAGCCCTTCGTGTGTGAACAGATATTTACGGATTTCTGTTACAGTGAAAAGAGCTCAACACATACAGTCTGATGGTGCTGGGTTTGAATTTCTAACTCTGTTACCTCCTGATTCTGTGATCAGGAGAACGTACTTTGAGCTCTGAGCTCTGGTTTTTCTTATCTGGAAAACAGTGGTCATGAGGAAAAGAGAATTCACACACACACACACACACACACACACGTACCTGGCACATGTAGCACCAAGAGCAGGCTCAAACCAGCAGACTTGGTTATTTATTTTAGCCCCAAAACCATTAACTCTGACTTGTCAGTATAAGGTTGAGTGATCTTTGTGGTTTGATCTGGGATCCAAAGTCATTAAGGAGTTTAATCTTTAATCTTTAAACTTAGTTACAAGATAATGTTTGCAATAGTGGGCAAGGTTGAGAAGAGGTGAAAAGGAGGGGTAAAAGGTGTTGGAGGTAGTTCAGAGGGCCAAGTCAGAGAGGGATTAAGACGAAGTCTGCTGCTGTGGTGAGGATTTTACTGAGAGAATAACAGAAAAGGAGATTATGTGACAGGATGAAGATCACCGGCGTTTTGACTAACAATAAATAAATGGTGAAGAGAATTGAAGAATGAACATATGTGGTGGATGGGAAGGCCCACTGGATTTGGATTCAGAGGACATGAAATATAGCTTCAGATGGACCACTGTAGCTGTGTGATCTTGAGTGAATCACGTAACCTCTCAGACACAATGTTCAATGAAATACCTGCTTCTCAAGATTGTTGAAAAGGTAGATGGGACGATGAGAGAGTATGAGAAAACGCTGAGCCTGGTTCCTGGCACAATGAGCCAGCCATCAATAAATAGAAGCTGAATTTCAATGTTAAGGAAAGAAATACAATTTTTGTTGCGAATCAACTCTATCTTGAGTATCTGCTAAAATCATTGCATATATCCTGTCATCACTGAGGCCTTGTTTGTGAGATCGAAATACCAAACTGGAAATAATGATCTGTGATTATGTTTATTTCCTTTATGGGCCTTTGTTTCATCATTTAATATTGATTCAAGGTATCCACATTTAATGTATATTAAATAAATCATTGCCTACAACAGATATCTGAAGTAATTTTTCAGGTTTGTTATATTACTCTCCACATTTCATTTGTATTCTAAGGACTCAGGGACTGGTTTGATAAAGTGCCTGCATTTTTGTTTAACCTAATCTGTATGCTTAGAACTTAGATGGCATTTTTGGTGTTTCGACTGTGCTAATTTCAGTTGTATGGCAATGGCATACCTGAGTCCATTCTACTCTCTTGGAAGCACTAAATGGGGAGCCGAGTCTGCTAAAAGATGCTTAAAGAGAATGCAAGAAAGGACGGCAAAAAGGGGAATTTACTGATAAAGTCTTTCTAAGATGGTGTCCGTGTTTCCTTAAAGTGACCTTCACAGTGTGGGTCAGGAGGGACAATGAAATCGAAATCTGCAATTCCGTTTGGAAGTTAATGATCAACTTTCAGCCAGAAATCCCATGACTTTGATGAATGAAGTGGCCTTTGTGGTCTATACTAGAGAAGGGCAGGTGGGAGGGTCAGCAGGAATAAAGAGAAGGCAGGGGAGGCGGAAGCTGCCGTGGACGATCCCAGAGAAGAGTCAAGAAATAGGACCCATGAGGAAAATCACTGTGAGGAGATTCTGGGGTAAGAATTTGTAACAACGTGGACAAATACATATTTTATAATATTAAGTAGAAGAATGTCAGGACAGAAAATGCACACATAGCCACTTAAAAATGGGGAAAACTGAAGGGAAAAAATAGAAGAAAAATATTAAATGGGTATCAAAAGACGTAGCGAGTGTTGGCAACTGGAAGAATTTCTTTTCCTTTCATATATTCTGTGTTTTCTATCACAAACGTCACGTGCTGCCATTGAACCCCATCTTCCTGGAAGTCTCATATCCCCACATGACCTCAATCACCACCTGATTATGTGATGAATTCCAAACTTATCTTTCTAGCCTGAGTGCTCTTGAGTTAAAGACCTGTATGTCCAACTCTCTTCTTGATATTTTTCTTCTCAGGTCTCACTAGAATGTCAAACTCCATACGTACAAAATGAAACTGCTTCTTGTTCCCCTAATTCTGCTTCATTTCTTAAGTTTACTGTCTTGGTAAATGCCAAAATTGGAAACCCATCTATTAAAGAAAAGCCCCCCAACTAGCCAGTCACCCAGACCTGTGCTTTCTACTGCTTGAAAAACAATCAAAACTACCCCAAACCCTAACTTATCATCTCTGGCAAAAATCTTGCAACAGTTCTCTCTCTTATTTAAACAATTCAGTCATGTGCCATTTCAGGAAATGACAGACCATGTATATGGTAATGGTTCTGTAAGATTATAACACTGTGTTTTTACTGTCCCATTTCTATGTTTAGATACACAAATACCATTGTATTACAATTGCCTACAGTATTCAGCACAGCATCTTGCAGCCTAGGTTTGTAGGAGCTATGGGAGCAATGGGGTATACCATATAAACTAAGTGGGTAGTAAGCAATGCCATCCAGGTTTGTGTAAGTACACGTTATAATGTTTGCTGACTGACCAAATCACACAATGACACATTCCTCAGAACATAGCCCCATTGTTAAACAAGTGATGCATGGCTGTATTCAGAATTGTGCTACCATCAACACAATCAGTTTTAGAATGTTGCCATCACCCGGCCCCCAGAAAAACCTTATGCCTTTTCACTCTAAGTCCCTATATCCCACACCCCCCCATCTCTCCATCTCAGCCAGACCTAGACAATCACTATCTACTTTTTGTCTGTTTAAACTTGCCTATTAATGAGCACTTTATATAAATGGAGTCATATAATATGCAGATTTTCATGACTGACATCTTTCATTTGGTATATTGCTGTCAAGATTCATTCATCTTGTACTGTGTACCAGCAGTTCATTTTTATGGCCAAATAATATTCCATTGTATTAATTTATCACATTTTATATATCCATTCAACACTTGATGGAAATTTGGGTTGTTTCCACCATTCATCTATTATGCGTAACGCTGCTATGAATATTTGTATACAGCTATTATGTGGACTTATGTTTTTACTTTTCTTGGGCATATCCCCAAGAGAAAGTGGAATTCTGGGTCAAATGATAATTCTATGTTCAACTTTTTGAGGAGTAGGAGACTGTTTTCCAAAGTGGATATACTAAGTTGCATTTCTACTAGCAGCGTATGAGGATTTTTGTCTTGTTTTGATGTTGGGAGGAATGCATCCAGTCCTTCACCACTGACAGTGCCATCAGCTGTGGGTTTTCATAGATGCTCTTTATTGAGTTGAGAAGGTTTTTTTTTTTTTTTTAATCCTAGGTTGTTGAATGAGATAATCATATGGTTTTTGTTTTTATTATATCACTATGGTACATTTCATTAATTGATTTCTCAATGTTAAACCAACTTTGAATTACTGGGAAAAAAATCCCACTTGGTCTTGGTGTATAATTCTTTTTATATGTTGCTGGATTTAGTTTGTTAGTGTTTTTGGAGGATTTTTGTAGCCATATTCACAATAGATATTGGTCTGAAGTTTTATTTTCTTGTGATGTTTCTGTTTGATTTTGATATAAAGATAATGCTGACTTCAGTGAGTTAGGTAGTGTTTTCTTCTCTTCTATGTTTTGGAAAAGTTTGTGAAAAATTGGTATTAATTCTGTTCTCTTCTAAGATTTGGAGTAGTTTGTAAAAATTGACATTAATTCTTCTTTAAATATATTGGTAGAGTTTACCATTGAGCCCTTCTGGGCCTGGGCTTTTCCTCATGGATAATTTTTGATTACTACTTTAATCTCTTTCCTTACTGTAGGTATATTCAGACTGTGTATTTCTTATTGACTCATTTTCACTAGATTGTGGCTTCTTAGGAATTTATTTCATTTATCTAATTTATTGGTATACAATTGTTCATACTAGTCCATTATGACTCTTTTTATTTCTGAAAGGTGGGTAGTAATGTCTCCCTTTATTTCTGATTTAAGCAATTAAAATTTTTTCTTTTTTAATTGGTCAATCTAGTAAAAAGTTTGTCTCTTTTGTTTATTTTCTTGAAGAACCAAACTTTAGTTTTGTTGATTTTTCTCAAATTTCTTATTTATTACCCATTTTATTTATTTCCATTGTAATGCTTATATTTCCTTCTTTCTTCTTGCTTTAGATTTAATATGTTTTTTATTTTCCATTGTCTTAAAGTGGAAGGTTAAGTTATTGATTTGAGATTTTCTCCTTTTTAAATATAGGCATTTATGGCTACAAATTTTCCTCTGAGCACTGCTTTCACTGCATTCTGTAAGTTCTGGTATGTTGTATTTTACTTTTCATTTATTTCTAATTACTTTCTAATTTCCCTTGTGATTTCTTCTTTGACTCATTGGTTATTTAATCGTGTGTTGCTTAATTTCCACATACTTGTAAGTTTTCTAGTTTTCTTTCTGGTATCGATTTCTAGCTTTCTTCTATTGTGATCGGAAGAGACACTTGTATGACTTAAGTTGTTTTAGTTTTGTTGAGATTTGTGTGGTGGCCTGACATGTAGTCTATTGTGTGGAATGTTCCATGTTCACTTGTAAAGAATGAGTCTTCTGCTTATTTTGAGTGTAGCCTTCTATAGGTATCTGTTAGGTCTAATTGGTTTATAGTATTGTTCACATCTTTTCATCCTTGTTGGTCTAGTTGTCCTGTCCATTATTGAAAGTGGGGTATTGAAATCTTTAACTATTATTTTTTCTTTATTGAGTTCTCCCTTCATTTCTGTCAATTACCACTTTGTACATTTTTGGGGCCCTGTGTTAGATTCACATATGTTTATGATTATGTCTTTATGGTATATTGACTTTTTGTCATTATAAAATGTCCTTCTTCTTGCTAGCAATATTTTTTTATTTCAAAGTCTGTTTTGCCTGATAATAGTATAGCCATTCAAGCTTTCTTATGGTTGCCATTTGCATGATATATTTTTTCATTCTTTTATTTTCAGTCTATTTGTATCTTTGAACCTAAAATGTATCTCCTGTAGACAGCATATAGTTGGGTGTTTTTTTTTTTTTAACACTCTAATCTGGCAGTCTGCCATTTGATTAGACGGTTTAAGCTATTCACATTTAATGTCATTGATAAAGTTGGATTTATGCCTGCCTTTTAACTTTGTGTTTTCTGTATAACTCATGTCCTTTTGGTTCCTCTATGCATCCGTCACTCTTTTCTTTTGCATTAGTAAAATTCTTCTAATGTAACATTTTAATTTCTTTTATAATTGTTTAACTATATTTTCCTAAGTGATTTCCTTAGTGGTTGATGTAAGGCTTGCCCTATACATCTTAACTTACAAAGATCTGCTTAAGACTTACAGCAAATCAATCCCAATGAGATACGGAAACATTACTCCTACAAAGATCTGCTTAAGACTTATACCAAATTAATCCCAATGAGATACAGAAGCATTACTCCTACATCACTATTTCTTTCCCTTTGTGTTATTATTGTTATACATATATCTATATACACCTGAAGCCCCAAAGTAGTTGTTGTAATTATCATTTTATATAATTTAATGTCTTCTAAAGAAGCTGAGAGAATAAAAAAGAGGATGTATATATTCACAGCTTTTGTTATAGTAACTTTCTTATTTACCATTTCTGGTTCTGTGAATTTTAGTTGCCATCTGGTGTCACTTTTTTTAGCAAGTACAGTTTTGCTCCCACCTGCTTCCTTTATGTTGCTATTGAGAAATATATTTCTATGTTATGGCTTTAACAATACAGTTATACAATTTGTGCACATTGTTTGATACAACTGATTTCTACATTTTCAAATTAAGAGAACGAGAAGAGGAAATATGCATTTATACTGTCTTTTACATAATTACACTTACTGCTGCTCTCTAGCTTTTTGAAGGGGCTTGAGTTGCTACCTCGGCTTACTTACTTTCAGCCTAAAGACTTTCCTTTAGTATCTCTTGTCAGGCAACCTGCAAGCAATAAATTCTCTCAGTTTTTGTTTCTCTGGGAATGCCTTTATTTCTCCTTCGTTTTTGAAAGATAACTCTTGTGGATATGAGAATCTTGGTTGAGTTTTTAGTTTGAGAACTTTCCGTTGCCTTTCAGTTTATCTGACTTCAAGTCTCATTTCCCTCTAATTCAGTCACATTGCTGGCAGAGTGTTATTTTTATAACATAAATCTTATTTATTGAGTTGCTCCCTTATTGAGGAAATTTAACACGTCCCTCTTTTCTGAAGAATAAACACTGATCTCCCTAGAAAGGCGATGACCCGACATGATCCGTACCCTGGTTTCCTTGGGCCACCTTTCTCATTGTCGTCTGTGTTCTAGTCATACTGAGCTGGAGGTTTTCCCCATGCTCACATGCTTTTCATGCATCAGTGCTTTTGCTTCAGCTGCTTTCTCTGCCTGGAAGCCACCCACCCCCACTCACCCTCTGTCTGGGAAACTCCTACACAACTCTCAAAATGGAGCTCAGCCATCACTTCCTCTAAGAATTCTTTCCTGATAATTTTGCTAAGTTGGCCATTTTCTCCTTATTTCGGCCCACTGAACTCCATAGCACTCTTGCTACTTGGATTTCTGTTATTTATCTATGTATTTACTTTCCACTGTAAAACCTGTTGAGGGCATTAACAACACCTAACATGAACGGAATGCTTACTATGTGACAAGCATTTCACATTTTTCTTATTTGATGCCATAATTAAGTGTATACTATTTCTACCCCCATTTTGCCGGTGATGAAACTGAGACAGAAAGGTGATCCACATTGCCAGGTAATTGCTGGTGGAGTTGAGAGTAACACCAGGACTCTTTCACTTGTGCCCATTCTTAACCAGCAAGCTCCACACCTTCTCTTGAATGGCACTAGGACACAGGCTGACACATGATATGCCTAATAAATGTAGGTTGAATGTGGTAATTTAGTAATAATTTTTTTTTAAATTTAAAACATTAGAAAACAAGATTTTGAACTCTATTTTATCTTACTTGTTTTTATTACTTATTATTTATTTATTTATGGTGACTAACTATAAAATAAAATACTAGAAATAAAAACATCTATTTCTAGTATTTCTGAGGCATTCAGGAAGGAGAGAATGTGGAAGACATATTCTACGTTCCAGCAATGATGCCCTGGGTCTGATAGTAGAGAAAGAGTAATTTGGAGTAGAGGGGCAATGTGATGGGAAAAGGGTAGGACATGCAGATTTGCAAGCCACTTTGCATGAAATTCAGAAATCACTGACTGTCTTGAAGAATTATAGAGGTGGTGGCACCCCTCTGCCCGCAGAAATCCCTTGATGTAGCCACTGCTCTGCTAGTAGGAAAGGGAGAACATCTAAAAGAAGAAGTTAGCCATAGGTCGGGGAAATAATGTAAAAAATGGGAAAATTATGAAGCCATTAGGGCCCAATATCAAGTGAAAAGGAAGAAATAAAAGTAAGGGGAAGCGACTCTAGTTGGCAAAGTTTAGCCCATATGTCATTTGCTGATGTAGCGGGTAACGGCATCAACACGGGAGAGCCTCCTATTTGGATTTGACATGTGACCGTCTGTGTGCTGCTCCTCTGTAGGTAACTACCACACAGACACATGAATTCTCCCTTTTAGAGCCCACGCCAACCTTCAGTCATCTGTGAAGGAAGTTCTTCGGTCATTTTCTCATGGCATTTCATTCACTAAACTGGGTCCACACTCTGGGAGTTCATGGAGAATTTCCAGAGGCTTTTCTTCCCTTGGCACATTATTTGTCACAGACTGAAATAGCATGAGGAGCAAGGAAGGACCTGAGAAATGTCTAAGAGAAATAAGCCCTAACATACTTGCAGTGGATGTCAACGGAGTGAAATTTTTTCTATAACTTGAGGCTTGGGACCTTCCATACTTTTGAGTGTGGCCATGTGCTAACCCACAAAACTTCATTTATCTCCTTTTTTCTTCTCAATTCCATCCTTCTAAAGTAGGGACATAATGGCTAAAGCTCCCTTGGCCGCCTCGAGTCGTGAGGCAACCATGAGAATGGAAGTATGTGTTAAGAATAGCAGAGCAAATGTTAAAAGGAATGTGGGTCCCTGCTAATCACCAACCTGCCATACTGGCTCTAAACAGTCAGACTTTTTATGTACATGAGAAAAACAAACCCTCACGTGTTTAAGCCACAGTTATTTTGGGGTCTCTGATACTAGTGGCTAAATTAAATTTCTAATCAATATAGGGCTTCACAGGACAAAAAGATGTCACACATGAGGCCCTGCAAAGCGTACTGTGGAGAATTCAGGGGTGTTTCTGAATGCGGCCAGTACCATAGCTTTCCCTGAGCTTTTGAGCTGTAGGTGGAGGTTGTCTCACACCAGTGTGTGTTGGAATGTGTAAAGTAGAACCCTCCCATTGCTGAAGGGATTATCTGTTTTGCCAGAAACAGTAATTTCAGTGCAATGTTTGGGGCCTTTGGTATTTAAACAGGAAATTCCCTTTGATCAGAGTTTTGTCTGAATCACCGTTCAGAAAAATACTGGAGTTTAAGAAATTTCTTAAGCATCACAACTTGTTAAGAAATTACTTGTTAGTTACTGTATAAGTTCCTAGTGTTGCTGAAGAATAACTCTTTTTGAGCAGCTACTTTGTGCAGACACTGCTAGGTGTCTGTATCTGCTTTATATCACTTAACAACCTCCGTAACCTGGGAAGGTTAGACGTGCCTACCGTGGTTTCCTTTCTTAACCAGCAAAATGAGCCTGTTAGCATTTTAGTTAATGCCCTAGACCAACTTTTTTATGAATCTGTTTTAATTTAGATTATGAAAAACTTCTTCTTAGTAGATGCTCACAGAGGACCAGTTGGAAAGATACAGGATGATTTTCTCTGGGGGGAATGAGCATCACTAAAATCAGAGACCCTTGACCTTCCCATCCTGAAACTTACAGAGAATTTTGAATCTCTGCCCACATTTCTTGTCTTAGCTGTTAAGCTTCAGTCCAGCCTGGCTGAAGGCATATACTTTAGCAGGTGCTGGTGGGTGACAGACTAGACCGAAGACCAGGTAAAATATGGGCAAGACAGACAATGGGAGAGTGGATAATTCCCCCTGTGAGAATCACACTGTGAACACCTTTTAAAACATGAACTGAATAATCCTAACATAAATGCCCTCATACTCCAACATGCGTGCTGATGCACAATTCTCTTGATTTTATTCTCCGAAAATTCACCAGGGGAATTGGATTTCTCAATACCTGTCTTCCTGTGTGTCAGCTCTGTGACTACAGCCACCTTATCTTAAAGAAAGACTTTAGAGAATAATATTCTGTCCTGCAGATATTAGGGCCTCAATAAGTGAATTCCTGGCATCATGTTTTTGAAAGCTCTGAGATAAAAATAGCTGGCCTCATGGTTTAAACACTGGTCTGGAAGTGACAGCTCATGACACCACATGACGCTGAGCAATGCTTCCAGGGCTCTTAGTGGCCCAGAAGAGTCAGCAGAGTCCATATTTATTTGCAGTTCTTTCTTTATAAAATAAATTTGCTTCTTATGAAATATATATGTGCCTCACTTGTATCACTTTCTCAGTTCCAAGTTGGGGAAGAAAATATGAGTCAGATGGAATAAGATGACATATAAATTCTTTTTAAATTTCTTTTATGCCATGAAAATGGTTGTTTAAAATTGGAGATACGAAATAAAATGGAAGTTCTTGGAACAAAGTTGGGCACTCTCCTGTTTCCTTCAAGACCCTCTCATGAGCCTAAAGTGTCTACCTTTGTCACCTGCTTAGAATCTACTTTTGCTTCTGTCTTCAGATGTTTGGGTAAACAGGTTGAGAAGAGAAAGCTGGAACAGAGGGAAGGTGTGCAGAAGCAGAGGTGATCTTTGAGGGAGCGTCACTCGTCCCTCAACATGAGTCAATTAAGATTAGAAACTCAGTAGCTGAGATGAGATGTGATGCTATGTGCAGTGATTGGATGACAGATCACATCTGATTCACATTTGCTCATATGAAGCCCCTGAGGACAGGCATGGGAATTATATGGTTTCCTTTGGATAAGAAGAATCTTCATATTCTCGGCTGGATAAAAGGACTAAGCAAAAGGCCTTTTCCTTCCAGCAGAAATACCCTTCAAAGAGCCCCATGATCAGGACCATCTCCATTTTGCCCCAAATCATGGAGTATTGTTGAATGCATTTGATGCTCACATAATAGCAAAGTCAGGCATTCTCAGCGGGGAGTTAGGATTTGGTAATGCTACATCTACTCTTTTAGGCCGCTAGGGGTCCAGTTAATGAGCGCATGGAAAGGTCAACGTGTGCCGTATTCTAGAGACCAAACAATGGGATTATTGAATGAAGGTTTCACTCATCCTTTGGATGGTTCCATATCTTGAAGACAGTCAGCCATCTGTAAGTGGCTCCCCAGTGGCTGAAAAAAGTCAACGCGTTATGGCAAACTTGCCTTGCATTCGTTCATTGAAGGGTGTTTTTTTTAAAAATCCTTTTCATTGAATACATACAGACAGTCAAAAGGAAAACAGTCATACCTGTAGTATTCGTCTCCCACGAAGAAAAGGGTCTTCTGTGGCTCCCTGAGGTAGACAGCAGCATCTATTCGCTGCACGTGCCTTGGAAATCCAAAGTCATAAATAGTGCGAGGAGGACCTTGCATTTGGAATCCTCTCGTTATCCAGTAGTGGGGACCTGCAAACAGAAATTTAAGTTTATGAAAACTCTGCACCCCTTGGTGATACACTTCTCTCATAAAGATTTCTATGAAGGATCATAAATGGGGCTAGTTTATGGGATATTTGCCATGGCTATAACCCAACAGGAGGTATAAACTTCTAACTACGCAGTTCATTAAAAGACTTCAAACTTCCCTCGAGGCAGAAGTCCCTAGTTATGCCTTAAGAAAGCATTAACATTTATAGAATTGTGTTTTACATTTAACATATTGCATCTTTCAAGATATCCTTCATTTCTAATCTCATTCCGCCCTCATAGATCTATGAGAGAGAATGGGTGAGGACATGAAAATGCCATGATTTTTACTTAAATTGGCACATGCTTTCTACCCTTATCCCTCGGCATCAAGAAAATATAAGCTAAAACTGATAGTTTTCACTTACTGGATCACTTCCATTGGCTTGCCATCGTCACAACGATGCTGTAGGTTCATATTGCTGTAATCACTTTACAGAGGAAACAGTGGAGCTCACAGCAGTTACATAACTTCCAAAAGTCACTCAAATAGTAAAGGGTTAGAGCCAGAGGTTGGTATGTGTGTCCACCTCCTGAGCTCAAAGGCATTCTCCTCTCCTGGCTGCTTCTGACCATGGCATAGAAGTAAGGGCATTGTTTACCTCACACTGAGTTCCACGTTGGCTTTTACTTACTCAGGGGTCTCCCTGGAGTACACACTGTCACTCTGAGCAGAGGTCCTGTGAGGCAGAGGCCAGGTCTGGCTCTCTGGGCACTACCATCTACCACGTGCCCTACTAGGCTAACAGCTTGGTCCTGGTTAACGGTCACTGCCACCACTTTCACTGTTACACAGTGTAGGGTACAACAAATGTAGGGTGGAATTTCATACCCAACCTGAGGGCAAAGAGCAACTGAAATGTGTTCCATGATGGCTGGACAAATGCTGGCAGTGCTAGATATGCCGAATGGATGGGGCACTGCAGCCCTGCCATCTCTTTCATTGAGGGATCTGTAGGGTACCTTTGAAGAAGTAAGCAGTGCCCCTCTCAGCCACTTCGTAAGCTGCATCCACATTGGACATGAGCTGGGGGAAGGAGCTGGTAATAGTGCTGGGCCGAATTCCTGCCCGCAGGTGAACCTGCCGTCTCCAGAAAATCCTATGGGACGTTAAAAAAAAATGAAGATCAACGATTGATTTAGATATAAAATAACACTTGGACTGAAATGTACTCAGAGGCTACTTGCTAAATGCCCTTTGCCCTTGCCTTGCCTTTTTTTTTTCTTTTTCATTTCTTTGACATGGAGTCTTGCTATGTGGCCCGGGCTGGAGTGCAGTGGTATGATCTTCGTTCACTGTAACCTCTGTGTTTCCGGTTCAAGTGATTCTCCGGCCTCAGCCTCTCGACTGGCTGCAGCTACAGCTGTGCACCACCATGCTTGACTAATTTTTGAATTTTTAATGCAGACAGGGGTTCCCTTCACCATAGTGGCCAGGCTGGTCTTGAACTCCTGATCTCAAGTGACCCACCTACCTCGGCCTCTCAAAATGCTGGGATTGCAGCCATGAACCACTGTGTCTGGCCCACCCTTGCCTTATTTTTAAGGAAAACACAACTTTTTAGACCTTGGTCCTAAATTTCTAGTCCCTTTTCTTTGTCTTAGCATTTCTGTGACCCCCTCTCCTTTATTTATTTAAGGATGTTCAAAATATGAAAGAATATGGCAAAGTTTAAACAATGCGTATCCCCGTTCCAAATATCACTTGATACAAATTTCTCTTTCCTATTCTGGTCTTTTAAAAGTTAAAATCTTACAAAAGTAACTGTGACCCAGAAGGTGGGCATTATGAATAGTATGTAAATGAGCCAAAGTCTGTGGGTGAGCCATGCTGATTAGACCCTGTAAAAATAGTGAAAACATTAATAATGATAAATTATGGTGTCGCCTACATAATTGTCTGCTGGAAGTGTTTGCATCTGTGAGTCTGATGGCTGGTTAACAGAAAAATCTAGTACACACATATTAATTTAAGGTTTAGCAATTCATCTATCCAGTTACCCAGTGTTATAGTTATAAAATTGTGGCAGTATACCCACAAAGGCACTGGATTAAAACTGACAATGTAAATGTACTCCATTTTACAGATTGAAGATGAAAATCATTTTTATAAAACATGAAAGACTAACTTGGCTTCTTAGGAGCCCAGAATTAATGCATAGGATTATTTGGGGACTTGGAAACTGTAATAAAGTTTTGACATTGAACTTTCCTAGTGGCAAGTTTAGGAATTCTACAAATCTTGCGTTGAGTTTTCCTATTCAGTTAATCTAACAAATATTTATGGAGCACCTATCATCAGGCATGGTGGTGGACATCAAGGATGAAATACTGAAGAAGATGTTGGCCCTGCCCTCAATATGTTTACAATCTAGTAGTAGAGACTGATTAGTAATGGTCAGAGTGAGTGGTGTTATGAAGAGTTAAGTTTAGGATACCCTAAGAACACAGAAGGATAATATCCCATTGCATTTAGGGGCTTAATAAACGTATTCCCAATGATTCTCCCTTTGAGGCAACTTAAGCTTCTGATAAAATCCAAAAAAGGGAGATATTAGGAAAAGACAAATATTTCCTCATGTTGCATAAGAGACAGCATGGTGTGCTTCTGAAAAGCACATTGTGTTTCAGAAGATGTGGACTAGGGTTTTCACTCCACGCTGACCAGCCTCTACAAGCCTCCGTTTAATCATCTTAAATAGGAAAAATAATTTGCTGGCCAGTATCCTCAGATCATTATAAGGATCAAATGAGATAATGAATATGAAAATGTATTATGAACTGTAAGGTGCTGTATAGATAGATACTGTTTGTTTGAAATGGTATTATTTGCTTAGCACCTACCATAGACAATACACAGACCCCAAACATCACAGCCTTATCTAAAACATGTGCATCAACTGATGAAAAACTGAGGTCCAGAAAGGCTTCTGAGCTCCAAGGTCACCGGGTGATGAGGGGCAGAGAGGATCCGACTCAGGCTCCAGTTGCCTTGGAAGTCACATGCCCAGTTTCACCTGCTTGCTCATGCTCAGTCTTGTGATCTCTGGTTTTCTTTGTTTGTACTTTGTCCCTTTGTCCAGTCAGACCTGGGCTTTTCTGAAGGCCAGAGGGACTAATTCCCTTTTCTCTTTTCTCTCCACCACCTCGCAATGAACATCGTTTTGGGTATCCGAAATTCAGCAACTACTTCTTGGGTTAATTGGGAACCTGGGATGAAACCTGAATAGCAAGTGTATTCCAATTAATGCAATTCAATATACGTAGCTCTGAAATGTTTGTCTCTGTATAAGTCACTAAGACACAAAGTGTGCATTTTAGGGTAATATAATGATGAGGCCATGTGGGGAAAGTGGAGGTAGAGGAGCAGATATGTCCTCCCCTAACTAGGTTCTGTCTGAATTGTGTCTCTGATGAGGTGTAGTTGGCTTCCAGCCGCTTTCTCTGATCACTCTAAAGCCAGATGCATTTCCTTTCATTTCTCACTTAAAAATCAACAAGCAACTCCAGGCAAAGCTAAGTCCTACTTTTATTTGAAGTGATGGGACAGTGATGTCCTGAATGACTCAATATGAGAGGTAGTAAAGTGTAGTGGTAAGAACTCAGGCAAAGGGAAACCATACTTTTGAAACTTTTCACAAGTGGTAGACTCAGATTTCTTGCTGAAAAAACCTAGATGTAGGACATTGTGAGGACTAAATTGAAGTAGTCATTCTAAATCAAGTGTGATTTTGCATCTCGGGGTTTGGCAATATCTGGTGACAGTTATGGTTGTCACAGCTGGGGACAGGCAGTGCTAATGGAGTCTAACGAGTAGAGCCAGCGTTCCCACTAAAGCTCGGAATGCAAAGGACGGCTCTGCAAAGACTCACCTGGCTGGAAAAGCGGTGGTGTCAATGCTAAGAAACTGCTTTGAACACCACTAAGACATATTATAATGTATGTAGTGTGCACATAGGATAGGAACAAACGCTATCCATCACTTACATAAATTATTATGAGTTTCAAAAAGAATCTTTAGTCATGAAAAATGTCAGTAAACTAATGAAAAAACGATGCATTCTGGGCAATAAAACAGTAACATACTCAGAGAATTTGCACCCTTAGAGCTATAGATTGCAGTAATAAGTGAAGTAAAACCCACAAAAACAATAACAGCAAGTGACTTCCACACACATCTGTGAATGGATTTAAAATATAAACAAAGAAAATCCACGAGCTGTTAGAAAAGAACAGGGGCAGGATGTGTAGGAATGAAAATAAACAGATTATATCAATAGTCCGTAATACCTTTGGTAAGGAAGGCAAAACCATGGAGTTTATTGATATTTTAGATCTGCTGATTAGATATTTAGCTGCACTATCTATCGTCACGTACCCACTATTTAATGCGGTGAGGCACATAGTCGAGCTTCAATACATATTTGCTGACTAAATGAACGGGTGCCAGAGAGATGAGCAGAACTTACTTGGTTCACGGGTTTCATATTCTTTGAACGTTTCATTCACTTTTACCAAAGAGAAGTAACTAACTCATCAGATTTGAAATTCAGTCTCTGGTGGCCATCCGGGCTAGTCCCTTACACTCCTCCTCCAGGACCATGGTTTATTCATCTTTTTATCCTTGCCTTAGCATGGTGCCTGGTGCATCCAGGGACTTGAGGCATGTTGTCAAGCCTTAAGGGTCTTCTTTTGTTATACCCAACCTTCTTCATCCCCCCCCACCTAAGCTGATCCCATCAGTCTTTCACTTTCAGGAGATGCCTTCACCCTTTATTTGCTGGACAATCAAGGCGATTCAGCACCAGCTGAATGAGTGGCCCATTTTTCATTCTCTTTCGTTTCACACTCTCCTAGATTCTGCTCTTCTCTGTCATCCTCTTTCCTACTTGTGGGAAGAGGTGTCTTCCTTTTTTTTGAGACAGAGTCTTGCTCTGGCGCCTAGGCTGGAGTGCAGTGGCACAATCTTGGCTCACTGCAACCTCCAATCCCAGGGTTCAAACGATTCTCCTGCCTCAGCCTTCTGAGTAGCTGGGACTATAAATATGTGCCACCACGCCTGCCCAGCTAATTTTTGTATTTTTTCAATAGAGACAGGTTTCACCATGTTGGCCAGGCTGGTCTCGAATGCCTGACCTCAAGTGATCTGCCTGCCTTGGTTTCCCAAAGTGCTGGGATTACAGGTATGAACCACCATGCCGGCCTCTATCTTTCTGATGCTCTGTTGAGTTACTGCTCACTCCCCTGAGATCAGGCAATGTGCTGCAGTGAATGAAACAAGGAATGCTTGAAACTTTATGACTCGCTGTGTGACCTTGCGTGAGTCATTCAATTTTTCTGAGATTCAATTTCCTACTGTCAAATAAGAGTGAAGATAAGATCTGCATGAATACTTCAAAAGACCAATTGAGATCATGTATATGAAAGTGTTTTATAATGTAGATACTTTAAAAAGACACGTTTTCATTCTATAAATTTATTAATTGATGCTATGCAAAATATAAACTTAGAGTTTATCAATATAGCAAAGTTCCCTTCTCATTTTGTTTCACTGGAAACTTTGAAGTTCAAATGGTCATGTCATTGGCTGAGAAGCCATTCCTTCTGTGGGATTCAGTAACGAGGGCTGCTTAGTTCAGGATGCATTAGAAGCCAAGAAATCAATCATGCATCATCCACCCACTGAACCCAAGAAGAATATAACTTATACAACTAAAAACCCAAGTGTAGCCAGTGGTGCGGATTACTGATAGCCAAAGCTGTGCATAGTGTCCTTAAATTAAGAGTGTCTGTACCCATCTGAAGAGCCTGTGAAAATCTCTGTTCATAAGCCATAATCTGTGAACATGTAAAGGGGCCCCTCTCTCAGAATCAGATGGTTCAGAAGAAATGACAGTGAGTCAGGGATCTTAGGTCACCTCTGCTTCTTTATCTGAATTCTTAATAGATCACAAAGCATCGCTCTAAGTGAACAGAATCCTATTTTTTTGCTTTCAGTGAAGCAACCTTATAGCCAGAAAAGACACAGCCACAGGGAGAATGTGAAGGAGGAAGACTTCCTCCTGTTCTGCAGTGGGCTTACCTGAAGCCCAGGCCATCCTGGGACTCCCCAATTTCAAATCTACTCCCCAGAAATAGTGGTTACCCTTCCTACAGCATTCTGCATTTCTTTTTCTCCACTGTCTTCAAACACGAACAGTTCCCTCTTTGAAATCCTCTCTTGACCCTGCTGCCACTGCCAACTATTATCTTAACTGCTTTTGTTATTAGCAAGCTTCTCAAATGAATGATCTATAGCAACTCTTGTTTCCCCCCATTTGCTCTTCATATTTTATTTATTTATTTATTTATTTTGAGACAGGATCTCACTGTCACCCAGGCTGGAGTGCAGTGACATGATCTTGGCTCACTACAACCTCCACTTCCAGAGTTCAAGTGATTCTCCCACCTCAGCCTCCCAAGTAGCTAGAATTACAGGCACCTGCCACCATGCTCTCGGCTAATTTTGTTTTTGCATTTTTACTAGGGATGGGGTTTTACCATGTTGCCCAGGCTGGCCTCAAACTCCTGACCTCAAGTGATCCTCTTGCCTTGGCTTCTCAAAGTGCTAGGATTACAGGTGTGAGCGACTGTGCCCAGCCCCATTTGCTCTTTAACCCCTTCCCATGATTTGGCATTCTTCCTCACTGCTCTGCTGTGGCTACATTCCAAATTATCCTGGCCACTCAGTCCCTTTTTTTCAGTCCTCAATCTGGTGACCTTGGCAATATTTTCCACTGTTGATCACTTAAAAAAAAAATACACCTTTTCCCCCAGATTTATTTGGGATTCCACCACAGGGATTTTGTCTCTGATGTCAAGCAGAACTAAGTTATAATTCTGGCCTAGGACAATAGCAGTGTGGATTAAACGAGTGAATGTCTGTAAAATAAATGCTTAGCATAACACATAGCACACTGCAAATGACCACGAAGCATTGGCTGTTATTATTGTTGTGATCTCAAAGCGCTGCATCTCTCTGGCTGTTGAATCCTTTTCTCCCATTTCCTAGGCTCAATCTTCAGACGTTTTCTTTCTCCTCAGTCTCTCTTCAGAGCTGTTTTTCATCTCCATGCCTTTAACTGTCTCCTTCACGTGGGAGATTCAAAACCCACGAAGCCTCCAACTATGATCTCTTCCCTGAGCACTAGCTTATTTCTATGAAACTCCACGAAAATTGTCATTGCTTTGAATCTGACACATCTAACCCTGAGTTTTACATCATGTGCCCAACAAATCCTCTTAATTTTTCTAAGTGAACAATACTGTGTATTATACTCTCAGCCATGAGGCTCCTACCTGCTTTAACTCTTCCTTTTCCATTGCTCTTCTCTAATCCTGCTGGTGAGTCCTCAGAATGCCTTTTATGAATACATCCATTCTTCTCTCCAATTCCTACTTGCATAACCCTTAAAAACATTTTTCTTTTCCTTTAATTTCAGATGCATTACTTCTTTTAAAATGTGACAATTAGTGACATTAAAAATATATACATAGAGAGTCCTATTTTGAAAAAAAAAACCCAATGTGAAGAAACCGATTAGACATTCTTGGGAAACCTAGAGCGTCTATGAACATCCCTATCTTTGTGGCTGGTTACCCCACCTGCAAGCAGAGGGCATGGAGGCAGAGGAACAGCTCGGAAGTGCTCGTCCTACTAACTCAAGTGCGTAACAGTCAGCGGGCATGTGGTCATTCAGGTTAAATTTCAGTGCTCTTGTTGGCAGATCCATTTCATAGCCAGAAAGCTTTCTGTATTAGTGATAGGATAGACTCTGGGCTGGAGTCAGAAGACTTGGGTCTCCTTGGAGGGTCTGCTGAAGCTAAGAGACCTGGACCTATTTTTCTTATCTCTACAGTGAAGGATTTGGACATGATCAACCTTTATGCTTACTCCATTTGTAAATTCTATTATGCTTCTAAGATTTATAGATGATAGTGATATTCTTGATTTTATTCTTAAAATTATATTGGGTAAAACCCAAGATAATATGACAGATGCAAATATAATTTTGGTATGGATACATTTCCAAATATAATTTTGGTGTGGATACAATTTCACTCTCTTTTTTTCCCTATGTGACAGAGCAAATCTGATATGGCTTTAATAATTTTGTCATCTATTATAAAAAGTAAGTGTACGTTCATTAAACATATCTATCTCTCTGTATATATGCCTTTCAACTTATAATAGCTAATGCTTGTTTCTCTTCACACACAACACTGGAATGTACATTTATATGCCATGGAGACTATCTGACAGTCTCACGGTGACTTTAAAAGGTACCGCATTCCATCTTGCTTTGGAAACAAACCATGTGGTTATTATGCCCACAGCTGGAAATGTCCCATCAACAGATCATTGTTGGTGATGGGGAATTCCAGGCTGGCGAGTGGGAGAGAGCAGACTGGGAGCTCTTTCATAATCAGTGGCTCCCTGGTTGCCATTATAACTGTGGCTTGAAAGAATTCTTTGTTCTTGGTCCAGGCTTAGCAAGTACTCTGGGACTTTTAGCAGCAGCTGGGAGGGAATCAGAGCTATAGTCATGGGATTCCAGCTCTGGACAGCACGTTAGGAGGCAGTACAGCAGGGTAGGACAGGCTCTGAAGTATGCTAGTTTGGGTTTCAATTCCAGCTCCACTCCTCACTAGCTGTGTACTCTGGAACAAGTTGCTTCTTCTTTCTATGACTTGTAAAAGGAATAATACTTCATGCCTCACATGGGGATTATAAGGATGTGATAACATAGTGCTTTGCATAGTAAGTACTGAGCAAAGTACTTACTTACTCACTGAGTAAGCACTGAGCAAAGTACTTACTGAGTAAGCACTGAGCAAAGTACTTACTGAGTAAGCACTGAGCAAAGTACTTACTGAGTATGTACTGAACAAAGTACTTACTCACTGAGTAAGTACTGAGCAAAGTACTTACTCACTGAGTATGTACTGAGCAAAGTACTTACTTACTCACTGAGTAAGTACTGAGCAAAGTACTTACTTACTCACTGAGTAAGTACTGAGCAAAGTACTTACTCACTGAGTAAGTACTGAGCAAAGTACTTACTTACTGAGTACGTGCTGAGCAAAGTACTTACTGAGTACGTACTGAGCAAAGTACTTACTGAGTACATACTGAGCAAAGCACTTACTGAGTAAGTACTGAGCAAAGTACTTACTCACTGAGTAAGTACTGAGCAAAGTACTTACTGAGTAAGTACTGAGCAAAGTACTTACTGAGTAAGTACTGAGCAAAGTACTTACTCACTGAGTAAGTACTGAGCAAAGTACTTACTTACTCACTGAGTATGTACTGAGCGCTTTTTAATAGACAACTCCCTCACTTTATAGAAAAGGAAGGGAAGCTCCAGGTGGCACAGTGAGTTAGTGGCAAGTCCAGTGCCGGAAGGGAGTGCTCCTGACTCCCCATCCTGCTCATAGCTTGCCCTAGTTCTGTAATCAGCTGCCCTACCTCGTCAGCTCACTGAACCTGAAATGGAAGGAGACTAGGCAGACATGTGGTGGCCGTCTCTCCTCTGTAGTCCCTCTGCTGCTTTTCATTTCTGGACATCTCTTGCATCTGTGCCTCACTTACTAGTCTGTTATCACTCTCAGTATTTATAATCAAGACTGTGTCAAAAGATGTATCGACTTTAAGTAGTCCTTAGCCATTGCTAAATGCTCACAGGTTGATAAACAGAGGGTTTTTTTTTTTTTTTGCTTTTTAAAGAAACTATGATAATTGAATGAAATAGTATCATATCTTTGACTTTACTGCCTTCTTTGCCCCCACTGCAACCTCTGATATTTACCAAAAGAATAAGCTACATCCTGCATGATGGCTGGCACCTCACTGCTTCATCACTGAATGAGTGCTACATGCCATTTCAGCTTCTGAGAGTATGGACTCTGACAATGGTATCCCTTGGATGAAGCCAAGGTTACTTAGATCTGTGCTCCAAGCTCCTCCTGCCCTGCCTGGTCTGCCACTCCTGGGCCATTGCCTACCAATTCCATTCGGTGTACTTTTTGGTAATACTCAATAAAAAGAACATCAATGGTCAGTGTCTTAAAAATAAAAAACTCTCAGAAAATTAATAACACAAGAGAATTAATTGTGTTCTCTAAATATCTCAACTTGTTTATAACTCTCCCTGCCATTGGAAATATTTTTTGATTTCCACTCTTAAAAATAGTAACTGCCATTTGTTGACACTATGTGTCTGGCACATTACTTGCTGGGGAATCACCTTATCAGTAAGTGGTAGGGCCAGAATTTAAGCCCACTGAGTCGGCTGTGAAAGCCTGGCTTCCCGGGCTCAGCTTTCATTTGCCTTTGAAGTATGAATGTCTGTCCATTGACAAAGATGTAGTTCAAACTGTTCCTAATTCAAAAATATTAGAAACAATCCACATATTCAAAAGTATGGGATTGATTAAATAAGTAATGTTATATCTATTCGATGGAATAACATATAAAGGATGAGAATTAAAATTCATTGGCAGAAAAAATGAAATGTTGTGAGTGAAAAATGTTTATAAATCAATACCACTAGAAAATCCTATTTTTGTGGAAATCATTGCACCCCCTCCCATATGTACAATATCTATCTCTCCATCCAGAGAAGTCTAGCGGGACACACAATGACAGGGTTAACAATGGGAATGCTCTGTGCCATGTGCTCTCCAAATTCCTATGTTGGAGCCTTAACCCCCAATAGGATGGTATTTGGAGATGGGGCCCTCGGGAGGTAATTAGGGTTAGTGATGGAAGGGAACACTTCTGACTCACGAGGTCATGAGGGTGGGGCTCCATGATGGGAGGAGTATGTTATAAGAAGAGATACTGGAAAGCTTGCTCCCTCTCTCTCTGTACATGAAGAGGTCATGCGAGCTCACAACAAGACGGTGGCTGCCTGCAAGCCAGGGAGAGAGGCCTCAGAGTGAAACTTAGCTTGCAGAGACCTTGACTTGGACTTCTTACCCTCCAGAACTGTGAGGAATCAACTTCTGTTGTCTAAACCACCTGGTCTATGGTATTGGTTATAGCAGCTCCAGCAGACTAATACACTCCAAGTGGTAGGATTCTGGGTAAATTTTGCTTTTTTAAAAGTATTTTGTTACTTTCTCTCTGTTCTGAATGAGCAAAAAGTATTCTTATCATAGTAGCTCAACAACGTATCTCCCAAAGCGTACGAGATAAGGAACGTCACATTTCTCACATGTGACCTCCTCAGGGAACGTCCTCGAGATCTCTTCAGGTACTTGCTTCCTGTTTCGTTTCATGGCCCTGCCTTTTAGAGCTCACGTCTCACCTCCTTGCAGGGCTTTTGAAGTCTCCTTCTCATACACCTTAGAGGTGCGTACAGGTGAGGGGCAGGTGTCAATCCATCTTTGTATCCCTAAAGACTGCACTGCCTGACACCCACAGTGGGCTCCATAAACACTTTTGCAATAGTGAAGAAGAAGAAAAAATAATGCCACACATGAATGCTCCTGAGATGCCTCTGCCTATTCGGGTGTGATCGAATTCTGTCTCCAGCAAAGGGAGGAATGGGGTGAACATTGTTGCCTCTCTGCCTCCATGGAAAGAAGTAATTAGAGTAACCAGCATCATGGACACAACAGCCATGCTTCCCAAGAGACCAGAGTTGGGGGAGAAGAGGGATCTGCCTTCTCTGTGCTACCTGACGGATGAAAGGCCCGGAGGCATTGAAAAGGAGGAGTTTAGGAAGAATGCTGGCCTCGGAATTCTCCTCCCACCTACCTATCCATTGGACCATCCATCCTTCCTTTTATACAATCTCCTATCTGTCCATCTGTTCAGCCAGCCAACCCTCATTCACCAAATACGTATTGAGCACTTGCTGTGCACTCTCACTGGGGATAAAGTGTTAAACAAAACAGACATCAGATCAGTTCGGGCTGCTGTCCTAGCTCAGCCGTTGAACTGTCACCTTCGGAAACTTACTTGCTCTCTTTGGGCTGCTTTCTTTATCTGCACATTGGGGATGCTAATCACTACAGTGGAAAGGATTAGAGGAAATACTGTCCAGGTATGAAACACACAGCGCTGCAGCCAGACCACAGTAGCTGTGCCACAAACAGTGGTTTCGGCAGTTCTGTGTCTCCTCCAAACACCCCTGCCTCCCACCCTCCTGCTGCAAAGGAGAGCATTTCTGCATGATCTTCATGCACGGCAGCAGCAAGGACCTGTGGGACAATGTTTGTCTGGAAGTGGAGATGAGACCCAATGAGAGGTGGTGGCGAGTCTCAGGCTTACCGGTCCTTGAAGAGCAGGAGCTCCTTCCCCAGCATTGTCACAGCATCAAAGGATGAGCTGGAGTCACAGAGGTCGGGCATGGATGGCTTATGAGGGGGTGCATGGGGCACAGTGGGCTTCCCCAGGAATGGCTTCCGAGGTCCTAGGATTCAAAATGACTAGGTCAAAAATGGTAGTTGGAATTTGGAGCTCATACACTTTTGTTCTAGAGCCCCACGGGAGGCTGTGCACCTTCACGCTGGACATGTGATCGTGACCATGGCTGTTGAGGGCAGGGAGATCTGGGCTTGAATCCCGGCTCTCCTGGTTGCTGAGCTGTGTGATTCAAGGCAAATTATTTAACTATTTAAGCCTCAGCTTCCTCACTTGTTAAAAGGGAGGGGTAATAATAGTACCCACCTCAGAAGGCTGTTGTGAGAATTAAATAATTTCTGTTAACAGGTAGCAGAGTGCTTGACACATAGTAAGTCTTCTAACAGTGGTCACTCTTATTTTATTACAGAACTTCTTTGATGTCTACAAGTGTTCCAAATTAGAAATGTAATTTTAAAATTGTCATGGAATATTTCTTTGTATTTAAGTTCTTTTTTCTCAATGAAATGATACCTTTCTTGTGTGTTTTCCTATTATTTTCATATATTCCTTGGCATCTGCCCCTGTGCTATGCCTTTTATTAGGCATCCAAGGAAGTCAGTGAATTCTTGTGGAATTGAAGTACACTGAAGGTATTTGCTATTTACAGCTATCTTCTGGTGGATCCTCTTGGAAAACATAGGCCCAATTCTTGTGAGAGCCATCAGTGAGTCTCCTCCCCTGCTCTGCATCTCTGAGGACCATGCCCCAGCTCCAGAAGAATGAGCCTGAACAGCTTGGACCGTCACCTTTGGCAGGTCCCTGCTCTTTGGTGAAGCCTTGTCGTAACCAGAGGTGAGAGTCAGGGAAGGAATGAGGCACAGGGAAGGGAAAGGTTCAGGCCTCTGATAAGGTTCAGATGAGATTTGAGATCAGGGATGGAGTAGGGTTAGCAGCAAAGTGAAGACCAAAGGCAGAGTGAGGCTACCGGAGAAAACTGAAGCTGGAAATGGAAGAGGGTCAGGAGCAGCAAGCGGTCAGGTGGGTAATATGTATGCTCCCTTGTAACGTAAACCCATGTTTTAACATTTCATTCACCTGCCAAAATACGTGCTTTGGCTCCTGGCTGAGTGACAGTGGCCATCTGAAGGCAGTGATTTTCCAGGGCAGAAGGCCCTCTAAAGGCAAGTCTTTGACCTCAGCCCTTCTCAGTGGCCCACAGGAATTGCTTCCCATTGGAATGCTGCCACCAAGGTCCTGGAGCTTGGTTTGTGACATGGAGACATTCACACCGTTTTTCCTGTCCCTCAGGGGTGGGGCAGATCTGGTGCTTTCCCCCTCCTGGAAATGGATAGAGCTGGCTGAAGGCTTCTTCTATGAAATTTGTCCTTTGTGCCTCAGGTGAAATCTGACTGATTTTGAATTGTGGGCCCGTTTGTGGGCTTTCTACCATCCAGATCCCTAGGGCCAGATTCCTAGCACCCCACGAAGGTGCTGGGAGATCTGGGTCTTAGGCACTGAGAAGATGGGGAGACGCTCTGATAAGCAGAAGCCTAATAACCAGGTCTCCAGGGTTTAAGGGAAAAGCAGTTTCCTAGATCTTTTTGCCTTTTATCCATTAAAAAAAATTGTCAAGGTCTAAGGATGTTTTAGGATTCCTTCTGATGGATTAATTGGTTTGTTGTTCCCTTAAGGAAAACTGGATCCAGAGTTTCTAATAATCCCTTATTACCTTTTGGAAGCAATGTTAACCCTTGAGGTAACTTATCTTAGGATATCTTAGGGTACTTACTGCCTTTGAACCTCAGCTTTCTCAGCTATCAAACGAGGAAAACACTTCACAGCCCACAGGTTGGTTGTGAGGCTGATATGAGACAACATACATGAACCTGTTTTATAAATGGCAGGTTGGCTATATGACTGGGTGGTGGACTTATTTTAGTCATGATTGCCATTTTTAGAAAGATAAGGTCACACTTATCTGCAAATGGGTAAGCACCACATATATGAACTATAAACTATATCCAGCCTCTCCCAACGTGTATATTCTGACCTGCACTCAAAGAAAAAAGAAGACAGGGCCAGGCGCGGTGGCTCATGCCTGTAATCCCAGCACTTTGGGAGGCCGAGGCTGGTGGATCACGAGATCAAGAGATCCAGACCATCCTGGTCAACCTGGTGAAACCCCATCTCTACTAAAAATACAAAAAAGCAGCTGGGCATGGTGGCGCGTGCCTGTAGTCCCAGCTACTCGGGAGGCAGAGGCAGGAGAATTGCCTGAACACAGGAGGTGGAGGTTGCGGTGAGCCTCTTGTTACCCATTGCACTCCAGCCTGTGTAACAAGAGTGAAACTCCGTCTCAAAAAGAAAAAAAAAAGACAGACAAATGACTGTATTTCCTAAGGCTATCTAGGACTACTACGCTCTGAAGGAAAGATGTAAAATTTAACCACACATCACACACATATACAACTGGCAAATGAGCTCTTCACAAGAAGGCATAGTTGGGGCTATGGTTTCTAGATGAATCGTTACCACTGCAGATAAAATGTACTTTCTTTAGGTTGGAGACTGAATGCCTGCCAATCTGAGGGTTAGTGGTCAAAGAAGGTAATGATCTTACCATACAGTGCCTGGATCCCCTTCACGTCGTCTTTGGGGAGGTGGAATCCATAGGGATTCTGGTACTTATAAGTTGGGTACATCAGTGCTGATGGGTCTGTGGAATGGGCCAGGCCCAGGGCATGGCCAAATTCATGAGCAGCAACGGTAAACAAATTAAAACCTGGACAATATGAAAGAGAAAAAGAACCGTATTAGCACAGGTTTTTGTTTTCTGCATCTTCTGTCTTTACAAGATAATTTATGCCCACGTCACAGTTAACTCATCTCCTTTTCCTAACTGGATTATTCGAGGTTGGTAGGCTATTCTGGCACTTAGCTTTGGTGACTTTAATTCTTTCCCCCTGGTGTTGGAGGTGGGGGTGGATAAAAATGCACATGAATCCATCATCAGTGACGTTCATCATCAGTGATGTTTGGTAGACTGATAAAGGAGGACCTTGGAGCAAACAGTGGCAACGATATTTGGCAATAACTCATAGATTTAGACCACAAATGCCTTAATAGTTCCCTGGTATTACAGCCTACACCTTTTGATCCACCTGTTTCACACTGAAGATTTCCAGATGACCTGTATGATATTCTGGAACCTCCATTACCATCCCCATCACACTTCAGGACAGTACTGATGCTCTGGGGTCATTTCTGAATGTAGCCTATTTCCAGGAACAAGTAAGAAATCATAAACACGAAGTTGTTGAAGGAAAAGAGAGCAGCGTGTTGAGAAGGGGATGACCGGTTCTTCAGATGATATGCTATGACACAGTCACACAAGTCTACAACACAATCTGGGGGGATGTTTTCCCTTATGTGATCCCTTTTGGATTTTTGGCTTACTTGTTTTTCCTAGCCAGCCCCCCTAGTTAAAGGGTGGCTTGGGACGTTGAACCTCAAGGTTTCATGATGGAGCCCAGAAGAAGGTACAATATTTTCCAGGTTATGGTGAATTGTGCATATATACCATTCGTTCCCATAGTCCACTTCTCAGCATTGTCGAAATGCGTATCTCCTCCCAGGCCTTCTCCAGGAGCAAATGCATGGGCTAGAGTCCCCCGAGGCCCATCAAATGGATAGGAATCCCCGTGATCTAAACCAGTGGGGAGAAAGGCCAACAGGATTGAGTCCTTCTAGTAACTTTGAGGGGCACATCATATTACAGAAAATGGACATTTCGAATAGCATTGACACTAAAATTTACATGTCAGTGTTTATTTTTTATAATAGGAAGTTCATATGTCAATGAGTACTGACTGGCCCAGTGAAAAATAAAAAGGTTAATTTATGCTGCAAAGATAGTAAGTGTTAAATATTTTTAAAACGTCTTTTTTTGGGTTATTGTTTTTACCACGACATCTGTTAAGTGACACATAGGGTACTGTGGACTTTGGTGTGCCATACATTACAAAAGGAGAATGAACAGAGGGGCATTCGATAGCACCCTCCTCCACTGATTGGAGTGTGAACCTGTGGGGAGAATGACATTTTGAATGTGATTCAGCTGAGACAGTGATAGTGAACTGAACAAGTACATGCTTTCTGTTTCTATAGCACAATACAGTTTAAGGAAGTGTGAAAAATCTGTAATTTTGACATTCTTTCATGTGGAAAACTTATGAAAGTCATAAAAGTATTTATAAAATCCTAACTTTTAAGGCCTTTTATGTTTTTATTTAATTATCTATTTTAATTAACAATTCATTACAAATTTAAAAGAAGAGCAGGAAGAAGAACAAAATGAGGGATATTATTTACAACTCTAAAAAATGTTTAAAGGATACCCAGTTTTAGTTTTTTTGTAAAAAAAAAAAAACCAACAGAACAAAGTTCTGGTATGCCGTTTCTCAGGTTTCGGTGAAATGCAGTCTGTTTAGGTTGTGTGCACAGAGGACTTAATGAAATGGCAGCGTAGTCCCTAGTGGGCTTGTGTATTAGGGGACAGACTGCCAGCTTGAAGGATCAAGAGAGAGCTGGACATTCACTCCTTGGCCTTCAAAGCTTCCCCGAGTCACCCTGCCCGCCCTGCCACTTCACCAGGGGTGGCCTTTGTCCTCTGGGAGGAACAGGACCTGCCCTGGGCCAGCGCACATCCAGGGCCATTTCTAAAAGCTCCATTCCCAGGTCTTCCTTGATCTTCTCTCTCCTCACTCCTAAGCGTGGTTTCCCCCGCAGTGACATCAGATTAAAATTAAGATCTGGACTTGAAATGACAAGGACACTTAGAAATGTTATCTCTGGAGGGGAAGGATAGGTAGTAGCTCTCACTGACCCTGTTAGGAAGGTGAGAAGGGAAAGAAGTTTCATGAGCCATTTGGGCCTCCCTTTATCTATTTCCTAGACTCGCTTCTCTGAAAAGGGCTCAGAGCTCTCACCAATCCCTGTGCAGACTTATGCCTCCCCCTTCACCAGGGTGAGCAATGGAATAGAGAGGAAGTGGGCAAGTTGGAGGCAGCCCTCTCACATATCTCCCAGAAGATGGTCTGCAAGTGTGGGCAAGACAGGAACGACCGTTTCGTGACCATTGCTGCAGGGGGAAAGCTGCATCAAGGTCACTGTGGAATGTATTTCTTCAGTGACGGAAGGAGGTAGAGAGTGATGAACAGCATCACAGGAATGGATGAGGGCAGGTGGCCAATGGGAAGCAAAATCTACAAGGATTTGTCCCCTAGTGGGGTAAAGTCATAAGGAAAGTTTGTTACAGTGAATCTGCTCTGCAGCTGGGTCTGATGATGACAAGACATGCTAAGAACTCCTTTGGTTCTGTTCTCTGGCCGATGAAGACCATGACTGCCGTGGTCTTGGTGTCTGCCCATCACAGCACTGTGTGAGGAAGGAGTGTGATCACTCAGATTAAAGATTTAGAAGGAAGAGTGCTGGGATAACTCCCCTGGAATTAGTAGGTGGAATCCAAGTACCTCCAGTTTCAAAAGATACCATAATATCCGCTTCTCCTGAGTTTATTCTAACAAAGTTCAGAGGAACAGCGCTGCTCCAGGCCTGCAAGGCCATCCCCACTGCTTTGTCCACCTCAGCAGGACTCATAGACGGTGTGTATTTAGATATTCTGTGAAAATAGAGGGAATATGTCTTCTTTTCAGTAACTGCTCTGAAGAAAGCAAGAATTATATGTTGTGTTTAAAAAATGTTAAACGTAAATCTATAATTTAGATTTTTTTACTCTTAAGTCATAATTCTTATTTTGCTTTATTATATGTTAAATTGCCGCATATTAAGCAACAAGACAAATGAAAGGGAAAGATGAGAGACAGTTGGGATAATCCAGTACTGAAACCCAGTTGAGATTCATGGTTATTATAGTAACTTAAAAGAATACAACTTGGGCCGGGCATGATGGCTCACACCTGTAATTTCAGCACTTTGGGAGGTCAAGGCAGGAGGATCACTTGAGGTCAAGAGTTGGAGACCAGCCTGGCCAACATGGTGAAATCTTGTAGCTAAAAATACAAAAATTGGCTGGGCGCGGCTGGGCGTGGTGGTGCTCCCTACTGTAGTCCCAGCTACTCAGGAGGCTGAGGCAGCAGAATCATTTGAACCTGCGAAGTGGAGGTTGCAGTGAGCCAAGATTGGGCCACTGAACTCCAGCCTGGGTGACAGAGTGAGACTTTGCTCAAAAATCAATCAATCAATAAAACTTGCGTAATATTACAGGTAGTAAGTAGTCCATTTTTCTTAAAGTCGTTTTCACTGAGAGAGAACCCCTTTTTCTCCAAAGGGACTGGAGGTTTTCAATGGTAAAAAATAGAAATGCGTTAGGAGAAATACCTAATGTAGATTATGGGTTGGTGGGTGGAGCAAACCACCATGGCATGTGTATACCTATGTAACAAACCTGCACCTTTGCACAGGTACCCCAGAACTTAAAGTACAATTTGAAAAAAAGAAGAAAAAAAATAGAAATGTGGCGTTTTGCTGGGCGCGGTGGCTCAAGCCGGTAATCCCAGCACTTTGGGAGGCCAAGGCGGGTGGATCACAAGGTCAAGAGATTGAGACCATCCCGGTCAACATGGTGAAACCCCGTCTCTACTAAAAATACAAAAAATTAGCTGGGCGTGGTGGCGCGTGCCTGGAATCCCAGCTACACAGGAGGCTGAGGCAGGAGAATTGCCTGAACCCAGGAGGCGGAGGTTGCGGTGAGCCGAGATCGCGCCATTGCACTCCAGCCTGGGTAACAAGAGTGAAACTCTGTCTCAAAAAAAAAAAAAAAAAAAAAAAAAAAAAGAAACGTGGAGTTTTGAAGTTTTGCTCATTCTAATTCAAAGCTCATCAGGATTTCCCCAGGGGTGTTGGGGAAGGTTTTTTTCCCTCAGAATAATGATTTTTTTTTTTTTGAGTTGGAGTTTTACACTTGTTGCCCAGGCTGAAATGCAAAGGCATGATCTCATCTCACTGCAGCCTCTGCCTCCCAGTTTGAGCCAATTCTCCTGCCTCAGCCTCCTGAGTAGCTGGGATTATAGGCACCCACAACCATGCCCAGCTAATTTTTGTATTTTTGATAGAGAAGGGGTTTCACCATGTTGGCCGGGCTGGTCTTGAACTCCTGACCTCAGGTGATCCACCCTCCTCAGCCTCCCAAAGCGCTGGGATTACAGGGGTGAGCCACTGCCCCCAGCAATTACTGGTGTGACAATGACATCTGAAGGCAGAAAAATGTAGTGTTTTTTGGGTTGTGGGTGGAGTCAGAGTTGGTGATTGTTAGAAGTTTCTGCTCTGAAGCCCAGGGTCTGGAGATTTCTGGCAGTGCACAAAGGAAAGGCAGGGAGGGCAACTTCTGCCTGAGACTTGGGCTGGGCTGTGGGAAGCTGTGTCTGTGTGAGCCAACCCCTGGGCAGAGACCGGCCTCCTTTTTCTCTCTCTATGGCTCCCATTCTAGTGCCTTGCAGAGCAGATGCTCAGCAATTGCTTGATAAATAAATGAATGAATTAAAGGATAAAAGCTAGCTGTTTTACGGCCCACTCAGAGGCGCTCAAAGTTTAGGACCTGTGATAATTACCTAGGAGGCTTGTTAAAGATACAGGTATAATCCAGAACTCTGCATTTTGAAAGGTATCCTAGGTTATTATGATGCAGATGGTGCAGTTTCAATGAGAAACCAACAGCAGTCATCCTGGGGTCCCAAATGGAAGGACTGTGTCCACAGAAAGGATAGCAAGTGGCTCAATTCAGAACTCGAGAGGGAAGGAACCAGGGGCTCTTTAACCCCAGGATTTGGGGCCGAAAGAAGGGAGCTGTAGAATTGAAAGGCGAAACCAGAAAGACCCTTAGTAGGGCTATTTAATGCTTTCAAAGTATGCCACGCCCACTGCATAATATGAGTCTGCAATTTACCACAACTAGGTAGACTTAGGACTTTGACATGCCCTCACATTACTGATGCTCAGCCCTGTCTTTGAGCTGACTGAGGAGACAAGGAAGGAGAGAGGGATAGCACCAGGGAAGAAGAGAACATGGAAACACCCCTGATTCAGGGTCTGGGGCTCGATAAAGCGATAGTAATACTAGGTAATATTCTTTGAAGTCATACTTATGCTGTTGCTGCATGCACTTTTTAACGTGCCATTTACTAATCCTCACTACGAGCCCTAAGATGAAATCATCATCTCCATGTTATGATTAGCCAGGTTTGAGCCCAGTTCTGTCTGACTCCAAAGCTTATGTTGTATTTTTTTCCCCTTTTGTAATCCTCTGGGTTACATTGTAAGAATTTATTCTGAAAGTCAGTAGCTACACAGGCAGAGTACTGTGATAGCCTCTAGTGTCCTTTTCCATGGGGAAGGGACAATGGAATTGTTGGGGAGCAAGAGAGGATGGTTAATGCATGTGTTGAGGGGGATATGGGGCTGCCCAGCTTATCTCAAGGATATTATACTTACAGTTTACTTTAAGAAAACTATGAAAAGACTCTCGATGTGGACACATTTTTCTTGTCTTATTCTTACTGTGTCAGAATCAATAATGTGTTTAACCCCCTGTGAGGTTTTTCTTCCCAAATTGCTTTCATTTTTTTGTTAAGCCTGCCACCTTATGGATTTATTGGCTGACAGCAGCTTACAGGTGGCCCAGTGGATTCATGGCTCTTCCCTGGGTTCTGGACCCTCATTTGATCAAACAGACTCACTGGTGTGCTGGAACAGTTTAAGTGGCTCTACAAGGAGAAAAAAAACTCAGTTGATTTGTATGACTTGCTGATTTCTGTGTTGCAAGTATTCTCACTACGGCTAATTCAAGCTGTCAATTTAGCATCACTGAATGCTAGGCTGGGAAGAGATGAGGGTGAATGAACCATTGTATAGTGTTTCTACCACCCAGATTATACAGATGTAGATAGCCTCATGAACAGAGATAATAATAAATGAAGTGAAATATGGTTTTATTATCTTTGCTTATAATGTAATTTATTTAATTGTAAATTTACACGATGTAACAACGGCTGTCTTGGCAACCAGCTCACAAAAATTCTTGGAAACTTAAAAACTAGCTTAGGAATTCCTAACATTTTAAGGACTGGCTTACGTGAGCTATTGGGAGGCAGCTCTAACACGCAACTGCTTGGACCATTGCACAAGTCCAGCCTTTCCCCATCTCCAGTTATCATCTAGATATGCTCATCCTAAAAGTGCAATCCGATCCTAGTCCTGCCCTGGCTCTCCACTGCCCTGGGGATAAAGTCCAAACTCCTTAACATCATGCTCTAGTTGCCCTTCAGGCTACCCCATCCGGCTCATTTCCTGCCGTTGCCCTTCCTGCACCCTCTCCTCTAGCGGAATGCAGTTGGCACTGGTGGTGGAAAAGCTGCCCAACAGCATCCCAGGCTGTCCACTCTCTGCCGCTGTATGCTTGGCCTGCTTTTCTTCTTAGCAACTCCTTACATGTGCAAGGCCCGGGGCAAGACCATGAGGAGTGGAAGCCACTCTTCTTTTCCAAACCGCACCCATATGGCGTGCATGAGGTCCATGCAGGCAGGCACCATCCACCTCTAAAGAGGGGCAGGTACCATGCATAGTTTGCCCTTCGTTGGACCAACCTGGGGAGGAAGTCTGCACTGGCCCCTCTGGCTCTGGATTAGGGAATTCCAGCCTCTGTGGCTTGAGCACAGCAGGGAGGGACAGAGGTTCTGGTTGGTGTTTCCCCTTGGTTTACACAGGATGAGGCCAGAGGATTAGGGGAGGGAAGAAAGAGTGAAGGGAGGGAGTGAGGGGAGCGTGGGGCTAAGAGTGGAACTGCTTCTACTTTGCCTTCGAATTGGGCTCAGATGTCCCTGCTTGGTCCCTGGGCCAGTTGGTAGCTCTCTCCATGTGAACTGTGGTTCCACAATTCACTGCTTAGACCTATGATTTTGCACTTTTGACACGGAGCAACAGCTGTCTGTTTGCATGTCTGTCTCTCCTTAAAGGACTGTGAGTTCCCTAAGGTCAAGAAAGTTGACCTGTTCACCTTTATATCCCTCAAATGGAATGCGTTTCTTGAATCATCAATGAAAGATTTTGGAATCATGGAAGTAAATTACTTTATTAGTAGGTGATTTTTATCTTTCTTATGAAGCAGGATGTTTTAAGAAAACTGGGTTATCCTGCCAGGTCGTTAATCCTAGACTAGTTTAAAGATAATTGTGTTGTTTCTAACTGGTAAAATTGTTTGGAGTGCCTAAAATAGCCAGTCATTTTGAAAATCTTGAGGTTATGTTTTCTGGTGAATTGCCAGTTGTCATTGCCTGACAGATGGACGTGTAAAGTTCTTATTCTTTGTAATGGTTGTGAGGAGTCAGGACTTTTGTACAGATGAGAAGGAAGATACTTTTCAAAGAAAAGGGAAGAAGAGAGAGGGGGTGCTTCTCTCTGGATTTGGAAATCTCATTACCTGTATGTCAAAGTATTTTTTTTCCATTTGGGTTCACCTGGGAAGAGGCGGTAACTGGCCACATCAGGAACTCCACAGCGAGGCTCCTTGATCACGCGGATTGTGGTCTCGTCTAACTTCCCAGTGACTTGGAGGCCAAAGAAGGCTTGCAGCTCCTTAATCTTCCTTACCAGGGCATGGCCTCCTCTCGAAACCATCTCACCAATCTGGTGTCCTTCTTTATTTGTGTAATATTTGTCAACATAGGCCTGAAATGGAGAGGCAGGCTGACGCGTCTACAGTGTAGTCTGGGAAATACTCATGCTCAGGTAGGGCAGGGGACAGCATTCCTGATGTATTAAAAACAGTGTGTAGAGTATATTCCCATTTATGAAAAAAGTAGACATATTTGTATACTAAAGCTTAGCTGCACTCCAAATTATTAATCATGATTGGTTTTGGGTAGTGGGGATTATAGATTATTTAATTATTACCGTTTGTCCACCAGCATTTTATAGTTTTTCTACAATGAATATAACAAATATGAATTTTCGCTTTAATTTAAAAAAAATCATAGAATGAAACTGACGTGAACATTATTTCCATGGATCACTTATTTGTCACTGAAGTCCTTTACCCAATTTGCAAAACAAAGACTGTCTTGTTTCTTTGGTAGACAGTTATTAGTGTCATGTTTCCAGTGAACATAATGCAGGATCAGTATGCTTTCAACTCCTGGAGGCTCTGTATTCCAGCCTGTCATACTTTACAAAGGCAGAGGGTCCACCTGTTTTCAGCTGAGGATTTTACTGAGTTCAGATGTATGTAGTATGTGGGCTGGAGTTTGTCTCTATGAGATAAGTTTCCTAGGCAAGGCTCTTTGTCCCTTGAAGCAAATAAAATAAGCCATAAATTATAAATCTTTCATTTGCACAAAAAGACATACAGCCCCTCAGTAGATATTATTCAAAACACTATTCTGTGACTCAGGGCTGGGATTAGGGTAAAATGAGTGATGCAGGGGCATGCAAATACAGGGTCGAAGCCTGCCTTTAGCCGAGGAATTTTACCTACTCTGCTGATTTCAGGAAAATACCCAAGGAGCAGCTAAGGGTTCACTCATCTTTTCATATCCATGGGAGATTGGTCCCAGGACCTCTCTCAGTTACCAAATCCACAGGCGCTCAAGTCCGTGATATCAAATGGCATAATATTTGCACACAACCTAAGTATGCTTTAAATCATTTCTAAATTACTTCGATTACCTACTATAATATAAATGCTGTGTAAGTCGTTGTTGTGTTGTATTGACTAGGGAAAAGCTACAAAAGAAATGTCTGCCCTAAAACAGATGCAACCATCGATTTTTTCCCTGAATATTTTCAACCTACAGTTGGTTGATTCCATGTATACAGATCCTATGGATACAGAGCACTAACTGTATTTAATTATATACAATTTTATATTTATGTTGTATAGAGATGTTTATTAGATATAAATTACATATTATTCGTCTATTTATTAACCATATATTTATCACATATAAACTATGCAATGTATTTACTTACATATTATGCACACATATTTTTAACATACATATAAAAATAATAAATAATTGGAAGTAATCTTAATGTCTTATGACGGGGATTTGTTATACATATTATTACATATTCGTGTGAGGCAATATTAGGCCTCTATTAAAATCAGTTTTGAAAAATAAATATTTAATGGTATGAAAGAATGCTCTTTATATAATGGCAATATACTGAGAAAAGAAGAGGAAAAATCTTTGTAAGATTTTAATAAAAATTTTCTGAATAAACCATACATATAGACACATATGCATACACAATAAATAATAAAAGGGAGTCTGTCTGAATATTAATGTTGATTATATCTGGGTCATGAAATTATGGATGACTTAATTTATTCTTTATTTTTCCTATATTCCGAAATTTTGTACAGTGAGCATGAACTGTTGCTGTTGGGGAAAAACAAAAAGGAGTAAGTCTCACTTACATGTTTGGAGACGCTGCTCTGTTTTTTCACTGCAGGGTCAGCAGATCCCTCACTCCCTGTCCTGCTGTCATTGCTTGTGATCACTTTACTGGTTTTGTCCCTTGTAAAAACCTTAGGTGAGATGAGAAGCCAAGAGGAGGAGAAGGGAGAGGGAACATGGGGTGCCCAGGCCCTGAAACCTAGACGAGGTGTTCTGAGACAAAGCTGTACCCGTCTGGTTTCGTTCCATCTCGTTAGACCACCTGAAGTATGTATTTATGTTTCTGCTCTTTTTGGCAAGATGAGGTTGATTGGGTGAGTTGTTCCTGTCTGTGCAAGTTGATGCTGTGATAATGTGATGCTTATGGTAATGTCTCAATTATGCTCCTCAGGGTTAAGCTCTGTGTATAAGACCAGGTGCTCTGTGTCTCTGGGATCGTTGATTTCAAATAGTTTGTTCTTCTGTTAGGTTATGTGTTACACTCGACATTCTAATTCTTCTTTCACAAAATAGGCCATGTAAGCGAAGATGTGCATGATAAATTAAGTGAAAAATGTGTTTGCCGTGTTTACCGCTGTTATTGGAATAAAAGCCGTGTTTATAAACAAAAGTGGTATCTAGTCATACAGTCCCAGTCACATCACCAGGGCTGAGATGAGGCCAGTGGTGGGGTGGTTTACCAAAAACTTTATAATCAAGATAAATCATAATTTAATGCAGAATTGAAAAAACCAAAATCAGTGCAAAAAATCCATGATAAAATTTCAGAATTTTAAATACAGGATGCATTTTTGCCTTGGCTGTCTCACACTAATCCTGGCCCTGAATCCTAGAAAAGTGTTACGACAGATACAGTCTAAGGGACTAAGAGCGGTTAAACCTTAATGATGGAGTTAAGATGATATATTTTTAAAGATAGGGTTTTTACGTTTTTTTACTATGAACCTGCATAATTTTTATAACCAACTGTTTGTTCCTTTAAAATATGCACAGAATGTTACTCTTAGAGCACAAAAGTTTTATGGCTGATCATATAGGCAGGATTGAAACAGTACGTTTTAATTAAGCAAAAATAAAATTAGAAACGATTCCTTCTTAAAAACAAAACTTTGTCTCTGCAGTGATACAAACAGAATCTCTCCCTGGTTGGCGCTTCCATGAGACGTGATTCTTGCACTAGTAAAACAGCCATCTCATTGCACCATAAACCATCACTTCCTACCAATTTCTTACCACTTTCACCTGCTCGTTTGCAACGTCCTTCCAATCAGGCGGTTTTGCCTTCACGGATACAAGCCCTGTGTTTGACTCAGTTCTGGGCTCAGAGTAGATGCTCAGTTCATGTTTGAGCTCTTTTTCTTTAGGCAAAATAAATCAAGGTGTGTTTTCTTGAAGAAGTATGAGATATCCGGAAGTACCGAGAGCTCGAAACTCTGTGCACTTTCTTGCTAAAGTTACTGACAAGGTTTTTGGAATACTTCTCACGGTCACAGTATCTATCAAGTACTGAGGTGTGCACTTGGAATTGCTTTCATGTGATACTCTAACACTTGCATACTGTTGGCAGTGGGACAAAGAATTCAGGATTCACCAGAGTTTTTCCATTTCCCCATAATCTTCCCCACTTCCTCATTGTTAAAATTACAGAATTTTAGGGTCTATTATCAGGTGGTCCCCTCTCCACTTCTCTTCTGGTATTTGACAGATAAAAGTAGTAGAGGCCAGAGGGTCCATTCCTGCAGGCCAGCAGCTTAGGTCTCCCTCCTAAGCCCTCATTCAGTGCATTTTCCTAGTGTCCTTCCTGAGACTTAAGAGTTTAAAATTCAGTTTAAGTACACTCCAAGACAGTGTGAAACTTCAGGTACATTTCTTCAACATTTTTCTTTTTTGGCTAAGTTGCTCTCAGGGTCCAGGGTCAGGGTTGGGGACACAACTACAGCAAACGTCATGCTCAGTGTCAGGTTCCAGCCCATACGGAGGTCGGAGGGGAGTGGGTGGTGGCAGATGGCTGAAGGAACCCTCGGGGAAGGGGAAATGGGGGGCATAGGCGAATATGGTTTTATTCAGCAGCTGTCTCATCAACTACTTTCTCACAGTGTCTGCCCTGTTTCAGACTCTTTCTCTCTCTGGGCACAAGCCAGTTCCTGGCTCCTCCTGGCCCGCCTGCAAGACGGACGACTTTGGTTCTCTCTTTCTCTGGGTGAGAGACTCCTGTACAGTGTCAGCAGGGCATTTATACCTTTTACAGACAACAGCGATTAGCACCAAACGATGGCCTTCCCACGTGGTGGCTACGTGGCTGTGGTAACAAGTGGAGTTACACGCCTGCACTCCAAACGTGCTGAGTCACGCAGCATGTTTACCTCGGCCTATGCCTGCTTGTCTGCAGCAAAGTGCTGAGTCACGCAGGATGTTTACCTCGGCCTATGCCTGCTTGTCTGCAGCAAAGTGCTGAGTCACGCAGGATGTTTACCTCGGCCTATGCCTGCTTGTCTGCAGCAAAGTGCTGAGTCACGCAGCATGTTTACCTCGGCCTATGCCTGCTTGTCTGCAGCAATGTGCTGAGTCACGCAGCATGTTTACCTCGGCCTATGCCTGCTTGTCTGCAGCAATGTGCTGAGTCACGCAGCATGTTTACCTCGGCCTATGCCTGCTTGTCTGCAGCAATGTGCTGAGTCACGCAGCATGTTTACCTCGGCCTATGCCTGCTTGTCTGCAGCAATGTGCTGAGTCACGCAGCATGTTTACCTCGGCCTATGCCTGCTTGTCTGCAGCAAAGTGCTGAGTCACGCAGCATGTTTACCTCGGCCTATGCCTGCAGCAATGTGCTGAGTCACGCAGCATGTTTACCTCGGCCTATGCCTGCTTGTCTGCAGCAAAGTGCTGAGTCACGCAGGATGTTTACCTCGGCCTATGCCTGCTTGTCTGCAGCACAGCCATGTTCCTCACAGTCACACAAATAGATTTGTGAGAACTTTTAAAGCTATCTGAAAAATCTTAGGTTCTAGTCCGGGCTGGGTCACTCCTGTGCTTAGGCAGTTCTTTTAATTTCTTGTGGTTTCAGCTTTCTCATCTATAGACTGGTTGGTTTCTGCCCTACTGGCTACGCCAGTGTGAGGACCCAATGAGGTCCTCAATGTCAAAATACTTTAAAAATCTCTTTCTCTCATTAAATCCATGTCTGAAAACCTATCCTGAAAAAATAATTGTTTAAATTAGGTTGATGTACAAAGATGCTTATAGAAGCCTTATTCATATGGAAGTAATCTATTTGTCAAATAGAGGAAATGGTCAAATAAATTATAACTCATATTCTGGAATATTTCTGGCTGTTTAGAATGATGTTATGAAAATAGTATAATATCAAAATTGTCTTATGACATAATAGTCAGAAAAGTAAAAGCCACATTTTGAAGACAATGACAATTTTAAAAAGTCTTTATCATAGAAAATAAAGTGATAGTAAAAGCACCTGAATTATCAGTTTGTATTGAAAGGTTTTATTTTTATTTTCTTTAGTTATGAGTTCATAATAATGTGGTAATTAAAATTTTTTGTTACTTTTAAAGATAATTTAAAAAATATGTTTTAAATGTCTTATTGATACTAATTTTTTTAAACAAACCAACCCAGAATAAAATCCTGGATTACGAGATTAGGTAAGCATTTTGTTATAAGCGTTTTGTTATCTCATCATTTTCAAAGCCTTTATGCAAATGAGCAAATCAGAATTTAAAGGATGCAAGTGGACATTAAATCAAGAAGCTGTTTATCTTTTCAAGTGTAGATGTTTTCGGGGTAGGGAGAGGTATATGGTCTTTGTAAACATGGACTCTCTGGTGTTTCCAGGAGCCATTTATTCTTTCTTAGCTAGTGATCTAACAGTTCACTTAGCAAGCAGAGAGGATCTCTAAGCACTCTCTCTGCTGAGCGTGACCCAGGCCACCAGGCCCCAGAGGACCTGCTGGCCTCACCTGTCCTTGGGAATCCTCTGGGACCCTCTTCCGTGTCCTCTCAGCTCTAGTCACATGGGCTTGATGATTGCATTCCAAGCAGCTGCTGTTTCCTGTGCCTGATCTGCCCCAACTCCAGGTCTTCACATGGCTGGCTCTTTCATGCAGCTCAGGTTCATCTCAAAGGTTACTTCCTCTGAGCAGTCTTCCTGGACTACTCCATTAAAAATACTCCCTCCCTGGACCACTGCCCCAGTCAGTAACTCTCTGTCATCCTGATTAACTTCTTTCCAGTCTCACCGATCACTTTCCCAAATAATCGTGTGCACTCAATGGTCGACTTCTTTATCTTCTCCCAGCACCTTCCCACCAGCTCCCTCATCTTCATGGAAGCACCATAAGAACAGGGGCTTGATTTGTTTGACGCCCTCATGTTTCTGCAGCACATGCCATGCTGTAAGCATTCAATACATGAACTTCTGCTGCCTATCTTACTGCTTTGCTTGTGATTTTATGAGATTGTTATATGACCTTTCTATAAATTATAAGGTGGGATATTATTAAATAATTCTTTCTTGTCATTGTGGTCCTCATTAGAGGTTGTCCAGATCATTCCAGACTCCTAAGTAGTGATGAGTGTCCCTGCCCAGAGCTGAGGACTGGGACCATTGCAGGCAGACGGTGCTGTGTGCCAGGTGAGGAGATGTGGACACGTTTCCTTGCTCCTTGGTCTAAGGTCTTTCTGAGAGTATGTCAAGGGCTGATTTATTTTGGAGAGGAAGAAGTAAGGAATCACTAAAGGTCCTCAACATTCTCAGGCCATGTCATTATTTCTAAACATGCCTAGATGACTCCTGACCAGCTAGAACAGCAAGAATGGCTCCACCCAAGCAAGAGTGCCTAGCCCAGGGGTCCCCAGCTCCTGGGCTGCACCCAGGAACCAGTCTGTGGCCTGTTAGGAACCCAGCCCCACAGCAGGAGGTGAGTAGTGGGCCAACATCACCACCTGAGCTAGGCCTCTTGTCAGATCAGCAGAGGCATTAGATTCTCATCGGAGCAGGAAGCCTATTGTGAACTGCGCATGTGAGGGATCTAGGTTGCACCATCCTTTTGAGAATCTTATGGTTGATGAGTGATCTGAGGTGGACCAGTTTCATCCCAAAGCCATCACCCTTCAGCCCCCAGCTTCCCACGTCCATGAAAAACTGTCTTCCATGAAACCGGTCCCTGGCTGGTCTAGCCTTATTCCCTCATAGACTGGTCAGCGTGGCTAATCTTTTCTGCAAAGGAACAATAATTAATATTCTTGGCTTTTAGGCTATACTCTGCATTGTGGCACAAAAGCAATCAGATAATCTGTAAACCAAGGGGCAGGGCCGACTGCAGTTTCCGTGAACCATGGATTAGAAGGAGGGTCTCCTACTACCTCACATCCATTCCAGCCTCCGTGTGGCTCTCCTTCTGGAGGTCACAAAACCTCTTTAGTTTTAGAATCAAAGCGGCATGAGGCAGGGTAGGGAAAGTTACATTTGGGAAGAAGGGACCTACAGCTAGGTGGCAAGGCCAAAATACAATTGAATAAAGATCCCAGTATCCTGAGTTATTTTGTATTTAGTTCACCTAGAAGTGGGCTAAAGTCAAAGGAAGTCTAGTTCAACATGCCTGTGCTGGGCCTCAGCTGTACTGTTCATCTTCGGGGTGTTATTTTAAGTGTTTGATGACTGGAATGGCAGGGGAACTGACCAGTTTATAAGGATGAGTGGCAGAAACAATTGGTAGCAACATGCCATTGCACATGGGTGGAAATCCGCTCTGTGTTGCAGACAGCCAAGCAGTACACAGGTGCAGCCTGGCAGGCAGGAAAGCGTACACAGGTGCAGCCTGGCAGGCAGGAAAGCAGCCTTGAGGCAGCGCTGGGGATCACAGATGTGCTGTAATTTTGGCAGACTCTTGAAAGAGAGGCCTGCATGCAAAAACATTTCCTCTACATTTCTTTCACTAACGTTGGAAATCCCATCCTTAGAAATCCATTTCTTTAGGTTAAGGATGCTATCCTTCTTTTAAAAACAAAAAACGCTTCGAAGCATATATATATTGAATCATTTTGAGTTAAGTAGTATTTGCAAAAAATTCTAATGTGAATCATTTCTATCAAACTCTTTCCAGCGGCATATGGGAGAGATCTTAAAAGAGGAAAATACACAAAGTTTAAGCACATAAACTTTGTACTACTTAAACTTAGTTATGTACTGTGTACATAAACTTTTACTCAGTTGGGAAATATGCTTTAGGGAGAGAAGGACCTCAAGTAAGAAGTGGGTTGGCACCCAGGAGGAACTTACTCCGCTTTAAATTTTGAGCAGGGTTACCTTGAATATAAGAGCCACTAGAAAAATGTGAACACAGGGCATCTCTGTGTTGTGACTGCTAAAGCTTAGCTCTAAATTCACAACCTGCCTCTAGCATGCAGATTATACCTTGGTTTTTATTTTTCTGCTTCAATTTTTCCTTCTACATAATTCCTGTGAAGTTCTTGTTTCTTCCTTTTATATTGTATGGTTTTCACAAGCCACCTGGAATTCTTTATGAAGCAAAATGGCTAGGTAGATATATATTCATGTATTTATTCAGTCATGTAACGTGGTATACCTAATATGCACCAGATATCAATCTAGACAGACGGAAGATAACATCAATCAGACTTCAATGGACTTACATAAAATGATTTTAAAAGAACAGTTGAATTTTTTTCTTATTTTTCTCACTATGCCCTTTTAGGTTTTCTAGGGCAGAGAAGCAAGAAGGAATTGGGCAAAAATTCACAAACCTGGGCGAGGCGGTAGTTGTTCCTCCAGGTCCTGGGGGACGCTGCAACTAGGGAGGGGGCTGCCATGGAAAACTTCAAAGCCATGATGAGGAGGACAGCAAGGCGAGATGCAGGGAGCACCTTCATCCCCTCACGGTCGCTTGGTAATTATATCAACCTGGGGGATGACGGACAGCGCACGTTTGCACTTCGACCTCGAGCTTCTTTTATAGAGTCAAACAGGTCTGGACCCTCCAAGCAAGGATGATTCATGTCTCAAACAGTAATTATACAGCTCATTTCTCTCCTGATGATGGGGTAACACAACTGTACACAGGAATCAGGGAAAGCTTCATTTTACTTTTTTTGTTATTTGCCCAGTGGCAAAAGGAGAAAAACCGTCACTTTTAATGAAGTTTGTCAGCTAGTTACACAAATTGAAGTAAACTTGATTGACTAGAACCCAGCTCAACTGAAACATTTGATTAGTCTCAATTTGGGGGCCTTTTTCCATTCTGACTACAGAAAAGTTAGATGATTACAGTATAATTGAATTTGTTTTCCAAGTAATCCTGAACTCCCCATGCATTCAGCCCAATCGCCTGTATCTTCTGCATTCACTTCAGAATTTCTCAGTAGCAACAACAGCTCACAATGATGGCTCTGAGACACGTAAGATTCTGAATCATCAAGGCAAGGTTACATTACACTGTGCTGACTTAGGGTGGAAAGTGAACTGATAACTGTTAGAAAGCTTTTGGGTGAATTAAGACAAGAGTTACATCTTAGTTAACCAAAACATTAGCCAGGACTCCTCAATCTCTGTGCACTCTGGCTAATTGGAGTCATATTGTTTTTCCTGGCTCTGATTAAGATGGATTTTGATTCAGAGATGATATGATGAAATGGTGTCATATGGTGAGAAAAGCACTTTGGAGTCAGACAAGCAAAGATTAAATTTTTGAAAAGATATTTCCTAGCAGTGTGACTTATGCATGTCATTTGATCTCTGAGAACATCAGTTTTTTTTTTAATCTACATGAGACTGACAGTACTTCTATTTATAAACTCTTCAATGGTACGGAGTAACATATAGAGCATGACATCTGCTAGCACCACCTGGCATCCATTGTATGTGGATTCAAATCCTAATTTTGATTTTAGACTAGATTCAATGTTATTCCCATAGTGAATATGGTGAATTCCTATAGTCTTTCTCACCCGGTTGCATTTGATACACCTTCTTGGATGGAAGAGAAAGTGATGGAGTTACAGCCAGTGTGTGCTATCTAGTGAATAACCCCAGGTACTCAACAAGAGTTTGTAACACATTGATATGGTTTGGCTCCGTGTCCCCAACCAGATTGCATCATTGGAATCCCCATGTGTTGAGGGAGGGAGGTGATTGGATCATGGGGATGGTTCCCCCATGCTATTCTCATGGTAATGAGTGAGTTCTCAGAAGACATGATGGTTTTCTAAGTATTTGAAAGTTCCTCCTTTGCTCTTCTCTTTCCTGCTGCCTGTGAAAAAGGTTCCTGCTTCCCCTTTGCCTTCCGCCATGATTTGTAAGTTTCCCGAGGCCTCTTCAGCCATGTGGAACTGTGAGTCAACTAAGCGTCTTTTCTGTATAAATTACGCAGTCTCGGGTATTTCTTTATAGCAGTGTGAGAACGAACTAATACACACCTGCAAACATAATTTCTGGCATATATTGTGAGATACACAAAACAAGTGTCTCAGAAGAAGAAAAAAGAAAACCACAGATCTATTCGATTCATTTAACTAAATTGTAAGCTCTTTGAAGACCGTATTCTAAAAAATATCACTTCATAAAGTTTGGTAAAAAATGAATAAATGAATGTGCAAACATATGCTAATCATCATTTTTTTGGTCTCAGAAAAGGAATAGGATATTGCAATAATTTTTCAAAATTTACGTTTATGTGGTCTCCTGTCTTCTGCCAAAGTTGAAGAACAAAGAGAGTCCTTGAAGCTTCCCTTCAATTGGTCATCTTCTTCCCATTTTTTCTCCTTCAAACACTGTTCCAATTCATTATGATGGCCCCAATGCAAAGAGAGCCATTGGAAGTGAACACTGGAGTGGAAGGAATGATGGTAAGAAATTCTGGGGCCAGTAGAGAGAAAACATTCTCACCTCTAGGACTGTAAAGAGTATTCTAAGTTCCATTTTCAGAAGCACATGGAGGTAAATAACTGCTTGTAGGGTGTAATCTAGATACTTCTAGAAGGTTCCAGTATCCATTTTTCTAACACATAAATGCAGTCAATCCCAATGTTCCTAAGTGCAATATTTCAATTATCAAGTGCAAAAATTTTGAAGAGGAATAGCAATTATGTTCTCATAAGTCATTTACCAATAGTATGACTAAACTTCACCTCAGAGTCAGCACTAGGTAACATCTTTGACCTTTCCAGGTAGAGAATTAGTCGATGTCTGGTAGTTTCTTACTATGATTTCCTATTTCTGATTTTTCTTTCTTCACAGGGGAGCAAACATCTGCTTTCTTTCTGTCATTCTTGTATCAACTCTAAATTTAAATTCAAATCATTGAAATCTAAAAATATCACATCAAAGCAAGTCAATGACCAAACAAGTAATATGAGAGATCCTATCAGAGAAATATACAAGGCAAAATATCATCGATTAAATAAGTTATGGGAAAAATAAACCATTATACCATAAAATGTCTGTATGACATACTATGTGTTTGTTATGTGCTTACTGTCTTTACCAGTAGAATGTAAGTCCCATACTGGTAAGAACTCTAATTCTGTTTGCAGCAGCATCGCTAGTACATGAAACAGTGTCTAGCACAAAATAAACTGTTGTTGAATAAATGAATGCATGAATGAGTGATTAACTGAATGACTAAAGACAGAAAGAAGAAAAACAAGATTGTCCTCAGAGAGATAAATTTAAATCAACCCATATAATGGATAAAATGAAGGTGCATAGCATCACCCTAAGAAACTGAAACCTTTATTAAACCCACATTATATGCCAGGTATGTAGCCAAGTACCTTACGTACACTTTTCACACTCCTTTATGACATGCAGTTTTTCAGGTGAAGAAACGTGCTCATGAAAGATAAATGATTTTTAATTTCACATAGATATTAAGGTGGACACTCCAAGATCTTCACCCAGCTCTGTTAGACATCGAAGTCTGTGTTCCTAATAGTTACAGGAAGCGTATGTTGGTGCCTTTGTGGAGCAGTGCCTTGGAAACGTGGTATCTCGAGCGGGCTGGCAGGGAGATCCCTAGGCGATTCTAGTTGCCCAGCTGCTCCCTGGCACGCCCATGTGTCTGGCCTGAGCAGAAGTTGGGCCAGCCAGACTGCACAAGCTCCCTGGCTGGTGATGACGTTTCTCACTAAAAATGATTCCTTTGTTACTCTGGTTTCTGTATTTCAATCTTTGGTGAATTTAACTTTCATAAATGTTTAACCTTCTGGATTTCTAAAGAGTTCGGTTACAACCTGGTAGATTTTTCAGAGTAAGGGATGCTTCCCAGTGAGGCAGGATTCTGAGTAATCAGTTACCAGCTAAGTTTAATTCTATATCCAGCCTTCCCATGGCCCTTCTTTCAAATGACATATATATGAGTGTGTGTGTGTGTGTGTGTGTGTGTGTGTGTGTGTGTGTGTACACATATATACACATATATATAATATATACACATATATATACACACATATATACATATATATACACACATATATACATATATATATGCCACTTTAAATGGCTGACTCTAAAAAAAGATTATTTATATAACTTGTAAATCATATCATGTTCTATTTTGTAATGGTATTTGTTAAGTTTAGAAATTTATGACTAGAATGCATAATAACATGAACCATATTCTGAATTTCTAGAGCACACATATTCTAGAATCAGATGGAATAAAAATAGAGGAAAGAAAAAAGTGTATTTAAAACCAAAGACTACCCCAAGAATCTCATATTGAAAATGAGTGAATGATCTTACCTCATTTGTGAGAATGAGAAGCTCAGAGAGGGCCTGGCAAACTTATATCCAGAAGCCAGCTGGTTTATTTTCACCAAGAACAAAAAAAGAAAGAAAACAGGGAAGGGAAGGGAAGAACAGAAAAAAGAAAAATATGTGCTTATACTATAGGTAATTTTGGTTAGAGAAGAGGAAGCAAACAGCCTTCTGATTCAGCAATTATTAGCAGTAAAATGAGTTATTAAAGAAGGTTGTCAAGTTGTCTTCAGCAGTATTTGAGTATCATGCTTTAGAAAAGATTGGGTTAAGTGAGGTTTTGCCAGTCTGGTCAGGCTTGGGATATGTGCAAAGAACTTAGATTAGATTACTGTCCCAAATTTTATTCATATATATAAAATTTGGAAATAATTATCAATATAATTATATATACAATAAGCAAAATACTTTCATATTTTTAATAAATATTTATTAGGTATCAATTATTTGTTAGGCACTAGGAATACACAGATATGAGACACTGTTTTAACACTCTAGAAGCTCAAAATTTACTGCTGCAATAAAATTGAACTTGGAGTAAAATTTTAAAGATCGACAGAATCTTAGTGACAAAAATGTGTTTTTACATTGCGAGTTGGTAGGATCCTTCTTAAAAAATTATAAATGATTTAGCAATGTTTAAAATATTAAAAGGGCAATTTTAGCCAAAAAAGCAAATGAAAATTATACATTTGATTCAGTATCTGCTAAAGGGAAGTATATATGCCAAAAAAAAAAAAAAAAAAAAAGGAAACCTGGGATAAGGAAACAGTAGTGTGAGGGTGGTAAGGCCTTACACCTAACAGTTCTTACAGAATTTTCTTTAATACTACTGTGCATTTTTTTTAAAAAAAGTAAGTGAAAGTGTGAAAGAAAGACTATATCAATGTACATTTATATTTGTATTTGAGAAAACAGAAGACCTATATGATGAACTCAGTGACATATTTAACTCATTCATTTGCTTGGCTGTGATTCTTCTATTTACTCAGTCTAGAACTCTTGTATTTATTCTGTATGCTGGCACTAGGCTTAGTGCTGGAGGTACAAAAGGCAAATAAAAACCCATCCTTGCCCGTCACGGTCTTAGAATCTCCAGAGAGAGGCTAGGATATAAACTCAAAATATCTTACAGTGTGATTAGTGAAATAAGAAAGGTATTTAAAGGTCCAAATGAGAGCAGAAGAGGGAAAGCTCATCTCTGCCTGGGCAGTTGAGAATGAGAGTAAAATGGAGGAAAGGAGGGGCCGTGGTGGACTTTCCATGGGGATGGGGCTTTAGTTGAGGGCTGATTGCCAATGGAGTTAGAGCTCACCTGCAAGAACGGTGAGGTGAGAAGGAAGGAGAGTGACAGGTAGTGGGGAGGGGGAAATTCCAAGCAGAGGAAGCAATTAGGTGAGGAGCTGTTAAGAGTATTTGCTCTTAAAAAACTGAAGATATTTCTATGTACAAGGCAGTGTGGGGGCAGCCAACAGGAGGTGGGCAGAAAGAAAGGCAGAGACAGGTCTGTTGGAGAAGGCTCTCACCCACAATTTCAGGTACTGACACAGAAAAGCAGAGGCCAGGAGTTGTTTGCTGGGTAAACCTTGGTCAAAGGGGAAAGCCAGAGAGCAATTTCCAGCCCAAGCTGCTGATCCAAAGGGCAGGACTGAAATGAGGCTCCAGGGTGCAGAGCTGGAATATGGCTGGCAAAACAGAGAAGGCAGAAGATGGGCAGAATGGCATGGAACAAGTCCGGAGCAGCCACAGTGCAGCAGAGGCCTTGAGGGCTGCTGGGGTTTTATTTAAAGGGCCTGGAGAGGAGTGTGCTGGGCAACGTCACAGGCACCTCATGTGCCAGGCTAAGGCATCTAGACGTTAATGGTTTGTGATGGGAAACCACTGGAGAGTTTCTTCCCCAGCAATGACATGATGAGGTTTGCAGTTACATAAAGATTGCTCTGAAAGTAGCATTCGGCATGAATTGGAGAGGAGTGAGGATGGAGGCTGCCGGGGACACCGAGGGGAGGGCGATGGGAGGTCCAGTCAGAGGACTTACCACTATGTTTATCTTCAGTCGTGAACTGTGAGAGACAACCTGTCAGGATAAGTAGCATTTTGTTTATTCTTGTAAAATCTGTGGCCTATATTGCAATGATCACCAATGTGAGCTTTTGAGATTGGGTAGTAAATGTGTTTACAGCTGCCTCTGTAGAGGGAGGGAGGTCAGAAGTCCCATTTGAGCACATTCCACTTGCCCAATCATTTTAGTGAGTCAATTTGCTAAATTATAGACTTATTTCAGTATCAAATCAGCAATTCTGGAAGCTGATAGTTTACCTGGCAGCTTCTTTTGAACATGTCCATTTTTTCCTTTAGAATTTGTCTACAGGTAGGCTGGGCATGGTGGCTCATGCCTGAAATCTCAGCCCTTTGAAAGACTGAGGTGGGTGGATCACCTGAGTTCAGAAGTTCAAAACCAGCCTTACCAACATGGTGAAACCCCACCTCTTCTAAAAAATTAGCTGGGCATGTGAAATCCCAGCTACTTGGGCAGCTGAAGCAGGAGAATCCCTTGAACCCAGGAGGCGGAGGTTGCAGTGAGCTGAGATTGCACTCCACTGAGATTGCACTCCAGCTTGGGCCATAGAGTGAGACTCCATTGAAAAAAAAAAAGAATTTGTCTATAGGTAAAACCAGTTTAACTATTTTGAAAGATCTACCATATGCCCAGTGCTATGGTCTGAATGTTTGTGTCCCCCCTAAATTCATATGTTGAAATTCTCACTCCCAAGGTGCTAGCACTAGTAGGAGGGGCCTTTGGGAAGTGGTTAGGTTATGAGGGTGCAGCCCTCATGATTGTAGTAAGTGTCCTTATTAAAGAGGCTCCAGAGAGATGCCTTGCCCCTTCCAGCAAGCAAGGACAAAGCAGAAAGGCACCACCTATGCATCAGGGAGAGCTCCATTAATGTTGGGGGTCCCAGGCTCCAGAACTGTGAGAAATAAATCTTTGTTGTTTGTGGGCCACCTGGTTTAGGGTGTTTTGTTATAGCGCCCCAAATAAACCCGGAGCTTATTGTGGTGCCAGGTAGTAGAATGATGAAGGAATGTTTAAAGGACTCTAGCCAGCTTGTTGGAGGCTTCTCTGGCCTAATCTAAGGCACTCTGAGCATCAAAATCCATAATGATAGTAATGGGTTGTGGTCCATTGAATGAAATAAAAACTCGCGAATCTATACTGATATAAACAAGCGATAATGGGGAGAAGAGAAAGCTCTTCCTTATGGTAAAAAGTTAACTGATAAATAAATGTAGAAGGATATGGCTTTAGAAAACATGCATTTGGTCAGTAGGGAACTGCAAACCAAACCCACAGTGAGATATCGTCTCACCCCAGTAAAAATGGCTGTTTTCAGAAAGACAAAAGTAACAGATGCTTGTGAGGATGCAGAGAAAGGGATATGCTAATACACTGTTGGTGGGAATGTAATTTGGTTTGGCCACTATGGAAAATAGTATGACTGTTTCTCAAAAAACTAAAAATAGATCTGACATATGATCCAGCAATCCCACTGCTGCGTAAATATCCAAAAGAAAGAAAACTCATGTTAAAGAGGTGTCTTCATGTCTATGTGTATTGTGACTCTTCACAATAGCCAACGTATGGAATCAACCAAAGTGTCCATCTTTTTTTTTTAAAGATGGGGTTTCACCATGTTGGTCAGGCTGATATCTAACGCTTGACCTCTGGTGATCCACCCACCTCAGCCTCCCAAAGTGCTGGGATTGCAGGTGTGAGCCACCCACCAGGCTTCAAAGTATCCATCAATGGATGAATGGATAAAGAAATGCGGCATCTATACACAATGGAATACTATTCAGGTGTAAAAACGAATGAAATCTTGTTATTCGCAGCGATATGGATGGAACTGGAGGTCATTGTGTTAAGTGAAATGAACCAGGCACAGAAAGACAAATATTACCTGTTCTCACTCCATAAGTAGGAACTGAAAAAAACCTAATCGCACGGAGGCAGAGAGTAGAACGATTATTACCTGAGGTTAGGAAGTGTTGGGGCAGAGGCGATGAAGGGATGTTGATTAATGTATAAAAATAGAGTTCGATAGAAGGAATAAATTCTATCGCTCAATAACACAGTATGATGACTACAGTTAACAGTGATTTATTGTACATTTCAAAATAGTTAGAAGATTTGAAATATTCCCAGCACAAAGAAATGATGAATGTTTGAGAGATGGATATGTTAATGACCCTGACTTGATCATTACCTATTTTATGCATGTATCAGAATATCACATGTACCCCACAAATATGCACCATCTTAGTAATAATTGATTCATGCCAAAACATCAGGGATGCTTAAAATGGTGGGTAAAAGTGGGGTGAAGAAAGGAGTTTTATATAGTTACAAAGTATCACCTTATAAAATATGTATTAATTCCTAAGGAAAAAAGTTACCATCAACCGTAATGGTCAGTAGACATCGTGTACCACCACTATGTTAAAAAGAAAAGAACAAAGTTTCTGTGATGCTCTGGACAAAAATACATGACTTGAGCCTAATCATGAGAATACACTAGGTAAATAAAAACTGAGGAACGTTTTACAAAGTAACCGGCCTACAATTTAAAAAAATATCGAGTCATGAAAGTCAAGGAAAGACCGAGGAGCTGTTTCAAATTGAAGAAGACTGGAGAGACATAGTAACGGGGTGTCAGATGGGGTCCTTTGTTGTGGAAATGTCCTGGCACAACTGGCAAAACTTGGATGGGGTTTCTGGGTGAGAGTTCTTTGTGCTATTTTTGCAACTTTTCTTTTCTTTTTTGAGACGGGCAGTTTCACTCTTGTTACCCAGGCTGGAGTGCAATGGCGCGATCTCGGCTCACCGCAACCTCCGCCTCCTGGGTTCAGGCAATTCTCCTGCCTCAGCCTCCTGAGTAGCTGGGATTACAGGCATACACCACGATGCCCAGCTAATTTTTTGTATTTTTAGTAGAGACGGGGATGTTCACCAGGATGGTCTCGATCTCTTGACCTCGTGATCCACCCGCCTCGGCCTCCCCAAGTGCTGGGATTACAGGCGTGAGCCACCGCGCCCGGCCAAGACGTAAGGTCGTGTTCCCTGCTCACTGGAACTGCCACGTGGCGGTAGAAGGGAACGAAGCAGAGATGAGAGAAAGAAAGAGACGGAAAGTGTTTCATCTTCAGTGAGGCTCCGTATGCGTTTTCTTTTTCTGTAGTTACGGAGCCTCCCAGTAAACTCCCCCTTGACCCGAACTAATTCTAGTGGGGTTTCTGTCCCTTGAATTTCACCTTCAAATTGAGGTGAGTCCTGAACAAAACGGGCCGTCCTTCGCAGCCTTTTCCGCCTGTTCCCTCCCACCCTTCCCGCTTATTTCTCCTCTGACACTCTCCAGCCCAGCAACGCCACTGGCTCTAGCTGATGTGTGCTGCTAGAACTGTCATTGCTCATGGGCTTTTGGTGTGTCAATACCGATGCCACGCTGGTTGAAAAATACTTTGAATATTACCCCTGCCAACATCTATCCAGAAAGCAGAAATCTATTCTTGATTCCAGCTTCCCTCTACCTCTATGCATTTTCCCTCAGCTTTTGAAATATGAAATGCTTTACTTATTTGATGTTTACCACTTTTATTTTTAAACTTTGCATTTTGAAATGCTTTCAGGCTTACAAGAAAGTTACAAAAATAATGCAAAGAATTTGCCTATACCCTTCACCTAGATTCTTCAAATGTTAAGAGGTTACAAAATCTCACTCTCATTGTCAAAATCAGGAAACTGACTTTGACACAAAACCATTGTCTAAACCAATAGTTCTCAAAGTGTGGTCTAGGAACCCATGGGGGTTATCAGAAATTTTTCAGGGAAACTATCAGGTCAAACTTTTGCTCATCATAATGCTACATATTATTTTCCTTCTTCATTTAAAAATAATGATATACTACTTGTTAATGTAACATTTATATATTACATTAATTTATGTTAAATATAATATATATAATTTATATTATTATATTAATATTTATACATCACATTAATATACAAATGTTAATTCATGAAAATGTTAATAATAATATTAATCAATGACAATTAATATTATTAAATATTGTCAATTTTAATTTACAATATGCTTAATGTGATAACTATAGCCAGCCATAAACAAGAGCTTTTCGGGTTCTTAATATATTTTATAAAGCTAAAGGGATCATAGGACCAAGATGTTGAGAACTGCTGATCTAACTTATGGGCCCAGTTGTCTTTCTAATTTTTTTTCCTAATCTGGGATCCAATCCAGGATTTGACATTGCATTTAGTCATCATGCTCCTTTATTTTCCTTTAGTTTGAAACATTTCATCTTTCTTTATTATTTTTTATTTATCTATCATGGCCTTGATACTTTGAAAAAGTATTGGCCAGGTCAGGCATGGTGGCTCATGCCTGTAATCCCAGCACTTTGGGAAGCTGAGGTGGGTGGATCACCTGAGATCAGGAGTTCAAGACCAGCCTGGGCAACATGGTGAAACCCCATCTCTACTAAAAATACAAAAACTAGCTGGGTGTGGTGGCACATGCCTGTAATCCCAGCTACTTGGGAGGTTGAGGTAGGAGAATCGCTTGAACCCAGGAGGTGGAGGTGGAGGTTGCAGGGAGTCAAGATCACACCACTTGCACTCCAGCCTGGGTGAGAGAGCAAGACTTCCATTTATTTTTAAGGAAGGCCCTCGATTTGGAATTCTTTTATTCCTCATCATGGTTAAATTCAGGCCATACATTTTTGATAAGAATACCACAGAACTTGTGCTGTACATCACGTCAGTACATCACGTGATCCTCAGTACATCACGTCAGGAGACAAATGGTGTCAATTTGTTTCTTTACTGGTGATGTTAACTGATCACTTGATCCCTGTGATGTCTGTCATATTTTTTCACCTGTTGCTTTCCGTTTGTGAGATGACATTGTGAGACTTACAGAGCTACTGTGTACGTCATTCATGGTACTCCTGTACACTGATTTTGGCATCTGCTGTTGATTCTTGCCAGAAACAATTTTTGCAGTGGTGATTTTCCGTTTAGTTTGTTCCTTCTGCATTGTTTTGTTGGAATTCAGATGTAAGTAAGTGCTTTTTCTTCTCCCTCACCTGTTACTTATTCATTCCATTATAACAGTTATAGAATCAAAGATTCTTACTTTATTCTGTAGATTATAATGCATTGGTATGATTCTTTTGTTGGTGAAGTGTAAAACAATACTACTCTTCACAACCAATTTTTTGGGAAAATATAGGGTTTTTTTTTTACAAAAATGCATTACGGTAACAAATATTATTTTTAAATAAAGTATTAAATATTAGTTGTCAATTTTAATGTATAATATGCTTAATGAGATAACTATAGCCATCCAACCTTGGCCGAAGAATTGTCCAAACTTGGCTGATGGAGGCCCCTGTTTCCACTTAACATGCCTCTACATTTGTCAGGCACTGCCTTGTCTTCCGGCATCACAAGGTATTTTGGGCTCATCTTATACTTACCCTGGCCCAGCCCTGGAATCAGCCATTTCTCCAAGAAGCTATTTCCTCTTATTGGAGAACACTATCTAGAAATCAAAGTCTGGGCTGGCTGGGTCAAATGGTACTGTGCTGTCTTTACTTATTTTTAATGATTTTTTTTGTTAATACAAAATTTGTACAAGATCTCTGTTAATAATTTATAAGAACACATATTTAAAAAAGTAAGTAAATTAAAAATCACCTCTGTCATTACCACCTGGAGATAACCCATGTTATTTAAAAATATTTTTAATATGATATTTAAACATACGGGATATTTTATTTATATGATTAAGAGTAACAACTCACTCTCTGAATGGTTTACTAAGTTCTGTGGAGTCTGGTTTTGTAATGTCTTTGGAGTCTGTTTCCTTCTTTCCTCCTTCACTGCGTCTGTTCAAGCCCTCATTATTTCTTTCCTGGATCAGTCTTAAACCAGCGTCAGTCTTACACTATTCCTATCCAAACTTTATCCTGTTACCAAAGTAACATTAAAAAATAAAATATAATTATGTCACCCTGTCGGCCTTTAAGAACATGCCCATCATCCTTTGCATGACACTGTTCTCACTCTGCAGTGTCCCGCTTCTTTTCCCACTCTCCCTGCTTGCAGCCTCTGCTGTGGCTGTAATGAACTCCTTGTCACCCCTGAATTGTACCACGAACTCTAATCCCTCCCTGCCTTTTCAATATTGCCCTCTCTACCAGGGACACCCTCCGCCACATCCTGTGCAGCCTACCTGTCCCTTGAGACTGAGCTTAGATATCATCTCTTTATCTCTCACCTAACACTTCTTACACTATTGGGCAAATTGTCTCTCTTTCTATTATGCTTTGAGAGTGCCTTAAGAAAGGAAATTTGGCATCAAGTGAATATGTTTGTTGAATAAATTAGAAAAAATTTAAAAAGTGAACAAAATGCATTTGTTTAAGGAATTAATGAAATTACTTGATTTAAAAATGGAAATAGAATGAAGATTCAGTGTGTAACAATAATATCACATAGTAGCTTCCTTAGATTCCAGAAAAAGGTTAAACTTAATGTTGTTTGGAATTGAAATATTTAACAAATTAAGTTTTGTGGTATCTTTGTCAAAGTGAGGATTTGTCTGTTGTCATAGTTCGAGTTCCGCTGGAAGCCCACTCTGAGAGGGACGCGTTGTGTAGGAAGTTACTGGGCAGTGCTCTTACAGCACCACGTGTAGATGGGAAGGGAAGGAAGCAGGATATGCAGAGGGGGAAGGTGGGCTGTAATGGCATCTTAGGACTGTCTCAGCATCCCAGGGATTGGGAGCTGACAGAGCCCCAGCCTGTTTGCACACTGCTGGAAAGATCTTCCCTGAGACTGGGTCATTTATAAAGTAAAGAAGTTGAGTTGACTCACAGTTCTGCATGGCTAAGGAGGCCTCAGGAAACTCACAATCATGGTAAAAGAGGAAGCAGGCACCTTCTTCACGAGGCGGCAGGAGGGTAAAGAGCCAGGGAAACCATCGCTAAGAAAACCTTCAGATCTCATGGAAACTCACTCGCTATCATGAGAACAGCATGGGGGAAGCTGCCCCCATGTGCCAATCATCTTCCTCCCTCGACATGTGGGCATTACAATTCAAGATGAAATTTGGGTGGGGACACAGCTAAACCATATCAGTCCTTCAGAGTTGTCCTGGGTTGGAGCATGGTTGAACGGCTTTATTGCCCCTACATGGACTAATCCTTGGATATGGTCTGCTCTTCGTAGGGGATACAGCCTGGGGAGAGGTAAATTCTCTTCAGTTGAGGCAATACAAAACAGGAGGAAATAAATTCTTTAGTCCAGGGTGGGGAACCTCTGGACATTGTACCACAGCATCCGCAAATACTATGAGCTGGTGGATTGCACTCCGTTATTACTCAGTGTAGTCACTAGGGAGACTACCTCGTTTCTTAAGAAAGCTCTAGGTTTCAGCCACGGGCACAAATCCAACCTTTCCATTGAGCTCGAGGGCAGTAAAAACAACAACAAAATCCTTTAATTTGGAGCCAGGTAGGCAGAGCCTTTCTTTCTTTGAGATAGCTATGAAGGGGGCATACTGTCAGCTGTCAGTCAACTTAAACATTTTCTACCTGGGAGAGAGCAATGCAAGGAAGACAGAAGGGAGCTGGGTCACGATGCCAGAACCATCAGCCACAATTTCTGTGAGGGAGGACAGAGCAGAACTCAACAAATCTTCCGTTGAGAACTGAATTGAAAATAAATTTTGGTAACAACGACTTAAAAATAATCTGATTCTAGCTTTTTAGTTTTATTGCTCATTAGTGCCCATTATTACATTTAATGTTTCTGCTCAAAGAATATAAAAGGATTTTAAATACTGAATTTCGAAAAAGCAATTGTTTCAAAATTTTGAGACAGGATTTTAGTAGAATTAAGAAGTCACTAAGCACAAAGATTTGCATTTTTAGATAAGAAAAATGATGAATAAAGGGAATGTGGGTAGCAGTGATTTCAAAGAAGCACATATAAATAAAAACAGCCTGTCTTAAACCACATAATCACATAATTCATGAGCACACAATGAAACAACCACAGAAGTTCCTGCTCAGTGTTCCCAGCAAATAAAAAGATACTTTGCATTCATTAAGGTTCTTAAATAATTTTATTTTAATCTTTAACAGTCAGAGTGCTAGATCTCTCTATTCTGTATTTCTGAAGTACTTCAAGGTCTCAAGACCCACATACTGGTTAAATAAAACCTCAATTTTGTTTTATAAACCTTTGCCCTAAAAATGTTCGAACAAATTTCAAGGAAACAACTAACTAGTTATGTTTTATTTGTAATTAACCAGAATCTAAATAAAGGCAGCATTCCATTTTGAGGAGGAATTATTGGTGTGTTTGAGACACAGGTGATGTTTTCGTAAAAGATAATAGTATTAGCAAACTCTTTCCAAGGACATCTACTGTTTGGATGAGTCAGTTTATGGATGGTGATGGGAAATTTTAATTAATTAAGTTATTTATCTTTTTGATTATTTATATATATATGCAAGATAGGTAGGAACTATAGCTGTGTGATCTTGAGTAAGTTATTTAACTTTTATAAACTTTAGTTTCTTTATGAAGTGAGGATATTAACACCTACTATACTGAGTTGTGTGAATTAAATGAGAAAATGTGTGTAAATGATTGGCACAATGCCTGGAAAGTGAAAAGTACTGAATAAAGGATTGTTGTTATTAGATAGCATCATATATTATGTGTACATATATAACACAATATTTTAATAGTCCTAGGATATAATTTATCTGTAAAGCGTTTCTCAACATCATTCCCTTTTGACTTGAACTCCTTCATGCTTAGAACTGTGGAGCAGATGGGTGCAGCTTAATGAGTAAGAGTACTCTGGTTTTCTTCTCTTTCATACTTTTCTCCTTCCCAATCTTTAAAACATATCCTAAATTTATCTCCTCTACCCCTGCCCAGCCACCCACTCCACAATTAAAAGGCATTGTCTTTAAGGACACAGGGCTCACTGTGGATTTTCCCCTCCCTCCCTCCCTCCCCGCTTCCTTCCTTCCTTCCCTCCCTCCCTCCCTCCCTCCCTCCCTCCCTCCTTCCTTCCTTCCTTCCTTCCTTCCTTCCTTCCTTCCTTCCTTCCTTCCTTCCTTCCTTCCTTCCCTCCTTCCTTCCTTCCTTCTTTTCCATGTTACCCTCACAGCCCCTGGAACATTTCTTAGGAGTTTTTTGCCAGCAAAAGTTGAGTAAATGGCTGAATGAAAGTTTACAAATATCCCAGTCATTTATTCACTTAACAAAGGGCCACATGCCTGGAACCAGTGCTGTTACAGTAAACATTGACCCAGCCTGTCCAGCTCACTAGCTGATCAGACAGTCATACAAAACTGCAGTTAGAAAACAGGGGGCAAGGGCAGAGACAGGATGTCATTGTTATGGGATTATTGGGACCTAAGAGAAGACTTCCCGAGCGGGAGAACGGGCAGCCCCGAAGCAAGAAGGAAAAGTGGCACGTCAGGAAGCGGGTCAGATGAGGTGGCCTGGTTTGTGCAAGAACATGACAAACCAGTGTTCCCGAAGCCTAAAGGGGAAGGAGCGACCAGGTCACAGAGAGTCTCCTTTGCCACACGGAGGGCCCGGACTTGAGATTGTGGAGGTGAGAGATAAGCATTGAGGGATTTTGGCCTTCCTTGCATTTTTCACTTTTACTTCCTGATTTTCTTCCTGTTTGTGTTGACTCCCTCCTGTTGCCTCCAGTGTTAAGAATAGAATCAGCTCTGCCTGAAAATGTGTATTGCTGAGAAACTGGAGTCCACAGGGAACAGAAGGACGCTCTTGGTGTATCGGTTTCCCCTCCTGCCTCTAGGGCTGAGTTTACACTGCACTACTGGGCTCTCCCTGGGCGCATGTGGGTTTCTTTTGGGTTCAGAACTTATTTTCACTTTTAAAATTATCTGTAATCAACTTTATTTTTCTGTACTCAAGTTAAAAGTTTCTAGATTTTATTCTCATGTTTCATATTCCTTATTGCTGTTTTAAAAGAAAATTTCTGACTGGTAAGTATTATTCTATTATTAAAGTGAGAAAAACAACTATTCAAAAACAATTATTGTAAAAAACAATTATATTTATTATAATTTTTATTATAGTTCTTCAGTTGCAACTGCAATAACAAAGACAACTTGGACTTTATAAAGTTATGTGTATTAACTCAACGAATTATTTTCTCTTTATTCTTGGAGAGTGAATTTAAGGGAAATTTAATCTTAGTGCTTTCATTCTTCATTTTGTTATTGCCATTAGCTTTGTTTTCCCTCAGAACTGATTGTTATATATCTTTAAAGTATAGCTTTTGCCTGTAACTTCTTTTCACAGTTTTGTTTCTTTTATTTCTTTTTTTAAATTTTTAATTAATTTATTTTTTGAGACAGAGTTTCACTCTTGTTGCCCAGGTTGGAGTACAATGGCACGATCTTGGCTCACTACAACCTTTGCTTCCTGGATTCAGGTGATTCTCCTGCCTCAGCCTTCGGAGTAGCTGAGATTACAGGCACCTGCCGCCACGCCTGGCTAATTTTTGTATTTTAGTAGAGATGTGGTTTCACCATGTTGGTGAGACCCATCCACCCACCTTGGCCTCCCAAAGTGCTGGGATTACAGGTGTAGCCACTGCCCTCGGCCTTTGATTTCTTAAAATAGGTATTTCTGGTTTTTTGGAACATTGAATTTTTTAAAAAGCATTATTGTATGTGTAATTTAAAATTCGGTTTCCCTCTCTGTCACCCATACATTTTATTAAAAAAGGAATAAGTAAAAAGTGAAATGACAAAGAAAGGGCACTGTGAATAATTTATGTTTAATGTGGTTTCATATATTAAAATATCTGATTTTAATTAGGAAAGCAAACTCAGCTGTGCTTTCAGACTATTAAGCAATATTATATTTTCCCCTCCAGAAAGCCTTCCAGAATTTAATAATTGATTTAAAATCATGGGATGTAGCTTCTTTATCTGCAAATAACCAGCTGGCGTTATTGTCTTTTGGTAGGGAGAGCAGAGGTTAGGGTCATCTATAGGCAAATAGGGATGGTCAGTGCTGGGCATGACATAACTGCCTGTGGAGCTAAAGTGATCTGAAGCATTTCCATCTGTTGCATTCCCAAGGCCATCATCACCAAAGCTGGTCCAAGCCATTCTGCACTTCTACAGACCAGCCTGAAAAAGTGGCAGATTGTCTCTTTATAGTTTCTTTCTTTCTCCTCGGTGTTCATTTCACCCCGATTTCATCTGAATGAAGTGGCGGTAGCAGTGGTGAGCTCCACCTCCTAGGGGCTGGCTTTTCCTGGGGTATTTAATATCTTCTGACCCTTTTGGTCCCTTGAATGGTGAGGACATGCTTTGGCTTATCCTGCAAAATAATCTGGCAGGCAGGCTGGTGTCCCGTACTGAGTTACACTCGGGCCTCTGGGCTCAGAGCCTTGCTCTTTCTCTTATTTGGCATTATCAGTTACTGTCGTTTTTTTTTTTTTAATTGTTGTTTTTTTGTCTCCTCAAGGCCAGCTTGATACAGGTTTATATTTTGATATGAAAGATAACCAGATGTGACAGTACCACAAAGGACAATGCTTAAGATTTGCAGAGGATGTATTTTTCCCTATCAAGAATTTTTATTAGGTAGCATTTTCACATAACTCCATTTTCATATTTATTTCTTTTATTTGGGCTATTCATTATATGTCTGTCCCCCAAATTAGATTATGAGTTTTCTGAAGGCAGAAAGCATATTTCACTCACCTTTGATTCCCCTTTCCCGTAAGATCTAATATGAATTGTGGAGAGGAGTTGAGCAAATACTTGTTTCACCGGAATTATAGCAGTAGCACAAATATTGACCTGGAACCAGAATCATGTTCTGAATGTAGAAGTATGTACTTCATTTTTCTTTCTTGAGAATGCAGAATCTTTTTTAAAATGCTAATTTGCAGTTTGAAGCTGTTTAGATTAAAAAAAATACAAGAAGCAGCAGCAAAAAAGACCAAGTAGACACTTTTGGATGCTGTAATTACATACAAGGCTTGTTTTTATTATAGTTCTTCAGGCTTAATCATGCTTTTGAGTCCATGAAATGTCATAGAAACACAAGACTAACAAGGTCTCAAAAGATCTCTTGCTCTCTGTCTCTAAAGAGACGTTAAGTTTAAACTTCTGCAAGCACTTGCTTACCCTATAGTTTTCTTTTAAAATATCCAAGAAAGGAAGGACACATAGGGTCCAAACCATTTTTAAATAAACATCATTTTATTTAAGCCTTTTTCACTTATGGTTTAACCATCAGATATGCCTTTTCATTTCAGTTCTTTCTTTTCTTGGCACTTTTGGGAGATTTCTTTCTCTGATCTCTTTTTTTCTGGAGAAATTTTATTGTGTATATTTGACGTTTACAACATGATATTGTGGGATATGTGTAAATAGTAAAATACCCATAGCAAAGTAGATTCACATATCTATCTTTTAACAGTTACTTTTTGTCTGACAAGAACAGCTGAAATGTACTTATTTAACCAAAATTCCCAATACAACAAAATTTTATTTTTTATTTATAACAATAATAATATATATATTTTTGAGATGGAGTCTCGCTCTTGTTGGCTGGGCTGCAGTGCAATGCTGATGTCGGCTTACTGCAACCTACACCTCCTGGTTCAAGTGATTCTCCAGCCTCAGCCTCCCGAGTAGATGGGGTTACAGGTGCCCGCCACCACACCTGGCTAATTTTTTTGTATTTTTAGTAGAGATGGGGTTTTACCATGTTGGCCAAGCTGGTCTCAAACTCCGGACTTAAGGCGATCCACCTGCCTTGGCCTCCCACAGTGCTGGGATTACAGATGGGAGCCACCGTGCCCGGCCACAATTTTATTACCTGTAGTTCTCATATTGTACCTTAGACCACTAGACCTGTTCATCCTACATATCTGCTATTGGTTTAGCCTTTGTCCTACATCTCCCAATTCCCTACCGTGCTACTTTCATGGTAACTACTGTTTTATTTGCTATCACTTTGTATTTTTTTTTTTTTAAATTCCACACATAGGTGAGATCATGTAATATTTTTCTATTTCTGGCTTATTTCACTTAGCATAACGTCCTCCTGTCTTCCTGGTCCATTCATGTTGTGGCAAGTGGCAGGATCTCTGTTTTAAAGCCTGAATAACATTCCACTGTTCACACACACACACATCCCACATTTTCTTTATCCACTAGTCCATCAATGGACTTTTGGGTTATTTCCATATCTTGGATATTAATAATGCATCAGTGAACATGGGAGTGCAAATGTCTTTATGAAGTTATGAATTTGTCTCCTTTGGGGATATACCTAAAAGAGGAATTTCTGGGTTTTGTGGTATTCTATTTTTAATTATTTTTGGAACTTGCATACTGTTTTCCATGATGGCTGTACCAATCTAGCTTTCCAACAACTTTGTACAATGCTTCCCTTCACTGCATGTCCTTGTCAACATTTATTATTTTTTGACTTTTGGATAATAGTCATCCAAACAGGTGCGAGGTGATAGCTCAGTGTGGTTTTAATTTGCATTTCCCTGATAGTTAGTGATGTTGAGAACCTTTTTCATATACCTGTTGGCTATTTCTATGTCTTTTTTATGGAGAAGTTTCTGTTCAGGTCCTTTGCCCATTTTAAAGATCAGATTACTCGCTTTTCTGCTATTAAGTTGTAAGAGTTCTTTATAAATTTTGGATATTAAGCCCTTCTCAGATATTTGGTTTGCAATGATTTTTTGATATAGTCCTACTTATTTATTTCATTTTTGTAATATAAGCTTTTGGTGTGTTTTTTAAAAAAAATCATCGCCAAGACCAACGTTGAGCAGCTTTTCTTCAATGTTATCTTCTAGGAATTTCATCATTTCAGGTCTTACATTTTAGGTCTCATATCCATTTGGAGTTGGTTTTTTATGTGGTGTAGGCTAAGGGTCTAATTTTATTCCTTTGTATTGTAAATCCAATTTCTTATTGAAGAAACTATCTGTTCCCCATTCTGTCCTCTTAATGCCCTCATCAAAACTCAGTTGACCATATGTATTTAGATTTATTTCTGGGCTCTCTGTCCTTCTCCATTGGCCTATGTTTCTGCCTCTATGCCAGCACTATACTTTGTTTCTTTCCTCTATCTATTTATTTTTTTAAGAGACAGGGTCTCACTGTCACCCAGGCTGGAGTGCAGTGGCACGAACATGTGATCCTTCCACCTCAGCCTCTGGAGTAGCTGGGACCACAGGCACATGCCACCACACCCGGTTAATTTTTGTATTTCTTGTAGAGATGAGGTTGTGCTGTGTTGCCCAGGCCAGTCTCAAACTCTGGGGTAAAGCAATCCTCCTACCTCGACCTCCCAATGTACTGGGATTACAGGTGTGAGCTACCACACCCAGCGCTTTTTTGCTTACTATTGCTTTGCGATATAATTATAAACTGGGAAGTATAATACCTCCAGCTTTGTTTTTCTTTCTCAGTACTGCTTTGGCTATTTGAATGTGTGTGTGTGTGTGTGTGTGTGTGTGTGTGTGTGTGTGTGTGTGTGTGTTTCCGTACGAATCATAGGATTTTTCTTTTTTTTTTTTAATTTCTGTAAAAAGCCATTGGAATTTTGGTAGCGATTGCGTTAAATCTGGCCATTGCTTTGGGCAATACGGATGTTAATAATCTGGTTTCTTTTCTGCTTCCATAAATACTTTGGCTTTCCTTTTTCTCTTTTCGAAGAGAACTTTAAACTCCGCACCTTTCTGCGATGCAGAGCAGTTTAACAGACGACACTTGTTTCTCGAGCATTGGCAGGATGTGGGGTGAGTCTCACTCTTTACCACTGCCTTCATTCTTACTCAAGGTATTTATTCCAGGACAGACACGGTGCTTTCCCGAACAGGGATTTTGGTGAATGAGCTTTTTCTTCATCCCATTACATTTTCATGTATTTTTCTAAATAAATGAGTCCCTTCCTTTGTTCTTTCAACATAGTGCTTAATTTCCAGAAATACAACCTTGTTTCCTCTATTTGCTCCTCTGCTCAGGTCAACACCTATCATCTAGTTTTAGACCCACAGCTGATTACATGGTTCTAAGAAAAAGCCAGACTGCTCCAGATTGTAGCATTTATAGGTTGTTGAAAGTGCTGGTGACTCAGTTCCTGGAGTTTGCCAAACACCCCCAGCGGCAACACAAGCTGTGCTTTATCGTTGTCATCGGCATCCCCATTACCTTCTGCTTCCCTCAGATTTCTAGGCTTCCCATTCTACTCATTTTGCTCTACTAGTGGGCTGTTCTTTATTCTCTACTCTTTAAAAGAATTCTAAGGGTTAAAATAGTGTATATGGTAGTTGCCTGACAGATTCACTTTGGCTGTTTCAAGGCATATTGATGATATGAAAACTGATCATTTGGTTGTGGACTTCCTGCCCTGCTGTCTGAAGAAGAATGTGATGTTGGAAGCACCATGCGGCATGCTGAGGGACCCAGGGCATGGTCTGAATGTGCCCTCCCCAAATTCATGTGTTGAAACTTAATTGCCGACGTGGTGGTACTAAGAGGTGGGGCTGTAAGTCATGAGGGCAGAGCCTCCGTGAATGGGATTAGTATGTTTATAAAACAGGTGTGAGGAAACTGGTCACAGCTTCTGCCATGTGAGGACGCAGCAAGAGGTGCCATCGGGAGGAAGACAGCAGTTCTCACTATACACTAAATTTACTGGCTTCATCTTGGACTTTCCAGCCTCCAGAACTGTGAGAAAATAGATTTGGCATGGCCACTTTCCCTTCCAACTCATCCATCAGGGAGTAGGTAACACTGTTGTGACTGCAGAGCTTCCTCCCTGCAAAGGAAACACAGGAATGAAGGAACAATCATTTCCCCCTAATGGGCCTTTGCATCTTTTTTTTATTTGTTCATTTGTTGTCTTTTCAACTTTTATCTTAGGTTCGGGGGGTACATGTGCAGATTGTTACATGGGTAAATTGCATGTTGCAGGGCTTTGGCATACAAATAATTTTGTCACCCAGGTAGTCAACATAGCAGCTGATAGGTAGTTTTAAGTCCTCACCCTTCCCCTACCTTCTACCCTCAAGAAGACCCGGGTGTTAATTGTTCTCTTGTTTGTGTTCATGTGTACGGAATGTTCAGCTTCCACTTATAAGTGAGAATACGCAGTATTTGCTTTTCTGTTCCTGCTTTAATTCACTTAGGATAATGGCCTCCAGTTGCACCCATGTGCTGCACAGGACATGATCTCATTTGTTTTTTATGGCTGTACAGTATTCTATTGTGTATATGTACCACCCTTTCTTTTTTTTTTTTGAGACGGAGTTTCGCTCTTGTTACCCAGGCTGGAGTGCAATGGCGCGATCTCGGCTCACCGCAACCTCCGCCTCCTGGGTTCAGGCAATTCTCCTGCCTCAGCCTCCTGAGTAGCTGGGATTACAGGCACGTGCCACCGTGCCCAGCTAATTTTTTGTATTTTTAGTAGAGACGGGGTCTCACCATGTTGACCAGGGTGGTCTCGATCTCTTGACCTCGTGATCCACCCGCCTCGGCCTCCCAAAGTGCTGGGATTACAGGCTTGAGCCACCGCGCCCGGCCGTACCACCCTTTCTTAGTCCTGTTCACCTTTGATGGACATCTAGGTTGATTCTATCTCTTTGCTATTGTGAATACTACTGCAATGGATGTACATGTGCATGTGTCTTTAAGGTAAAACAATTGATATTCCTGTGGGCATATACCAGTAATGGGACTGCAAGATCAGATGGTAGTTCTATTTTAAGTTCTTTGAGAAATGTCCAAATGGCTTTCCATTGGCTGAACTAATTTATACTCCCACCAGCAGTGTCTAATCTTTCCCTTTTCTCCATGGCCTGCCCAGCATCTGTTATTTTTTGATGGTTTAGTAATAGCCATTTTGACTGATGTGAGGTGGTATCTCATTCTGGCTTTGATTTGCTTTTCTCTAGTGATTACTGATGTTAAGCATTTTTTCATATACTTGTTGGCAGCATGTATGTATTTTGAGATGGGTCCTTTGCCTATTTTTAATGGAGTTATTTGTTTTTTTGCTTGTTAGTTCTGAATACTGGACCTTTAGTTCCTTATAGATTCTGGATGTTAGACATTTGTCAGATATGTAGTGTGCAAATACCTTTTCCCATTTTGTAGGTTGTTTCTTTACTCTGTTGATAGTTTCTTTTGCTGTGCAGAAACTCTTTAGTTTAATTAGGTCCCACTTGTCAACTTGTGTTTCTATTGCAATTATTTTTGGAGTCTTCATCATGAAATCTTTGTCAGGACCAATGGCCAGAATGGTGTTTCCCAAGGTTTCTTTTAGGATTTTTATAGTTTTAGGTTTTACATTTGTGCCTTTGATGCATCTCGAGTTGATTTTTGTTTATAGTGAAAGGAAGGGGTCCAGTTTCAATCTTCTGCATATGGCTAGCCACTTATCCCAGCACCATTTATTGAACAGGGAGTCCTTTCCCCATTCCTTGCTATTCTTGGCTTTGTCAATGATCAGATAGTTATAGGTGTGCAGCTTTATTTCCAGTTTCTCTAACCTGTTCCATTGGTCTAGTTGTCTTTTATTTTATTTTATTTTTTACAAGTACCACACTATTTTAGTTACTGTAGCATTGTAGCATAGTTTTAAGTCATATAGTGTGATGTCTCCAGCTTTGTACTTTTAGCTTAAGATTTCTCTGGCCGTTTGGGATTTTTTTTGGTTCACAATTATTTTTAGAATAGTTTTTTTCTAATTCTGTGAAGAAGAATGTCTTTGGTAGTTTTATAGAAATAGCATTGAATCTGTAAATTGCTTTGGGTAGTATGACCATTTTAACAATATTGATTCTTCTTATCCATGAGCATGGAATGTTTTTCCATTGGTTTGTGCCATTTCTGCTTTCTTTCAACAGTGTTTTAAAATTCTATTTGTGGAGATCTTTTACCTCCCTGGTTAACTGTATTCCTAGGTATTTTATTCTTTTTGTGGCTATTGTGAATGAGATTATTCTTGATTTGGCTCTCAGCTTGGATGTTATTGGTGTATAAAAATGCTACTGATTTTTGTATGTTGGTCTTGTATCCTGAAACTTTGCCTAAGTTATTTATCTGATCTAGGAGACTTGGGTAGAGATTAGGGGATTCTCTAGGTAAAGAATCATATAATTAGCAAAGAAAGACAGCCTGACTTTCTGTCTTTCTATTTGGATGCCTATTGGCTATCTATCCCCCTCATGGGAGGAGATAAGCAGGCTTTCACAAGGCACTTGCCTCAATCACAACCTCCAATCCTGTGGCTTTGATCCTGGGACTATTGAGAGGCAATGTGAATTTTTACCTCTACAGGGTTCTGAAATAAGTCAGAACTGTACATTAATTAAACTAATTTTAAGTACTTTCTACATCCAAAGCTAAGAAAATCCATTCCTTATTCTATTTCCCATCCTCAGTTGCCCACTGTACTCCCAGTTGTGGCTTATCTGAAAATGGTTTCCCAAGAGGAGAAACCCTCCAGTGGATATTCCACCCTTGGTTTAGGCAATAGTGTGGCTTCTTCTTGTTACCATGCGCCAACAATTCTGAACAGTGTTGACAATTAAAAACACTCTTCACCATGGAGAGGACACCTCCTGCTTTGCTCTTCCGTTAGTCACTGTTGTCAGAAGTTCTACAGTGAGATCCAGTGACCTCATAAAATGCTCCCAAAGGAAGTGCATGGTGACCCTGTAGTAGTAAAGGCCTGGCAAGACGGAAATGTTCCACATGTGGGTATAAGCCTCCTCCCATCATCAAATTCCCAGAGAGAAATTGAGGCCTGAGGATTAAATCCCCTTGCAAGCTACAGTTAAAAGGCATGAGAGCCTCTGGGAATTGAACCCCCTCAGCAATTTAAATGCTCCAACTCTTGTGAGTTAAAAATATAAAGAAATGAACGTGCCCTCCTCAGTTCCTTTTTCTGCTCAGTCTCAGGAAGAGTGTGGGGTAGGCTCCTGTGGCAGCTGTAGCTTGGTGGCAGGAGGATGGGTCCTTCAGGGACTCCAGAATTGTTCTGAGGCAACAACCTTGGTGTTTCATTTTAGTGTGCTGCACACATTTGTCAGTACTGGCCATCTGCACCAAATTAAAAAAAAATCAGTTATCAGGCTCTAGAGTAGTTATCCCAGGGACCGTTATTTCCCTAGAACTCAGTATTTCATTTTACCAAATACTCCAAGCTTCCTGAGTGAAAAGTAGAAAAAAGGAAGCCTTCTTTGTTTTAATGTCTCTAAGATTCAAGAAGGTCAATGTCAATCTTCTAGAATCCTCCTAACAATGTATGCTGTGAGCCAAAGCTGAAGAGGGAGAAATCTCCAAGAGAAACTGTTATGACCTTTTGTATCTACCATATCTTGGAGGAATATCCACCTGTACATCCATTCTCCTTTCCAATAGAATATCATTTGAAATATTGCTATCTTTTTAAAAAGTTTAGAAATTTGCAATGGGAGTGGTTCCAACCTCTGGGACTTATAAGAAGTCCTTCTTTGTCATCTGCTGTATACAAAAATCCCTGCATTCCATCTCCCCATCATGTTTCTGCCCCTCCCCTGCCAACACCCAGTGTTAATGTAAGTGTAGTCTCTATCTTGTGTTCATGGATAGAGTCTGTCTTATGAGAAAGCGCTCTTAGTTCTCTGCCAAGTAGTGATTCCACTCCCTCCAGCTATGAAGTGGGTTAGGTTAAAGAAAACTGCCTTTTGGGGAAGGTTTCTTCCTCATAAGAAATTAACCAAATGAGGTACCACCGAATGAGGATGATTCTTGAGTTCATGTACAAGACTTCCTAGTTCAAGCTTAGACCTTGTTGCAGTTTTCCCCTTGGGAACGTAGAATGGAAGTTGAGAAAGCCAACATAGAACATCTTATGTTGACTGGACACAAATAATATAAAGCTAGTATGGATATTTGAAGCTAGTGTGATATAAATGACGATAAATGATATAAAGTTAGTGTGGATATATAGGAATCTCCCTATTGCTCTATAGTGCACATGAGTTTACCTTCCTTTCAACTTAAAAAAAATACCAAATGTTGTGCTATAACAATGTCTCAGAGGCTTGTAGGAATAAAGACTTGTGTTTCCCTCTAACTGGGTCCTTGCCTCAGATGTTCCTATTGACTCAGGCTTCCCAGCATATTCCAAGGTATCTGCAGAGGTGCTGCTGCCCACACAGGTATGTTACGTGTAAAGTTTGAACTGCTTTTGCCAGTGCTAAGATGCTGCCTGTGCCTACCATGGGCCTACAAGTTTGCTGAGGACAGAGCAATCAGTTTGCTTCCCAGCTCTGGGTGAACTTCCTCCACCAAATACTCTTTCTGCAGATTTTGCTGAGACCTGAGATCTCTAGTGTCTTTGCTGAGGCTTAGTGGCTTTCAACAGACATTTCTCTGAAACCACCCATGGGTCAGGTTCTGCCTCTGGAATTAGCCTCCTTGAACTACAATCATCCTCAAAAGTTACAATGCTGTTCAGCTAAGACTTCAGCCTTTTGTTCAGGTTGTAGCAGTTAAAAGCCGACTACCCAGAAAGGAACTTCTGCGTCCAAATTCACCAATTAGTGAGAAGAAAATGGGCAGATCAGAAGTATTAAAGGTGAAGGGTGTAGGAACTCCTCCCCATAGAAATAGCAGGGGTGGTGAAGAAGCTACTTTTTTAATTTTTTGAGATGGAGTTTTGCTCTTGTTGCACAGAGGCTGGAGTGCAATGGTGTGGTCTCAGCTCACCACAATCTCTGCTTCCTGGGTTCAAGTGATTCTCCTGCCTCAGCCTCCCGAGTAGCTAGGATTACAGGCATGTACCTCCATGCCCGGCTAATATTTTTGTATTTTAGTTAAGGCGGGGTTTCTCCATGTTGGTCAGTCTGTTCTCAATCTCACAACCTCAGGTGATCCGCCTTCTCCGGCCTCCCAAAGTTCTGGGGTTACAAGCATGAGCCACCATACCCGGCCTTAGAAGTGACCCATTTAGCAGATGCGGCTGCTACCAAAGAAATAATTTTAAAAACTGGATGATGTCTAGAATCTCCTGAGAAGCATTTGAGAAACACAGACTTCTGAGCCTGAGCCTGATAGTAGAGGAGGAAAATCCTAAATTCTACTGTAGGTTTATATTACTTTCCAGTGGCTGCTGTAAAAACTTCTCACAAACCTGGTTGATTAAACTAACTAAAATTTATTCTCTTACAATTCTGAAGACCATAAATCTGACATCAGTTTCACTGAACTAAAATCAAGGTGTCAGCAGGAACATGCTCCCTCTAGAGGCTCTAGAGGAGAATTCATTTCTTGCCTCTTGTACCTTCTGCAGGCCGCTGGCATTCCTTGGCTTGTGGCCACATCATTGCAATCTCTACCTCGGTGCACACATTGACTTTTCCCCTTCTGTATGTGTCAAACATTTCTCTGCCCCTCTCTTATGTGGACCCCTATGATTGGATTTTATGCCCATGTTTGTAATACAGGATTATCTCTTCATCTCAAGATCTTAATTCAATTGCATCTACAAAAACTCTTTTTTTTAATTGCATGTTAGGGTTTCGGGTACATGTGAAGAACATGCAGCATTGTTGCATAGGTACACACGTGGCAGTGTGATTTGCTGCCTTCCTCCCCATAACCTATATCTGACATTTGTCCCCATGCTATGTCTCCCCAACTCTCCACCCCCCGCTGTCCCTCCCCTATTTCCCCTGACAGACCTGTGTGTGATGCTCCCCTCCCTGTGTCCATGTGTTCTCATTATTCAACACCCGCCTATGAGTGCGAACATATGGTGTTTGATTTTCTGTTCTTGTGTCAGTTTGCTGAGAATGATGTTCTCCAGGTTCATCCATGTCCCTACAAAGGACACGAACTCATCGTTTTTGATTGCTGCATAATATTCCATGGTGTATATGTGCCACATTTTCCCTGTCTAGTCTATAATCGATGGGCATTTGAGTTGGTTCCAGGTTTTTGCTATTGTAAACTGTGCTGCAATAAACATTTGTGTGCATGTGTCCTTATAGTAGAACAATTTATAATCCTTTGGATATATACCCAGTAATGGGATTGCTGGGTCAAATGGAATTTCTATTTCTAGGTCCTTGAGGAATTGCCACACTGTCTTCCACAATGGTTGAAGTAATTTACACTCCTACCAACAGTGTAAGAGTGTTCCTATTTCTCCACATCCTCTCTAACATCTGTTGTCTCCAGATTTCTTAATGATCGCCATTCTAACTGGCATGAGATGGTATCTCAGTGTAGTTTTGATTTGCATCTCTCTAATGACCAGTGATGATGTGCATTTCTTCATATGTTTGTTGGCCTCATGTACATCTTCTTTTGTAAAGTGTCTGTTCATATCCTTTGCCTAGTTTTGAATGGGCTTGTTTTTTTTTTTTTTGTAAATCCATTTTAGTTCTTTGTAGATTCTGGATATCAGCTCTTTGTCAGATGGGTAGACGGCAAAAATTTTTTCCCATTCTATTGGTTGCTGATTCACTCTAATGACTGTTTCTTTTGCCGTGCAGAAGCTGTGGAGTTTGATTAGGTCCCATTTGTCTATTTTGGCTTTTGTTGCCAATGCTTTTGGTGTTTTGGTGATGAAGTCCTTGCCTACTCCTATGTCCTGAATGGTTTTGCCTAGATTTTCTTCTAGGGTTTTTATGGTGCCAGGTCTTATGTTTAAGTCTTTAATCCATCTGGAGTTAATTTTAGTGTAAGGTGTCAGGATGGGGTCCAGTTTCCGCTTTCTGCACACTGCTATCCAGTTTTCCCAACGCCATTTATTAAACAGGGGATGCTTTACCCATTGCTTGTTTTTGTCAGGTTTGTCAAAGATCAGATGGTTGTAGATGTGTTGTGTTGCCTTCAAGGCCTCTGTTGTGTTCCATTGGTCTATATCTCTGTTTTGGTGCCAGTACCATGCTGTTTTGATTACTGTAGCCTTGTAGTATAGTTTGAAGTCCAGTAGTGTGATGCCTCCCACTTTGTTCTTTTTGCTTAGAATTGACTTGGCTATGCAGGCTCTCTTTTGGTTCCATGTGAAGTTTAAGGTGTTTTTTTCCAGTTCTGTGAAGAAGATCATTGGTAGCATGATGGGGATAGCATTGAATCTGTAAATTACTTTGGGCAGTATGGCCATTTTCACGATATTGATTCTTCCTAACCATGAACATGGAATGTTTCTCCATCTGTTTGTGTCCTCTCTTATTTCATTGAGCAGTGGTTTGTAGTTTTCCTTGAAGAGGTCCCTTACATTCCTCGTAAGTTGTGTTCCTAGGTATTTTATTCTCTTTATAGCAATTGTGAATGGCAGTTCGTTCTTGATTTGGTTCTCTTTAAGTCTGTTATTGGTGTATAGGAATGCTTGTGATTTTTGCACATTGATTTTATATCCTGAGACTTTGCTGAAGTTGCTTATGAGTTTCAGGAGTTTTTGGGCTGAGGTGATGGAGTCTTCTAGGTATACTATCATGTCATCTGCAAATAGAGACAATTTGGCTTCCACCTATCCTATTTGAAAACCCTTTATTTCTTTTTCTTGCCTGATTGCTCTGGCTAGAACTTCCAGTACTATGTTGAATAGGAGTGGTGAGAGAGGGCATCCTTGTCTAGTGCCGGATTTTAAAGGGAATGCTTCCAGTTTTTGCCCATTAAGTATGATATTGGCTGTTGGTTTGTCATAAATAGCTTTTATTACTTTGAGATATGTTCCATCAATACCGAGTTTATTGAGGGTTTTTAGCTTAAAGGGCTGTTGAATTTTGTCAAATGCCTTCTCTGCATCAATTGAGATAATCATGTGGTTCTTGTTTTTGGTTCTGTTTATGTGGTGAATTATGTTTATAGACTTGCATATGTTGAACCAGCCTTGCATCCCTGGGATGAATCCTACTTGATCATGATGGATAATTTTTTTAATGTGCTGTTGCAATCGGTTTGCCAGTATTTTATTGAAGATTGTTGCATCTATGTTCATCATGGATATTGGCCTGAAGTTTTCTTTTCTTGCTGAGTCTCTGCCAGGTTTTGGTATCAGGATGATGTTGGTCTCATAAAATGATTTGGGAAGGGTTCCCTCTTTTTGGATTATTTGGAATAGTTTCAGAAGGAATGGTACCAGATCCTCTTTGTGTGTCTGGTAGAATTCAGCTGTGAACCCATCTGGACCTGGGCTTTTTTTGTGTGGTAGGCTCTTAATTGCTGCCTCAACTTCAGACCTTGTTATTGGTCTATTCATAGTTTCGGCTTCCTCCTGGTTTAGGCTTGGGAGGACACAAGCATCCAGGAATTTATCCATTTCTTCCTGGTTTACTAGTTTATGTGCATAGAGTTGTTTGTAGTATTCTCTGATGATAGTTTGAATTTCTGTGGAATCTGTGGTGATTTCCCCATTATCATTTTTTATTGCATCTATTTGGTTGTTCTCTCTTTTCTTTTTTATCAATCTGGCTAGTGGTCTGTCTATTTTGTTGATCTTTTCGAAAAACCAGCTCTTGGATTTATTGATTTTTTAAAGTTTTTTTCGTGTCTCTATCTCCTTCAGTTCTGCTCTGATCTTAGTTATTTCTTGTCTTCTGCTAGGTTTTGAGTTTTTTTGATCTTGCTCCTCTAGCTCTTTCAATTTTGATGATAGGGTGTCAATTTTGGATCTCTCCACTCTTCTCATGTGGGCAGTTATTGCTATGTATTTTCCTCTGGAGACTGCTTTAAATGTGTCCCAGAGATTCTGGTATGTTGTGTCTTCGTTCTCGTTGGTTTCGAATAACTTCTTTATTTCTGCCTTCATTTCATTGTTTATCCAGTCAACATTCAAGAGCCAGTTGTTCAGTTTCCATGAAGCTTTGCGGTTCTGAGTTAGTTTCTGAATTCTGAGTTCTACCTTGATTGCACTATGGTCTGAGAGACTGTTTGTTATGATTTCAGTTGTTTTGCATTTGCTGAGGAGTGCTTTACTTCCAATTATGTGGTCCATTTTGGAGTAGGTGTGATGTGGTGCTGAGAAGAATGTATATTCTTTGGATTGGGGTGGAGAGTTCTGTAAATATCTATCAGGTTTGCTTGTTCCAGGTCTGAGTTCAAGCTCTGGATATCCTTATTAATTTTCTGTCTGGTTGATCTGCCTAATATTGACAGTGGAGTGTTAAAGTCTCCCACTATTATTGTGTGGGAGTCTAAGTCTCTTTGTAAGTCATTAAGAACTTGCCTTATATATCTGGGTGCTCCTGTATTGGGTCCATATATATTTAGGATCATTAGCTCTTCTTGTTGTATTGATCTTTTTACCATTATGTAATGACCTTCCTTGTCTCTTTCGATCTTTGTTGCTTTAAAGTCTGTTTTATCAAAGACGAGAATTGCAACTCCTGCTTTTTTTTGCTCTTCATTTGCTTGGTAAGTCTTCCTCCATTCCTTTATTTTGAGCCTTTGTGTATCCTTGCATGTGAGATGGGTTTCCTGGATACAGCACACTGATGGGTTTTGGCTTTTTATCCAATTTGCCAGTCTGTGTCTTTTGATTGGTGCATTTACCCCATTTACATTTAGGGTTAATATTGTTATGTGTGAATTTCATACTGCCATTTTGATGCTAGCTGGCTGTTTTGCCCATTGGTTGATGCAGATTCTTCATTTTGTTGATGTTCTTTAGCATTTGGTATGTTTTTAGAATGGCTGGTACTGGTTGTTCCTTCCTATGTGTAGTGCCTCTTTCAGGAGCTCTTGTACAGCAGGCCTGGTGGTGACAAAATTTCTGAGTTCTTGCTTGTTGGCAAAAGATTTTATTCTTCCTTTGCTTATGAAGCTCAGTTTGGCTGGATATGAAATTCTGGGTTGAAAGTTCTTTTCTTTAAGGATGTTGAATATTGGCCCTCACTCTCTTCTGGCTTGTAGAGTTTCTGCTGAGAGATCTGCTGTGAGTCTGATGGGCCTCCCTTTATTGCTGACCCGACCTTTCTCTCTGGCTTCCCTTAGTATTTTCTCCTTCATTTCAACCCTGGTGAATCTGACGATTATGTGCCTTGGGGTTGCTCTTCTTGAGGAATATCATTGTGGTGTTCTCTGTATTTCCTGGACTTGAGTATTGGTCTGTCTTGCTAGGTTGTGGAAATTTTCCTGGATAATATCCTGAAGAGTATTTTCCAGCTTGGATTCATTCTCTTCATCACATTCTGGTACACCTATCAAACGTAGGTTGGGTCTCTTCACATAGTTTCACATTTCTTGGAGATTTTGTTCATTCCTTTTTGTGCTTTTTTCTCTAATCTTGGTTTCCTGTTTTATTTCATTGAGTTGATCTTCGACTTCTGATATTGTTTCTTCTGCTTGGTAAATTCGGCTGTTGAAACTTGTGCATGCTTCACGAAGTTCTCATGTTGTGTTTTTCAGCTCCTTCAATTCATTCATATTCCTCTCTAAGTTGTCCATTCTTGTTATCATTTTCTCGAATCTTTTTTCAAATCTTTTTTCAAGGTTCTTAGTTTCTTTGCATTGATTTAGAACATGTTCTTTTAGCTCACTGAAATTTCTCATTATCGACCTTCCAAAGTCTCATTCCGTTATTTTGTCACACTCATTCTTTGTCCAGTTTTGTTCCCTTGCTGGTGAGGAGTTTTGGTCCTTTGTAGGAGGTGAGGTGTTTTGGTTTTGGGTGTTTTTCTCCTTTTTGCGCTGGTTTCTTTTCATTTTTGTGGATTTATTCACCTGTCATCTTAGTAGTTGCTGACTTTTTGATTGGGTCTCTGAGTGTATTCCCAGATTGTTGATGATGAATTATTTCTATTACTTAGTTTTCCTTCTAATGGTCTAGCCCCTCTTCTGTGTGACTGCTGAGGTCCACTCCAGGCCCTGCTTTTCTGGGGTACACGTGTAGCAGCTGCGGAACTGTGAGGGATGCTACCAGTTTCTTCTTCTGCTATCTTTGTTTCAGAATGATGCCCACCAAATGTCAGTCTGATTAGTCCTTTTTAGAGGTGCCTCTTTGGATATACAGGGGTCAGGGAGCTGCTTGAGGAGATGGTCTGTACTTTATAGGAGCTCAAGTGCTGAGCTGTGAGCTCCGTTGTTCATTCAGCGCTGTTGGGTGGGTGTGTTTAGGTCTGCTGCAACAGAACTTATAAAACCCTTTTTTTTTTTCCCTCAGATGCTCTGTCTCAGGGAGTTAGGGCTTTCTTTATGAGTATCCGTTGCACTGTGACTGCTAGGAGGCAGTCTATTTGCCTGCCGAGGCTCCGCTCCGCTACCGCGGGGTCTGCCCTGCTGCCACGGGGCTCCACACTACTGTTGTGGGCTCCGCCCTGTTTGCGGAGTCTCTCTGTTATGGCGGGTTGCCTCGGCAACAGCAGGCTGCTTCAGCAATGGGAGTGTACCTCAGTAGTGGCGGAATGCATCGGTAGTGGCAGACGCCCCTCCCCCACTGAGCTGCACCATCCTGGATTCAGCTGAGCCCGCAGTGAAACTCTGAACCTCGCGCATTTTGAATCGCCGTTTTGTTTGTCCCTGTGGGGGTGGGGCCCACCGAGCCTGATCACCTGGCTCCCTGCTTCAGAGCTCTTTTTCTCTCTCTCTTTTTTTTTTTTTAAGTTGAACAGTTGACTCTTTCACAGGTGTTTCAGTCGCCTGCTGATAGGGCACCGGGATCTGTGTGATTTCCCGTGGAGCGACACACTGCACCGGCTCAAGTCATGCTTCCCAGGAATCTCCTGGTCTTGCTCACTGTCCAAGTCTCGTTTAATCAGATGGATATGTTAATCTGCCCTCCCAAATCTCAGATTGCCAGTTTAACAGGGCACCCAGACCAGTGAGTTTTGTGCGGGGTGCCGCTGCGCCACAGTGCTGGTTGAAACGGCCGCTCAAGTCGAAAGGGCTGCACTGGTGTCCTGTGTCTCTCCTACACCTGGGAATTTTCCTGTTCTGTGGGCAACAAAGATCCGTCTGAAAATGCGGCTAGGACTCACCCTCTGCGCCTTCACTGAGAGCTGCAATCCTGAGTTGTTCCTATTGAGTCATCTTGGAAATCTTCCCAGTGGACATTTTTATCCTTTGTGATTGCCCAGCCTCTGACCTCTTATCATACATTTGGGGGATTCCATACCTTCTGAGGCAGAGCCAATCTCCAATATTGAAACTGAAAATGTCAAACATTTGCTTGTAACTAGGGCATGGTCAGTTTCTCCAGACTTTGAATTAGCATTTAGTAACAGGAAGACTCAGGTATCACACAGATCCATTCTGTTGAGTCTGGAAGTTGTGATTGCAGGTACTTCCAAGTTCCAATGATAGATTGGTGGAAATTTTAGGGACACCACACAGCACCCAGTGTTGGTGGCATTGCAGTGCAAGCTATGCCCAGTGATGATTACAGTAATGCTTTATGGATTAAGTTCTGAGAAGTGTTGAGGGTGCTTTGGTTTCTTGGCTGTTGTAACCTCTTAAGTCTTTTCTTTCATGTTGCAAATATTCTATATGCTACCCAAAATGTTTTAAGTATATTCCCTTTCTACTTTATGGGCCAGAGTTTGCTTCTCATTATTACACCTAAGTATTCTGACTAATACAAATGAACTGGTTAATTTTATTAAAATGTAAATAATAGATAAAGTGGAAGATATTGCCTAGAAAATAGAACTAGAGGTTAAAAGTCAAAGGAAAAAGAATGAGAAAATTGGAGATCAAACATCCAATGAAGGAAGTGATCCAGAAAGATATAACTGAGAAAACACAAAGGAAAAAATTACCAAATAAGGAGTATAGGAAAATTTCCCTTTACTGAAGGCTGAAAGTTTCTAGACTGAAAGGGTCCACCAATTACCCAGATCAACAAATGCAAAAAGGCCCAAATCAAGTTATAAAGAGAGGAAAAAACAGGTCACAATCAAAGGATAGCAATTCAAATGGCTAAAATACAGGATTCTATAAGATAGTAAAAAAAATACCTTTAAAATTCTAAGAGGATGTGACTTCAACTTAGGTTTCCATACCCCATGAATCAATCAATCAATCAATCAGTCAGTCAGTCAATCAACCAACCAATCAATCAAGATACAGGAGAAGTCCAAAAACTAATTTTTTATCTATATTTTCTCAGGAAGTTATTGCAGAATATGTTTTAGCAACTGATAGGGTAAAACGAAAAATGGAAAGACACGGCTTCAAGAAATCAGGGGATCCAATATAGGAGAGAAGTGAAGGGGAAGTTTCAGTGTAAACAGCTAAACATCAGGGCAGGGAAGCTACCAGTTTTCATTACAGCTGAATGGACAGTTTCATCCTCAAAGAGAAAAATAATATAACTAAATTAAATGCTTGGCTAGCATTTGAGTTAAATAATTATTGATAGGTACACACCAAAACAGCTGCAGCATTTGGAAAAACTTGGAATGGGCACAGAAAACCAAGCAGTGATGAATAAAGCAACCACTAACTTTCAGGAAATAAATTCTTTTAGAAATATCAGAAAATTATATGTAAATTGGAATGTAATCACAGTAAACGATTTGACTTAGAAATAAATAATATTTATACAATAAAAATATAAACACTATTGATTTATTAAGAGAAACTGTGATAAAAGAAAAACTGTGATATAATTTATTTTCCAATGATATATATATGTATACATGTGTATATACATATGTGTATTCATATATGTGTGTTTATATATGTATATGCATACACACACATACACACACACACACGCGCACACACACACACACACACACATATATATATATATGCAGGTCTTTCCAAGAGGTAGAAAGCTTAGGTCTCATAAGAAAAGTAATTGTGATTCTGAGGCATTAGACTTTTAGACTTTGTGGTAAATAAAGCAGCTCTTCATCAAAGGAGAAAAGGAAAATCAAAAGCTCCTCATCAAATGGAGTTGTCTCAATCTGTTGCCTTCCTTGAGGTATGAGGCTTTTATTAAATGTAATCCTTAGTTCTAAACAATAGTATTCTGGTAAGGTTTGGCTTTCTCCCACTCTTAGATAACTATAGAGCTTACAAAGTGCTCTCACGGGTTTTATCGCTTGTCAGTGTAACAACTCTCTGGGGTACATTTATTCAGTGTTTATTAAATACCAGGCAGTCTAAACTATATAAACCCCCAATTATGTATACATACAGCCAACTGAGTGTATTGGTCATTTCCTTCATTGAATGTTTGTTTTCCTTGTTTGATCTCCAGTTTTCTCTTCTTTTTTTCCTTTGATTTTGAACCTCTAGTTCTGTTTTCTGGGACATATCTTCCACTTTATCTATTATTTACATTTTAATAAAATTGACTAATTTATTTGTATTAGTCAGGGTACTTAGGTACAATCATGAGAAGAAAACTCTGGCTCATAAAGCAGAAAGGGAATGGGGCTTAAAACATTTTGGGAAGCTTAGAATATGTGCAACATGAAAGAACAGACTTGGAGGCTGCAACAGCCATACCTGGCACGAATGGTGACGGCTGAATGATATTTTTTACAATGTGGCACTGGAGTGTAGGGAAGAAAGGGGGTGGAGGCTTGGGAATGTAATAGAACTAAATAGTAACTGAAGCCACTAGATAATGTATAAGAAATATTGTTCAAGAAGTAATGCATAAGCACATTATTTAGAGAAATGAAATTGAATGCCAGAAGACACAATTCAATATGTTACAGTAGTTGCTCTCAGTTGTTGGACTGAGGCATACTAAAAGGCAGCTTTAGGTATTTTAATACTATTTGATTTAATTATTAAGAAAAATTGTAAATTGATTTGCAGCACATGCACTGTTAACTTGAAGCCAACTCTAAAATGAAGCCAACTGTATGTATTGGTCAGAGATTAAAACTACATTTATTTGTCCCATTGTACAAGCCTACTTCAGCTTCATTTCCCTCCATCCCCGTCTTTTCCTTTCCAATCGAACAGAAGCTTCCCTTGCCCTAGGTAAAGGGAGATCTCAGCGAAAGACAAAGAGGAAGTAAAGTCATGTATTCTTTTCTTTGGAGCTTCCAAATCTGCAGGTCTTGATAATTTAGACATTAATAAATAATTTTGATCTGAGTTGAATATCACATTACTCATTAATTTTGTAACCTAATCCAAAATTATATTGTAAATTATTGAAACAAAAGATAATACATCTTTATCTTCATAATAATAGTTAAATATTATTGAAAGCTTGCCTCGTGCTAGATCTGTTCTAGGTATTTTGTGTATTTCATCTAATTTATTCCTCATAGAAATCCTCCCTATCAAGCATGGCTATCATTAATGTCATATTTAGTGGAAACTGATACTCCATTTTATCCATGGATTATGGGTGGAAATACTCACTGCTCTTTTTTGCTGATATCCAGTGATTTGAGATCACACACTTAGATGTACTGGAAAAGAATGTATACACCTTACAAATCTATTGCTTATAGTTGCCATTTTCTGTTCATAAAACCTTTTTCTGCAACCTTCAGTGCTGCAGCTGCAGCTCAGGGAGCTAGGGTGTAGGCAGAGCGTCTTTCTGTCCTGCTAGGCTCACGCTCCAAGTCATTTGATTATGCTACAATATCTACCATGAATGCTGTATTTCTTTGTCCCTTCTGTGCCCATGGCTGTGGGATATTTTTTACAATATGGCGCTCGAGACAGCAGCTCCTCATCAAATGGCATTGTCTCAATCTGTTCGCCTTCCTTGATCTATGAGGCCCTTATTAGACGCAATCTTTAGTTCTAAACAGTGGTATTCTGGTAAGGTTTGGCTTTCTCCCACTCCCAGATAACTATAGAGATTACAAACGGCTTTCACATGTATTCTTTTATTTTATCAGCATAACAACTCTCTGGGCTACATTTATTCAGTATTTATTACATTCCAGGCGGTCTAAATTATATAAACCCCCAATCATTCAAGGTAGACGTTGTCATACCCACTCTATGGATAGGAAAACAGGCTCAGAGAAGTGAAATGTCTTGCAAAGACAACCAGTTGGTAAAGGACAGAACTTGGAATTCTTCTGAAGGTAGTTCTCAGTTTCTTTCAAACACTGTAGATATGTTTAGGTCTCCATCCACTGAAGTAAATTCCACTCCTTTAGCCAGATGCCTGGTGGAATATTGTTCAGCAGGAGTTTCACCTGTCTTCATGTGTGTGCGTGTGTGTGTGTGTGTGTGTGTGTGTGTGTGTGTGTATGCAACATCTACTTCTTTTAGGCCCTTGAAATGGACCTAGGTCTCTTATTTAGCTGGCCAACCACAAAGTGATGCCTTAGAAGGACAATTATTTTTCTTAAGAGACCTAAGTTTTCTACCTTTTGGAAAGACCTACATATATACATATAAATAAATATATATATGTGTATATTTATATATATAAGACCTATATATATTTGTATATAATTATATATATATTATAAATGTATTTATTTCAAATATATATAATTTTACATATATTTATAATTGAAATATATATGATTGAAAAATATATGTGTATATGTATATTTATATATGTACATATGTACATATATATGTATGTATAATTGAAAAATAAATTTCCAACACTACTGTCTCATATATATATATAGACACGACTGTCTCATGTATATATATATATAATTGAAAAATAAATTTCCAACACTACTGTCTCATATGTATATATATATATATATATATAGACATGACTGTCTCATATATATATAATTGAAAAATAAATTTCCAACACTACTGTCTCATATATATATATATATAGATATGACTGTTTCATATGTATATATATATAATTGAAATCTAAATTTTCAACACTACTGTCTCATATATATATATAGACATGACTGTTTCATATGTATATATATATAATTGAAAAATAAATTTCCAACACTACTGTCTCATATATATATATAGACATGACTGTTTCATATGTATATATATATAATTGAAAAATAAATTTCCAACACTACTGTCTCATATATATATATATATATAGATATGACTGTTTCATATGTATATATATATAATTGAAAACTAAATTTTCAACACTACTGTCTCATATATATATATATATATATATGGACATGACTGTTTCATATGTATATATATATATAATTGAAAACTAAATTTCCAACACTACTGTCTCATATATATATATATAGACATGACTGTTTCATATGTATATATATATATATAATTGAAAAATAAATTTCCAACACTACCATCTCTTAACTTGTGCAATGATTCTGCTGACAGTTGCTGAGTGAGTATAACTAAAGGGTATATAGATGCCAAACCTTACATTAACCAAGAATCAGGGTGAATACATGTGCAGACAGCCTTTCTTACATTAACCAAGAATCAGGGTGAATACATGTGCAGACAGCCTTTCTTACATTAACCAAGAATCAATGTGAATACATGTGCAGACAGCCTTTCTTACATTAACCAAGAATCAGGGTGAATACATGTGCAGACAGCCTTTCTTACATTAACAAAGAATCAAGGTGAATACATGTGCAGACAGCCTTTCTTACATTAACCAAGAATCAAGGTGAATACATGTGCAGACAGCCTTTCTTACATTAACCAAGAATCAGGGTGAATACATGTGCAGACAGCCTTTCTTACATTAACCAAGAATCAGGGTGAATACATGTGCAGACAGCCTTTCTTACATTAACCAAGAATCAGGGTGAATACATGTGCAGACAGCCTTTCTTACATTAACCAAGAATCAGGGTGAATACATGTGCAGACAGCCTTTCTTACATTAACCAGGAATCAGGGTGAATACATGTGCAGACAGCCTTTCTTACATTAACCAAGAATCAGGGTGAATACATGTGCAGACAGCCTTTCTTACATTAACCAGGAATCAGGGTGAATACATGTGCAGACAGCCTTTCTTACATTAACCAAGAATCAAGGTGAATACATGTGCAGACAGCCTTTCTTACATTTCTTGGACCCTGCCTTTGCCTCGTATATCTGAAATAATTTGGATCCTTACTTGAAAGGTGTGTTTTAAAATGGAAACATGGTTATTATGTCTAATTTTCTCTCTCTCACCTCTAGGTTTTCTAGTCAAAGTAGATTTCAGGCACTCTTTCTATTAAGATTGTAATTCCCAATTCCTTTCTTCTTTCTTGTATTTTTTCTGCAAGTAGAACCTATCACACTATCTTACAGTTTTTTTTTTCTTTAAAATAAAAATTTCTAAGACAGGCACATAACTATTATTATCTTGGGGTAGGAGTGCAGGGATTATGCATAGGTATTGTTCTTTTCTCTCTGTACCTTTGTGTATTTTGTGATTAGAAAAAAGTTATATAAAAATTCACTTTAGTAGTCTCTCTAAGGACATACTTTTTTTTTCTTTTTTGACAAGGTCTTTTTCTGTCTCCCAAGCTGGAGTGCAATGGCACTCACACCTCACTGCAGCCTCAATCTCCTGGGCTAAATCTATCCTCCCACCTCAGCCTCCCTAGTAGCTGGGAGTACAAGCATGTGCCACAACACCTGGCTAATTTTTAAAAAACTACCTTTATTAGAAACAAGGTCTTGCTATGTTGCCCTGGCTGGTCCCCAGCTCCTGGGCTCAACTGATCCTCCTGCCTTGGCCTCCCAAAGTGCTGGGATGACAGGCTTAAGCCATGGTGCCTGGCCTGAGGCGTGCTTTTAAAATGGTGACGAATATCTCCATATAACACAGACATGTGAGGAAATAGCAAAAATCAGATAAATTTTAAGGGAAAGTAAGTTAGAAAAATGAGAACACATGGACACAGGGAGGGGGTCTACTACACACTGGGGTCTATTGGGGGGAATGGGGGAGGGACAGCGAGGGGGGCTGGGGAGGGATAGCCTGGGGATGAATGCCAAGTGTGGGTGAAGGGGAGGAAGGCAGCAAAACACACTGCCATGTGTGTACCTATGAAGTAAGTTATGTTCAGAGATATTTATCTTTTCAAGTCTGATTGGAAGTATACCTGTAACCACTCTGCCAATAAGAGTTATTTTCTTAAGGTAATTTGGAGGAAATTTTTGAGAAGCATTGGGTGAACAGGAAGTGCTCAGGAGAGAACCTGATAGGAATGTTCTAAAGAGGATTTCTGTACTGAGAGGAGACGAAATGATGAGCTCTGAGCTCCCTTTTGGGTCTAAGGTTTTCTAAAGGCCTTTATGGCAGGCAGTGCCTTTATAAAAAAGCAGGGAGGAATCTTAGATTTCTAGTTTGGAAGTGGTTCTACTTTAACGAAGCTTGTGTTAACTAGCATTTATTTTATAATAACTTTCTCTTCTTCTATATGAGATCAGATTATACACTGAATGATGCTTTTCAAGGGCAAAATACCCCTTCTCCAATTGCTACAAGAAATTCATCATGTTTCCCCACTTGTCCAAGACATAGATCAGCTCTCTAGTTGATTATGGAGTTCACACTTTATAGTTAAATTTCACATTTTTAGCTCAATATTTGTTTGTTTGTTTTCTGTCCATGACCCAGTTACTTATGCTCCCAGAGCACAGGAAAGTGTAACTGCTGTGCCAGTGGATTCCCCGGGTCTGCTCCCAGGTTCCATGATCCCCTGGAGGGACTCACAGGACTCATGTCTAGACACTGAGTGGCCAATTTGGCCAATCCCCTCACTCCTACTCACAGCGATTATGTATTGCAGTGAAAGGATTCAGATAAAAATCAGCAAAGGGAACAGGTGCATACCCAGGGTAAGCTAGGCGCACATTTCTAGGGGTTCTTTCATAGTGTTGTCACACAGGACTCTCTTAAATTTACCAGCAATGAGCTGTGACAACACGTGTGAAATGTTGCCCATCAGGAAAGCCGTTAGAGACGCAAAGCCCAGGTTTTCAATTGAGGTCTGGTGGCATGCCCCCTCTACCTGCCTCTGCTGGCATGTACCCAAATTCCAGACTCCCAGGAGGAAAGCAGGTGTTCAGCATAAACCATATTTCACAGTTTAGCTTCAGTGAGCCATTCTTACCAGTGAATGATGGGAATCTTCTGAAATCTAAGTTTCCAGATGTCAACCCAAAGGCCAACCTTGTAAGCCAGGCTTTCTAAGGATAGCAGTTTACAAGTCTGTGATATTAAGTCTTTTCTGTACCGTGATCTTTTAGATGTTTTCTGAAAAAGGGATCTAGCCCTGCCAGAAGAGGAAGGGCTTCTGACTCTTCTTTTGTAATTTTTGGAGCTATCCTAACCACGGAACAAACCTCCCTTCCTTTTAACAACAGAAAGAATAGGAAGAATTATAGAGGGAGAATCAATAGGAGAATTTTTTTTATTCCTTCAAATGAGACCAAATAAGTAGAGGCTTGCCTGCCTGGGCATAACAACTTGGCCCAAATAAATAGGCATAAAAGAGATCCCTTCCCACAACCCAGTGTCTGCCTTAAGTATATGTTGGAGCGGGAAAATATGTACATGCAAGAGCCCCAGTAAGCACTTAGAGGCATCCTGCTGGCTTTCCGACAGGGGCTAAATGCTGACTTCTGGTTTCATACACAGTCATCACATTAAACAGTGTTTACTTGCCAGGATCCTATTGTGTCTGGCTGTTACAGCTCCTCTGATGTTTTTCTACCCTCCTTGCCTGGATGTCCTATCCAGCACATGGTTTGTCAGCCCTTTTAATTGCCTTCTCAATGGCCCTAGGTTTCCTGTGTGTGTCCTAAGGTGCCATCGCTGCAGAATTGAGTTGCCAGTCTCCTTCCTTGCCTACTTACCCGTGTCTCTTGGTAAAATATGACTCTCCTGGTTATCCAGTAAAGGAATGGTGGTGGGAGGAAGAAGAGTTAATGAGGCATCATCTCTGAAAAGCTGAGTGGATTGGATTAGACAAAGAATGGCAAATATGTGGCCCATCCCCTCACTCCAGCCTCCGGGGCCTGTGGTGCACAGGGAGCATGGCGTTATTTCTAGTTGTGTCCAACACGGTATTTATTCCAGGCAGCCATTGAAGCCTACTGATTCCTGGCACAGACTGCTTTTAAAGTCCTTTTGATTTATAAGTTAAGTGATTACTTTGTTCTTGTGAAATGCATATAAATAAAAACAGGCTAAGCAATGTGGTTCAGTACCATGTACTGTGGAATATATAATATTTTTACTATATTACTGTGGAATGTCTGATATTTTTAGGTGAAATATGGACAAACATTTGACAATTGTAAACCTATTTTAATGTGAATTAGGAGAATTAGTGAACACATCAAACTTATTTGTGAAAATGGAATGAAGTTTAGATTTATTAATATATTTATTTAAAGGAAAAGGAGCCAAATTAAAGGCTATTTAATAAATAATAGTACAGATGTGACAGAAATCACATAGATTCAAAACCTTGCTTCGAAATGTCCTGACCATGTGAATTTGAGACAGCTACTTAATCTCTATGGGGTTCAGCCCTTTCACTGGTTGAAGGAAGAAAGTGCTGCCCACTTTCAGTGTTGTTGTAAGGATTAGAAGTAATGATATAAAAAAAAAGTAATGATATGGAAGGAAGTGCTGGGAAGGGAAGGGCGTGGTCTCTGGCGAGGGCTCCACCCTCTGCCTGTGCCTACAGATCTAGGTGAGGACTGACACTCCTGCCTTCCCTCCCAAATGTTGCATTTCCCAAGACCACCATGGCCTGCCACACCCCCATCCTGTGCCTGAGAAAACCCCATTACCCTATAAGCAGACACACAAGCGGCTGGAAGTTTAGAGGACACACTGGTGAAAGAAGACACAAGTGGCTGGCCGTCGAGAGGACATTCAGGGGAGCATGACAGGGGAAAAGCACAGGACAGACCCTGGCACGCCGGCAGTTCATCCACTAGTGAGTGGCTGGCCGAGAGGACATTCAGGGGAGCATGACAGGGGAAAAGCACAGGACAGACCCTGGCACGCCGGTAGGTCATCCACTAGTGAGTGGCTGGCCGAGAGGACATTCAGGGGAGCATGACAGGGGAAAAGCACAGGACAGACCCTGGCACGCCGGCAGGTCATCCACTAGTGAGTGGCTGGCCGAGAGGACATTCAGGGGAGCATGACAGGGGAAAAGCACAGGACAGACCCTGGCACGCCGGCAGGTCATCCACTAGTGAGTGGCTGGCCGAGAGGACATTCAGGGGAGCATGACAGGGGAAAAGCACAGGACAGACCCTGGCACGCTGGCAGGCCATCCGCTAGTGGAATGAGGCACAGGAGGAGGAGAGCCCAGGCTGCCAAGCCAAGCAGCCCAACTCCAGGGGAAAACCATCTCCCTCTGGCTCCCCCATCTGCTGAGAGCTACTTCCACTCAATAAAACCTTGCACTCATTCTCCAAGCCCATGTGTGATCTGATTCTTCTGTTACCCCATGGCAAGAACCCTGGGGTACAGAAAGCCCTCTGTCCTTCTAATAAAGCAGGGGTCTGGTTGAGCTAACACAAGCCGCGTACAGACGGCTAAATTAAAAGAGCACCCTGTAAAACGCGCCCACTGGGGCTTCAACTGTAAATATTCACCCCTAGACACGGCCACTGGGTTGGAGCCCTGCAGCCTGCCCATCTGCATGCTCCCCTAGAGGTTTGGGCAGTGGGGCACTGAAGAAGGGAACCACGTCTTCATTGCATGCAGACAATAATAATTAAAATTAACTGCTTACTATGTAACAAGGTTGTTACAGAGCTTTATCTATATCAACCTAATCCTCCAAAAAACCTTTATGAGATAGGTACTGTTATTGACACCCTTTTGCCAGGGAAGAAACTGAGGCATGGAGAGGTTAAAGTGATAGAATTTTCCAAGTCACAAGTTAGTAAGTGGTAGAAGGGAGATTTGAACCAGGTGCTCAGGCTCTAGAACCTCCAGTTAACTATATTCTAACATCTAACATTTTAAGTACAATCTGTCATCATTTACTAAACGTTACCATTTACAGGCCTTTCTCCAGGACCCTTTAGGTGGTCCCAGACAAGTGCTAACAGGGGCACTCAGCCTGGCTGGGGGTGGATGAGACATATGGGGGAACTGGTGAAGGGACACGCTGGTGACTGTTAATGACAGAGCAGGAGGCTCCGATTGTTTTTGATTGGTAATAAGAACCAACTATAGGTATTAATATGCAGATGAAAGTCAGGTGCTTAAATGTACTGGACATAAAAAGTGATATGATCCAGCCCTCAAGTCCTGCTAGTCTAGAGGTGAAGCAGCCAGCTGACAATTCACTGCAGAAAAGAGGAACAGATGCGACGAATCTACACGAAGCACAGCAGAGACACAAGGGAGAGAGGGTCAATTCTGTTCGGGCAGGGAAGGCTTCGTAAGGAGATGACATGAGCTGGTTTTACTGGGTCCTTGGAAGGTTTTGAGCAGAATGTCATGGTCAGAAATGTGCTTTCATTAAATAACTTATTTCCCATCCACCAACTCAGGAAAAGGAGGGCCTGACCCTAGGTGGCTGCAGTGAGAATGAGGAAAGAGGAATGCAGGCTTGAGGTGAGATTTTCAGGGAATGAAGACTACATATGAGGCCCAAGGGGAGTACTGATATGAAGTCCAGGGACTGGGGTGCCCCTCTCAGGGACAGTTTATGGAAGGAGAGACTGCATTTATTTCCATCCGAAGCACCAATGAGACCTAAAGGTGTAGAGAAACGACTACAGGAAAGAGATGCTGGGTTTGGGGAACAATTTTCTCTCCAGAATGACTCTGTTAAAAGGCATGTCATTGATAAGGAAAGAAAGCGGTCGCTCTTGACTTTTACTCATTATCTCAGGTGAGTTTATTGTCACTGAAGGCCCCAAGAATGTAGGAGATGAGATGTGATTTCCAGAGGTGGGGTTGGGGACCCGCCTGAAGCTTCAGCCCTGCATCAGCAGGACATGCGCCCTCTCTTTTTCACGTGCATCTTGATTTACTTTCTTGAGAGGAGGAAGGGTGTCTTTACAGCTACCAGATGAGCAACTTTTGAGAGTCCTGGGTATTCATTTAACTTTTATTCAGCCAGTGTTTAGTGAGCGCTTACGATGTGGGAAGCATGATTCTCGAGGTTGAAGATGCTGTAAACTAAAACAGCCCGCTCTCCTGTGCCTTACATTACGGAGGTAGGGCGCTGGCACCTAACACAAAAGAGTGGACCGCACAAATGTCTGCAGAAGGAGGATCCAGGAATATGGGGCAGTGAGAGCAAAGACTGTGGCAGGAAGAAACTAGGTCAGATGAATGAGTTACTTGTGGAAAAGATCTGAAGTTGTTCTTCTAGACGATCACCCCTTCTCTAACCCCCCCGGAATTTCAGGAAGTGGTCCCTGTATTTCTTAGTTACTAAGCGAACAAATCATCGTTGAGAGACTAGGGTGTGTGGTTCTCGACAGGTTTCTAATTTACAGTTAGCCTTGGTGGGGCCTCTGGGATTTTATGGTCTTTGAACTCAAATACTCTGGGAGGCAATTGCCATCTAGTGGCAAAGCGAGGAAACACACCTCGTAGCTTGGGAGGGGAGACAAATTTCTTTAGAATCATCAAGCCTGTAGTTCATCTTTCAGTCTTTGGCTATGAGATGCCTTTGAAAATCTGCTGGTTTTCTACTTTCTCAAAAACTCAGGAAAGTTGAACAACTGGCCACAAATTACTTACATTTCCAACAGAAAAGTTCATTTCTTTGACATGTACTGTGCATTGTACACGTAGTACATGTACAAAATAACTTTTCCAGTGTTCTGGAGCTTTTAGATGACAGCGCAGGGATTTGACTGCAGTCTCTCTGAGGACAGACTTGAGTTACATTGCCCGCCTACCTGCAGGCAGCTTTGAACGCGCGCTAAAGGAACTAGTTCTGATTGGACGCCAGCAAGTGTTTGCTGAAACCACTAAATACTGTAATGAAGAAAATGCTCAGATCTTGGATTTATAGAGGGAAGTTACTAACGTAAAGGTCAGCTGAACACAAGGAACTTTCTAGTAATTAGATCCGCCTACAGCGGAACAGGATTCCTTAGCAAGCAGAGGTGCATGGGTGCCTGTGGGGGGCTGGCAGACCGTAGATGTGTTTTGTTTTGCCCAAGCCGTGTCTTGTACACATTTGTATTTACATGCTTCGTCTGGCATTCTTTCCAATTTGTCACCATCTCAATCTTTTCCTAAATGACACACCTGGCCTTCACATAGTTACTTGACCTCCCCAGCCTAGTAGGCATTTAGGTTGTGGGCCACTGAGTGATTGACAGTGTTTAAGAGGATATCCTATCACGTATTTGATGGGTTACCAACACTTAAAACTATCCTATCCATTTTTAAAAATAGAAGTGTTAATACAAATAACAGTATCGTTACCATAAATTTTTTTGCACAAAATAGGTAAAACTGTAAGGAAGAAAAAGGATAACAATGATAACTGTCTGTGACAATAAACTGTGATTTTCTGAGTTTTGGGCCCATTATCCTTGTTTCTGCGCAGTTATTAATACTGTCCTCTTTCACGTTACAAGTATCCTTTACTCTGGATTTCCCCAGTCTGTTCCCCAGGGTCAGCCTTTGCCATTAGTATCCTGTCTTTTACTCTAGAAACTTCTGTATATATACAGAAATTATATAAGCATACGTATTATAAGCATATGTACTTGCATATATTGCCTTTCTAAAAGAAAAAAGGAAATAAGAGTACATTATATGCTTTCTTCTTTACCTTACGTTTTTTTAAAACCTAGTTTGTCTTAGAAATTCTTTTTCAATACACAAATCAGATGTTATATTTAGCATGAATGTATGGCTGATTTTTCAAAAAAACCCGTAATTTATAAATGAATATAGATTCACATGAGGTTGCAAAGATAATACAGAGATGACTCATGTACGCCTCACCCAGTTTTCCCCAATGATTACATCTTACGTAATCATAGTACAATATTAAACTAGGCAATTTGTACAATATGTGTGTGTTCTGTCATTCTATCACAGGTATAGATTCATGTACGCACCGTTGCAGTCGATCGCCACAGCCGGTCCATCACCACCATCTCCCCTGTGCTGCTCTTCTGTAGTCACACCTGTCCCCTGGACTTCCACTGTCCTTAAACCCTGGCACCGGCTAATCTGTTTTCTGTATCTATAATTTTGTCATGTAGGGAATATATAAATGGAATTATAAGTCTGTGACTTAAACATTTTTTAATTAAAAATATATTTAGGGGGTACAAATGTAGGTTTCTTACATGCCTATATTGGGTAGCAGTGAAGTCTTTGCTTTTAAGGTACCTATCACCCAAATAGTGAACATTGTACTTAACAGATACTTTTCCGTCCCTCATCCCCCTCCCACCGTCCTACCTCTTGGATTCTCCAATATCAGTTCTTACAATCTGTGTGTCCATGTGTACCCATTGTTCAGCTCCTCCTTCTAAGTGAAAACATGGTAGTATTTGAACTTTGTGTTTCTGAGTTATTAGGATAATATCATCCAGTTCCATCTATGGTTTTGCAACAGACATGATTTTATTCTTTTCCATGGCTGAGCATCGTTTCATGGTACGTATATACCGTAATTCCTCTGTCCAGTGCTCTGTTGATGAATACTTAAGTTGATTCCATATATTTGCTATTGTGAATAGTTCTGTGATTAACATACAAGTGCAGTTACCCTTTTTCCAACTTTTGTTTTAGGTTCAGGGGGTACATGTACCGGTTTGTTATATGGGTAAACTGTATGTCTCTAGAGTTTGGTGTACAGATAATTTTGTCTTCTATTCAGTGAGCACAGTATTCGGTAAGTAGTTTTGTGACCCTCACTCCTCTGAACCTCCCCACTCAGGCACACCGCAGTGCATTTGTTCCTGTTTTTGTATCCACGTGTACTCAGTGTTTAGCTCCCAGTTATAAGTGAGAACATGTGGTATTTGATATTCTGTTCCTGCATTTATTCACTTAATATAACAGCCTCCAGCTGCATTCGTGTTGCTGCGAAGGACGTAATCTTGGGTTTTTAGTGGGTGCATAGTTTTCCATGACGTATATGTACCACATTTCGTTTATCCAGCTCATCACTGACAGGCCTCTAGGAGGATTCCATGTCTTTGTTATTGTGAATATTACTGTGATGAACGTACATGCGCATGTGTCTTTTTGGTTGAATAATTTATATTCCTTTGGGTATATACGCAGTAATGGGATTGCTAGGTAAAATGGTAGATCTGTTTTAAGTTCTTTGAGAAATCTCCAAACTTTCCACAGTGGCCGAACTAATTTACATTGCATTAGCATATAAGCATTCCCTATTCTGATGACCTCACTAGCATCTGTTATTTTTGACTTTTTAATAATAGCCATTCCGACCGGTGTAAGATAGTATCTCATTGTGATTTTGAGTTGCATTTCTGTAAGGATTAGTGAGGCTGAACATTGTTTCATGTGCCTGCTGGCTGACATGATGTCTGCTCTTGAAAGGTGTCTGTTGATATACTTTGCCCACTTTTTAGTGGGTTTTCTTTTCTTTTTTTGCTCGTTGATTTGTTTAAGTTCCTTGTAGATTCTGGATGTTGGTCTGTTGTCAGATGGATACGTAGTGAGTGTTTTCTCCCACTCTGTAGGTTGTCTGTTCATTGTAGATTCTGGATGTTGGTCTGTTGTCAGATGGATACGTAGTGAGTGTTTTCTCCCATTCTGTAAGTTGTCTGTTCCTTGTAGATTCTGGATGTTGGTCTGTTGTCAGATGGATACGTAGTGAGTGTTTTCTCCCACTCTGTAGGTTGTCTGTTCCTTGTAGATTCTGGATGTTGGTCTGTTGTCAGACGGATATGTAGTGAGTGTTTTCTCCCACTCTGTAGGTTGTCTGTTCCTTGTGGATACTTTCTTTTTCTGGGCACAAACTCTTGAGTTTAATTAGGTCCCACTTGTCAATTTCTGTTTTGTTTTACAATTGCATTTGAAGACTTTGTTTTAAAATCTTTGCCAAGGCTGATGTCCAGAGTGGCATTTCCTGGGTTTTATTCTGAAATTTTTATAGTTTTAAGTATTCCCTTGAAGTGTTTAATCTTTTCTGAGTTGACATTTGTATGTAGTGAAAGGAAGGCGCACAGTTTCAATTTTCTGCATATGGCTAGACAGTTACCCCGTTTATTGAACAGGGAATTCTTTCTTCATAGCTTGTTATTATTGAGTTTGTTGAAGATCAGATGGCTGTAGGTGCGTGATTTTATTTCTGGGTTCTCTAATCTGTTTCGTTGGTCTGTGTCTGTTTTTGCAGCAGTACCTGCTGTTTGTGTTACCACAGACATGCAGTAAAGTTTGAAGTCAGGTATTGCGATGCCTCCAGCTTTGCTGTTTTGGTTTAGGATTGCTTTGGCTATTTGGGCTCTTTTTGGTTTCATATAAATTTTGCAGTTGTTTTTTCTAATTCTGTGAAAAACCACATTGGTAGTTTGATAGGAATAGCATTGAATCTGTAAATCACTTTGGGTAGTATGGACAGGATTCTTCCTATCTGTGAGCATGGAGTATTTTTCATTTGTTTGTGTCACCTGTGATTTCTGTCAGCAGTGTTTTGTAATTCTTGTTGCAGAGTTTGTTTACTTTCCTGGTTAGCTATATTTTTAGGTATTTTGTTCTTTTTGTGGATATCACGAATGGGATTGCTTTCTTGATTTGGTTGTCAGCTTGGACGTTATTGGCATGTAAAAATGCTATTGATTTTTGTACATTGATTCATACGCTGAAACTTTGCTGAAGTTGTTTATTAGTTCTAGGAGTCTTTAGGTAGAGACTATGGAGTTTTCTAGGTATAGAATTATGTCATCTGTGAAGTGAGATAGTTTGACCTTCTCTCTGCCTATTTGGATACCTTCTATTTCTTTCTCTTGCCTGATTGCTCTGGCTCTGTTGTATAGGAGTGGTGAGAGTGGGTATCTCTGTCTTGTGCTGGTTCTCAAGGGGAATGCTTCCAACTTTTGCACGTTCAGTAGGATGCTGGCTGTGGGTTTGTTATAGATGGCTCTTACTATTTTGAGGTATGTTCCTTTAATGGGTAGTCTGTTGAGGGTTTTTACATGAAAGATGATGCATTTTGGTTTTGTATGTTGAACCTATCTTCCGTCACATGAATAAAGCCTACTTGATTGTGGTAAATTAGCTCTCTGTTTGTTAGTATTTTGTTGAAGATTTTTGCATCTGTGATCATCAGGGATATTGATCTGAAGTTTTCTTTGTCATTGTGTCTCTGCCAGGTTCTGGTATCCAGCTGATACTGGCCTCATAGAATGAGTTACGGAGGAGTCCCTCCTCAGTTTTTCTGGAATGTTTTTAGTATGATTGGTACCACATCGTCTTTTTACATCTGGTAGAACTTGGCTATGAATTCATCTGGTCTAAGGCTTTTTCTGGTTTCTAGGGATTTTTTAAATTACTAATTTAATTTCGGAATTTTTTATTGGTCTATTCAAGATTTCAACTTCTTCCTGGTTCAGTCTTGGTAGCTTGTGTGGCAGTGATGCCTGTGGGCATAATTGCAGGTGAGATGGGTCTCTTCTCAGCAAACACTTGGGTCTTGCTGCTTTTTTTTTTCAGATGGAGTTTCGCTCTTGTTACCCAGGCTGGAGTGCAGTGGCGCGATCTCGGCTCACTGTAACCTCCGCCTCCTGGGTTCAGGCAATTCTCCTGCCTCAGCCTCCTGAGTAGCTGGGATTACAGGCACGTGCCACCATGCCCAGCTGATTTTTTGTATTTTTAGTAGAGACGGGGTTTCACCATGTTGAGCAGGATGGTCTCGATCTCTTAACCTCATGATCCACCCGCCTCGGCCTCCCAAAGTGCTGGGATTACAGGCGTGAGCCACCGTGCCCAGCCGGGTCTTGCTGCTTTATCCAGCTTGACTCTCTGTGCCTTCTGAGTGGAATGTTTACACCTTTACATTCACACTTACCGAAATTGTAAATGTTTACACCATTCATTGACCTGTACATACAAGGTCAATATCGATATGTAAGGATTTAATCCTGTCATTGTGTTGTTAGCTGGTTATTATGTAGACTTGATTGACTTTACAGTGTCAGTGGGCAATGTACCTGAGTGTGTTTTTGTGGTGGTGTCATAAGTCTTTCATTTCCATGTGTAGCATCCTCTTCAGGATCTCTTATAAGACAAGTCTGGTGGTGATAAATTCCCTTCGCATTTGCCTGCCAGAAAAGGACTTTATTTCTCCTTCTTATGAAGTTTGGTGTGGCCGGACAGGAAATTCTTGATTGGAATTTCTTTTATTTTCTCTTTTAAAGACACAATCTTGCTCTGTTGCTCAGGCTGAAGTGCAGTGGTATGATCTCTGCTCACTGCAGCCCCAACATTCTAGACTGAAGGGATCCTCCCACCTCAGCATCCTGAATAGCTGTCAGCATCCTGAGTAGCTGGGACTACAGGTACAAGCCACCACACTTGGCTAATTTTCTATTTTTTGTAGAGATGTGGGTCTCACCTAGTTGCCCAGGCTAGTCCCAAATTTCTGGGCTCAAGTGTTCTCCCACCTTGGCCTCCCAACATGTTGGGATTACAGGCATGAGCTACCACACCCAACCTAGAGTTTTTTTCCTTAAGGATGCTGAATATAGCACACTACTCTATTCTTGCTCACAAGGTCTCTGCTGAAAGGCCTGCTGTTGGCATGACAGGGCTGCCTTTGTACCTGACTTGCCCTTTCTTCCTAGTTGCCTTTAAGATTTTTTTCTTTCATGTTGACCTTGGAGAATCTGATGACTGTGTGTCTTGGGAATGGTTGTTCATTGTCTAGTGTATCTTGAAGGGGTTCTATGAATTTTTAAAATTTGCATGTTAAACTCTCTGGCAAGGTTGGGGAAATGTTTTGTGGACAGCATCCTCAAATATGTTTTCCAAGCTGCTTCATCTCTCTCCAACTCTTTCAGAAATGCCAATGAGTTGTTTGTTTGGTCTCTTTACATAATCCCATATTTCTCAGAGGTTTTGTTCATGTTTAAATTAAAAAAAATTTTTTTGTCTGCCTGTGTTGGTTTGAAGAAGCAGTCGTTAAGCTCTGAGATTCTTCTATTCTGTTATTAATACTTCTGATTTCATTATGAAATTCCTGTAGTGAAATTTTCATTTCTAGAAGCTTCGTTTGATGCTTTGTTAAAATCGATATGCAATCTTTCACTCTTGGATTGTTTTACTGGTTTTCTTAGACTGAATTTCAATCTTGTATGTCTTTTTGAGCTTCCTTGCTATCCAGGTTCTGAATTTCATGTCTGTCATTTTAGCCACTTCAGTCTGGGAGCTAGTGTGATTGTCTGAAGGTAAGAAGGCACCCTGACTTTGAGAGTGGCCAGAATTCTTGTGCCGCTTCTTTTTCTTCTGTGTGGGCTGATGCTCCTTTCATCTTTGAAGTCATTATCCTTTGGATGGGGCTTTTTGCTTTTATATTTTTTGATGCCCTGAGAAGTTTGACTTGGTATAAGTTGGGTGTAGTTGATTCAGTTCATTTCTGGATGCTTTCAGGGGGCCAGGGCTTAGGTCAGCACTCCTGAGCTGCATGCTCCAACTCTGGGGTGCTGGGACTAGGTCTGCAGTTTTGCTTTCTGGCCCCTCAGTGTCAAGCACCTGCTATGCTTGAGGGGCCAAGGCGTTTCTAATCTGGTGGAAGCAATACTCCAATGCGGGCTGCCAGTAAATCACTCCAGCAGTGTGGCAGGGGGCCCTGGAAGAGTGCACTGCAGTGGGAGGATGGATTGCAGGTGCGTGAGCACCAACAGGGCCGTGGGCAGCCATAGGTGAGTGCACATCAACAGGGTGGCGGGGCTGAGAGTATGTGCACAGTGGTGTGGCAGCTGTGCAGGTGTCTGTATGATGATTTGTTTCCCTTCAGGTTTATACCAGTAGTGGGATTGCTGGATTGAATGGCAGTTTTATTTTTAGTTCTTTGAAAAACTTCTATACTGTTTTCCATAAATGTTGTACTAATCGACATTCTCACAGCGTATAAGTGTTCTCTTCTCTCCACGTCTGTATTAGTCTATTTTCATGCTGCTTATAAAGATATACCCAAGATGGGCCAATTTACAAAAGAAAGAGGTTTAATTGGACTTACAGTTCTACATGGGTGGGGAAGCCTCACAATTATGGCAGAAGGTAAGGATTTGTATTTCCCTGTTATTAATGATGTTGAGCATTTTTCTGTGTGCTAGTTAGCCATCCGTATACCTTCTTTTGGGAATTGTGTGTTCATGTCCTTAGCTCACTTTTTGATGGGAATGTTTGTTTTCTTCTTGATGATTTGTTTGTGTTTGTTGTAGATTCTGGACGTTCATCCTTTGTTTCATTTGCTTTTCAGTTCTTGGTCATGAAGTCTGCCTAAGCCAATGTTCAGAGTGATTTTTCTGATGTTGTCTTCCAGAATTTTTATGATTTCAGGTCTTAGATTTAGGTCTTTGATCCATCTTGAGTTAATTTTTATATAAGGTGAGGGAAGAGGATCCAGTTTTATTCTCTTACATGTGACCTGCCAATTATCCCAGCACCATTTGTTGAATAGGGTGTCATTTTCCCACTTGATGTTTTTGTTTGTTTTGTCAAGTATCAGTTGGCTCTAAGTATTTGGGTTTTATTTCTGAGTTCTGTATTCTCTTCCATTGGTCTATGTTCCTGTCTTTATACCAGTACCATTCTGTTTCAGTGACTACGGCCTTATAGTATAGTTTGAAGTTGGATGATGCCTTCAGATTTTTTTTTTTCTTAGTGTTGCTTTGGCTATGTGGGCTCTTTTTTGGTCCCAGATGAATTTTAGGATTGTTTTTCTGGTTCTGTGAAGAGTAATGGTGGAATTTTGATGGGAATTGCATTGAATTTGTAGATTGCTTTTGGCAGTATGGTCATTTTCACAATAGTGATTCTAACTGTCATGAGCATGGGATGGCCGTTTGGATTTGATTCTCAGCTTAGACACTGTGGGTGTAGAGCAGAGCTACTGATTTGCATACATTAATTTTGTATCCTGAAATTTTGCTGAATTCACTTACTAGTTCCACGAACTCTTTGGATGAGTCTTTAGGATTTTCCAGGTATATGATCATATCATCATCAACCACTGACAGTTCGACTTTCTCTTTACTGTTTTAGTTGCCCATTATTTCTTTCTCTTGTCTAATTGCTCTGGCTAGGACTTCCAGTACTATATAGAAAGGAAATGGTGATTGTGGGCATCCTTGTTGATAAAGTTTTGTTTTGTCCCCATCCAAATCACATCTTGAATTGTAGCTCCAATAATTTGCACATGTTGTGGGAGAGACCCAGTAGGGGATAATTGAATCATGGGGGCAATTTCCCCTATACTATTCTCATGGTCATGAATGAGTCTCACAAGATCTGATGGTTTCATGTGGGGTTGCCACTTTCTCTTGACTCTCATTCTGTCTTGCCTGATGCCATGTAAGACATACCTTCCACCATGATTCTGAGGCCTCTCAAGCCACATGAAAGTGTAAGTCCATTAAACCTTTTTTTCTTTGTAAATTACCCAGTCTTGGATATGTCTTTATCAGCAGTATGAAAATGGACTAGGACAGTATATTGGTATTGGTAGAGTGGGGTGCTGTTGTAAAGGTACCCCAAAATGTGGAAGTGGCTTTGGAACTGGGTAACAAGTAGAAGTTGGAACAGTTTGGAGGGCTCCGGAGAAAGCAGGAAAATGTGGGAAAGTTCGGAACTTTCTAGAGACTTGTTGAGTGGCTTTGACCAACATGCTGATAATGATATAGCTGATGAAATCCAAGCTGAGGTGGCTTCATATGGAGATGAGGAACTTGTTAAGTAAAGGTGACTCTTGCTATGTTTTAACAAAGAGACTGGTAACATTTTGCCCCTGACCTAGATATTTGCAGAACTTTGAACTTAAGAGAGATGATTTAGGGTATCTGGTGGAAGAAATTTCTAAGCAGTGAGTTCAGAAAATTTGCAGGCCGACAATGAAATAGAAAAGAAAAATCCATTTTCTGAGAAGAAATTCAAGCTGGCTGCAGAATTTCATAAGTAATGAGGGGCCAAATGTTAATTACCAAAACAATGGGTAAAATGTCTCCAGGGCATGTCAGAGATCTTTGTGGCAGCCCCTCTCATCACAGGCCTGGAGACCTAGGAGGAGAAAATGGTTTTGTGGGCAGGGCCCACCTGCTGTGTGCAGCCTACGGACTTGGTTTTCTGAATCCCAGTGGCTCTAAGGATGTCTAAAAGGGGCCAAGGTACAACTCAGGTTGTGGCTTCAGAGGGTGCAAACCCCAAGCCTTGGTAGTTTCCATGTGGTGTATAGCCTGTGGGTGCACAGAAGTCAGGAATTGAGGTTTAAGAACCTTTGCCTAGATTTTAGGAAATGTATGAAAACATCTGGATGTCCAGGCAGAAGTTCGCTGCAGGGGTGGAACCCTCACGGATAACCTCTGCTAGGGCAGTGTGGAAAAGAAATGTGGATTGTGAATCCCCACACAGAGTCCCCATTGGGGTACTGCCTAGTGAAGTTGTGAGAAGACTGCCACCATCCTCCAGACCCCAGAATGGTAGATACACTGACAGCTTGCACCGTGCACCCGGAGAGCCACAGACACTCAACACCAGCCTGTGAAAACAGCCAAGAACGGGACTATGCTTGGCAAAGCCAGAGAGGCAGAGCTGCACAAGGCCATGGGAGCCCACCTTTTGCATTAGTGTGACCTGGATGTGAGACATGGAGTCAAAGAAGATCATTTTGGAGGTTTAAGATTTGATGCTCACTGGATTTCAGACTTGCATGGGGCCTGTAGCCCCTTTGTTTTGGCCATTTTCTTCCATTTGGAATGGCCGTATTTACCTAATTACAGCCACTGGGTAATTAGCTGTTCCAATTCTAGGAGGTAACCAATTGGCTTTTGCTTTTATAAGCTCATAGGCAGAAGGGACTTGCCTTGTTTCAGATAAGACTTCGGACTGTGGACTCTTGAATTAATGCTGACGTGAGTTAAGACTTTGGGGGACTGTTGTGAAGGCATGATTAGTTTTGAAATGTGAGGACATGAGATTTGGGAGGGGCCAGGGATTGAATAATATGGTTTGGCTGTGTCTAACCAACTCTCATCTTGAATTGTAGCTCCCATATTTCCCACATGTTATTGGGGATAATTAAATAATTGAATAATGGGGACTATTTCTCCCATACTGTTTTTGTTGTAGTGAGTAAATCTCATGAAATCTGATGGTTTTATAAGGGGTTTCCACTTTTGCTTGGCTATGATTCTTTTTTGCCTGCTGCCATGTAAAACATGCCTTCCACCATGATTGTTAGGCCTCCCCAGCTATGTGGAACTATGGGTCCATTAAACTTTTTTTTCTTTGTAAATTACCCAGTCTCCGGTATGTCTTTATCAGTAGTGTGAAAACAGATTTGTATGTAAAATACACTTGTCTTGTTCAAGTTCAAATAATATTTTAATTTTCATCTAGATTTAATTGTTGATCCAAGGATTATTCAGGTGCAGATTATTTAATTTCCATGTATTTACATGGTTTTGAGGATTCCTTTTGGGATTGATTTTCAATTTTATTCCACAGTGGCCTGAGAGAGTACTTGATACAACTTTAATTTTCTTAAATTTACTGAGACTTGTTTTGTGGTCTATCTGTTGGTCTATCTTGGGGAATGTAACATTTTGCTGATAAATAGAATGTATATTCTGCAGTTGTTGATTAGGATGTTCTGTAAATATCTGTTGAGTCCATTTGTGGTAGGATATAATAAGTCCATTGTTTTATTGCTGACTTTCTGTCTGGATGGCCTGTCTGGTGCTGTCAGTAGAGTGTTGACATCCTCTACTATTACTGTGCTTTGGTCTATCTCATTTCTTAGGTCTAGTAGTAATTGTTTTATAAATGTGGGAGCTCCAGTGTTATATATGTTTAGGATTGTGTTAGTTTCCTGTTAGACTAGTTCTTTTATCACTATATAATGTCTCTCTTGGTCTTTTTAACCTGCTATTGCTTTAAAGTTTGTTTTGTCTGATATCTGCATAGCTACTCCTGCTCACTTTTGGTATTCGTGTTCATGGAATAACTTTTTTCACCCTTTTACCTTAAGTTTATGTGAGTCCTTATGTGTTAGTTGAGTCTCCTGAAGACAGCAGAAATTTGGTTGGTGAATTATTATCCATTCTGCCATTCGGTATTTTTAAGTGGAGAATTTAGGTCATTTATATTCAATGTTAGTATTTTTGTTGTTGTTCATTGTGCTATTGTTATACAGATCCTGTGAAATTTATGCCTTAAGGAGGTTCGATTTTGGTGTATTTCAAGGATCTGTTTCAAGATTTGAGCTCGTTTTAACAGTTTTTGTAGTGCTGGCTTAGTAGTGGTGAATTCTCTCAGCATTTGTTTGTCTGGAAAAAACTATATATTTCATTTATAAAGCTTATTTTCACTGGATACAAAATTCCTGGGTATTAATTGTTTCACTTAAGGAGGCTAACAATAGGACCCCAATCCCTTCTAGCTTGTAGGGTTTCTGCTGAGAAATCTGCTATTAATCTGATAGTTCTTCCTGTATAGGTTACCTGATGCTTTTGCCTCACAGCTCTTAAGATTCTTTCCTTTGTCTTGACTTTAAATAGCCTGATGACTATGTGTCTAGCAATGATCTTTCTGTGAGGAATTTCCCAGGGGTTCTTTGAGCTTCTTGTATTTGGATGTCTAGATCTCTAGCAAGACTGGGGAAGTTTTCCTTGATTACACCCTTAAATATGTTTTCCAAATTAGATTTCTCTTCTTCCTTGGGAACACCAATTATTCTTAGGTTTGGACATTTACCATAGTTCCAAACTTCTTAGAGGCTTTGCTCATTTTTAAAAATTATTTTCAGTATGTCTTTGATGGATTGGGTTAATTCAAACGCCTTGTCTTTGAGCTCTGAAGTTCTTTCTCTGGCTTGTTAGATTCTATTGCTGAGACTTTCTAATACATCTTACATTTCTCTAAGCTTGTCCTTGATTTCCAGAAGTTGTGATTTTTTTTTTTTTTGATTTATGCTATCTATTTCACTGCAGATTTTTTTCTTTCATATCCTTTGTAATGTTTTTGATTTCTTTAAGTCAAACTTCACTTTTCTCTGGTGCCTCCTAGTTTAGCTTAATAATTGACCTTCTGAATTCTTTCTCTGGCAATTCAGAGATTTCATCTTGGTTTGGATCCATTTCTGCTGAGCTGGTGTGATCTTTTGTGAGTGTTAAAGAAACTTGTTTTGTCATATTACCAGAATTGTTTTTCTGTTCATTCTCATTTGGGTAGACTATGTCAGATGAAAGATCTGGGACTCAAGGGCTGCTGTTCAGATTCTTTTGTCCCACAGGGTGCTCCCTTGATATGGTGTTCTTTCCCTTCCCCTGGGAATGAGGCTCCTCGAGAGCTGAACTGCAGTGACTGTGGTGTCCTGGGTCTAGCCACCAGCAGAGCTACTGGACTCTGGGCTGGTGCTGTGGAGTGTCTGTAAAGAGTCCTGCGTTAGGAACTGTCTTTCGGCCCTTCGGCCCTGGATACCAACACCTGCTCCAGTGGAGGTAGCGGGGGATTGGACTCTCTGAGGGTCCTTCATTCTGTTTTTGTTTAGTGTGCTGGTTTCATGTTGTTTGGCCTCCAGCCAGGAGGTGGCACTTTCAAGAGTGCATCAGCTGCAGTACTATATGGAGGATGCAAGCTTGCCCTAGTTACGCCTGGTTAAGTATTCAGCTTTCTCAGGAGGTGGGCACGGCCCGAGAGCTCCCAAAAGATTATGTCTTTTGTCTTCATCTACCAGGGAAGGTAGAGAAAGACCAACAGGTGGGGGTGGAGTTAGATGTGTCTGAGCTTAGACTCTCCTTGCGGGGGGTCAGGGTTTGCGGCAGCTGCTGTAGGGGTGGGGCGTGGTTCCTAGGCAATGGAGTTGTGTTCCCAAAGAGATTATGGCTGCATCTGCTGAGTCATACAGGTCATGAGGGAAGAGGGGGAGAGCTGGCAGTCACAGGCCTCACCCCCCTCCCATGCAGCTGGCAATCCTAAAGACCAGTCTCACTCCCACCAAGCCCCTGCAACAGCACTGAGTCTCTTTCCAGGCAGCTGGTGACCAGGGCTGAGAACTTGCTGCAGACCACCAGCCTCCTTGCTGAAAAGGCAAGCCGACTCACACTTTTTGGGATCTCAGGGAGCCTACAGGGTGATCCAGTCCCTTAAAAGTGTCTGTGGATTCTCTCAGCTTTCTTAGTATGTTCCTGCTGTAGTTCTTGGAGCAAAAGTTCACAATATGAGTCTCTACACGCTTCTCTGTCTGTGCAAGTGGGAGCTGCAAGCAGGCCTGCCTTCTACCTGCCATCTTGTCATTTAATGCTTATAGGATTTTCTGACATGTAGACATTTAAATTTTTATTTGGCCAAATTTGAGTATTTTACCATTATGACTCCTGCGTTTGTGACTTATGTAGAAAGAAGAAAACGTTACATAAGTCTCCTGTGTTTTCTCTTGCCGCTTTAAGAGTTGTAATCTAAAACACCCGTTTGGGTGGAATAGATCGTTTTTACTCACGGTGTTTGAGAACCTCAGCATGGGCTCACCTGGGAGCTTTTTAGAAATGCAGAAGCTTAGGTCCCACTCAAGGCCATTTTGAATTAGAATCTGCATTTTACTGAGATTTCCAGTGATTCACAGGTATCTTAATACTAGAAAAACTTTGGAGTGGGTTGTGTAGGTTAGTGTTTTTTCTTTTATTAAACAGTCGTCAGACCCTGTAGGATTGATGAAAGAGTGCTTTTTCAGCTCGAGTTTTCACTGTGTGGTGCACAGAGAATTTTAAATCATGCTAAAGATTCAAAGATTGCAATTCAGAAAATTATGAAGACTATCCTCGGTTTTCTGGGTTCACTCAGCTAAGGATTAATGTTATGAGAGATTAAGAGAGAGCTAATCTAGATCTGTGTTTAAAAGGAAGTCGTTACAGAATGTCTGGTTCTGTGATCTGCCTGTATTCCTTCTGGTCATTGGTTTGAATATCCTCACTGACCGAGCCTGAGGTTTTCGTCTAACAACCCGATGGAGATTTGTGGAACCTGACTTCTTGCTGTCAACGTCTAGAAATGCTTTTTCTTAAACTTCCATCATAGAACCATCCTCTTTTGTCACTGCCCGCTCCAAGCTCAGCCCAGGTAGAACTGGCAATTGGCTTGTTACTCTCACTTCTCCGGGCTTTTCATACAGTGGAATTGTATTTACTTTGTCCTCTCCTCCTTTCACTCAGAGCCCAAAGATGAAAACAGAGAGGTGATTAATGGCAGCTTTCCTTGGGCAAGAATAAGGAATTATCTCATAAACAGGTACTTCCCATTCCCCTGACCAGCTACATAGTCATGTCAGTATTTTGATTCGAGACCAGCCTGACCAACGTGGTGAAACGCACCTCTTTTAAAAATGCAAAAATTAGCTGGGCATGGTGGCACGTGCTGTAATCCCAGATACTCAGGTAGCTGAGGCAGGAGAATCTCTTGAACCTGGGAGGCAGAGGTTGCAGTGAGCCAAGATCATACCGCTGCAAACCAGCCTGAGTGACAGAGCAAGACGGTGTCAAAAAAAAAAAAGAGAGAAAGAAAAGAAAGAAAGAAAGATGCTATTTCTGTCCTTAGACGATTCTTGTGAGCAAATTCTCTTTCAAGTAATTTGCCAAATTGATAATAAAAGTCCATAGCCTGGGACTATGGCAAATGTGGGTGAAGGGGAGGAAGGCAGCAAAACACACTGCCATGTGTGCACCTATGCAACTATCTTGCACGTTCTGCACATGTACCCCAAAACCTAAAATGCAATAAAAATTAATAAATATAAAGTCCATATGCTTCAAACAAATTCCCAAAGCCTCAGATGCCAGGTGGGTGTTGGTCTCTTCTGGGAAAGATGTTTCACAACTGGCTGTAACCTCTCACTTCAGCATTCCAAAGCCCTGGCCCAGCCAAGGGAGGTGGCTGTTTTCTTTAGGAACTGAGTGACTGGTTTTGAGGAAACCCCAGTGAATGTGAGGTTGGCCTCTGTTTGATAAACATGTGACATGCACATGGGGACTGTTGAAGAGCTGAGACTGCATGAGTCATAGCTGGTGGCCGTAACCAAATCCTGAAGTTAAATTTAGAGAGTCAGACCCAAGAACACCGAAAGGATTAAGGGCTCTCCACCCGAATTCCTTGGTCTTGCCCTCTAGGCTCTCGGGTCTTCACCCTTGTAGCCCCAGTGGTGCTAGAAGGACAAAAAAGGCTGGGGTAGGGATGAGGCAGGGGTAGTGTGAATATAATGGTTTTCAAAATGGGCAGCATCAATATAACCTGGGAGCTTGTTAGAAATGCAGATTCTCAAGCCTGCTCAGGACCAAGTGAATCAGAAAATCTAAGACCTCCAGGTAATTTTGATGCATGCTAACAACATACGTGAACCAGCATTTTAGAAAGTTCATGCTACTTAAAGTCTGTGAAGCAACACCCCCAGGAACTTGTTAGAAGTCCAGAATCTCAGGCCCCACCCTTGCTGATATTCAGGTGTAATTCATCTAGGGTGGAGCAAATTTAAAAAACCTCCCATGTGATTCTAACTTTGCGTCCAGAATCGAGAATTGCTACTCTAAGGAAGAAATTGTTAAATGCATTTTAGGTTTTCCAGGAGAAAAGCTGGTCCCTTCCACATAGAAGTTAAAAGATATGAATGATTTTTCTTTGTAGATTCACTGGAGTTCCAGTATAACAGCTCAGTTTTCACGTCTTCCTCCAAAGAAGGGTAAGTTTCAGTTTTAGCAGAAGAAAGCTGGGAGGAATCAAGCCAGTATTGCAACATCGACATCAGTTATATTAGGCTGTTCTTGCACTGCTACAAAGATATGTGAGACAGGGTACTTTTTATAAAGAAAGGAGGTTTAATTGGCTCATGGTTCTGCAGGCTTTAAAAGAAGCATCGTGCTGTCATCTGGTCAGTTTCTAGGGAGGCCTCAGGAAGCTTACAAGAATGGCAGGGACATCACATGGGCAGAGCAGGAGCAAGAGAGGGAGTGGGAGGAGGGTGGCCAGGGGTGCCACACACTTTTAAACTACCAGGTCTTGCACTAACTCACTCTCATGAAGACAACACCAAGCTGTGAGGATCTGCCCCCATGATCCAAACACCTCCGAGTGGACCCCACCTCGAGCATTGGGAATTACAATTCAACATGAGATTTGGGTGGGGACAAATATCTGAACTGTATCATCAGTCAGTGATCTTTTCAATTCCTTCAGGGAAATGCCACAAAGAGCTAAGAAGAAGTTACTACCAGTGTGATGAGAAAGCCACAAAGCACTGAAATATGGAATAAGAAAAGGAGGGCCCAGCAGTCCAAATTCCACCCAGCCCTGGGTCAACAACCTGCCATCGAGGGCTCTGCCTAAAAGATGGGACCAGGTTAGCCAGTGAGGGAAACGCCCAGCCTGGGGGAGCGGAAGGCAGTTTCTCCAGGTGAGCTTCAGAACTGGCCCAGCCAGCTGCGTGCCCAGTCAGCAATGAGCTGCAGCTTCCACAGGACACTGAAAGGAAACTGAATTCCTGGGAATTCAGGCTAATCATACTGACTGTGTATAAGTGATACCCTAAGAAGCTGCGGCTCTATGACTGTGTGAACGCCTGTTCCCATCAAGACTGGCTTCCAGGGTCCTGTATTCTTTGGAGTGACTAGCTGTTACATCTTTGTTTAACTGTAAATTTACTCAATGTTATTCTTCTTTGGATTGTGTAAGACAGTAAGTTGGATTTTAATATTCTCCAAACCACCACTGGTCCCTTAGGTTTCTGTCTCATGGAATAAATTCAGGGAATATGAAAGCTTGAACAAGATCATGGAAGTATGACCGTGATATTTTTTATTTCAATCTCACACACATTCTTTTAGTCCTTGTTGGTATCAGATACTTTACTGAATATCAAGATGCTGAAGGCTTGCTCCCATCATTTAAGAAGGGAGTCATAAGGATTAAAATGAATGATCTTCAACAATAAAAATATAAGTTGAAAAGGCAAAGACTGTTATGTGTTAAAGAATATAGGACCAGTAAACAGGGTGTCTAAATATGAATTGCATCTTTTTCCTCAGCTAGTTGTATATCTTAGTTTCCTTCTCTATAAATGAGTAAAATGAACTTATCACTTCACCTTGAAGGATTATCTTGAGAACGAAATAGATCATGGATGTGAAAACAGAGAGATAGGAACTTTATTCTTTTTATTTTCATTTTTTGAGATGGAGCCTCGCTGTGTCACCCAGGCTGGATTACACTGGTGCAGTCTTGGCTCACTGTAGCCTCTGCCTCCTGGGTTCAAGCGATTCTCATGCCTCAGCCTCCTGAGTAGCTGGGACTATGCGCATGTGCCACCATACCAGGCTAGGTTCTGTATTTTTATTAGAAATGGGATTTTGTCATGTGGGCCAGGCTGGTCTTGAACTTCTGGCCTCAAGTGATCCACCTGCCTCGGCTTCCCAAAGTTCTGGGATTACAGGCATGAGCCACCGCACCCAGCTAGTGAAATAGAAACTTTAAATTGTCACTCTTGGCATTCTTTGCATATGTAACTATGCAAAATAACTTGCAAGCCAAGATTTTTAGTCTTTTTTATTGCTGTGAAATAAGGGAATCCCAGGCAACAGGGTGGAGAGTCTGTGCATAGCTGAGTCCCCCAGAGCGTCTTTGACAATGACGTTCTGCAGGAACTGATGCAGGCACCATGAAGTCCCGCAGAACCTGTGTTACCACCAGTTGTCGTTTGGTGTGTTGTTGGATTGCTTAATGGGGAATAAACTGTGTTCCTGCTTTTTTTCTTTATTGAGAAAATAAACCACAGCAATCGTGAAATTAGAACTTTGGTAAAACATGTTGCAGAAGAACCAGGAAACACATTGCAATTGAGCCTGCTGGGTGCTACTGCAAGTTTGGGGGAAAACAGCAGAATCAAGTTCTTATAGGTAAGAAGGCAAATGTGTAGAAGGGGTTTTTGTTTTGCTTAATTTTGAGTGGTGGTGGTGAGTACAGGGCATGATAGAATACCAGAACATTTACATTCCATGAGATGAAAATAAAAAAATGTAAGACAGAATTTGAATTATAACATTTATCATGTGACCTTGGGCAAGAAAAATAACCTATAAGTATCATTTCTCCATTTGTTAAATGGCAACAATGCCCACCCCCCTCCATAGGATTTCCATTACCGTAAATGAGATAGCATAAAGTAACTATAGCATGTTGTGTTTAGTAAATAGTTATTATTGTGATGATCATAGAACTAGCTTGGAGATCAAGTGTCTTTCACAGTAAGGACAAGGACTTAATCAACAAACTCATTTTTTCACTTGACTGTCACAGAGGAGGCATGTCACTCTGAAATGTACTGTTCCTGTCACCAGGGATGAAGTCTTCAAAGCAGGATGTTTCCCTAATTCGATTGCAGTGACTGAGGTGGAAAATGGTCATGTGAGTTTTGAAAGAAATATTTTCTCTAATATAAAATTTTTGAATTGATTATTTTTGTTTCTTAAAACAAGTTCTATTGTTAGAGAAAAAGAAAAAAATGTCAGTAATGTTTATAATACCCATTAAAATAAAGTCTCAGTAGCTCACAAGGCCCCCAAGAAACTCAGCTCAAAGACCATTTAGCAGAAGGTAAGGCAGCATTCTCCTACATTGTAGACAACAGATCTTTCTCAAGATGGCAAGATCAAAGTTTGCTCATTTTATAAATATTTCTACATTAACAAGAAATATATGTTCTTTTTGTGTATTTACTAAATACAGCTATGGCCTACAGTAATGTCACGAATGATATACTTTTGAATGTTCCACTTTGTTTATTTTCAGACAGGGTCTTGCTCTGTCACCCAGGCTGGAGTGCAATGGCACCGTCTTGGCTCACTGCAACCTCCACCTTCCAGGTTCAAGCCATTCTCATGCCTCAGCCTCCCAAGTAGCTAGGATTACAGATGCCCGCCACCACGCCCAGCTATTTTTGTATTTTTAGTAGAGATGGGGTTTTACCATGTTGGACAGGCTGGTTTTGAACTCCTGGCCTCATGTGACCCACCCGCCTCAGCCTTTCAAAGTGCTGGGATTACAGTTGTGAGCCACTGTGCCTGGCCTCTACTTATTCAAAATATGAAAAGTTAAGGGCTAGTTCCTTTCCGCCTCTCCATCCCTCATCCTGCAAGACATGCCCATGCTCTGGTTTGGAATATCCACTAGAAGGATTGAGTCCTGGTAAGTCGTGCAGAGTGAAGTAGTAGACTCCGTGACACACAGTGTTAGAGAGTGGAAACCCAGCAGGAAGAATGTGCCATGGGCATAAATAGAACTGCTCTGGAGATTAAGAAGATACACAGCAAAATTGATCTTTAATCTGTTAATTAATGATTGGGGATCAGTTCTCAATTTTCTCTTGTATCTATCTGGGTCACCACCTAAATGACCTAATACAATCCTGTATCTCTACATAGTGGCAACTCCCAAATTTATCTTGCTATGATTAGACTCTTTTCTATACTTTAGACTGACCTATGCAACTGCCTAGTGGATGTCTTGAATTCCTCCTCAAAGTTGTTCCTTCCCCACGTTTTATCACCGCAGTGAACAGACACCCCATTCTTCGACTTGTTCAGAAAAAAAAAGTTGGGTTATATCTGACTCTTGATATTACCTCACACATCGAATCTGTTAGTAATTTTCATCCCTATCTTCAAAATATAACCTCAGACTATTTCTTACTTGCTGCCACCATCATCTGCTGTCTGGATTGTTACAGCAGCCCCTACCAGACCTCCAGTTCCTCCAGTTTTTTGCTCCTATGGTTTACTGTCCTCAGAGCAGGCAGAGTGATTTTTCTGAAATAACAAGTCAAATAATGTCGTTCTGCTTAAATCTTTCTAGAACTGGGCACAGTGGCTCACACTTATAATCCCAACATTTTTAGAGGCCAAAGCAGGACGATTGCTTGAGACCAGCCTAGGCAACATAACAAGACTGCATCTTTACTAAAAATAAAACAAATTAGCTGGGAACGGTGGTGCATGCCTGTGGCCCCAGCTACTCAGGAGGCTGAGGCCGGAGGATTGCCTGAGTCCAGGAGGTGAGGCTGCAGTGAGCTGACACGGTGCCACCACACTCCAGCCTGAGTGACAAAGCAACACCCTTTCCAAAAAAAGAAAAAAATCCAACTGTCTAGAATCCGAAGTCTCTGTAGTGGCCTCTAAAGTCTTACATGTCTTACACATCTGTCTCCCTGACAATTCTCCAACTTCATGTCCGTCCAGCTCACTGCGCCCCTGCCTGAATTTCTCCCCAGCCTGAGAAGCTCTTTACTGTTCCTTAACTATGCTCACATGTTCCCACCGCAGGGCCTTTGCACTTGCTGTCATGTCTCCAGAGTGCTCTTTTCCCCAGATAAGGTTTGGTTGCTCACTGTCTTCAGATTTAGATCTCAAGTCTTCACCAGGAGCTCTAGTGTGTAATCTATTCCAGATCACCCCACATTTGTCTCTCTTTCTCTGTTCCTTAACCGTATCAGTCAAGTGTCAATCAGGAAAACAGAAATCATTCTTGGCAGTTGAAACAGGGAGCATTTAATGCAGAAAATTTGCATCTGTGATGGAAGAAGCTGAAAAGCTGTTGGAAACAGGTTTATAACAGGAAGAGTCCACACAGAGATAATGGATCACTCAGCAAGGGTGGGTTACTTTCTGCAGAAAGGATACAGCTCACTGGCAGTCTTGCCACAAGAGCACACCTGGACAAAGGAGGCAGGGACATTTATAACTTTCATAACTTGATGCAGTCGCCCTACTGCTGTGACCAGTTTCCGTTGGCCAGAATGGGACCTCACATTCTATGCTTGACCCGACTGGCTAAAAACTTGGAAATTTCCTGAATGGATAAGGGGGAAAGCAGACAAGGAAGAAGAGGAAGCTAGACAGGAGAAGGTCAGGAGGTTTCCAAATAAGGAATGGCATGCACCAGGGTTTGGAGCTTGCCCAGTTCTGTTTAGACATGTCAGAGCGAGTGAAGGTAGCTGATTTAAGACACAGCTGATTTAGAGAAAAAAAAAAATATACACACACACACACACACACACACACACACACACACGGGTATATGTCTTTTATAATAGCAGATAATGGCCATAGGGCAAGAGATTTTAACTCCTTATAATGTGGTCTAAGATATAAACTTTGAAGCAGAACTTTCCTCTCTCTCACAAAAGCCAAACAGGACAGACACTGAGGCAATCCAGAAATTAGAGCCAGTAGGGAGCCACTAACCCCTTCCCCTAGGAAGGAGGGGCAAAGGCATTCATATCACCTGGCCACGGTGGTTGTGGTGGAAGCTGCAGCACTGAAGAGATGCAGCCCCACTGAGATGCTGCCGAGAGAGAGCTACGTTTGGCGTTTCCCTTCCCGCTGCCCTGGTGCCTCCCTCCTGCTGTCCTGTCTCCCTTCCGCCTCCCTCTGGATGAAACAGCTGATGCTGAGGCCTGCACTCTACCTGCAGGGGGCAGCACCCCACCCCTTTCCCAGCCCTGTAAGGGCAAGGAATGAATCTGAGACAAACAGGCCCAGCACTGGCACAGTCTGCTTGATTTTTTTCCAGAGCATTTATCTTCCTTGACACATTTACAATTTTTTGTTTATTTTGGTTTCTCTACCTTGACTAGAATGTAAGAACCACAAAGGCTTGGGCTCTGCTGTTTTGTTCACTATGTCCATGGTCCTTATAACAGTGCCTAACACATAGTAGGTGATTAATAGATATTCTTTGGATAAACAAATATGCCTCAACAGTGAGTCTGACTTATAGCAGACATTGAATAAACACCTATTGAATGAATGAGACTAACAATTTACTACAAAAGCGATTCTTACTTTTGAAATTATTACAGAGTTGCCATCTTAAATCCATCTTGAGAGATTTTTTTTAACCCATTCAAACTTCTGAGCTCACATTCATTTGAAGAACTTTATAATTCATGATGCATTTTTATATGTGAATTATTTGAAATCCTATGATCTTATTTTCTGAGGGGTTTTAGACTCAGCTGTTCTTCGTATTATTTTTATACATTTGTCCAGCTGAAACACTTTCTACTCTATTCTTTTTGTTTCTATGTTCCTAAAACTGGTTCAGAAAATCCAAAATTCTGAACACAGTTCATCCAAAACAATGAAAAAATCAAGTAACCTTGAAAATGCACGCTTTCACTATTTATTACTAACTGAACGTTATAATCCAGAAAAACTGAGCAAAAATAATTTATTAAATCTCAAGATTAAAACCAAATGTGGCTTTATGATTCTGTTAGACCATTTTCACACCGCTATAAAGATACTACCCAAGACTGGGTAATTTATAAACAAAGAAGTTTTAATTGACTCACAGTTCTGCATGGCGGGGGAGATCCCAGGAAACTTACAATCATGGCGGAAGGGAAAGCAGACACCACCTTTACAAGGTGGCAGGACAGAAGGAGAGCAGGAAAACCACCGCTTAAAAACCATCAGATCTCGTTAGAACTCATTCACTATCATGAGAGTAGCATGGGGAAAACTACCTCCATGGTTCAGTCGCCTCCCACCAGGTCCCTCTGGTGACACGCGGGCATTACAATTCTGATTACAATTCGAGATGAGACTTGGCTGGGGACACAGACAAACCATATTGGTCGATTAAGTGATAAATAGTATAAAAATTATGAATAGTGGTCAAACAGAAACACTTCTCTGTTTCAGAAACTTTTCACTTTAAGAAAATCTTAAATTGTTTATCATCTTGTTCACATTTTCTCCATCTCTCCTAGAGATCAAATTAGAAGTGATTTGTATCGGTAAAGCTGGATTTTGATTCTCCCTGTGACTTCGGATAGATGTGAATAAACTTAAAATTTAAGGAAGTGCCTGTTTCCAGCTTCTGTCTGCAGGCCACACTTCCCAGCCTGTCAGAATAGCCACCCTGAAAACTGCAATCCATTATGAGAAATACAGCTCTCTTTTTAAATGAAAAAGAAAAAAGAATTAAAATGTAGAAGTTGGTGACCAATTTAAGTATGTTAAAGGTATGTTTTGGCTACAGAGCTTCCTCTTTGAGATTCTCTATATTTAAACACAAACAAAGCACCAAATTTCAACCTATAAATATGTCATGGGTTTCAAATAACTTCACAAACAACAACACAATCTAATTATTTTCTGGGAAAAATGATTCATTTCAGGTGAGTTTCTTAGGAAAGTCCACCCATGATACGCAATAGGAAGGTTGTACTGAGTTTCTCTCTTTGTCTTCAGGCAAGAAGAAATTCAAATACATTCTTGCTGTGTGAATTCATTTCTTTTCCACCTCAGCTGTTCAGAGCTCCAGAGTGAATGTCGTCCTGTTCATGCTTGGTTTTAAAGCTGTTTCTCTCTTTTGAGACCTAATCTCAAGCCCTTAAGAAAACCAGAAGGGACAAGGCAAGTGTCAATTACGTTTGTTGTTCCAGCTAATCTGTTTCTGTAAGTGTATGATATAGGACAGAAAGAGTTGGCCTATATTTTATTCCAAATTTGAGAACCTCTGAGCTCAACTTCTAGTTTTTTCCATTGCTTTTACTTTAGAATAAATTGCTTAACATATCTAATTATAATAATGATGGCTTACATTTCCCACACATTTACTGCCATGTGTGCCCAGTTGCCAATTGTTTAGGCTATGAGCTTGGCTCTGTTAGCATCCTCATTTAACAAATGGAGAAACCGTGGCACAGCGAGGGAACTTGCACCAGGTTCCATAGTGACTAAGTAGAGGAAGTGCTCAATGAGCCTAATTGATAAGCTGCTTTTCCAAGGAATTGGAGGCTGTAAGGCCATGTTTAAAGGAGATAATAAAGCAAGTTTACTTAACCAGTTTACATTTTAAAAGAAAGATAAAGAAACAGGAACTCGAGTTCCTCCCAGAGGTCATAGAAGAGAGGGCCAGACAGAACAGCAGAAGGTTGGGATCTGTGGGGAGGTCACTGTGGGGAGACGACTTTGGAGGTGGCTTTGCCAAAGAATATTAAGATTTTTTCCCCCTAATTGTTTGATGGAGAGCATTAGAATCCCCATATGATTTTGGGAGTCAAGTTTATTTAAATCTCAAAGGATGAGTGATATCATCTGACTTTTGAGTTATAAATCATTAATATAATTCTCATATTAAACATATATGCTTTGAAAACTGTATTTTTAGATTTTCCACTGAATTTAAAATAGGATTATTTTTGTGGTTGTAGCCTGTCCTTTCTTATAGATCAATTTTTAGGAATATATATCCAGGAAGAAGTAGCCGCCCATAAGCAAACATGGTGCTCTCCTAAGTATAATATCACAGGCATTTGTGCTGCGGGACGAGAATGGGTGCAATTCAGAAAAACAGCTTGACCAACATTTGAGAAACTACTGCATGTTAAGTACTAAGTCACACTACTTTTAAAAATCCTCTTTACTGAAGTAGAGTTAACATACAGAATTCACCAATTTTATTTGCACAGCCTTAAAAATATATCTATACAGTAGTGTCACCACTGCAACCATCATGAGATAGAATATTTCTTTCACCCCAGAAAGTTTACTCACAGTCCTTTGTAGTGAATCCCTCCTTCCACTTCCCAACTCTGCTTTCCGTTATTATAGTTCTGTCTCTTCTATTTTTTTATATAAATGGAATCATATATCGTGTAGTCTTTTATGTCTGGTTTCACTTTCCATATTGCTTTTGGGATTCATCCATATTGTTGCACGTGTCAGTCATTCTTCCTTTTTGTTGTTGAGTAGTATTCCATTGTGGGGACGTTTCAGTTCGTCAGTTCATCAACTGATATTTGGGTTGTTTCTAGATTTCAGTTATCCTAAACAAAACTTCATGAACGTTTATGTACAAATACTTCTTTGGGCATGTTTTCATTCTTCTTGGGTAAATATTTAGAGTAGGATCATTGGGTCATATGATAAGTGTGTGTTTAATTTTATAATAAATTGCCAAATTCAGTGAGGAGGAAGGAAGAAACAAGCCAGGCAGGCAATTAGGGTGGGTCCTCCATTGATTTCCTTCAAACCAAACAGCCTGCAAGCACCAATAAGGGAACTTGCACAGTGGGTCTTGCCTAACATAAGCCCATAGCTGCATAGATAAGAAAGACTACACAGACTTGCCCAGACATGTCTGCAGTGGAAAATTCCATCCCTGACTCATGTGCAGTAAGGGAATCAAAGCAATATGGAGTAGCTCAAGCTAAGGGCCTGCATGTGCACTAGGAGAACTGGGTGAAGCAACCAGAAATTTGCTCCTTACGTGAATGAGACGCCCAGCCCTCACTGGTTTCTTATAAAAGTCTCTGTATTCCACTGTGAAACAGCAACCCCTTTTCAGGACCCCTCTCTGTGGCAGAGAGCTTTCTTTCTGTCTTTCACTTGTTAAACTTCTGCTGTAACTTCACCACTGGAGTGTCCACATCCTTGATTTCCTTGGCCATGAGACAAAGAACTTCGGGTAGCACCGCAGACAACAAGGCCATTTCAAAACCGCTCTCCTAAGTGGCCATATTATTTTTCTTTTTCAGCAGCGCTCTAAGAGTTTCAGTTACTCTACATTCTTGCCAACACTTGATAGTTTCAGGATTTTAATTTTTTTTTTTTGAGACAGAGTTACACTCTATCACCCAAGCAGGAGTGCAGTGGCATGATCTTGGCTCACTGCAACCTCCACCTCCTGGGTTCAAGTGATTCTTGTGCCCCAGCCTTCCAAGTAGCTGGAATTACAGGTGCGTGCCAACATGCCTGGCTATTTTTGTGTGTTTTTAGTAGACACAGGGTTTCACCATGTTGCTCAGGCTGGTCTCCAACTCCTGGCCTCAAGTAATCCACCCACCTTGGCCTCCCAAAATGCTGGAATTACAGGCATGAGCCACGACGCCTGTCCAACTTTTAAATGTTAACTATCTTATTTATTTATTTATTTATTTATTTTAAAATGCATCATAAACTATTTATTTCAGTGAGTGGAAGAGTTTGACAGCAACACACCTTTGAAAGCAAACGTTGAGAATATGTTATCAGAGCATGTTTCGTTCTCCATTGAATGTTAACCACTTTACTGAGTATTCAGTAGTATCTCCTTGTGGTTTAGCATCTACCTAATAACTAATGATGTTGAAAAATCTTTTCATATACTTATGTGCTACTCATATGGCGAATGTTTTGGCCATTAAAAAAAAATTGAGGCTGCGTGCGATGGCTCATGCCTGTAGTCCCAGCAGTTTGGGAGACCTAGATAAGTAGATCACTGGAGGCCAGGAGTTCAAGACCAGCCTGGCCAATATGGCAAAAACCTGTCTCCACTAAAAATTCAAAACTTAGGTGGTGTTGCAAACCTGTAATCTCAGCTACTCAGGAGAATGAGGCACAAGAATCACTTAAATCTGGGAGGCAGAGCTTGCAGTGAGAAGAGATGTTACCATTGTACCTCCAGCCTGGGGGACAGAGTGAGACTGTGTCTCAAAATAAATAAATAAGTAAAAATAAATAAATGAAAAATTTAAATATAAACATTCGTTAATTAAAAAAAAATATTGAGGGGATGGCAGGGATGGTGGCTCATGCTTGTAACTCCACATTGGGAGGCTGAGGTGGGAGGATCACTTGAGCCCAGGAGTTCCCAGCCTGGGCGACATGGCAAAATACCATCTCTGCCAAAAATGCAAAAATTGGTTGTGGTGGTACATGCCTGTAATCCTAGCTACTTGGGAGGCTGAGGTGGGAGAATTGCTTGAGCCTGGGAGGCAGATGTTGCAGTGAGCTGAAATTGCACTACTGCATTCCAATCTGGGCAACAGTGTGAGACCCTGTCTCACAAAAACAAACAAACAAACAAAAAACCAGAGCTGTTTGTCTTACTTTTGAGTTATAAGAATTCTTTATATTTTTAAGATATAAGTTCTTTATCAGATATATGTTTTGAAAATATTTTTCCCAAGTGTATAGCTTGACTTTTCATCCTTTTAAAAATTTTTATTTAATTATTTATTTTATATAGAGATAAGGTCTTGCTATGTTGGCTAGGTTAGTCTTCAACTTCTGGCCTCATGAAATCCTCCTGTCTTGTTCTCTCAAAGTGCTGAGATTACAGTCATGAACCACTGTGCCCAACCAATGTTTTATTTTTTAATATTGTTTTTTGAAAGCAAAGGTTTTAAATATTGGAAGTTTAATCATTGATTTCTTAATGGTTAATAGTTTTTATGTTCTACCCAAGAAATCTTTGCTTAGTCCAAAGTCCCAACATTTGAAAAAATATATGTTGTACAAGTTTTATAACTTCATTTCTTATAGTTAGAGGTCTATGGCCCATTTTTATTAATTTTTGTGAATAGTGTGAGGTAGGGATCAACATTCTTTTTTCATGCATATAAATATTTGATTATTCCAGCACTTTTTTGTGTGTGTGAAGACCACTATATATGAGTGTTAAGCTGTAAACTCTCTATGTGTTTCAAACATACAATAACTCTTCATGCACCCCTTCATTTAGGAAACTGGGAGCACTGAACTCCAGGGAAGTGGGGGTGGGGACCAACTATAGGAATTTGTGTGATTTTCTATGCTTATTTTCTGTCAATTGACATTTGCTCAGTATATCACCTCATCCGAATCAAGTTCAACTGACAATCTCCCATTTTTTGGGTCAAAAAATTTAGTAAGAGCTTTGCTAAGCAGGGAATTTTGAGGGTACAAAGATAAAGTCAAACTGTAAGCATTTAGAAAGTCAACAAATACATGATCGAACAAAGAGTACAGAAACTTCCTATCCATATGCTCAGGTGATGCACAAATACCACAAACACAGGATGAAAATCCTCACATTTCTTGTGCATGAAATCAGTGCTGAAAACTTAATTTGATATTCTCTAAGGAATGTTTGACTGCGTTGGTCAATGGTTTGGAGGCTGGGGGAACACTTCTCTCCTACTTCTGCTAGTTCCTTACTTAACTGAGAATCACCTCTAATGTTAACTTACCCTGTGTCTACCCAGGCTTTACCCTTGTCTTTAGGAGATGGAATAACTTATTTTATTGATGGGTTCAGAACATGCACAGGGATGAGGATTCTGGTTTATTGAGGCTCTTAAACGTCAAAGGTCCAGACAAAATAGAATGCTAATGATTGGTTTAATAAATGCTTTTAGTATTTAGTTATAAGACATGCCTTCTCCAAGTTCGCAAGGCATGAAACAGGCTTAACGTACAGTCAGAGATTTTGTTTCTACGTAATAACTTCCAATTAAAAGAATAAGGCAGCTCAAAATGGCTGTTGAATTTAGATATTTGGAACTAGGACTGGCAACTTGTTGTTAAAGAATGGTTTTATTCTACTTTGAAGCAGAGTTTATATCAAAAGACCTGCTTAGGTTTATTTTAGGTCTATGAATTTGTTGATAACTAGAAGTGTTTTTTCAGCAAATGAACCATACTGAAAATAAACAAGCTTAAACTCTTGTGAGACAATATCTTTACGCCTCCTGAATGTGCTTTTTCCTTGTTGATATCGAAACCAGATGATGAGTTTAATGGTTCTTTGCATTGAAACCAAGTATTAGTTCTCATGATTCGGGTAATATTCTTTGCCTTAATGTCATATTCAAATTGCTTTGATCCACGGCTGAAATAGAAGAAACCTAGAGGCAGAGAATCAGGATTAGTTGGTTTTCATAACCACATAATACTTTCATACATTTACATTTTATAAACATGGAAAAAATAACATTATTTAGAGCAAATAAATTTGTGGTATTACATAGATATGTTTTAGTTTCCTAGTGAGGTGGGATATCCTATTATTCTTATTTCTCTAAGGAGGAAGCCGATATTATAAAGTGTGAGTTTCAAGGGACTTTTTACCTTTCTAGCCATACTGTGGTCTATTGCAGATGTTCTCAAACTAGGTTTCAACAAAGTTTCTCAGCGATGGGGAGGAGAAGGCCCCTGTGGGTATGGCCTTGGACTCGGTATCCTCATTTTCTTAGAGCTATTCTACTTCTATCTGTTTTAGGTTTTGAGGTTCCCTGTTCGATTTCCTTGTAATAATAGATTGTGTCACTCAGAAACATTTCTAGGTATCCGATTCCTCCATGGTCTAGGTCATTGCCTTTGATGATATAGTAGCTGGATTGTATGCATTACATTGCCTGCGGTTCTTGTAAAACTACAGATTCCTAGGTATCACTCACAATTCTGCCTCAAATACTTTGTTTGACACATAAACTCCAAGCTATGTACATTAAGCTACATATATTAAAGTTTGAGAATCATTGTTCTGTTCATGCCCTTAGTTCATTTTACACTTTAGGGGGTGTCTTTCCTCATCAGCGATGAGTACAAACTGAATTTGGTGCTTCGTACTTAGATTTGAGATCGTATAACAGAGAGTATAATTTAGGATTTATGGATTCAGTTTGTGATAATGCTTGTGGGGTTAATGTTTATTATTGTATATGCTTACGAGTAGCAAAACTGCATTAAAATAAAAGCAATAAGTTTTTGTGCTGTCTTTTTTCACAGTCAACACAATCTCCCAAGTATCCCAGTAAGTGAGGCATCATGCTTACCTTTGTACTGGAAAGCAGCATCAACGCGGATGCCGATTCCAGGAAAGCATTTTATCACCCTCTGTGGGAACCCTTTGTCCATGGTTTGGGTCATTTCATCAAATCTGCAAGGATTTGAAAGGAAACCAGTGGATCTACGGTTTGGGAGCTCAATTTGTCTACTGCACAACTTAGAGTCAAATAGGGATGTGGAGAATACGTTGGTCTAGTAGATGAAAACCAACGGGACCACTGAAAATACAGTAAAGATTATGTTTGGTTGACTCATTTATATCTTCCAAACAAGAAATGATCAGGGAAAAGGCCACGGCATTTGTTAGATCGATGCTATTCAGAGGAATCGTTATGTCACATTGAAGGCTGAGCTTGGAGCTTTCACAAATTTTGACTAGATATGTTTATGTCATTGGCAATTTGCTTGGCATCACCAACTTTTAATTTTATCTTATTTTTTAAGTTGAAGGAAAGTCATTAGACTCATTTCAATATCTTTTGGCTTTGTAAATGTCATCCACTGCCTTCATCATTCACCTTAAGAAGACTATGGGCTGGGTGTGGTGGCTCACGCCTGTAATCCCAGCACTTTGAGAGGCCAAAGCAGGGTGGGTCACTTGAGCCCAGGAGTTTGAAACCAGACTGGAAAAGATGGTGAAACCCCATCTCTACAAAAGGTACAAAAATGAGCCAGGTGTGATGTCACATGCCTGTAGTCCCAGCTACTTGGTGGGCGCTGAGGCAGGAGGATCGCTTGAATGCAGGGGGTCGAGGCTGCATGAGCAGAGATCATGCCACCGTGCTCTAGCCTGGGAGACAGAGAAAGACTCCATCTCAAAATAAATAAATAAATAAAAGATTATGGATTTATTTTATTTTATTTTTTATTTTTATTTTTTGAGATGGAGTTTCGCTCGTTACCCAGGCTGGAGTGCAATGGCTCGATCTCGGCTCATCGCAACCTCCGCCTCCTGGGTTCAGGCAATTCTCCTGCCTCAGCCTCCTGAGTAGCTGGGATTACAGGCACGCGCCACCATGCCCAGCTAATTTTTTGTATCTTTAGTAGAGACGGGGTTTCACCATGTTGACCAGGATGGTCTCGATCTCTTGACCTCGTGATCCACCCGCCTCGGCCTCCCAAAGTGCTGGGATTACAGGCTTGAGCCACCGCGCCCGGCCCATTTTATTTTTATCTGTGTCAAAGTAATGCTACTGTGGATATTTTTTTCATAATAAAAAAAGGGCCAGTTATCTATAACCTTACCTCCAGCACCAAATGCCCACAAAGAAGTAGGTTTTCCTTGTGGTCTTATCACAGACGGCTGCGTCGATTTTCTTCACACGTCTTGGAAAGCCTAATGTATGGATGGGTTTGGGATAATCTGGCAAGACAGCATATCCTCTGATCATCCAGAAATTTTCATCTAGGAAGAAAGATGGTGATTATTTTCTAGAGGGAGAAAATCTGAAGAAATTTGAAAATAATTAGATGCCTAGTTCCTTTTAGCTTCAGTGCTCAGAGATTTAGTAATCTTATGTCCATATTCATTCTTAGCACTTTCTTTAGCTGCCCATATTATTTATATTACACAAATGATATATACCTTTAGAAATCAATAATGTGTCTACCTTTGTCAATTGGTTTCATTGCGCTTATTGCTTTTGATTGGCTAACTCTGTCAAAACGATCAAGTGAGCAATACATAAATGTATTGAAACATCACCTTGTACTCCATAAATACATACAATTGTTATGTGTCAGTTGACATTTTTAAATGAAGTGTGTTTGGACTTGTTCTCCTAAGTTTTAGCACCCAAGGGCTCTCAAAGACTAGTAATCTGATAACATCATAGAAAATGAGGGGTTGCTAGATTTAACAGAAAATATCAGTTAAATTTGAATTTCAAGTAAACAAGGACTAGCTTTTGGTGTAAATAAATACAAAATATTTTAAGGGATATATATATATTTTGCTACAAAAATGAATATATATACACACACACACCCCAAAAGATTATTTGTCATTTATCTGAAATTTATAGTGTCCTTTATTTTTATTTGCCAATCTGGCAACATTAGGAAAAAGAGAACATTAAAGAGAGATTAATTACCTTTGTTTGGCAAAAAAAGAGACCTTTTAGTTTTTATCGTACAGGTTTATTTTAGTCCTGTGCAATTGGGACTGTGTTTATCTTCATAGCCACAGAGAATCCAGGTTAGTTATATTCTTTATGACAGGAATCTAAGATGAAGGCAGGAGCTCTGCCCTTTTGGCTCATGCATGAAGATTTTATTTCTTACACCAGAATACCTACTGGTTAGTCGAGGCAACCAGAAGGAGAAGAATCAGGATGGGCAAGGTTACCTTTAAAAACCAGAATCTTATCTCTGGGGCTCTCATATGCAGCTTGCAGATCAGCTGGCAGAGATGGCCAGAATGAAGCAATTAATTCAAACTCAACATCCGTGATATCGTAATAGATCCTCCATAGGTGCCTGCATTAAACAAAAAACACTTTACACATGCAGCCTGTAGTCATGTCAATGGAAACTTGGCAATCTTAGGCTTGCCTTTTATCTAATTGGTTGGTGTCTTCCTCAACTAACTGACAGAATTAGCATAATTTTCCCCAGCAAATTTAGGTGGTTGTGAATTCAGTTCAGTTTTGGACTCCCACGGTCAGGACATGCCCTTGTGCCCACTCTCTTGGGTCTGTAGAGTGGCAAACTATTCATGGAAATCCTACTCCTAGTTCTGAGTGCTCGTTGGTGTTGTTTTTGCCAAAGCAGCAACACACAACATTGTAAGCCAACACCAAGCATTCCTAGGAGAAACTTTTTGAAGCAGATGCTTGCTGGAATGAAGAAATGTAATCATTGACATGCCAAAGTATTTCTTCAGAATATCTTTTCTGGCTGCAAAATTCTGAGTCTATCATGAGATTTGGAAAGTCCTTATAGTCCATTTTCCTCCCTATACGGGCCATTCCTCTCTGACATCCATGATGGGTGGCCTCTCGGCCTCTGCTGGGCAGAGCATGGTGGTGATAGCATGTGATTATAATGTGATATATTCGTGGGTGAAAGGAATCGAATTTCAAATATTCTTTCCTTTTACCTCTGTATCCTTGTCAATAGTGTATGTCTTGATATTTTGCTATAAAAATGTGGTCATGGTCTACATAACTGACACCATGCTGCAACATAACACCAATGAATTTTAGTGAGAGAAGGGATTTCCTACTACACCTAACACTTTATTGATGCAACATTAAGAAATGTTCGGGACTCCATGTTTGGGTCCCCTTCCACGAACACTCTCGTGGAAGCCTGTCTTGCCCTCCTAAACTCCATCACTCTCTATTCCCTTCCACTCAGGGTGGAAGCTGCTTTCCTCTCCTGGATTCCATCTTTGTGGATTCTCTCACTCAGCATGGGAGTTAGCTGTTTCTTTCTCTCTCCTTCTGTTTCTCTCTCTCTAAATAAATAAATAAATAAATCACTTTCTACAAACACATTTGTGAAAAAAAATAAATAGAAAAAGAAATGTTCAGTGAGGTGCTGACCCATATTTAACAACTGGGTCTCCAGGTGGGAAGAAGACATGACTTTAATCGTTTGCTGATTTCTAGGGTGTAACTACTCCAACCATGGCCAGTTTCAAGCTGCCTAAGTGATGTGAAGTGGTTTGCAAAATTCCTGAAAGTTTAGCAATAGGCTCTTGTTGCTCGGTGTAAGTTGGTTCTAGTATGCCACTGGGATTGGTGTACTCTTCCAGCCAAGTGGTCACTGAAAGTAGACTCTGTTTTCCCTTCTTATACAATGGCGATTTTTAAGATTCCTTAAAGACATTTGAAAATGAATTTATCAAACAGCTACAAGATACACGCATATGGTAAAACATTCAAACAGTATGGACACACATTTTCATTAGCCCCACGACTTCCTCTTCATCCTCAAATCCCTTGGAAAGAGGAATCTTCACAGGAAGTTGAGGTGTTTATGGAAATGAGTTTACCTGCCTTTAAAGAACATTACTTCTCTGCGGAAAGTGGTGATGGCATCAAAGGTCAAGTCAGGGTCACAGGCGTGGGGTATAGTGGGTTCCTTTGGCTTAGCAGTGACCTTCGGCAGACCTCCTTCGATGAGAAAAAAAATACCACAATGAATTCAGAAGGCATGAAGAAACACGCCTACACAAGGATCTTACCTAAGTGAATATTTGCTTCATGATAATATTTCAAGAAGTGATTTTCTCAATTTCCTTTCTGAAAAGCCTCCTATTTAGTTCACATATATTCAGATTTATAATTTGCTCACCATAGATGGATTGGATTCCGCTGATATCATCCTGAGAAAGTGGGTATTTTCTGGGATCCAGGGAGACATAATTGGGAAACATCAAAGCTGTTTGATCACTGGAGTGAGACAGCCCCAGTGCATGACCAAATTCATGAGTAGCCACAAGAAACAGGCTGAACCCTTAATAAAAACAGGGAAAACACGAGTACATTAAATAATCAAAAAGAGAATGGCTGCATCTGGGATTAGAAAGTAACTAATTAGCCATTAGAATGGCTGCATCTGGGAATGAAGTCAAGGCTTGCTAGCAGATAATTCTCATGTGTACCATCATTTGGGAAATATTTCAGTACTAATAAAGTCATGTGTTGCTTAATGATGGGGATATGTTCTGAGAAATGCATCATTGTGCAAACATAGGTGCACTTACAGACACCTAGAAGGCACAGCCCACCACATACCTAGGTTCCGTGGCATAGCCTCTTGCTCCCAGGCTACAAACCTTACAGCACGTTACTATACTGAATAGCATAGGCAATTACAGCACAATGGTAAGTATTTGTCTATCTAAACATTCTGAACATGGAGAAGGTAGAGTAAAAATATGGTATCAAAGATAAAAAGCAGTACAGGATGTAGGACACCTACCGTGAATGGAGCTTGCAGACTGGAATCGCTCTGGGCGAGTCAGTGAGTGAGTGGTGAGTCAATGTGCAGGCCTAAGGCTTGCAGTACATCATGTAGACTGTGCAAACACTGCACACTTAGCTACACCACAGTTTTTAGAATTTTTTTCCTTCAATAGTAAATTAACCTTAGATTAGTGTAACTTTTTTACATTATAAAAATTTTTTTTTGAGGCAGGGTCTTGATCTGTTGCCCAGACTGGATCACAGCTCACTGCATCCTCAAACTCCTAGGCTCAGACAGTCCTCCTGCCTCAGCCTCCTGAGTAGCTGGGACTACAGGTGCATGCCACCATGCCCAGCTAATTTTCTTACTTATTTTTATAGAGATGGGGGTCTCACTATGTTCCCAGGATGATCCTGAACTCCTGAGCTAAAGCAACCCTCTGGCCTGGTCTTCCAAAGTGCTGGCACTACAGGTGTGAGCCACCACGCCTGGCCTAAACTTTTAAATTTTTTAAATTTTTGACTTTTTTTGTAACAAGACTTAGCTTAAAACACAAACTTGTTGTACAGCTGTACAAAAATATTTCCTTCCTTCGATCAGGATTATCAGTATCACTGTCTTCCACCTCCACATCTTGTCCCTCTGGAAAGTGTTCAGGGTCGATAACATCCGTGTCGTCGTCGTCTCCTATGATAACACTGCTGCCTTCTGGAATCCCTCCTGAGGGGCCTGCTGAGGCTGCTTTACAGTTACCTTTGGTTTCTTTGTTTCTTTCTCTTTTTTTGTACAAGTAGGAGTACATTCTAAAATAATCATAAAATATATAGTACATTACATACATGAACCAGTAACGTAGCTGTTTATTATCAAGTATTATGTACTTCACACAATTGTGTGTGCGGAACTTTTACATGACTCGCAGCACAGCAGGTTTGTTTATATCAGCATCACCACAAACAGGTGAGCAACGTGTTGTGCTATGTGACCTCGCTAGGTGGTAGAAAGCTTTCCGCTCCACCATAATCTAATAGGGCCACTGTCATATACAGAGTCCGTCATTGACTGAAATATGTTTAAATGGCACATGACTTTAATTGGTATTAGTCACATCATGGAAAAATAGGGCCCAGGTTAAGCAAATGGCTTGGAACTGGTGCCTCAGGTATGAATAATATTTCTTTTTTTTTTTTTTTTTTTTGAGATGGAGTTTTGCTCTTGTTACCCAGGCTGGAGTGCAATGGTGCGATCTCGGCTCACTGTAACCTCCGCCTCCTGGGTTCAGGCAATTCTCCTGCCTCAGCCTCCTGAGTAGCTGGGATTACAGGCATGCGCCACCATGCCCAGCTAGTTTTTGTATTTTTAGTAGAGATGGGGTTTCACCATGTTGACCAGGATGGTCTCGATCTCTTGACCTCGTGATCCACCCGCCTTGGCCTCCCAAAGTGCTGGGATTACAGGCGTGAGCCACCGTGCCCGGCCAATATTTCTTAAAAAATAGAAGCCACCAGTTTGGGGTTGTTGCTAGACTGTGCTATATGTGATCATGTTGCTTCTACGTCTATTTTTCAGAGGTTCTGTACTGACTATAGAATAAAGTCCAAACACCCTCAACTGACCTTCCACGGTCTAGTTCCTGCCTTTTTCAAGCCTCATATTTTATTTTCATATTCCACAAGCTAACTACATTAAATTGCTGGTGTTTTTCATCTGTACCAGGTTCTTTCTGATCTCTATGTCTTCTTACCTTCATCCCTTTGCTAAGGATGTATCTCTTCTACTTTCTCTTGGCTTAAATATTTATTTCCCAGGACTCCCCTCTGAAGTCATTTCCTTCACGGAACTTCCCTTATCCCCCCAGCTCGTATTTAGTTGAGTTAAATGCATGGCTCTGGGCTTCTACAGACTCAGTACTTGATTCTGTCATAAGCCTGTAAGGACTGAATTGTTTATTTCTATCACACTGAGTACAGGAACCATGTCTTAATTATCTTTTATCCCTAGTGATAGTGGATGTCCAGGTGTTGTCTAAATGGAAAAATGGTAAGATGTGCTTCCTAAAGAGGACCAGTGCTCTTTCCAGAAGTCTCACTAGGCATGTTGAAATTGCCTTTGTCTTTGTCTGCCTTTCCCGCTAGTCTGTAAGGTTCTAAGTATAAAAGACCACCCCTGTTGGGCCCAGCTTGGTGGCTCACTCCTGTAATTCTAGCACTTTGGGAGGCCAAGGTGGGCCAATACCTTGAGCTCAGGAGTTTGAGACCAGCCTGGGGAACATGGAGAAACCCCACCTCTACTAAAAAAAAAAAAAAAAAAAATTAGCCGGGTGAAGTGGCCTGTGCCTGTGGTCCCAGCTATTCAGGAGGCAAAGGTTGCAGTGAGCGAAGATTGCACCACTGCACTCCAGCCTGGGCAACAGAGTGAGACCGTGTCTCAAAAAAAGTCTGCCCCTGGATTTGCAACTAACTGTTTGGAGCCTAAGGAAAGCCTCAGCTTCCCTGATGGAAACTTATCTAGTGATGTTTGCACAGAGCAAACGTAAAAGGGCGAAGAATTATGTCACAGTTTTTGACATTTTTCTGCTCTTGCTTTTGTTGCTACCTCTTGCCTGGCTGGCTATATCACTGTGTGCTTTTGGATAAGAAACTGGAAAAATCACGATTGGGAAAAATAATTCAAACTCAGGTCTTCGAAATGAAGTCCAGAGCTTTATCCCAGCTTTCAAGACGCTCTGCAATCTGAATCCTCTTCACAATTTTAGCCTGGTATTCTGCTATTCTAATCCTTATGTTAGATTGAACTATTCTGTTCAGAACTCCCTTATTCACCCTCTTTCTCCTACTTTGCCTTCCTAGTTCCTGCTGAGCCTCCTGTTCTCAGGTTTGACATCACTTCCCTGCTGACCTGTGGGTCTGGGATGGACTTTGTTCTCTGTGCTCCTATTACATTGCCGTACTTTCCTTTGTCTCAGGACCAAGCCTACTGGGTTTACTTGCCATTTATTTGTCTGTGTGCCCCTTAGACTGTAAGCCCCTGGAGGGCAGCTCCCGTGTCTTATATACTAGGGTATATATCATTTCTATGACAGAGTCTGAGTCCTAGTGTATGTTCAATAAATGATCGTTGAGTGACTTTATTTACCAATGATTTGTACAGTATTTCTCATGTGCCAACACTGTTACCGGCCATATAACACTGTAGGAAACAGATGACAAAAATATCTGTCTCATGGAGATGTGACTAGTTATTTGGTACTAGTCTAAAGACAGTGTGGCTACATATGATCAAACAGTTATAGGAAATATCTTAGCACTTGCCAAAATCAGGATGACTCCCTGATTGTTGCCCAGGCTTTACTTTCATATCCAGAGGCAGAGATCAAATATTTCACTATCTTTTGTCCCTTAAATCTAATTCTAAGTAGCAGTTACTCTTACCCATGTTGCTTTAAATATTTATATTTAGTTTTGTAACTATTTCTTTGTAAATATTCATAGCTTTGTAAACACTTTTTCTTATGTCTAGAATGTAATTCCACCCTAGTTATCATCATCATCATCAATACTAATAATTGTCAACAGAATCTTTAATGTCAAGAACTTTCTGAGTATTCACTATGGACAAGTGCTTTGACAGGTGTTTTCACCTTTATTAACTTAGTTAGGGTAAGGGTAACTTATTTCACTCTCCTAAAAGAAGAGCATTATTATTCTTATTTTACAGGCAAAGAAATAGTAAGAAAATTACTTAACTTAGAGAGGATCCAAGATAGCCAAATAAGAACAGCTCCAGAGTGCAGTTCCCAGCGAGAACAACACAGAGGGTGAGTGATCACTGCATTTCCAAATGAGTTATTTCTGCCCACAGGCCAGGAGATTCCCAGGCTGAAAAGCACCACAAATTTCCAGCACCCTGTTTCAGCTGGTGCAGTGGGTTTCTGCACAAAACTCACACAAATATGGGTGCTGTTTCAACTGGCACCTGGAATGCCTGGGAAACAGAGCCGCACATTCAACTGATAAAAGGGGGCTGAAATAGGGAGCCAGGTGATCTGGCTCAGTGGGTCCCACCCCCACAAAAACCAGCAATCTGAAATGCTCTGGATTGAGAGTTTTGCAGCAAGTGCAGCTGGACCCAGGATGGTCCAGCTCTGTGGGGGAAAGGGTGTCCACCATTACCAAGGCAGTCCACCATTACTGAGGCAGACCACCATTACCAAGGCAGTTCTGACTATACCTCTGTAAACAAAACCGCAAGGAAGTTCACACAGCAGCTAAGCAGAGCCCACAGCAGCTCAGCAATACCTCTGCTGACAGACTGTGACTAAGCTACCTCCTTCTGGGGCAGGGTATCTCTGAAAAAAGGCAGCAGCACATCAGGAACTTTAAATAAAGCCCCACTTTCCCAGGACAGAGCACCTGGGAAAAAAGGCAGTTATGAGTTCCACCGCAGCAGACTTTTTTTTTTTTTTTTGAGATGGAGTTTCACTGTTGTTACCCAGGCTGGAGTGCAATGGCGCAATCCCGGCTCACTGCAACCTCCGCCTCCTGGGTTCAAGCAATTCTCCTGCCGCAGCCTCCCGAGTAGCTGGGACTACAGGTGCGCACCACCTTGCTCAGCTAATTTCTGTATTTTTAGTAGAAATGGGGTTTCACCTTGTTGACCAGGATGGTCTCGATCTCTTGACCTCATGATCCACCCGCCTCGGCCTCCCAAAGTGCTGGGATTATAGATGTGAGCCACCACACCTGGCCCCACTGCAGCAGACTTAAAGCTACATGTTCAGCAGCTCTGAACAGAACAGTAGAGCTCACAGCTCAGCCCTTGAGCTCCTATAAGGGACAGACTCTCTCCTCAAGCAACTCCCCGACTCCTATATATCCAAGAAGACACCTCATAAAGGAGAGCTCAGGCTAACATCTGGTGGGTATCATTCTGGGACGAAGATAGCAGAAGAAGAAATGGGCAGCAACCCTTACTGTTCTGCAGCTGCTGCAGGTGATACCCAGGCAAGCAGGGTCTGGAATGGACCCCACCAGTCCTACAGCAGAGGGGCCTGTTAGTAGGAAAACTAAAAAAAAGAATGAAATAACTTCAACGTCAACAAAAAGGACATCCACTCAGAGACCCCATCCGAAAGTCACCAACTACAAAGACCACAGATAGATAAATCCACAAAGATGGGAAGAAACCAGGGCAAAAAGGATGAAAACACCCAAAACCAGAACGCCTCTCCTCCTCCAAGGATCACAGCTCCTCACCAGCAAAGGAACAAAGCTGGATGACAGAATGAGTCTGATGAATTGAAGCCTGAAGAAACAGGCTTCAGAAGGTGGGTAATAACAAAATTCTCTGAGCTACAGAACATGTTCTAACCCAATGCAAAGAAACTTAAGAACCTTGTAAAAAGGTTTGATGAAATGCTAACAAGAATAAACAGCTTAGAGAAGAATATAAATGACTTAAGGGAGCTGAAAAATGCAACATGAGAACCTCACAAAACATATACAAGCTTCAATAGCCGAACTGACCAAGCAGAAGAAAAGATATCAGAGACTGAAAATCAACTCAATGAAATAAAATGAGAAGGCAAGATTAGAGAAAAAAGTTAAAAGAAATGAACAAAGCCTCCAAGAAATACGGAATTATGTGAAAAGACCTAATCTATGTTTGATAGGTGTACCTGAATGTGACGAAGAGAATGAATCCAAGCTGGAAAACACTTTTCAGGATATTATCCAGGAGAACTTCCCCACCCTAGCAAGGCAGGCCACTATTCAAGTCCAGGAAATACAGAGAACACCACAAAGATATTCCTCAAGAAGAGCAACCCCAAGGCACATAATCATCAGATTCACCAGGGTTGAAATGAAGGAAAAAATACTAAGGGCAGCCAGAGAGAAAGGCCGGGTTGCCCACAAAGGGAAGCCCATCAGACTCACAGTGGATCTCTCAGCAGAAACCCTGTAAACCAGAAGAGAGTGGGGGCCAACATTCAACATCCTTAAAGAAAAGAACTTTCAACCCAGAATTTCATATCCAGCCAAACTAAGCTTCATAAGTGAAGGAGAAATAAAATCCTTTACAAACAAGCAATTGCTGAGAGATTTCATCACCACCAGGCCTGCCTTACAAGAGCTCCTGAAAGAAGCACTAAATGTAGAAAGGAATAACCAGCACCAGCCACTCCCAAAACGTACCAAATGGTAAAGAGCATTGACACAATGAAGAAACTGTGTCAACTAATGGGCAAAACAACCAGCTAGTATCAAAATGGCAGGATCAAATTCACACATAACAATATTAACCTTAAATGTAAATGGGCTAAATGCCCCAATGAAAAGACACGGACTGGCAAATGGGATAAAAAGTCAAAACCCATCAGTGTGCTGTATTCAGAAAACCCATCTCACCTGCAAGGACACACATAAGCTCGAAATAAAGGGATGGAAGAAGATTTACCAAGCAAATGGAGAGCAAAAAATAGCAGGAATTACAATCCTAGTCTCTGATAAAATAGACTTTAAACCAACAAAGATGAAAAGAGACAAAGAAGAACATTACATACTGGTAAAAGGATCCATGCAACAAGAAGAGCTAACGATCCTAAATATATACGGACCCAGTACAGGAGCACCCAGATATATAAAGCAAGTTCTTAATGACTTACAAGGAGACTTAGACCCCCACACAATAATAGTGGGAGACTTTAACACCCCACTGACAATATCAGACAGATCAACCAGACAGAAAATTATAGCAAGGATATCCAGGACTTGAACTCAGACCTGGACCAAGAAAACCTAATAGACATTTACAGAACTCTCCACCCCAAATCCACAGAATGTACATTCTTCTCAGCACCACATCACACCTACTCTAAATTGACCACATAATTGGAAATAAATCACTCCTCGGCCAATGCAAAAGAATGGAAATTATAACAATCTCTCAGACCACAGTGCGATCAAATTAGAACTCAGGATTAAGAAATTAACTCAGAATTGCACAACTCCATGGAAACTGAACAACTGGCTCTTGAATGTTGACTGGATAAACAATGAAATGAAGGCAGAAATAAAGATGTTCTTTGAAACCAACAAGAATGAATACACAATGTACTAGAATTTCTGGGACACATTTAAAGCAGTGTCTAGAGGGAAATTTATAGAAAATGACTTGACTTGTCCTGGTTCTTCAGCTGGTAAATGGGAAGCCTCAAAAGGAACCAGTGTCTGCCAAGCCACAAACCATTACCTTTTCTCCTTCCCAACACTGCATCCGTAGCAGTTTTTAAGGTCTATCCGGTTGTTTAGTGCACACATGTGTGCCACACACACACTCACAATAGGCTTGGCACTGGCTTTGCTTTGAGAAACTCTCAGGAAAATCTCCGTATGTGCTTAAACCCCTCTGACGTCCCCATGCGATGACCTGTTCTTCCCCCAGGAAGTGGGGTCTGATTCTTTTGCAGCTGGGCAAGAGTTAGAAGAGGAAGTTCACGCTTTTAAATAGAGCTTCGAGGGGTTATAAATCCATACCCTGTCCTTTAATTGTAAACTCAAAGTTACACCTCCCGAGAGTCTTCTTTCAATCCTCAAGTGGCAGATGACTTCTACCACTGGTACAACACAAAACATCTTCTGTCTTATATGGCAGGTGTGTGGGCGGCCTTGTGTGCCACACAGGATCATGAACCTCTGAAGACTGACACTTTTCTAATACAACTTTGGGGTCCACACAACTTTGTGATTCTCTAGAATAATAAAATTTTGTTCATAAAGAGAATGACACTCACCTGTTCCATCCGTGGTCCAGTTTTCATCCTCATCAAAATGAGTGTCACCACCCAGTCCTGGACCAGGGGGAAAGGCATGGCCAAGCACTCCCAAGGGACCATCAAAATAGCGAGGACACCGACCATGGACTGAGATACAATTCATGGGAGGAAAAAACGATCAGCTCCCTGGAGTCTCCTGAGATGAAAATAGCTTTGCTCTCTGTTGGAAACCTTACCTCGAGTCCTAAAGGCAATCATGATGTCGGCAATCCCCTTTGAAATCTTGGTGAATGTTAGTGGAGTAACTTTGCTCCACACTTCCAACCCTTCTTGGATAGCCTCATCCACAGCAGCTCGTGCCATGTCCGGAGTATAGTTTATTATTCTTAAAAATTAACAAAATATGTCAATTTCTAGTTGATGCATGCAAGTATATACATACATAACTACAAAAAGCATTTCTAGATTATCAGTAATGTGCTGCAGTAACTTTTGTGTGGTGCAATTATCTTACAGTCGCATAGCACTTTACTTAAATGAAATACTCTTACACATAATACACAACTCAAATTCTTTATATTCCCTATGAATCAGGTAGTACTACAACACCTCAACCAAGGGGATCAAAGAGGTTAAGTGACTTCCCTAAGACCACACTCTGAGATAGCATTTATGTCATGTATGTGTTGGCTTGTACGTGAAAGTATCGTAAAGACATTCTTAATAACAATTGAGAATCATTTTTTGAATGGCTTGTGGAAATCAGCCTTGTGCATGTATCATATTAATAATCATTTATTAAGAATTTCTTTTTCTTTTGGAGGCAGAGACTTTTCTATTTTTTAGTAGAGATGGGATTTTGCCATGTTTGTCAGGCTGGTCTCAAACCCATGACCTCAGGTGATCCGCCAGCCTCAGCCTCCCAAAGTGCTGGGCTTACAGGCATGAGCCACCGCTCCTGGCCCATATGTTAAGAATCTTACATGAGAACCACAAGAATTACTTAGGAAAAGATGTTTCTTCCCTCTCTTACTAAAGCCATTTTTATCTCAAGTCCTAGGACTCGGTAAGATGAATGAAGAAATATCAGAAAGGCTCTGGAGTGGTGGTCAAGGTGACTGCCTCTGTCTCAGATCAGTGGCGTACCTCATCCTCTTTCTGCCAATGAATCAGCCCCCTTTTCCTTGAGACGTCTGGGGGAAACACCCTACTTTGCTCTGAGTGGCTCATCTGAGATCTGGCAACTCTCTCTTTCACACACACGTCTCTGACGTAAACTGGTTGTGTTCCACGGTCTCTCCATTTTCTCTTGAGCACCATTCATCTATGCTGTCAGTCAGATGACAGTATTTGTTCTGAGCTTACAGATGGTGGCTAGAGATTAGAGCATGTCTGCTGGAGCCAGTAAGAGCTGTTATCCTCAGCTGTGGTAAATAACCTTTTGTTTCAGTTCTCAGTGTTTAAGGTGGCGGTAGCCGCAGTGCCTAGAGCACAGGTTTGTTGGGAGGGTACCGTAAGTGGAACCTATGATGTGCTGTGCACATAGGAAGTGCTCAGTTAAATGAATGAATGTTATTCTGTTTCTCGGAAATTATATTTATGTTCCTTTGGATTAGGTGGAAATGGCTGGCAGAAGCATTACCTGTAGGTGAGGTTGGATTTTCTCCACCCAGGGAGGGTGTAGCCATACTGACCCACATCAGGCACCCCACACCTGGGGGTCTTCATGATCTTGAGGGTGTTTGAGTCCAGTTTTCCAGTCACTGTCAATCCAAAAAATGCTTGCATTTCCCGAATTTTGTCATCTGCGAGACTCCCATTCTTGCTTTGAACAAGATGATTCCCTTCTATTTCAAGAGAGTAGAACTGGTTGAGATATGCCTGACCAAAAAGATAAGAAAAAAAGGCACAGACTCCAGGAGAGCAAATCTCCATCTCAGGATAAAGCAAAATTGCCTAAAATTCCTTTTGACAATAGGAAGGAGGGAGAAAAAAGAGGTAATGAGAGAGAGAGAGGAGTGAAGGAGGAAAGAAGAAAGGAAGGACACAGAGGAAAATAATGAGTCACCCTGCTCTTGCAGTTTCCAAGATTTGGTTGACTTATGAGTGACCAGAATTAGCCAAAGCACACAGCTCATAAACCTCCACAGAAAAGAATGAAACTTCTACCTGTGGAGTGATGGCATATTTTACCTATTTTTGCTGTTACTTTCATTTTGGTGTGTTTTTGAAACAAATTCTAGAAGAAATAAATGATTATCCATTTTGCACATGTATTTGATTTAACCAAATAAAAAGTTAACTGAACTGATTTTTAGAGGGAATCTCTAAAGCAATGTATTTTTCAGACATTTATGGATAAGGGCTCCAAATTGCAGATTGAGTCCTCCCGTTGGCCTTGAAATGCGTTTACGGCATCTCCATGTCCTGTAGGGCTTTCTACTTTCACCTCTCACTAAAGGTCCCTTCACTCATGACCATTGCTCAACGTTACAGCAGATCCTTTCCCCCTCCCTGATCCCCCTCACAGTTTCTTGAAATCCTTAGAGCTAGACAAAAGAAAAGCAGCTCCTTCTCACAAAAAAGTCCAGAACTCTTTTGCAGGAATGTGTTTTCTTTTTAGGTCCCAAGAGAATCAGTAAAATAAACTTTTTCTCAGTAGTTACTGATATTGTTTATGAGACGGTACCTGAGCCAGTTGCATGTTTTCTTCATTTTCCATCATTCGGGCTGCAGGAAATGCAGAAGAAAACGTTATAAAGAACAAGAGTGGAAGCAGAAGGTGCTTCATTCCTCTGTTTCTGCAGCTGAAGTCGGTCCTGTTAGCACAGAGTTTAGACAATAACAGGGTACGTGGCGTGAATTGGCTTGTATCATCATTTGATTAATAACAGAAAAGGACACTTGCCATAAAGTGTGTCATGATCTGCTTTTTCTTTTTTTCAGCCTGACCTGATTTTGTAATCATGGTCTGCAACTGTTTAGAAAACACAGTTATTGCTTATTACTGAATTGAATGTACTGTGAATTGAGCCTTCAAGCTGCTTTTCTCCTTGCAAAGTTTTCTTTTGAAGCAATCTCAAAATATCTTGGTAGGATGTTGTCATAAAAAGACAAATGAATCAGGAATCAGATTCCCCTAATTAACTAAGGTAAACTTCAAATGTTCATCAAATTCCTGCTGTGTGCCTGCCCCTGTGCATGCAATCTTGTTGGAGAATTCAGACACATAGAGAAACTAATGCAGGGCAAAATGGAGGAAGTGGGCAGATACACGGTGCAGATTATGAGACTAAGAAGGGCTAGAGGCAGGCAGATCACCGCTTATGAATGTGGCCTTGAGGTTTTATGAAGTTAAATAATTGCATAAATACCATTATAACACAAATCTTGCTCATCTCTACTTACTCCCCTTCATCCTGTCTCTCCAGAGGTGAATTAGACTATTTAAACTATATGCATCTATTAAAACAGTAAATAATAGAATTTCTGAAAGAGGATTTAGAATTGGAACGAGCCTGCACTGGAACATGCATGAGGGCTTGCTCTGAGTTTTGGAGAACAGGTAGAATTTGGATTTACAGAGAAAGGAAGAAGGCATTTCAGTGCAAAGAAGCCATGGGAAGCGGGTAACACAGCAGAAATGAGCTGTAGGAAATCTGGCTTGACTGGAACAAAATATATATGTAGACAGCCGTGGGCGCTGGGATGCAGGGTCTCAGGGAGAAGACAGCTGACTGGGAAGATGAGCGTCACAGAGGCCATGGATGAGGAAGGCCAAAATTAACATTAGAAGTGACAATGACTTAGTGAGAGCCTTTCGGATTATTTTCGATATATTCTTCTTTACTTGCGCTGCTTTTAGATGAAGGAATACTATTAGTTACAGCAAACGTTCTCTCTGACCTGTCCTCCCCTTTTCTTCTACCAATTATTAAGATTTTCTTCCCTTTCTTCCCAAATGTTAACTCTTCGATTATAGACCTTTCCAAATCTTCCTTGTCTATATCCTAAATAGAATTTCTATGACACAGCTGAAGGACTTGTAGGCTCTAAGTAGATATATACTTCCTTTGCATTTAAAACTCATCCCAATTATAAATCCTGTTTCAGAAATATTTTGATTTACTGTTTTAATATATGTGTACAGTTTTCACAGTTTAATTGGCCTCTGGAGAGCCGGGATGAAGGGCAGTAGGCAGACGTGATTAAGATTTGTGTTTGGTGTTATTAAATACAGGTATGCTCATTGTATTGTTCTTTTGTGGTTTTTAAACTGAAATATTTCAGAACAAATTTAAAAATAATAGAGTTACCAAAAAAAAGGGAAGTCAAATGGTGCTATCTTGTTATAATGAAAAAGCATCTCTCCTCTCCAACCTTGCACTCTTCCAAGTCCTGCTCCCAGAGGTAACTTCTTTAAATTATCTTTATAGCTTTTAATCCTTATGTTTAGCTCCACATTCGTAAATAGCATGCTATGCTACTATTTCTCAAGTTTTCAAAGTTAAATGTTATTATTAACGTCCTACTATGGAAGAGAAGGAGTCTTCCACTTTCCTAATTTGGTTATAGGAATGTTTTAAGCCAGTAATTAGTGTTCATACAATTATGACCTTTAAATATTATTCACAAGAGAGCCATGTCATCTACTATGATTACATCTCCTTTCTTTCTTTCTTTCTTTCTTTCTTTCTTTCTTTCTTTCTTTCTTTCTTTCTTTCTTTCTTTCTTTCTTTCTTTCTTTCTTTCTTTCTTCTTTCTTTCTTTCTTTCTTTTTTTTTTTTTGAGATGGAGTCTCGCTCTGTCACCCAGACTGGAGTGCAATGGAACAATCTCAGCTCACTGCAACCTCTTCCTCCCGGGTTTAAGTGAGTCTCTTGCCTCAGCCTCCCTCGTAGCTGGGACTACAGGCATTTGCCACCATGCTTGGCTAATTTTTGTATTTTCAGTAGAGACGGGGTTTCACCATGTTGACCAGGCTGGTTTCAAACTCTTGACCTCAGGTGATCCACCTGCCTCAGCCTCCCAAAGTGCTGTAATTATAGGCATGAGCCACCGTGCCCGGCCTTACATCTCCTTTCTTGTATAACCTTTATTCTCTGCATGTGAGGGTTGAATTTATTTTTACATGTTAATTCTTTACCAAATTATTCAATAGAACTCTTAAACTCTTCTCAGAATAACCAAACATGACAAGAAATGTAGCAGCAGATTTTTCCCCTTGAGCTCATCCCTCAGAGACCCTGGCTTGCCTTCTCCATCCTCTCACCAACCAGAGAACTCTGCATTAGACTTCCGCTTACTGGGTTTCATTTCTACCTATGCCTTGATTTGCTCCTGTTTTGATGCAACTTATCCCTCAGGAGTTTGCTAAGAAAGAATACAAGGAAAAGGAATATTCTGAATTTTGTTATGCCTAAGAATGCCTTTTCTTCCATCCTCACACTTGACTGAGAGTATGACTAGATACAGAATTTCAGTCTAAAAGAAATTTCCCTGAGAACTTTAAAAGGTAACGAAGATTCCGTCATTTTCCAGACTCTAGTGCTGCTGTTGAAAAGTTTTATACTCTGATTCTTGATGTCTTTCTTTTGAGAGATTTTGGAAATTTCTCTTTACCTAGGTATCTATAAATTTTATAATTATGTCCCTTCATGTAGGTCTTTTGTATTAACTTTGGACAGTAAGTGGCCCCTTTTTTATGGAAACTTCAATTTAAGGTAACTTTCCAATACAGTTCCATTTATAATTTCTTCCCATTCATTCTTCTCTTTCTCTTTTCAAAGTACGTATCTGTTGGACCTCCTGGACTGAGTCTTTCTGCTTCTAATATATCCTGTTTTCTAGCAACTTAACTTTCCAGGTCAACTATTGAGTGTTTAATTTCAGCTGTGATATTTAATTTTCAAGAACTTTTTCCAGTTCTGAGTACTCTTTTACATTTTTAAGCTTTTTTTTTTTTTTTGCATTTTGTTAGTTTTTTTGGATGTAAAGTGTCTTATTTATGTTTTTAAATAAATTACTAAATAAATAATAATACATAATTCATAACTAAATAATTAAATAAATAAATGACATACTTTACATCCAGAATTATATTCTTATGTTTAATTCTTATATTTATTTATTTGTTTAAATAAATAAAAGAAGGCATAGTCTGTTACCCAAGCTCAAATGCAGCGGTACAATCATGACTCACTGCAGCCTCAAACTCCTGGGTTCGAGTGATCCTCCTGCCACAGCCTCCCGAGTAGCTGGGACTGTAGGCACATGCCACCGTGTTCAGCTAATATTTTTATTAGTGAGACCCAGCGTCATGGTCTCATGATGTTGCTCCGTCTGGTCTTGAATGCCTAGCCTGAAGTGGTCCTTCTGCCTCAGCCTCCAGAAGTGTTGGGATTATGGGCACAAACCACTGTACCTGGCCTCTTATTATTTTTAAAGAATGTTCATGTTAAGCATGCTTTAGTTTATTTTAGCATTTTCTTTTTGCTTCTAGAATTGTCTCTAGTTCCTCAAAGTCTGTCTTTTGGTCTCTGTTTTTCACACTGCAATCTTTTCAAAAATATTTGGTGACTTTGCAATGTGCAATCTGCTTAAGAATGAGAGACAAGAAAGCAGGCTGGAAGCTCTCATGTGTGTAGGCAGGGCAGGTGAATTGATGACCTTCACTGCAGGGAGGTGGGGCACATCCCACACCCTTCATGTGATATATTAGTCAGGATGAGATCTGGTTGAATGTAACACAAAAACCCAAAATAACAGATGCTTAGGTAAATAAAAATTTATTTTTGCCCCACATTAAAAAAATGCCCAGCTTTGGAAGCCTAGGGTTTGTGTAACAGCTCCATATCATCAGGGATAGGTAGCTTTGCTAGACCACTCTCAGCATCTACTTTGCTATACCACCCTCAGTGCAATGCTTCATGACCTACCTGCCGTCTCAACCTCTACCATTATATCTGCATTACAGTCAGAAAGAAGGAGGAAGGCAGAGAAAAAGTAATTTTCCAGAAGCCCCACACAACATTCTGCTTACACATTTTGGCTAGAAATAAACACATGGCCATATCTAGCTGTAATCATAGCTATAAGCAAATTGGAGTCTCATTGCAGAAGAAGTGGAGAGTGGAGGTCATGACAGGTCGTTAGTAGCCCTGCCACATTGAGATTTCTCCAGCGTTGGTATCTGTAAATTTTTTTTTTATTGAGCTACTAAGTTACTCCAGAGAAAACTCATGCAATTTCCCATCATTTAAATCTCCAAGGAACCAACCTGCAGGAGATTCTACTGATGTCCTCTGTCATATACTCCCAGCATTAATTTAGTTGCAGAAGGGGTGGACTGGTTTGTGTAACTCACTTTGGCCTGACACAGTGCAAAAGTAATTGTAATACAACTTTAAGCACAGGTTGTGTGTGTTTTTGCTTTCTGCCCAGAGCATTGAGATGCCATCAAGCCTGCCAGGCCAGCATGAGTACATGCTGAACTCATGTACTGTACAGAAGTCAACACTCTCAGGAACCATTCTCATCCGATGGGGAATGGAAACTGAGGGATGACCGTTCCAGCCTCCTGCTCACTGGAGATGTGAACAATTGGAAGCTGGTCTACCGGCTTCTCAGAGGGCCCTGGTGGAATTGAGCTTCAACGGCTCGTGGCAGAAACCTTGATAACACATCATTGTATTGGCTTTTCCTCCTTCCCTGCCTTACTCTGCTTGCTGCCTCATGTTGGGAAAAATAAATGAACCACTATCTTAACTTAGGCTTTGCTTTTGAACAAATTCAACCTAAGATATATAGGAATCTCACTGTTGAAATTCTAAGCTTAGACCAGGTATGGTGGCTCATGCCTGTAATCCCAGAACTTTGGGAGGCCAAGGCAGGAGGATCACTTGAGATCAGGCATTTGAGACCAGCCTGGGCAACATAGCGGGACTGTATCTTTACAAAATAAAAATAACTGGGCATGGTGGTGTGTGTCTGTAGTCCCAGCTGCTTGAGAGGATAAGGGAGGGGCATCGCTCCAGGGGGTCGACGCTGCAGTGAGTTGTGATTAAACCACTGTACTCCAGCCTAGGTGACAGACCAAGACCCTGTCTCAAAAATAAATGAACAAACAAAAGATAAATACATTCTAAGCTTAGATCTTTACATCTCTTGTGCTCATGCAAAACATCAGTATAACAGCTGGAAAATACTACATGTTGTCAACAAGAGAATTTTTTTAAAAGGAATAACTCTTTGAATTCTTTATTACACTTCATTTGGTAGCTCATTGTCTATGATTCCGTCAAATGTGGTTAAAAAATAATATGAGATCAGTTCTTGTCTCAAAGATGTACAGATGAGGTTTGAGCCAAGAATCTATCATCGTTGGGTAGAACAACTAGCAGGTGTTCAGAGTAGATAAAACACTCATTTCCATGCCCGTAGTTTCCTAAAACTTTCATAACTAACATAGAAAGGTTTTAAAAACACGGTAGTCTGAAATTGATTCTACGGTTAAAAACGGAATATTCAATTCTTTTTTTTTATTTTTATTTTTTTATTGCATTTTAAGTTTTGGGGTACATGTGCAGAACGTACAAGATAGTTGCAGAGGCACACACATGGCAGTGTGTTTTGCTGCCTTCCTCCCCTTCACCCACATTTGGCATCTCTCCCGAGGCTATCCTTCCCCAGCTCCCCCCGCCTGCTGTCCCTCCCCTATTCCCCCCAATAGACCCCAGTGTGTAGTACCCCCTTTCCTGTGTCCATGTGTTCTCATTTTTCCTCACCTGCCTATGAGTGAGAATATGTGGTATTTCATTTTCTGTTCTTGTGTCAGTTTGCTGAGAATGATGTTCTCCAGATTCATCCATGTCCTTACAAAGGACATGAACTCATCATTTTTGATTGCTGCATAATATTCCATGGTATATATGTGCCACATTTTCCCAGTCCAGTCTATCATCGATGGGCATTTGGGTTGGTTCCAGGTCTTTGCTATTGTAAACAGTGCTGCAATGAACATTCGTGTGCATGTGTCCTTATAGTAGAATGATTTATAGTCCTTTGGATATATACCCAGTAAAGGGATTGCTGGGTCAAATGGAATTTCTATTTCTAGGTCCTTGAGGAATCGCCACACTGTCTTCCACAATGGTTGAACTCATTTAATATTCAATTCTTATAGGTCCTTTTGCACTTGTTGCATTGTGATGACGTCTCTCATTTTCCTTAGCACCACCCCTGACACATAATTAATAGTAGGTAATTAATTAATTCTTGCTGAATCAATCAATGAATGTAATGAGAGTACATACTTGTGTCAGTTTTCTTATTTTGTCAGATAAGTTGCCAATAATGTATTAACGAAATTTTTGAGGATCTCAAATATTTATAAAATATTTTGGACACGGTGAAGCGGTATCTAAAATATATTATCAATATTATAATAATTCTGGCACAAGAATAAATGGCTGCAAATATACCTAAAATTTGCTATTCCTTTTTATACTTTAGGTGAATTATGTGGTGATACTTTAAGAAATTAGAAGCAAATCACAACTCAGTCATTTAAAATAAAAATCTTTAATTTGAACTTATTTAACAGATTTTTTAAATTTTTGAACCAGATTAAAGATGCCAAATTAATTATCTGTGGGATTTAAAAACTAACAGAAAAAGAAAATAGGAGGTACTAGTGAGAAATATACAGTCCACATATTTATTGCATAATAATCTGTATTATATTCTAATAACAGCAAATATAACATTATAATGATTTTAACATCTGGACTAGCTAGCCATGGTCCCATAAATCCTACCATTCTTAACAAAGAAACCCATCCATTAGCAAACTTATGCATGTAAGCTCAGTTTAATGCAACTTATATTGAATTTTCTGCAGTAAACCCTTATCTATAGTGTGTGCTCTCCTGAGTACCCCAGGAAATAAAGAACTGAGGAACAGCAGATCCACCCAGGTCATTTATTTGGACTGTAGAGGGAGAGAGCCAGGAGGAGGAGGAGAGGAAGTAATGGTCTCTTTCGGCTGCTCTCCTGGGAAGATGCCTAGTGGTCCTTAGCAAGGGCTCCACTTCAGCATTCTGTGTTGATTCATTTTCGTGAGTGTAGAGGCACTGTGTTTAGTACATCGTGTCTAGGGTTGCTGTAACAAAGTACTGCAAACTTGGTGGCTTAAAACAAGAGAAATGTATTCCCTCACAATTGTGGAGAGGTCTGAGATCTGCAGGCGTCAGTGGGGTCATGCTCAAAGGCTGTTGGGGAGAGTCCCTCCTTGCCTCTTCCAAGCTTCTCGTGTGGCTTACAGTCTGTGGCACTCCTGGCTTGCAGATGCGTCATTCCAGTCTCTGCCTCTGCCTTCACATGGACTCCTCCCCCAGGTGGCTGTGTCTCTCCTCTTCTTATAGAAATAACAGTCATGATGGTGACTGAGAAATGAGGCCCACCCTAATTCAGTATGACGTCACCTAAACGAATTCATCTGCAAAGACCCTGGTTCTAATTAAACTCTCATTCATAGGTACCTGGGGTTAGAACTTCAACATATCTTTCATGGGAGACACAATTCAACCCACAAAATATATCATCCCTGTTTCTTTCCAAGAGTAGAAAACAGCAGCAGCACCACATTTTCTGTGATACTGACGAGGTTGCTTGTAACCCTTACTTCTAACCAAGATCTAGTTCTAAATTGCATGTAGAAGCTATACATAGGACATTTAAAGAGAGAGACTGAGGTATATATGAAGTCAGATAGGCAAATAATAAGATAATAAATTCTAGAAGTCGGATATATAAGTATTGAAATAGTAAATATTGAAGTGACAAAGGCTTACTTTCCTTCTCATTGATGGATTCACTCATTTAAGATGGAATGTGTAAGAACTGATCAAGCCTCTGCAAACAGTGAAATATTCCAAACATATTTTACCGAGAACAGGCAGAACGGATACAGTGATGGCAAACAGTGACTTAACATTGAGAAAAGTATAAACAGGACACCATGTAATGAATATGCATACTAAACCTCCCTTCCACATTCCGAAAGTGGATACAACCATATTTGATTTTGCTTCAGCTTTATCTGCAGTTAAGCCATTTATTGCCTCTATCAACTCTGGTAACTCTCTGAGCATTAAGATCAAATGCGTAATATATTGGTCCACTGAAGAAAAGGAAGAAATCTACAAAAAAAGAGAGATAATTTATTGAATTAGCGTATAGAAGATCTCAGATGTCTTCAGTTAGAAAACCCTGCCCCTGTTCCTGCATACCATTCAAATGCAAACATACTATTTAAAAAGTTTGAACACCAGGTGTGATGGCTAATGCCTATAATCCCAGAACTCTTGGCAGCCGAGGTGGGAGAATTGCTTGAGGCCAGGAGTTTGAGACTAGCCTGGGCATCACAGTAAGACCCTATCTCCTCTACAATAAACAAACAACACATTTATTAGTTTTTTTTTTCTTTTTTCTACTTACGTTCTTGCTGGAAAACTGCATCAACTTTATTTTCTATTCCTGGAAAGATATCTGTTATGCTTCGGGGATAACCTGGTTCCATGAATTGCCTTTGGTTATCATATCTGGTAAAAGCAAAATGTCACCCGATTTAAGACCAATACAGAATATAATAAAAATAATTTTTTTTTAAATTATATGTAAGTTACAAAGTCTCCTCACGCATATTTTTTCATTCAATTCTCACAATGTCCTGTTTACTAGGATTAAGAATGGTTAACTTCTCTACCTGAGCGTACATATTATAAAACTTACAGGTATCATTAATTCTAAAACACGTACTGGTAGTGGACACCCTGTTATTTTTTCTAAAGCAAGCTTACGTTTTCAAAGCTTTTACTTAATTGGTATATAGTATAACTCCTTCTCTGTGTGTATATATATATATATAAATTTACATAATAGGTTCGACTTGGGAACCAAATTCTGCAGGCTATCTGGATAGCATTTGCTCGTATGTGTCCAAATTTAACTCATAAGTGAGAATTAGCCTAAATCTATCTTTGTATCTCACCCTATCCCTTTGTTAAGGTTTTCTTTGTTTCATGATGCAGAATCCTCAATACTATTGTGTAGACATTTTAATTTTATAAAAATGAAAATTTTCCAAAGCTGTGGTAACATCAGTCATCTTGTAAAAAAGAATATATTTTCAGTAAAACCCATTAAAGACTATCTAGATTGTTTTAAACCTTCAAAGCTTGAAGGTCTGTAGACAGGGTAGAGAAACACAGATTTCAACCTATAATTGAAAAAACAGTTTACATTACCTCCAGAATTGGTCATTTACAAAGAAGTATGTTTTACTTCTGTAGAAGACAGCTGCATCAATTGCTTGGACACTGCTGGGGAAGCCATAGTTTGATATATCCCTGGGATAACCCTGCTGAATGTCATAGCCATTCAGAGCCCAGTATTGGTTGCCTGTCAATGATTCAGGTTAAATGTCAAATAAGACTTTTCCATTTTTACAAAGTAACATATATGTATCACTTCTTGGTCTTGCACAGACATGAAAATGGAACAAATGGTCTTTAAAAGATGAAGATAATACGGTTAAGTTCAGGGGGGCTGTGACAGACTTAGTGGTTCCCCAGAGCCTATAAAAAATTAAAACTTCTTAGCAAGACATTCAGGGCCCCACAATTAGATGCCTTAATTTGTGTGACTTTTATACCTAAACCAAATTACAGCCTTGAGGAGTCTTAGAGAATTATATCTGCGACGAGGATGGAAGTATGCTCACAACAGTCTAGTGTGGTCACATTTTGTTAGAGAGAAAACTGATGGCTGAAGAGCAAATAACACACTCAAGTTCACACAGGAGTTAGTGGTTCTGATGATGCCCAACCCTAGTCTTCTGCAAAAGCCTGGACAGCACTGGACCCGGAAGGGACTACCAAGAAGTCCTGCCCCTCCCTGCAGACAGAATAGACATAAGATGGAAACTTTAGGAAGTTACCTTTAAACAGGTAAACAAGATCCCTGTCAAAATCCTCATAAGCAGCCTGTATACCAGTTGGAAGGGATGGCCAGAATAGAGAAATAAAATTCATTTCGACGCTTTGTAGCTGAGGATGCCGTCTCCAGAAGTACCTAATGAAGCATACAAAAACACACAGGCACACACTGACATAGTCTAAGTAGGCATGACTTTCAGGCTAGTGATGGTCCTTGTAGGATTGCTGGGAAAATACAATAATCTAATTAATGTAAAATTCCGAGCACGGTGACCGCCATATGGCTAAGCTTTACGGTGATATTGTCCATCTGGTGAGTACGTCAAGTTTTCAGAGGAGGTTTCAGGAGTGATCTTATTTGATTACATTTGTCATTGCCTTGCCTTTGCACATTGAAAAATCTTACTTTGTAGTATCTTTCATTATTGCTCCCACTAAATGCTGAGAACATTTTGACAAAAGCACCAGCACGTACACTCAGCCTGTAATTGCACAGCCACAGAATAACCAACTGACAAATCCAGATTTCCCTCAGTTACATGGTTTGCTGCAAGCTAGTTAAGCAGCAGGCTCCATTTACTTGACTGATTATGGATGGAACCGAATGGCACTTTGGTGTTGAATAAACTTAACTGTGGGATTCCCGAGCAGCTGTAGCCCGTGTCTGTTTACATCACCAAAGGCATCTGAGTGTTTGTTAATGTTGCATGTTTTTTTTCCTGGATATTTTGAGTTACCCAGAAAACACTTGATTGCATAAATCCAGGATAGACATAAAAATGGTACAAATCGTCTTTAGAAGACCGGGGCCTATGATAACCTTAATGGTGCCCCAGAACCTATAAAAAAATTCCAATGAGAAGTACAGGTGTAGAATTCAAGGAAAAGGTGACTAACGTTGACCTAATTTGAATCCAGTTTTAAGGTATGTTAGTAATAGGAATCAAAGGAAGAAATGTTTCCATTTTATACTTGTCTTTAAAGAAAAATATTTCTCCACGGAGTGTGGTGATAGCATCAAATGTCAAGCTGGGGTCACAGGGTCTGGGCGTGCTTGGTCCGGTAGGTTGGATAGGGTTGCTTGAAGGTCCTGAAAAAAAAAAAAAAGGTGTTTTTTGTAAGCATAAGTCCAGTGTGACTCTTGGGTACATCAGAGACTTCTCAGAAAGGCGAAGGGTCTTCATGTGAAGAAAAGTGCTACCAGACCAGACCATAAAGCATGAACGTAACTGTCTATTTCATCTTTTTAAAGTTTTTGTTTGTTTTTTAGAAGGAATGATGGTTTTCAGGGTCAGTTCCAGGTCAAGCTGTGAAGTAAAGAAACTTGAATTCTATGCTCCTTCCCTCCTTTTTAAATTCGAATCCACTCCTTTCTGACTTCTTAGTTCCTCTCTCTGATTTTTTGGTCACTCAGTATGTACTGCGTCTCTTCTCACAGAAATCCACTTTCAGAAAAGAATGATATTAGCTTTTTACTATGTAGCATACATCTAAGTCAAATTTTAGCAATACTTTTTCTATCAGTATTAGAATTTTAATGTTTTTTCTCACTGTGGAATGAAAGGCTATAATAGTAGTTAACACAAAACATTGGTGAACAAAATAAGGGGGTGTTGCTGGGGTGGGCAGGAGGAAGAAGTTGGGGACTAGAGGCAGTTAGGGTGGGCTCATCATTTCTGAAAAATCTACAATCACAGAACAGTTCTCGGTTGTGGCACCCTGGCATGCTTGCTCGATTTCATAGTGCTGCCCACCAGAGAGGGGAGAGGGCGTTTCCCAATTCCACTCCACTCTCTTCCACTCCATTCAGTTCTATTTCGCTCCAATCCACCATTCCATTCCATTCCACACTTTTTAGGGAGCAGTAAATCCCTTATTGGTTTCTTTTTTAAATTCACAGCCAGCTGGGGAACAGAAGGGCAAGCATGAAGACAGATGTAATGAGCTTATTCAGGCAATATGGCAAAAGGTCCCTGTACTCGCCCTTGAAACGTATCAGTAATGCCTTAAAAAAGTTTCTTTTTCCTCTCCATACTCCACTGCCATTCCCCTTCTCCTCCCACAGACAATATAGTGTTTGTTTGCATGTTTCTTGAAAATGCCTTGCTTTGTTTATATACATTTTAAGTTTACATAGACTTACATATTGTGTAATTTAATTAACACATCGTGCAATATATCTCATTCTGTTTCTTTTTTCACAAAGCACAAAGTTTTAAATACCCATCTATGTTGTTGCCATATGTGCATCTAGTTCCATGTTCCTGACTCCTGCATGTCACTTCATGGTGAGCAGCCACCACATTTTATTTTTCTAGTCTTCTCCTGCAATTAGTATGTGAGCACATGTGTCTTTATGATACAATAATTTACATTCCTTTGGGTATATACCCAATAAAGGGATTGATAGATCAAATGGCAGTTCTGTTTTTAGCTCTTTGATGAATCACCACACTGCTTTCCACAATGATTGAACTAATTTACACTCCGATCAACAATGTATAAGTATTCCTTTTCTTTTTTTTTAAATTTTTTTCTTTGCAACCTTCCACAAAATAAAATTTTAAATTGGGGCCAGGTGCCATTGCTCACACCTATAATCCCAGCTCTTTGGGAAGCTGAGATAGGCAGATCACCTGAGGTCAGGAGTTCAAGACCAGCCTGGTCAACATGGTGAAACCCTATCTCTACTAAAAACACAAAAACAAGCCAAGTGTGGTGGCAGGCATCTGTAATTCCAGCTACTCAAGAGGCTGAGGCCGGAGAATTGCTTGAACCTGGGAAGCAGAGGTTGCAGTGAGCCAAGATCGTGCCAATGCACACAAGCCTGGGCAACAGAGTGAGACCCCGTCTCAAAAAAAAAAAAAGAATATTTAAAATCGGAAATCATAAAAAAGAAGAAGAAAATCCAAAGACGGTAACTGGGAACCACTGTAGCGCATTTCTTCCTAACCTTTTCTTCTTTTAGGGCAGCAATAGAGGCTTAGCCCCCAACACCCCATTTGGTAATGCTATATTACTGCGGAATTTCAGAGTTCAGTTTTATGGAAACTGCAAGAAGTGCAAAGGCAGAGATACTCAGACACTGGGAGTGTTTGCCTCTTCCCAGGTCCCGCCACGTACTGCAACAGTCTTTAGAAGATCTTACCATAGATGGCCTGAATGCCGTTGATGTCATCTTGAGGGAGCGAGTAGGTGCTGGGTTCCCTGAAAGCGTAGTTGGGATACATCAAGGCACCAGGGTCAGAGGAGTGAGAGAGCCCCAAAGAATGACCAAATTCATGAGCAGCAACAAGAAACAAGTTGTAATCTGAAATGCAAACGTGGATGGTAATCAGCTCATTGTGGATCCCAGGGTGGCAGAAACATGATCTCAAGGAGGGCAAACTCCAAGCCAAAACTGCTCAGGGAAATAGCCCTGCCCATGGCTGCCTTTTTCATCGTTCTTTCAGACACCTGAGAAAGCAGACATTGGGAAGAATCAAGATAGGTGGGGATAGGTGAGTATGGACTTACAAACTCTTAGAACCCAGAAAAGCTGCATTTGTTCCCATTCTCACATTTTACCAAAGTGCGTCTGAGGCCTGGAGAAATGATGGC